>JAQHUG010000001.1:8481541-8503569 GCA_028555095.1 Dicrostonyx torquatus
GCTTTTATCATATTTAGATATGCTCCTTGTGTCCCCAATCTCTCCAAGACCTTTATCATAAAGGGGTGTTGAATTTTGTCAAATGCCGTTTCAGCATCTAGTGAAATGATCACCCAGCTTTAATGATAACTTTTTAAATTTTCATATAATACCAGGAGAAATCTGAGCCAAAAAAAATTTCTGATCTACAGAGACTGATAAGTTCATTACCTGGCAATACATCATTACTAGGAGCCTGTGTTTGATCATAAATTTGTGATAAATGGGGCTCTTATTCTAGCTGAGTAGATTATAGAGAGATTACTTTATGCTCACACTGGCAGAGCAACTTGCCTGGGCACAGAGGTTGGAGACTATTCTGAACTGCTGGTGTGCAATTCTTTATATGTTATCCTTCAAATTAAGGGCCTTATGTGCTCAGCGGAATAAAGTTCTTGATTGAGCAGGGTGTGCTTGCAGGCACATTTATTCCCAGGACTCGGAAGGCGGAGCCAGGCAGACTTGAAGGCTATCCTGGTCTACACAGAGTTTCCAGGCCAGCCAAGGCTACGTCAGAGGACTTGTCTCAATATAAATAAGTGAATAAATAAATCCTGCGGTGATCTTCCTTCTCCTGATCTTCCTCCCCAGAATAACACTTTCCAGTTGTTTTATTTGGGCATGTCCGTGTTTGGTGATTTAAGAGACATGTATTTCAGCTTGAGGAAGAAATGAAAATGTAGAAAGTGATCCTGGCTTGGTAGGGTGGGGAATTAAATAAAATATGCACACACATTTTAGTAATAGCAATCATGCCATAAATCCAGGCTTCTCTCTTTCCCCCTATTAGCTTATAAGCTACCTATGTCCAGATCCAAACACTACTTTTTAAAAAAGGCTTGCTAAGTGTCTGGAACAGTGCCTCATCCCTGGTGGTGAGCACAAATTGCTTATTGATTGATTGGAGGTAATCTCGGGCGCTGTCAGCAGAGCAGCCCCGCAGCTGGCCCTCAGCAGGGCTGCATCGTTGCTGTTCCTTCTCGGCTTATTGGAGCATCGATTAACTGGACTGGCTCAATGGATGGTCTCAGCATCATGCACACACAGTTCAACTGTGGTCCCTACACCCCAAGTTAGAAGCTTTATGGTTTTGCCTGCTAAGGATGGTGTCCCACAATGGTGCTGTTCCAGCAAGTTGCTGCTGGGATGTTTGGATGAATATTGGGGAAAAAACTTATGATTTTGGGTTTTTCTAAAAACCAGGGATGAGAATATGAGAATAGGACATGGGGGCAACCAGGTTGCCAGGTATTCTGAGACCTTTCCTGGAGTGACACCAACAAACATCTGCCCACCCAGATGACAGAGCAAAGAAATGAATGCATCCAAATCTAGCCCAGTGAACCAGTGAGTTTATTCAAGTTTCTTATAGGAACATGAGAGAGGGGTTATTTACAGGTGCATCACTGGAAGGCCACCCCAGCAAGAGAGGGAAACTCAACAAAATCCACAACCCTAGAGTTCCTTGCCAGCTCCTAGGCAACTCCCCCAGTGTCTCCCTTGCCTGGCAACTGTTACTGCTTATCCAGTGTGGCAGCATGTGGTCCTCAGCATGGGTCAGAGAGTGTGTGTGATTGGGATGAACCCATCACAAGCATTTAACCTCTCCCAAGAGAAGAAGGTAAGCCTACTAATTCTCAAATGCAGATTTGCCTAGGACTCATGGAAAAGCTAAGAGATGAGCTGGCTCCAGTCCTAGAGTAGGACACAGCCCTGTCCCCTTGCTTCCCTTGGTCATGCCTTCTGTGGTGAGGTCTTGCTTTCTCCCCATGTGTCCACCTTGGGTATCTACTCTGAGTCTGCTCATAGTGAGCCAAGGAGGCAAATCAAATGCTTGTAGGCCACTTGTCACTTCCACCCATTGCTGCTCTCTTTGATGAATTTGCAATTCACTAAAAATCTGTTCATTTTTTTCTTTATTTTCTCCTTTGTAGGGGATTCCTGGACTTGACAATGGCATACAAGGACCCAAGGGCTTGAAAGGAGACCGTGGAAGACAAGTAATTATGTGAACATTGGGTAGTCAGCTTGCTGCATGAGGCTCTGCAGAGGCTGAGAGACGCAAGTCATAGAATAGAGAACACCTGGGGAGGAATTGGGACTAAGAGAATATGCTTAGTACAGAAAAAAATATTGTAGGAAGCAAAAAAAAAATAATCTTTCACTCCTGCTAATTTCTTGCCATGAGACATGAAAGACATTGTCAACTTCTAAATTTGGGATGACTGGCCGCCCTAAGCCGCACCCACGAGGCCTTCATGAACACCAACATCTAAGCTCTGGCTTAATAGGAAGGACTAGTCGATTTAATAGAAAGATTGTTTTAAAAGGGCCAGCAAAGTTGTTGGCTTTCCCAGTACCCAGGGGACACACATGCTAGGAGGACACACTCCTCTTAGCCTATGATGAAAAGAGCTGGCATGGGTGGCTCCTCCCCCAAGGCAAATCTCTAGGGATTGTACTGCAGTCTGGCAGATCACAATTTAATCCCTTATCCTATTATTTAGGTTTTAAAAAATGATGTGGCTAATGGGTGTCTGGCTCCTCTTAATGGACAAGCCCCCTTGAGAAGTCCTAGTAGGGAAGAAACCTGGTGTGGTAGGAAGGAGTCGATGGTGCTCTCTTCTTTCTCAGGCTTTGTCCATGACCTACTTTGTACACAGGGCTCCACTCTATGGAAACCTTGATTTTTCTCCCTTGCAGAATGTAGTAAATAGCCCATTTTTCTGTTTTCTTGGTTAACAAATTATTCCATACTTTTGCACTTGGGGTTGGCGTAAGGAACTGTGGGGGAATTTTGAGCCTTTATTCATGGGATACAGGATAGGCAAAAAAGCAGCCCAAAGGTAGAAATCCCAACTGGGGTCTTGGAAGATGGCTCACTTGGCTAAGTGCTTCATATGAAAGCAGGAGGACCTGAGTTCAAATCCCCAGTACCCACTTAAAAAGGTGGATGTTGCGGCATATGCCTGTAATCCTAGCGCTGGGGAAAAGATCCTGGGCACTTTGACCAGACAGTACCACTGAATCTGTGAACTTCAGCTCCAGTTAGAGACCCTGCCTAAAACAAAAATAAGGTGGGAAGCAATTGATAAAGATAATCAACATCTGGACCTCCACATGCACCCGAATATATATACACATCCCGCATAAATGCATACATACACACCAGCAGCACCTCCCAGCCATACTCATGCTATGCTAGGTGATTGAGTGGGGGCGGTATGAGTTGTGTCTCAACACGAATTACTGACAATGAGCAGCTGATGCCTGAAACCATGGCGTTGAAGTTGTACGGCTCTTCCCCATGACACACACACAGATGTGACTTAAGACCAACAGAAGATAGTTTCACACTTCAGGGAAAGATGACACCATCCCTGGAATGAGCCCTTCTGGTACGTGAGCAGGTGTTAAGTCAGAACCCCACCAGTGATGTAATGTTGTGGTCACACATCCTTTTGTTCCTCTGACAGGGTAGAAGAGGCTGGCCAGGCTCTCCTGGGACACCAGGCTCCAGAAGAAGGACGGTAAGAGCTCTTCAAGGAAAGAAACTCCTAGACCTGGGGTCCCATAGCTTGAGTTGTGATGACGGTGGCTGGCTGACTGTGGGGAGTCGGTGGGATGGTCACTGGGTCAGGGATGCTGTATCAGAATGGGGCTGGCCTAGTAAGCCCCTAAAGCTTGGATAAGAAAGTGCTGGCTACACTGGAAATTATGCACAGAGAAAAATTGCCACACAAAGAAAACAAACGAGTGGCCAATCAGGGGAAAGTGGCCAATGTTTGGCCTACTTGATGAGTTAACTGATGCTGCCAGTGATGTTACTTGATGTTCAAGCTCCATTGTCTGCCAAATTTTATGTCTATTAAGAAACCAGAGAAGAAAACTGATTCTTCCTTCCTCGGCAGCCATTGATTGACAGCCTGAGGTTCCTCATCCACATTAGTGGGTCTACTGCTATTGTCAACATGCAGGACTTGTTTAGGCAACATAATGTTGAGATTTTAAAGGGTGTGACATCCCTGTCATGTCTTGGGGTAAGTGGTGATGGAAGAGTAGGAATAATGTTAAATATAATATACTCATAAAATTCTCAAAAATTAAAAAAAATGGAAATAACAAAAAAGTTATCAAAAAAGAGATGAAGAGAGGGATTGGTGTAGGCATGTAACCAAGAGTTAGAGACTAGGTTGTTGGATGGCTTAGCGATTTTGATGCTAAGCCCAAAAGCAACTTGGGGAGAAAAAGGGTGTGTTTCAGCTTACAGTTCTCAGGTCACACTCCATCACCAAGGCAAGTCACGGCAGGCACTCAAGGCAGGAATTGAAGCAGAAGTCATGGAGGCATGCTGCTTACTGGCTTGCTCCTCCTGGCTTGCTCAACCTGCTTTCTTACACAACTGAATGTCACCTGTCCAGCAGTAGTGCCACCCACAGTGAGCTGGGTCCTCCTACACTAATCACAAATCAAGACAAACCCCCACAGATGTGCCTGCCGGCCAGTCTTATGGAGGCATTTGCTCAATTAAAAGTTCCTCTTCCTGGATCTGTCTAGATTTGTGTCAAGTTGACAAAAGCCAGCTAGCACACTGTGGAACCCTTCAGGGTTGGGGGGGGTATTAATTTGCTTTTAGTTTATTTTATTGGTTTTGTTTAAATCCGCGCTTTAAAGCGCTCTATGCATGACTGCTTAGAAAAGTGCACAAAGATTCCAAACAGAAAGCCTTTATCCAATAAGAGATTATTTCATGGAATTCGCTTCCACACCTGCATTAGAGTCTAAATTACACCAATTTTGTCTCATTTTGCAGCGTTTTCTTTCTCATTCTTTGTTTAGCTATCCAGCCTCCTTTGAATTCCCTCACCCGACCCCTCAAAATACATAATGTGTTCAAATTGGGCACAAATGGAAAACGGGTTGAGTGGATGGCGCTTACGATGCATTGTGCTTTCTGGGCAGATGCAGTTTATGCAACCAGCTCTTATCCTCCCTCAGGAAAGGGTTTTTGCCTCTGGAAGCACACTCATGTTCTTCACAAGGCTAGGAAATGAAAGGGCGGAGATTACATTCAAAACATACAGAGTGTGATTGCTAGCAGCCCAGTTTGCTAATGTTGCTTTCTTCAATGCATATGCAGATGAGGGAGTTGGTCCTCCCCGCTTGCCTTTCTGGAAGGGCATCCTTGAAGGCTTCCATACCCCTGCAAACTATTTTCATTGCTAAGAATATCACCCAGGAAATCCTGGTGTGAGGGGATGTGTATTTACTGTATTGTGAGCTCCAGAGGCCACACCAAACTGCACAGCTTCTGAGGAAGAGAGCCACCTCTTTGGAGATAGATGTCTCTGTGTCATGCAGGAGTCAAAGCAGGACTTTTGACAACTGACAAACCAAGGGTGCCTCAACTAGTCCCCTATTGTGCAACTCAGCAAAATCAAAACACACAAACAGGGACCCCGCCTTCAAGCCAGAGACAAGGACTAACACTACCCGGCTAGTTCTGCACCTGGACCGTAGGGAGGAAGTCCACAAGTCACTCAGCTCTGACGCCAGGGTCAGGTTTCTCTCAAGGTTGACAGTCACCACCCAGAAAGAGCTGATGAACACAGGTCTGCAGATTTTCATTGTTGATTCTGAGAGGAGCAAGGGACAGCCCCATACATCCCAGGGAGCAAAGGAGGCAGAAGGGATGAGGAAACCAGAAGCTGAGGCCAGAGAGGCTGCAAAGAGTGAGGAGACAGGAAGTCAGTGAAGATTATGACACGGGCAAACTGCCATCTTTAGGGGCTTCATGTGAGTCTAAGATTTTCCTAAGTGCCAGAAGTTAGAGGAAGATGTAAGAGCAAGAATTCCCTTAGCCCCAAAGTGTTGTAGGCAGTGTCTCCATGTCCACTACATCTCTCCAGGGGTCTTCAATCCATCAGATGGCTAATGAAAGGGGGATCACATCCAAAAGACAAATTAGCCCCTCCCCCATTTGAAGAGGGTTACTCAAGGGGAAAGGGGAACTCTGGCAAATAGTTCAAGTCTGAAAGAAATGAAGCCCACAGTTTTGCTCTGAAGAAAAGCTTAAAGGATTGCCAGGGCAGCCAGGGCAGTGGTGGCACACCCTTTAATTCCAGTGCTCTCTGGAAGGAAGATTGGTGGATCTCTTGAGTTCAAGGCCAACCTGGTCTACAGAGCACGTTCCAGGACAGCCAGGGCTCTACAGAGAAGCCATGTCTCAAAAAACAAAAGGCAAAAACAAGCAACAACAAAAAAAGAATTGCTAGGACAATAGAGAATGAAAGATGTCCGCTGGAAGAGCTTGGGGAACAAAGGAATAGCGAGAAGGAAGCGGCAGTTCTACTGCACAGCAGAAATGTTGCCATCAGGCTCCGGGTTCTTATTTCCACTTTTCCAGTGAATTTAAATGTAATACTTACATTTTTTAGATTTATTTTATTGTTCTTGTTGGTTTTTTATTTTTTATGTATACAAGTGTCTGTATGTTTGTGCGCCATTTCATGCAGTGCCTGTGGGGGCAGCAGAGAGCTGCTAGAATGAGAGCTAGATGGAGATGGTCGTGAGCCACCATGTGGGTGCTGGGCACTGAACCTGAGTCCTCTGGGAGAGCAGCCAGTGCTGACCCAACTCTCCAGCCCAATACTGAAATTTTAAAATAGCATAATCACATGGTCCCCTTTTCAATAAAAGCGCCACTGTTGAAGAATTCTGTCAGAAAAATCCCATATGTATCAGGAATCATGGCTCTCAAAAGCTAATGATTATTTCTCTTTTCTAGACATTTTTTAAATGTTTAAACGTTTTACCTGTATGAATGTATGTGTACCTTTGCCTGCTGCTCTCAGCGGTGAGAAGAGTGGGTCAGATCGGATCCCCTGGAACTGGAGTTATAGCGGGTTGTGAGCTACCAAGTGGGTACTGGGAACCGAATCTGTGTGTCTGCATGAGTAGCAAGTGCTCTAACCTCTGAGTCCTCTCTCTGACCTCTGCTGCACGGGCGATTTGGATGATTTTAACGTTTACATTTGACCATCATTCATAAGGGATTATTATTTTTATAATTGCAATGAAGTTATTCTTCTTTAAAGAAAAAAATCTGTTTGTAAAACAGTAAAAATACAGGTAGATACTGGGCTGAGGGTGAAACTCAGTGGCCAAGTGCCTGTCTAGTATGGCCAAGCTCTCAGTTCCATCGCTAGCGCTTTCTATACCCACAAAATATGCATCTAGATGAAGATGGAGAACCCTGGAGAACCCTTAGTACAATAAAATGCTGCTGAATTGGCAAGTGATTGGAGGGTGGCCATTAGTGGCAGGGGCGGGGTTTGACAAGTAAGTGATGGGCTAGTGGCCAGTAGTGGGGAATGTGGCAAGTGATTGGAGAGTAGCCAGCAGTGGAGAGTGGTGGCAATGATTGGAGGGTGGCCAGAGGTGCAGAATGTGGCAAGTAAGTGATTGGAGGGTGCCCAGTAATGGGGGTGGGGGGGTGGCATGCAGGGAAATGGATGCCAGCTGCTCCAGGGCCATCTCTCTTCACTTGGCAAACGCTGAACACCAACAATAAACCGGCAACTCGCTGAGTACTAGAGCTCTCTGTGGGAAATCAGAACCAGCGGGTAAACCATAGCAAAGTCTCCACTCCAGCACACTGGCATTTGTTTGAAGCATCATTTGTGGTGAAGGACTACATTATTCATGGGAAGATGTAAATTTCTCCCTTGACCTCTGTTCCCTGGGTGCCAGCAGCACACCCAACAAGAAATGTTTCCAGACTTTCTTAACTGCTTCCTGGAAAGAAAGAGGAAGAGAGAAATCCCTCTTCTTCCTGAAGGCCACAGATGGGAAAGGAGGCAGGCCTTTCCTGATGAACAAGATGATGTCAGAGGGAGGCCAAGATACCCTAGACCAAGGGCAGGAGAAGCAGGGAGGGAGGACTGCGGCCAGGAAGCACAGCCCCGGGCACTGGTGGGAAATGGGAGGGGTGGCTGTGTCTGAACCAGACTGCTGAGGGTTAGAGCAGATCCTCTGCCAGGGGTAATGAGAAGCAACTGTGGCCTCCACCAAAGCAGCCTTTCATTCCAGTTTGGTCCAGATTGCTTTGGTTGTGCTTTCTCCATTCATCCTCCTGGGAACCTCTTTACAGGCCTCCCAGGGTGCTCCAGGGCAGCATCATCAGGGGTGAGCCTGCCAGTAAGACTCGGATTCATGGGGTCTGCCATAAACACCCTGCTTGCTTCCTGGTGATTCTTTGTTTGGAATCAGTCAGGCCTATACAGAAAACAGGGTCCTCATAGGTACCCAGAAAGCCAGGCCAGGGGGACTGTAGAATTGGGGACTCTGTCTTGCATCATTTTCTTCTCCGCTGCCCCAAGGGGACTTTCCTCTCTTGATGTGCCCACTCGCATTTGCTGTGAAATAGAGTCAGGATGTCTGGGAGTGTGACCAGAACCCTTTGAGTGCACCCTTCTGATGGTCTGCGATTTTCTTTCCTATGCAAAACTCTTGAAAATGTAAGGGAAAAGCTGCAAAATCACATTTGTGGTATAGTGATGTATGTCATTGAGCCCTTTCAAAAATGAGATCTTAAAGTCACATGGGAGCAGAGCTGAGGAGATGGCTTAGGTGGCGATGTGCTTGCAGGCAAGCCTGAAAACTGAGACAGAGTCCGTGTAACATAGCCAGGTATGGTGGTGCACCCCGTAATCCCGGCACTGAGAAGCCAGGCTAACGAACTCCTGATACAGGCTGGCTGGCCAGCCCAGTCTAACCGGTGAGCTCCGGGCCGATGGAGAGAGCCTGTCTCAGAACACAAGGTAAGTGACAGCTAAGGACTGACACTGGAGGCTGTCCTCTGGCCTCCATGTGCATCCTCACACATGTGCATCTATATACACAAGCAAATGAGCACACACGACCAACAGCTTAATACACAGACACAACACACTGCCAGGTTCACACTGGCAGTAGAGGAGCATTCTTCACGTGCAGGGCTGCTCTTAAAACCGACTGGTAAATTTTTGCTCTGCTAGAATACGGCATTCTTCTCGGCTCCTCTGCTGCAGCCAGCTATGTTCCCACAAAACCTGCTCCAACGATGGATGATAACTATGCCAAACAGAGTAGCATAGGACAAACCTCGGTGAGACCCCTAGCCTGGCAGTTTTGCCTCTCAATTGCCCCTGGGGCCAATATCTACCACACCTCCTGTTTCCCACCTTAAGTCATTACCCAGGCTGTGTACAAATCCCCTGAAACCAATCTCAGAGACATCTCTTCGTCTAGGGAGATTTTCCCCATGTGGGCGACTGGATGTGATCTCTTGTCTTTGAAAATGTCTTCCCATCCTTAGGCATAAGCTGAGCTCTGCCTTGGAAATGCTGGTAGTGTTGCAGCCAGAGATTCGGGGCTTGCGTGTGCATGGGGGGGGGGCGGAGGCCCAAGCTTGCACTCATGCTCATTCTCTCTTGTGTCCCATCTATTGTCCTCAAAGGGTGGCAGATATCTTCAGAATGAAGTGATCTACTGCTGGCTATGTCTCTGAATGACATGGGATCGAATTGAAAGGGGACAATTCATTGTGCTGGAGGGAACAGATTCTTTTTAAACTTTAAAAACTTTTATGTATGTGTGTGGGTGTGCCAGTGTCCGTGTGTGCAACCACATGTGTGCAGTTGCTTGTCAATGCCAGAGGAGGACGTCTGATCCCTGGAACTGGAGTTATAGGCAGTGGTGAGCTGCCTGCTGTGGGTGCTGGGAACTGAAGCAGGACATGTCCCTGTGCACACACCTCTGCCCCTTAGATGACAGTATAGTTTGAAACGCACTTAGCAACACTGGCCTGCCAGGACACATCACATGAGTTTCCAGCGAGACAATGCTGTCTGGTGGCTGTTGAATTTTGTAATCCTAGATGTGAGTTTTGCTCTGACCTTACTAAATGACCAAGTCAGACAGGAAAATATGATTTTCTGAATTGTGGACTATGGATTGGAAATGCACCTTGAACTTTGACCTTACACAGAATAAAAATTCCCCTTCCCTTTTTAACAATGTTATTTGAATCGAGTGTTTTATTGATACAATGAATCAAGTCACTTTTTGAGATGCTTTCTGACAGCTAATCCCATTGCTTGGCTCTAAAAATCAAGTTAGTTTGGTCTTAGAGGATTGTGAAGTTCCTGGAGGCCATCCTCAGGTTTCCTCTGGCACCCCGCCCTTTGGCTGGTCCGTGCCTGATTCCAGCCTTACTTTGTAGTTCTTAGGGGGAAATAAGAAAGAATTTAAAATTCATGTCGGTGTTGCTGCTACTGAGCGGCTCTGGTCAAGTTTGGTGGAGGTGGGTTGCTGGCTATGATCAGTTTTCCATGTGTCTCTGGGTTTTGGCTGTCTATTATTTCAATTACCTGCATCAGAATACAGAGTTGGCTGTTTTCACAAGGCACCAGGTAACTGAATGAGTTAAGCACAATGCGGAAGTTATTTATGTCAGTACTAATTTAAATCATATATGTGCAGCATCTTTTCTAAACTAAGAGCATCTATCTTTCCCCTTTCGTTTTAGGTAGTTCATGGCCGAAGGGGACATGCTGGCCCACAGGTCAGTGATAATTTCTTTCTCTAACTTCAGATGGTGACTCACACAATCAAGGAGCTAGACTCAAGATGGTAATATCTCCTCCCGACGTCAACTTTTGGTTTTTGATGGCATTGGTTGTAGAATAAATTGTTAGAAAATATTAGCTACAACTTTAAGAATTCTAAATGAAAGGAAAATTGGGGTACTTTCTTTAAAATTTCAACAATTAAAAAAATGTTTAAACATAAAAATGATCAAAGACGCCATTTAGTCCAATGGTTAAGCTTCATTTTGTCTGGCTTTTGAGCACCAACTCTAAGTAACCTTTCTTGGATTTGTATTCAGGGATCCTCTCCGACTTACAATTTGTGTGAAAACCCCATAGACACCCGAAGAACACACTGAAAGCTGAATACAAACGGGATATTTTGAGTGCCCTGAAAACACAAGTGGAAAGCTGTGCCCATCCCTCTGTGCACCCTGGCGATGCGTCCTACACTGTGCTTCCTGAAAGCTCGCTCTTTAAGAAAGAGCAGCCTAGAACCTTGCAGTACGCACATGCTCAGATTAAAAGCTCTAGGAGGGTAAACAATAAACCCACCCTCGGTCCCGTGGTCGCACCAGAAGGAAGCTCCACAATCTGAAGGATGAAAGAAACCTTCAGCTTTTACAAAGACTCTTCATTGTCACTGAAAAGAAGTTTCTAATCGTGCACATGAAGAGAGAGCGTTAATGGATTAATAGCTCGATTCTTTTTTCACCACAGGGCAATCCAGGCATCACAGGCCCAGATGGACTTGAAGGTTCACCCGGACTTAAGGGCCCCCAGGTATGCATAGAGAACATATAGGTGTGTAAGCAAAAAGAAGCATCTGTGTGTGGAGAACCTATAGCCTGGATAGAACCCTTCGTGTAGCCTGCAGAGTTACAGAGGCTTGGGAGTATGTTTAGGTCAATGAAACAAATAAGCAATGAGTCTTGATCTGTACAGAACATTGTCTCTTTTATCAGAGTTCTGTCCCTGTCAAGAGGTGGAAAGAGATGAACATGCTGGGCAGGATTGTTAGAATAATCCAGGAGTCCTTGAGCCAAGGAAAATATTGAGCCTTGAATTTGAAGATTGAGGTCAGTTTAGCACTGTAAGAGTTTAGTGTTGTATCTCTGGATGCCCGTGGTGTTGAAACATTGGCTCAACTCAAGGAAAAAATTTGTTGTAAGTGCAGCTGGAGGTTTCAGTGGGGTGATCTATAGTGTGGCACCCTGCCGGTCCTTTCCAGCTCGCTCCTCTGAGGAGCTGCCTCCAGAACTTTCCATAGTTGGCGCTGTGCTCCGGTCACATGAGCAGGGAGGCACGTGTGCCAGGGAGGACAAAGCACAGCCTAAATCAACAGTGAGACGGGAAGGGAGCACATGTTGAGAAGGAAGGAAGAAGCTGGGCTGGCACGTAACTCAGTGGTGGACCGCCTGTGTAGCTTGTGCAGGCCCTGGGTTAAGTCTCCAGCATGGAAGGAAAGAGGTGGGGAGGGAAAGAAGGAGGAAAGGGACTAGAAGTCAGACCATTAAAATAGTATTTTTCCTCTCTAAACTTGGTTTTGAATGTGTGAAAAACAGGTGCACTGTTAGGCAAGACAACCATTGGTTCTATCGTTCAAGGGTTTAAAGCAAATACATAAAAATAAAGGCATTCTTTATTGGCAGTTTGTGTGTGGAAGTTGGGCAGAACACATCAAAACATCAAGGAGACATTTTGTGACATGTCGCCATGATTTCGGCATGGTAAACAGCCTTTCCCTCAGGTCGTTCTCTCTCTCCGTCCCCCCCCCCCGTTTGATTGCCTTTATCTGCCCTCATGTGCCTGCTGAGGAACGCTCAATTCTCTTCCTTTAAAGTGAGAAACATTTGCCGCTGGGATCGCTGGAAAACATCTCAATAAATCGACTGCCTTTATCTCGTGCTATGCGAGTCACAGCCAGCCTTCCTTCTTTCAGTTTATGGACCTTTTTTATTTACAGCACAATTTAAGTAGGAGCAAAATACCAAATACGGCCATGAAGAAAGTTTCTCTGCAACCTACGGAAGCCATAGTACTCAGGCAATAGAATCTTCCAGAAGCAGAAATATCTAAATTTCATCTTGCTATGGAATGTATCTTTTTTATGGCCCATCTTGGTTATGGTTATTGAACATGAAATGGATTTAAAGGTTCTAGTTCCTGATTTACATGATTAAGAAAAACACTTTCCACATAAAAAGCATATGGCTTTCGGTTAATTTTGAAGGCCAAGGACTAAAAATCTCAGCTTTGGGTGTTTCCTCCAGGCGCTAGCTCCTTCAGCTGTACAGGCTCCAGCACCTCAATTTCAGACTGTCCTGTGGTGCACCTGTGCAGATGAGGAAGAACTCCAAGACCCACGCAGTAGCCACAGCATATTCTGGCTCCCTGACCAGTTTCTGTGTCACCTTGACTTAGTATTTGATTTTTAACGTGCAAGTTTACCGTTCAAGGGTTCTCACTAACGGAGAAAGTAACACTTTCTTTCTGTACATTTAGGGCCTGAGAGGAAAGGCTGGTGAGAAAGGAGAAAGAGGAGTTCTGGGAATGAAAGGTCCCCAGGTAGGTAAGGAGGCAGCAGCTGCATCTGGTTTTGACCTTGGCTTTGAGGTGGATACTTTAGTAGGGTTCTTCTCTAACGGTGAATTACACACTGCCTGCAGACCAAGTGTGTTAAGTTTGACTTGGGTGTGAGAAGTGGCAGATGCGTGGTACCCAGGTCGCCGCTTGCCATACAGGCTGTTAGAAGAGGCAGAAAATCCCCTCGGTAGACCTCCTTGCCTCTGCTCCTCGGCCGAGGTTAACAATTTCTCCTGGCTGCTATGTTGATACACCACATCACTTGCTCACAAGCCACTTGGAGTTCCCCACCCCACCTCCTGGGGGAGCTAGAGAGATGGTTTGGTGGTTAAGAGGACTTGCTAATTCTTCCAGAGAACCCACATTCATACCTCCTGTAACTCCAGCTTCAGAGGATCCAAAACCATCTCCTGGTCCTCACAGGCACCCCCACATATATGGCATACATGCACATACCCAAACATGCATACATATAAAAAAGTTTTGCTTTTTTTAATTATCATCTCTCAGGGAGAGTAAACCATTTTACCACCTAGAGTCCTACTCAGAACCCTTAGAATTTCTGAAAGTGAAGACATGGCGTTGATAATTCTAAATTCTCCGATAACACCAGAGTTGGGAACGACTACCCAGCACCTACACTTCTAAGAATCCCCAGCGGAGTGTGTTAGGGTGCAGGTCCTCAGAGGGTCTAGACTGAGGCTTGGGGTTCTGTATGTTCGGTGTGTCCCCAGTTGATACTGACGCTGCAGCTCTGGACCACACGTCGAGTAGCAAGGCCCTGTGTGGCCTGCTCCTCATCTATGGCTAGCATGGCACGCATCTATCTTTTGGTCTCTTTCTACAGGTTGCAAGCTCCATCCATGTTGATGTCTTGCTTATGCTGCATCCCCAGAGCTTGGGTCCACAGTGCCCGGCACCACAGAGCTTAATACATTTGTGTAATGAATCAAGCGGTAAATGAATGAACGAGACCTAGTTGGGACTTTCACCCTCTGCTATTAGCAGTATCAAGGGAGTGCATTACTTTGCATCCATTAAGCTAGGCAGAGGCCCAGCGTTTAAGTGACTGTGCTCATCAGGAGAATATTTAAGGGGCTATTTGCATAGAGTTGTGTGTCATGACAAAGTGGTGTAAAGTACATTAATAACTGCCTGTGTCGAGGTTTGTTCCTGGTTTTGATGGAAGTGCTCTTTCCAAATGCATGAAAACTTCCTAATTTGATAGCAGAACTGAACTGGTGATGAAACTCTTCTGCATCCACATCTTTAATTCATTTCCAGCTGGCTGGCACCACAGTGGAGATTTTTATTTAAGAAAATAGTAAGGACAAAGGAAGATGTATCTCATCTGTTGATATCAAATATTGATGTGGATATGTAAATGAGTTGAAATCCAAAGGCCTTGATCTTTCTTTTGCTCTAGGATCCAAAATGGTCTCCAAGACTGTTAGTTCGAGCAACTCTACCATTTGCCCCGTGGGACACCTTCATCCATGGGTCCCTTTAATCTCGCTTTGGCAAGATGTGGCACAGTCATAAATCATGCAGCCTTTGGCACTGCCAGTTAGTCAAAGGCATGTCTTTCTACTTCCATTGGTCTGGCTGGAAAACCTCCCTTTCTTCCCCTGCTTGGTTTTTGAGAAATACCCTGCTTGTCAGCCAGTTAAAAGGCAGTTTCAAAGACAAGTGGAATTTTCTGTGTTTGGGACATGATGAATGGGATCTCTAGACTGCTGTTTCCAGAGGAAATTCACAGAGACACAGTCAGACGCAGAGTGTTGTTCATTATTGGCTCTGCAAACCCATTGCCACAGGTCCCGTATTGTTTTATGGCACAGGAGGAACCCTCCAGTGGAGCAGTGTTTTCTAACAGCAGGCTTGAAAGCTTTCCCTGGGACTTGCATCTTGAAAGGGGACGTGATTTGGATGGATGGCGTACCGGAGTCTTATTAAGTAACTCAGAACTCAGTGTTCTACATAAGTGAAATGTGCTAGTCCAGCCGATATGTGTCTGCAATTTTAAAAAAAGAAGCCAAAGTACTATGTTTATACTTTTATTTGTTTGTGTGGGAGTATACACATGTGTACACACCACAGTCCACACGTAAAAGCCAGAGAGCCAGTTGGAGGAGCTGGTTCTCTCTTACCGTGTGCGTTCCAGGAATTGGACTTGGGTCCTCAGGCTTGGTGGCAAACACCATGGCCCACTGAATCACCTCCCCAAGCCAAAAAGAGGTGGGCTATGGCATAGAGTGTGCTTCATATTTTGAGAGAAACCCTGCCAGGCACAGAACAATATGTAATCCATGTCACAATTGTCGGGTTTCACCAGCCTGCAAGATTTAGGCTGGATGGTCCATGGACTCGTTCCATTTACCAATTTGACAAGTATTTATAGTAAGTGCGGCCTAGTGGTGGCCCTGCTCGAGGACCCCAAGATAGCATTGCTGTCTGCTAACACTTTCTGAAAACTGTTTCAGAAGCTTTAGCCTGTGCCCACAGACACTTTTGTCACAGTGCTCATTGGTTTTAGTGAAACTTTTTGAGCTTTCTAAGGCACACTTCACAGTTTGCAAAGGAAGATAAATATGCCTTTAAAAAAACAACAAACAAAAATTAATCCTTGCCTGTTGTAGAAAGCCTTCTTTGAAGACCAACCCTTTGGGAAGCTTTTTTTCTTTCTTTCTTTTTTTTTTAAATGTTAGACACTTCAGCAACATCTGTTCCCTGAGCGAAACAGTGGGAACCTAGCCTCTGCTTGGACACAGACTCACAAGGAAGTGTAATCATTTAGGCCACATCTGGCCGGGGTTACTTATTAATTTTCCTTTATTTACTAGTCTTTATTTGACAGCCGCAATATATTTTTTTTCCAGAGCAGGATCAGCTCAGCCCGTACGTCTTCTCCCATCTGTACTTCATTTTCTGTAGAAGATGTGTAAAAGTGTTGAGGGAAGGCTGCGCTTTGTCTCGCTGTATCTGCCATCCACCCTTGTTTCATTCCAGGGGCCTCCAGGACCCGGAGGACAAGTGGGGGATCAAGGCCATTTGGGAAGCCAAGGAACTAAAGTAGGTCACATTCTCTAATACAACCCCTCCGATGTTCAAGTTTGTGCTGCCCGAGAGAGCTGTGGCTGACTGGACGAGCCAGAGCCCTTTCAACACAAAGGAAAACACATCTTGTTGCCCCTAAGCTCTGGCTTGATGCTTGGAGAGCCAGAGATCTCTAAGGACCTGGGTGTGGACCAGGATGAGGTCAGGGACTCCAGTGCAGCATAACTGCATGAGGGGCTACACCCCATTCAACTGAGGGCTCTCTGGAGGAAGGCTGCTCTCCCTTCCCTCTCCCATCCTCTCTGTACCATCCCTTCCTTCCTACCTCTCTTGTTCCTCCCTTCTCATGTGAACCTTTGCCAAGGACCTTTCAAGTCTCAGGCTTCTGTTGTGCTGGAAAATTGGGTACAGGCAAGCAGGGTCACCAGTGTATCTCTAGTGCTCAAAACAGTGCCTGGCACACAAACTTAGTATTTATGAATGAATGCAAGTCTAGGAGCAAGATACATAGAGCATGGAATCAGGCCCAAAGAATTTAGATCTTGAAGACAGTCATCTCTGGGCATAAGGAAGATGAGGGGGAAGAGGCTGGGAACTGAGGTTTAAACAAAGTGGTTAGGAGTATTTCTGTGCTGGAGAAGGAGACGTCAAAGAAGCTTCAAGAGGCCTTTGGAAGATAAACATTTTGAAGAAGCAGAGAGGGAAAATAGGGGAGGGGTAGGAATGGGCAGGAAGACCTGGGGTTTAGAGCATCGTAGGAGGAATTATTTGAAGAATAATTATTTGCATGAAAAATTTCCTGTCTGGCGGGCACATAAAGAGCAAGGGAGTCTGTGCTTGGATCCCCAGTCTCTGGTACAGGGCTGTCTACTTGTTTTGAAGTGGTTGTATAGACACAGCCTGACCCTTAGGAGATATTAAGTGGACAGCCCAGTGAAGATGGTTTTTGGTTTTTTGGGTTTTTTTTTGTTTTGTTTTTTTTTTTGAAGGCTGAGAGCCTGGAAACAAGGAAACTAGTTGGTGCTTGTCATTGTTCCCAAGTGCAGCAGTGACTGGAGGATTCGACAGGATGAAAATGTGAGGTGTGGTGGCTCCATCCAGCTCTTCTCGGAGAGAACTGGTGCAGAGGGAAAGGGCTAGAAGACCTAGGGATCCCAGTGTACGGTGACCCCATCCCACAGGCAGAGGTTGTGAGGAAGAGCGAGAGTAAGAAGGAAGGGAATCTTTTGCCCTGGGGCTAGAGGCAGGGCTTAGGTCTGCTTGGAGATGCAGGCTTCTGAATCATACAGATTAAAAGGACTTTTAAGGGTGCCTGTTTATAAGAAACATAAAAGGAAACATAAGACGATGATTGGGAAGGAAGGGAAAGAAAGGAAGATGATCTACCAGTACAGGAAACTTCAGGCAGGGAAGCAGGAAAGATACCATCTCATCTGGTGATGAACAGGCTCTGAAGATTAAGCCCCCAAGTGCAGCTGTGGACAGGAGAGAGGAACGAGTCAGACTGTCAGGCAGTGAACACAGCATCAATGCAGACAGGGATACGGAGCAGCTGTCTATGCAGTCCAGGAATTCCTCCTTTAAAGGGGAGAAGAGACTGTCTCTGTTTGAGCCTGACATTGTCCAGAAAATCTTGGAGTGTGTTTTCAGTGGGAGGAAGAGAGCAGTGTATTAACAACGGGAGAAAGGATAGAAGGGGAGTGAGCGTGTGAGACAGACTGGAGAAGCTTTTCTTCCTAGAGTGAATTTGAGGCACACGCAGCAGCCTTTGTATTGAAGAAGTGCCAGGGAGGGTTGGTGATGGAGGAGTGGGGAGTGGCGTGAAGACAGTTTGCTGGCGTGTGTAATAAGATATGATGTGTAATAATCAGGACAACACCTTCATCAGGAGGGGCTTTGGGGCATGTGGGGTGGCAAGAGTGGTCAGAAAGTGACAGTTTGAAAGAGGAGCCATGCTGGCTTTGTGTCCTGCGGTGTGCTGTAAGGGAAGTGGTGCCCCTGGTGAGAATAAAACTTCCTTTAGGGTGAAGCAGTGAGTGTGTGAGTGTGTGTGTGTGTGTGTGTGTGTGTGAGAGAGAGAGAGAGAGAGAGAGAGAGAGAGAGAGAGAGAGAGAGAGAGAGAGAGAGAATGTGTGTGTGTCTGATTTATCATCGCATGTAGTTCACCATCTTAGCCACTCAGTGCCATGAAAATGTCCCCATCATGATCCAGGAAGGAATCTCACTACTGTTAAAAAAAACTTAGCAAAATTGTTTACCATGATGACCTATGCAAATACTCAGCTGTGAGGCCAGCAGATGTATTAGCCTAGAGGCCTGAGTGCAAACAGTCAAGGAAGATCTCTGGCAAGCAGGTCATCATCCACCATGGCTGATAAACCGACCTCAGCCGTGTTTTGGGGAAACCTCAGCTACTTGGGAAAATGTACATGGGGTCATGAAGGAAGATGAGCTTGCTTTCTAAGAAAATAAAACATTTAGATTGCAGAATGGCGGCACAGAGAGACAGAGTCCTTAGCACCCCACGCGTTTACCTTCCCCCTTAACTGTTGGCTGCAGTCACTCATGCTCGGCACAGAGGACCACCAATACTGATGCACTGTATTCACCAAAACCTATTCTCTAGTCCCTTGTTTTCCTCTAGTATTTGGTCTTGGTTCCAGGTCCCCAGGAGTTCCCCCAAAGTGATGTCTCTCTAGATTTTTCCAGACTTTGTTTTTGAATGACCTTGACAGCTTTTGAGGAGCATTGGTCAGGTACTTTGTGGAATGGCTCCCAATTAGAGCTTGTCTGATAGTTTTGATTAGACCAGGACTGTCGGCTTTGAAGAAGGAGAACATAGGGATACAGTGCTGTTCTTACTGCATCTTATCATGGCTAGAACACACAGCGTGGCCTTATTTCTATGACTGCTGACCCTGACCACCTGGTCGGTGTCATATTGGTCCAGCTTCCTCTCTGCTAAGGTTGGTGCTTAACTCATCTTGAAGAACAGAAAGGTCACCCCATGGGTGTGAAAACTGTGAACGCAGGCTCTGAAATATGGGGGTGATGCAGAATAGAAGGGGGTGATGGAGGTCGCCATCCCCAGGACTCGCTTTCTCAGAGTGTCCTCAGGGCCACCTGGGCTCCCACAAGCATCTAGGGCTTATGTGCAAAGGCCAATCCCTGTCCCCTTCGAATGAATCTCATGCTAGAGTCAACAGCATGTGCTTCAAAGCCTCCCTCCTGACGCGAGTTCGAGAACATCCACTTTAAGGCAGGAAAGCAGGGAAGTCAGATGTCTTTCCCAGGACCAAATAATTGGTTACTCAGTTACTGGTAGAGCCAGACACAGAGCGCAGGATGGCTGAGTTTAAACGCACTAGAGTATAGCCGGGGTAGGTGTTCATCTCAGTCAGCAGTGACACAAGAAATCAGTCTGCTAGGGCTTTGGTTTGCACTGGGGCACTTGCCTTGCTCCTAATTTAGCCACCCTACTTTAAAGTTCCCATTTTTTTTTTTCCATTTTTAATAATGATCTTGATGTGCCTGGCTTCCCTGCCTATCTCTCTTCCCTCACTCTCCCCTAGCTCTGAGCTCCATCCATCTCTGTGACCCTCTCTTGGTCCCTTCTATCCTACCCTACAGAGTACCTTCATTTCATATGCATTATGCCCAGCATCCGTGGAAACACACACACTTGTGCACACGTGATGGATGCAGGAGGCCTCTTTGGCCAGCCACAGCCATTCCTTACCTGTCATTTGTACAGTATGCAACCCTGAATACAAACCCATTACTGTGGCACATGGGACTTAAACAGTGCCTGGTGCCATAATTTCTGGTTTGTCTTTAAACAAACAACCTAACGGAAGTCGGGTGTGGTGATTCGTACCTGCGATCCTAGCACTGATGGGCTGGGGTAGGACTGCCACAAATTCAAAGCCAACCTGGGACTCAGTGAGATCCTGTCTCTAGCAAAACAACTGACTTAGGACCTGTTTCATTATTCTATTGGACAGGGAGAACCTGGAGACCTAGGGGGAAAGGGAGCTGCTGGCTTTCCAGGTCCTCGGGGCCTACAGGTAGGTTGGCTTTCACTACCTTTGACCATGTCTTTTTCACCTTTTATCTCAGTAGTGAATTACTTTCCTAAGAAGGGACAGCAAAGTAAAAGTTTGTTTTGGCTTAGATGTCAAAGGGTCTAGATCCATCATGGCCGGAAAGGCAAATAGGCAATGGCATGGGACCCTGGTCACACGACTTCTGAAGTCAGGAAGCAGAGAATGAGCAGGAAGTGGGCTGAACTATAAAAACCGTGAGGTCTCCTCCTAATGGCTGACTTCATCCAAGGCTCCACCCATGAAGATTCCACCACCAGCTGAGGTCCAAGTGTTCAAACACACGACCTATAGAGGACAGCATTCACCTCACAGGACTAAGGTGCCTGTGCCATAAATCTGAGGGATGCTCAGAAGAGCTCTAGAGACGCCTTTAGAGTCCTAGCTGTAACTGAGCCGGGCATCACAGTCATTTTGGATTGGCCAGCTTTTCCAGCTCAGGAGATGGTAAAGCAGAGAGTAAGCTTTCCATGTGGCATCCTCTCATGACCCCTTCTGACCTTTTGTCTGCAGGACCTCTTTATAAGAAACCATTCTATCCTTCCCCCATGGCCCAGGGCTTTTACAAGCATCGGACAGTAGTCAGTGTGCGAGCAGTTTGCAGTGTTTGCTTTGTTCAGTGACCTGAAAATAGATTTGAGCTGAAGTGTTAACGTACAGAAGCTCTCCAAAGAGTTGGATAATAATGCTGCCTAGTTTTCCTGGAAGATTCCAGGTTGCCCAGAGTATTCTCTTGACATTCACAACTACACAAGTAGCTCTAATTGTTAATTCTATGGTTCAGGAGCTTTTAGCACCATCATTAGTGTCCCTGTCACCCACCAGCTAGAGGACCCTGCTTCCTAGTTGTCCCTGATTAAACCCAAAAATCTACCAGCCATGTTCTCCTGTAAATAAGCCCATCTCTATTCCTAGTCTGGGTGTGTGTGATTAGTTTTGTTGCTTACAGGGTGATGATGGAAGCCCAGGATACGGGAGCATTGGCCGCAAAGGGACAAAGGTAGGTCACATCCACTGAAGCTGGACCTAGTCCATGCACTTTGGGTTGCTTGTTTGGCTTGCCATGGTTAAGAGAAAGAAGGCAATCTGTAAATTAGTCTGGTACCACTGAAAATCTATTTTGATAGTTCACTCTTTGATGGCCTGTGGGCAGTATGGGAGAGAATCACACCACGGTTCCAAGGGGCAGGTGAAAATTGAACGTTGAAAATGAGTCATCTGTGTTTTCCTGTGATGTGTGGCTGTGGAACACAGCCTAGCATGTTCCAGCTTGAACTGCCTCCAGTCTTAGCGGGTTTGTGTGTAGTTCCATACAGTGGCCAGTTCATTTTTTATCTTCCTACTGTTATGATTGCTTCAGCTATTAGCGAGAAATTTTGTAGCATTTTCTCAATGCATTTGCCCAAACAGTTAACTTAAAAATGATTATATTGTGAACTGAAAATAAGTTGACTAAAGGCAGTGATTTTGATATGCTAATAATAACCACTTTAAAATTATCATCATAAGTGGTTGGGAGAATGGTGTGGTAAGTAAAGCACATGCCATGCAAACACGAGTTCCTGACTTCAGTCCCTAGAACCCTTGTAAACATCTGATGTGGTAGTGGACA
>JAQHUG010000001.1:8517388-8554777 GCA_028555095.1 Dicrostonyx torquatus
TATATATATAAATTTAAGAGGTAGCTGAGAGCCAGGCATGGTTATACATCACAGTCATTCCAGAGTGTGGGAGACAGAGGCAAGATTAGTGAACTGGAGGCCAGTCTGGTCTATACAGGACGACCTTATGCCAGAAACAAAACCAAAATGGAGGCTTTGGAAGAAAGTATGATACAAATCAGACTTTAAAAAGACATCTTAATTCCAATAGAAGAAGGAAAGCAGCAATGGATTAGTAAGCAGTGTTTGAAGAACAAGCCGTTGCGGGGGGTCCCCCTTTTGTGTATTTTAGAAATCTGTCCATTTTCTAAGATGAAAATGGATGTTTTGGGTTTGGGAGTTCTACTTTTAAAATAGTGGCAAGATTTTAAGTTTGCATTTAAACCGTTCACATGTGGTCTAGAACATGATTGTAAAGTGAATCCATTCTGCTTCGAGGTTCCTGCTGGGCGACCAGGAGAGCCAGGATCTCCCGGGGAGCCAGGGCCCCCTGGACGGAAGGTGAGTGGGACTACTTCCTGTGAGCTCTTTGTGCCTTAGTGGTCAGAGCATGGGCACACCCCTCTCCAGGTGCACACAGCTTCTTCCTCTGCTGCTTGGCCACTGTTTCCACTATTCTATGCAAGGGAGAAAATGGGGTCAATTAAGTATATCTCTTGGGAGGGAGGGAATGGAGGGAGAGCATGAAAAATCAGTCCAAAATGAGGTTTCTCCTTCAAAGTGTTTTCTTTTGCATTTATAGATTTATTTAGTTGGGAGGTGGGGCGCATGTCATGGCACACTGTGGAGGTCAGAGAACAACTTTGGGAGTCAGCTCTCTCCTCGTTCCGTGTGGGTCGTGGTGATTGAATTCAGGTCACCAGGCGTGGCTCTGCAAGTGCCTTACCCACTGGGCCGTCTCGGCACCCTGAAATTCCGTATTCTTCTCAGTGAGCTGGGTTATAGTTCAGCCACTGCCTCCCTCCTATATTAGCAAGTGATGAATGAATAAAGTGGGAGTGCGTAAAAGGACAAGCGGTGAGCGGTACGGGTGATCAAACCCGCGATCCTTCCTAGGGAGCATATCTGGGAGTCTGGGTGGGGCACCAGTGCATCTCCCTTTGATGTTTCTGTTTGAGAGAAGTCAGACTCTTCCCATCCCAGGAAGGAGTTGAAATAAATTAAGCCAGCTTTTTTCTCCCCACCCTCCATCTAGATATTCACGTATCTCTATTTGTTTGGGGAAGAAGCTGAGATTAGCTCTCTTCAGGTGTTTGAAGCTAGCCCCTTTGTGCCTCAGCCGTGGATAGGAAGGATCTTGGCTAGGCTTTGACCACTGCTTACGGGGGAGATCCAACATCCGGTAGAAGAGGCAGCTGGGAGCAGGTGGCTCAGTCTTTCCGAGCTGTGAGTTGGAACACCTGCTCCGGCTCCGTGGGCCACCATCAGGTGGGCAGCTCTGTCAGGTTCTGGGCATCTCTGCCAGGATTTGGGGAACTTAACCTTGGAGGTATGTGTGCACTCAGTGTTCTTCACGGGGCAGTGAGCGCCCTACCTGTGTTCTCTGCTCCCTTTAACTTCTCAGGAGTAAACCCCTTCCTAAGGGCTCCTCAAGGCAGTGTTGGTGCATGGCCTGGCTGAGGCATAGGTCTGCAGCCCTAAAACAAGATTGCTTGTTTCTTTTCCTAGGGTATAAAAGGGGCCCGAGGAGTGGCTTCATTTTCCGTAAGTATCTCCTAGTCCAACACGGTAACCTGAGCATGCCTTTGGCTTCATGTATACACTTCGTGACCCAGGGACATGGTTAATTCTCCGTGTTTTCTCTTTGAACTACAGACGTGTGACCTCATTCAGTACGTGCGGGACCACAGTCGTAAGTACCCTGCTTAAAATGATCTCCCCCGCTCACCCCGCCTCACTCCCCTTCTCACAGTTTTCTTAGGGAACTGGGTTCTCAGAACAGATGTGATTGATCAGCCAGTCTCTTCTCATGAGAGATGGCTTGAGTAAATTTTGAGTCCACAGGGAGGGGGTGGTACCTATTATACTAACTCCCTAGCTGGCTGCCAGCGTGTGTGTTGGAACCTGTCCCCAGTGCTGTGTAGTTATGTACACTGGGAGCTTTAAACCCGTGGAAGATGGAGGTCAGAACTTTCCCAATAGTCAAATAAGTCAGGGAAAAGAAGAATCGCACAGAGCTGAATTTAAGATGATTGTTAATGTCAGATAGTAACTGATGAGATTGAGTTCGGCAGTGTGAAGAGGCAGCTGTGATGTGTCCTGGTGTGAGGGTGGGTGGGTGGGTGGGTGGGTGGGTGGGTAGAAGTCCCACTTTTGGTTTATGCTCTATTTCTCCTTTCCTGGAAAGATGATCTTGACTGGAATGATTGATCGGCTTATAAAGTTCACAATAACACTTATTCTGCCAATAATTTTCTGGTGGGTGGGTGGGTGGGTAGAAGTCCCACTTTTGGTTTATGCTCTATTTCTCCTTTCCTGGAAAGATGATCTTGACTGGAATGATTGATCGGCTTATAAAGTTCACAATAACACTTATTCTGCCAATAATTTTCTCTCTCAAAAATGTAAAAAGCAAAGGGCATTCAGATTTGGCAAAACTCTTTGAATTTAAGACCCTTGTAGCAGGGTATATTCTTATTATTATAAATATCAACTAATGTTATAATTCTGTATTCACACACACCTTCATTGTGTCAACTGCTCATTGAAATATACACAGTGCTTCTTGAGTAAACACAGCAACTGAAAGGAAGAATTAAAAGTTTCTTCAAGGCATTTTTTGGGAGAAAAAAACAGATAAAGAAGAACCCATTTCTGCAGAGGGCATTATTCCAAGAGACATGGAATTTAAAAAGCAAACATTTGTTTTATATGCTCTTGTGTGTGTGTGTGTGTGTGTGTGTGTATGTGTGTGTGTATTCCTGAGTGTATGTGCAACACATGCATGCAATGCCCATGGAAGCCAGAAGAGGGCATCGGATCCCCTAGACTGGAGTTACAGATGGTTTCCAGCTGCTGTATAGCTGGAAATCAAACCAGGTCCTCTGCTAGAGCCATCTCCCCAGGCCCAAAGCCACAGAATTTTAGCCCAGCTGCTCAGGACTCTGCCTTTCCTGAAAGGAACTCTGGTGGGAATCAAAGCCTGTACCCGAGACCCCAAACACAGGCCATTTTGAGGTTGAATTAGCGCAGTAGGTTTTTTTTCTTTCCTAACATGGGAGCCAAGCGGACAGTAGTCATGAGTGGCAGAGCCAAGAGTGGGGCCTGATCTTTTAAAGTGTGAGGATTCCATCTAGCACATCTGGTCCGAAATTATATCTGGTACACAAAATTATTCCGGGAGTATGACTTAGAACATAAAAGCACGTGGCCATGTGAACATAGTCAGGACTCCTCCCAGGCTGGGTCTTATAAAGGAGGAAACCTCTGCAAATAAGTGGCTCAAGGCAGCACTGGCCAAAAGAACAATCTGACATGGTGGAGGCAGTCATGGCAGCCTAGCTGCCAGTCACATGTGGCTTTGGACACCAAAATGTAAAGAATGTCACCTAGAAGCTAAAATTTTTCATTTAATTATTTGAAACTTAAACAACTATGCATGACTTGTGACCAGTCACTGCAGGTCCAGCCAACATTTATTTCTTTCAGAGTATTTGTTTCACTTTTAATTATATGATACAAAATATGTCCCTATACAGGGTGACCCTGCCAAACCCCCAAACATTTTGAGTCCTGACATAATGTCACAAGTAGAAAAGTTCACACCTCCCTCATGTGACAAGTTGTAGTCAGAACATAGGCACCCTAAATCCAGTGTATAAGCTCACCTTCGCTTTACACATCAGTGCTTAAGAAACAGAAGGACTTTTGTCTTGAGACTTGAGTCTGCCCCCAAGAGATCTTACTGTGTTTATGTATAAATATCCAAAACTGAAAAAAAATCTGAAATCAGTAACACTCGTGGTCCTAGCCTTTCAGATAAGAGAAACTCAACTCATGCAGACATATACTATGTGTACATAAAGACACACACATGCAAATTTGTAGGTACACACATAAGTGCATGACATGCATAGATGTGTATATATTTGATCTCGGGATGTAGGTCATTGGTGGAGCACTTGCCTAGCTTGGGCAAGAGCCTGGTTCAATCCCCAGCACTGCAGAAGACAAGAGGGATGTAACACAGTGGTAGAGTCCTTAGCTGGTCATGGGAAAGTGAGAGAAGTCCTGAGCTTGATCCCCGTTACTCTAATACCTCCTAAAAAAAAAAAAAGAAAAAAGAAAAAAAGCCCAACAAAAGACACGTACATGCATGTATGTATTCATGTATGCACATATATAGTTGACATCTACAGATTTATACATGAGAAATTATAAAAAGAGGTTGGGTCCATCTAACTTCCCAAGTCGAGTTCAGCTCTGTGACATCGTGTTCTCTCAGACAGGGTTTCCACCTCCTGCATCTGGCTGTAGGTGCTTATTTTTGGCTGTATATTGTCTTCCCCTATCTCCTCCCGTCTGGAGGGGATCCTGCTATACCAGGACACAGGCCCGGCACAGTCTGCATTCTCTCCAGACTGTCTGCGGCCTTGAGATTTGAGTTCTGTATACAAGCAGACAGGACTTCACTGTTCTGGTTTCCCTGTGCACCCTAGAACTCTGTTGTCCACCGAGGAATAACCTCCTCCCTTTTGTTCTTCCTCCCCAGCCAGCGGACGTGGTGAGTGACCGTCATTAACCTTACGGCATGCTCTACTCAAGCTCTAAGGTGTCGCCCGTCTGGAAGGAGGAGGTCAAGCATGGTGCTGCCTGCCAGTTGGTAGAACTTGGACCCAGGCTTCCTTTACTCAGACTCACAGCAGACTGTGCTGAGCATCAGTGCTGCTTCCTAGCCAGCTGGGAGGCCCTTTCGTTGTTAATAACTTTCTAATGGCATACATCACCATTCGCTTCACTATCTGATTTTTAAAAAATTATGTTTCCTCCCTCCTCCCCTCTCTCTTTGTCTCATCTTCCCTCTCTCATGCTTTCTTCATTTCTCTTCCCACTCTACCTCTCCCTTTCTCTCCCCCCTCTCTGTAACATATTCTCTGTAGTTCAGTGATTAAGAGGCGGAGGGCAGAATGAAAATGGGATCAGATAACAAGTGAGCAAGATGTGCGATGGAGATAATGCCGAGACTTCCGTAGCTCGTGCTCAATGTTAATCGCCAACCTGGCTCAGTATCTTTTAGTCTCATTTTTAATGTGTTTTGCCAAGGCTTACTGCATGATATATTTGTATAAACCCATTATCAGCCTGATATAAATACACACACATATACAAACACGTGGATATATGTATACATATGTATATATGCATATATATCCCCTGATATAAATACACACACATATACAAACACATGGATATATGTATACATATGTAAATATGCATATATATCCCCTGATATAAATTCACCAGCCTTTACCCTCTGCTGATTCATTCCCTCAACAAGGATTTATTGAAAGCCTCCCGTAATCTAATCTTCTGTTTTCTGTTGAGAACAGAGTTGACAGCAGACAGGATTCCCAACCACACACATTTCCATTCTCAAGGGGAGTAAAGATTAAAAACAACAAATAAAAGAATTCAGAACCTGAGATAAAGCACAGGTTTCACTGCAACCAAATCATGTCAGGGGGGATGGATATCTTTTGGACCAGTGTTCCTCTCTGAAGCAGAGAACTTGAAGTCAGGACTAAAGGAGCCACAGTTTTCTAAGTGCATGGCAGGGGACCTTAGAACAGGGCAGACCTGGACATTCCCCCAGGAAGC
This sequence comes from Dicrostonyx torquatus, assembly GCA_028555095.1. NCBI lineage: Eukaryota > Metazoa > Chordata > Mammalia > Rodentia > Cricetidae > Dicrostonyx > Dicrostonyx torquatus. The sequence continues at coordinate 8,523,206 of JAQHUG010000001.1, forward strand.
AGCAGAGCCCACTAACCCTGTGGCACAGTGAGGGGGAGAACTGGCACATCAGAAAAAAAAAAAAATGGAGGTGGAACCTAGAGGCTACAGCAGGCTGGTTGCTGCCGTCTCATACATGTGAGGTACTACAAGTCAGCTCTGAAGGAAAATCAGTTTGCAGAAAATAGATGGACTAGCAATGCACGATGTTAAATGAGGTCACATAATCTCAGAAAATCATGTTCTCCCTCATAGCCTGTCATATATGCATATAAGCAAATGCACATGGGGGTACTGTATGACATGCAGAAAGGAGACCAAGAAATGGCAAATATTAGGTGGTGAGAAGGAAAGAGGATATAAAACTAACTGCTTCTCTAGTTTGAACTGTGTTGTGGATTTTTTAGGTTCTCTTGTGGATACAAATATAATTGACAATGAAAGTGCAAAATCCAGTGTGAAGCTCGTGGCTTCAGAGCGGCCATTCTAATGTAGAGAAGCTCACTGGGATGCATAGGCTCTGGGTCTGGCTAATCTCGGTTTATTATAAGGAAGTTTCAAAAAGTCTTAATTATTAACAGGGCCAGAGGATGAGTTGGTAGGATAGTGGACATGTAGGCAGAGATGTCACCTGCTTTATGGTGGCAGAAGCCTTCAGAATGTGCTCTCCAGAGTCCTTGGGGCTCCTGGAAACAGTGTGTTGGCTTCAAGGCTAGACTTTGAATTAGCCCTTAAGTATTTTTTTTTTTTTTGCCTAGAAAAAGAAAACTTTTTCTGTGTTTTCAGACAGTGCTGTTAACCTTTACCTCCCTGTACCTCTAAATTATCCCAGCATCATTGCTGGGTTTTGTACCCAAACACAAAGCTAGAAGCACCAAATCCACATTTAGTTAGCATCAACCTTTTAATTGTAAAATTAACATTACTTTGATTTTGAAAAGCATGCTCATCCCAGTAATTAGATTCAGAGGTTAATAAATTTTGTCCCATCTCCCCCGAGATAGGTTAGTTTGGCTTTCAACATGTACTATAACTGGCCTAGAATCATTCCTTTTGTCTGTGAAGCTCTGTAGTTCAGGATGACCTTGAATTTCTGATCCTCCTGGCTCTACCATCCAAGTGTGAGATTACAGGCATAAGCTACTATATCTGTTTTATACGGTGCCGGGCTTTGTACATGTCAGGTGACACCACATGACTAAGCTACATCCCTAGACTCTTATCCTCCAGAGGTTTTAAAAATTATATAAGGAGTTTCCATAGTTATTTATTTAAAATTCTTTTTACCTTGTTTTTATTTTCCTCATTAAGTGAAAACAGTTTGTGATTTTCCATGATTAAAGTGCAGACACAAAAGTTTACGCCTCTGAGCCAGCTCCTGGAGGGTGAAGGATATTGCGAAAAAGGGTCTACTGTTTAGAAGGAACTGGAAATTAACTTACAGATTATCCCTAATCATGCTGACTTTAGACTGTTTTCATTCATGATCATCTCAGGAGAGCAGAGCCAGCTTTTAGAACAGTGATGTTAATGATTCAGGATGTAAACATTTAATATTTTATATGTTTTAATATTTGGATTATTAATTATTTAATGTTTAAATATTTGAATAGTTAGCATTTAAATAATTTTGTTTTCCATGTATTGCTTTTAGGAAAGCATTCTACATGATAAGAGGCATTTTGTGTGTGTGTGTGTATCTTTCAGAAAAACCTGAGTGCCCGGTGCATCCAACTGAGTTGGTGTTTGTCCTGGACCAGTCCCGGGATGTCACAGAGCAGGACTTTGAACGGATGAAAGGGCTGATGGTTTCCCTAATTAGGGATGTCAAGGTCAGGGAGACCAGCTGCCCTGTGGGTGCACGTGTTGCCATCCTATCCTACAACTCCCACACCAGGCACGTCATCCGCTTCTCAGACACCTACAGGAAGGACCAACTGCTCAGGGAAATTGAAGCTCTTCCTTATGAGAGATCCTCTGACAGCAGGGACATCGGCAAAGCCATGAGGTTCATCTCTAGGAATGTCTTCAAGCGAACCCTGCCAGGGGCTCACGTGAGGAAAATCGCCACGTTTTTCAGCAGTGGTCAGTCGGCCGATGCCCAGTCCATCACCACGGCTGCCATGGAGTTCAGTGCCCTGGACATTGTGCCAGTGGTGATTGCATTCAGCAGCGTGCCCTCCATCAAGCGTGCCTTTTCGGTAAGCATTGCATACACACTGCTCATGGACTTCACCAATATTCAGAAACCTAAGGAAGTGGATAGCTACAGTGTCTGGCCTTCAGAACTAGGTCTACTTTCTTATAGAACCCAGGTCTACCTACCAATGGGTGGCACCACTTCCTATGGGATGGACCCTTCCACATCAGCCATCAATCAAGGCAATACCTCACAGACTCGCCTACAGGCCAGTCTTATGGGCATTTTTTCAAATGTGGTTCATACTTCTTAAATAACTCCAGCTTGTGTCAAGTTGACATAAAACTAGCCAGCACACCGGCTCCCCCAACCCTCTCTGTGTATTCTAAGCTAGCTAGCGCACCTGCTCTCCCAACCCTCTCTGTGCATTCTAAACTAGCTAGCATACCTGCTCTCCCCCAACCCTCTGTGTATTCTAAACTAGATAGCACACCAGCTCCCCCAACCCTCTCTGTGCATTCTAAACTAGATAGCACACTGGCTCCCCCAACCCTCTCTGTGCATTCTAAACTAGATAGCACACCGGCTCTCCCAAGCATGCCACCCCCTCAGCCCTCTCTGTGTATTCTAAACTAGCTAGCATGCCTGCTCTCCCAACCCTCTCTGTGCATTCTAAACTAGATAGCACACTGGCTCTCCCCAGCCCTCTCTGTGTATTCTAAAGAATGAAAACTTGTTCATTCTTTCTCTTGTGCCATTTTATGGGAGCACACCTAAACTAGATAGCACACCTGCTCTCCCGAGCCCTCTCTGTGCATTCTAAACTAGCTAGCATGCCGCGCCCCCCCAGCCCTCTCTGTGTATTCTAAACTAGCCAGCACACCGGCTCCCCCAACCCTCTCTGTGCATTCTAAACTAGCTAGCATGCCGCCCCCCCCCAGCCCTCTCTGTGTATTCTAAACTAGCCAGCACACAGGCTAAAGAATGAAAACTTTTTCATTCTTTCTCTTGTGCCATTTCATGGGGTTCTGTGGCGCCTATGAAAGAAAAGCAGTCTAGAACCATCCAGAGAGTGCCTGCACTGTCCATCCGCACGCAGTCTTGTCAGCTGTGCTCTCTGCTGTGCTGCCGAGGCATTGTGTTTCCCAGGAAAATAAGCAATAAGAGAAAACAAACACAGAAACGTTCCTTTAAACCCCCAGCTCACGTTCAGTTTAAGGACGTTTTCTGCCACTACAGTCACTCCCGTGATAAGCAGTGAGATCAGTGGTTCCGAAACCACATCTTCCAGTCTTTCTGAAGAGTCTTGCTGGGGTGTTGGGAGCATGTTAGGTTACCAATGCTCTCCCTAATAGAACTATTGATCAGAATCTTTGAGGACGATCTGCTTTTAGCTTTATATCATCGGGCAGATACATGAGTAAATGTGAGCATCCATTGTTAAGCAGGGCCTTTGCCAGAAATGTGCAAGTTGTTACGTTGTAAATACATCGAACACAGAGCTAGTTAGCAGATGGCAGCATTCCCTGGACAATACCCTGAGAAACGTCGCTCTCAATTAAGATCCACAGCTAGAATCTGATGGCTGGAGCATGGAAGCTGGTTCTTGTTGGAAAAGAGCAGACCTGGCGCTGAAGCCTTCGGGTCCCCACTCCTACCCTGGGCTCACTTTTGTCTGTAAAGCCATGAGGCTGGCTACATGGTTTCTAAATTTTCTTCTGACTTATTCTGATTTGTCCTTGCAGCCCACTCCTACCCCGGCTGGCTGACCCCTACTCCCTGAGCTGACACCACATGGCTTGGTGTCTAGTCATTGTTTACTGACAGCGCTTTCCCCTGAGAATCCATTTGCACAGGCCACAAGCAAGCGAGGCTGGCTTTACTGAAGATAGCAAGAGGAAGCAGAGTATTGCATTCCACCATGTGAAGTCCCCATTCGCGGCATGATAGCTCCTGTCCCCTTCACTGTCCAACCTCCCTGCTCACCCCTTTAGGACACATCATGTTTGCTTTTGTTGTTTTCTGTTTCTTTGTCTTTCTCTGGTACACTCTGAGCCTTTCTCCATGGATTCGTGTCTAACAGTGTAGCCCAAGTCTCCAGTCCTTACAAGATCTCAGTCTTCCACTCCATCTCAGGAAGAATATCAAGGCAAAGCCCTGGGCAGCCAGAGAAGCATCTGGTGAGCACGGGTTCCTCCATCTATTGTGCACAGGATAGAAAATGGGCAGAAACAGCTAAGCCTTGGGAAGAGCCCCTTTTTCCTCTCTACTCCTTCCTCCCCTTCCTCAGCTCATCACATGGAATATGCCCCCAGCTCCCACGTCTCTGCAGACTCTTCCCTCTAGACAGCCCAGCAGCCCCCAGGACTCCAGTTCTCAGCTCCTGAAAGAACAGTTCAGTCTGGTTCAGATGTCCTGCTCTGGTCCAGTTGGCTCTGTTCAGAGAAATGGTGTAACCCTGAGTAACCAGGATCTCCATGGTAGCACCTCTATGGATTAAGTGTGGGACTGAGACTTGCCAAAGAGAGAGGAGAACTATTAAGAGTCTAAGAATGATTCATGGGAACAAACATCATCTTGACCCATCTCAGTCACAGGATGGGGCCACTATCATTTTTCTTCATCTACTAATCATCTCACAGTTGACAGGCAAGTCCACCATCCCTGGTCAGTTGGCGCATCCTCATCCATGCTCTCTGAGCTGGCCCTGGCTCAGTCTTCAATCGCTCATCACTGTTCAGATGGAGCAAAGGTGTGGTTCACTTGAGACACTGTAGCTGTCTCTCAAAAGCACCGACGGTGTGGTGTAGGGCCACTCGTGCCCGGAGCGCTAGTCAAGACTGCACCCTCCGCTCCCTGGGTACGCTGCTAATGGTACTGCTGCTGTGAAAGAATTGAGATGGTTCAGGGAGGAGACCCACCTGGGCCTGGGTCTGAGGTCTCTGCTTCAGGGCCTAGAGAAAGGGAAAACAATGGCATGGCTAATTTTGGTTGTCAATTTGAGTGCATCGTAAAGAGCAGCCCCCAGCTTCCTGGTTCTCGGGGACATGGGGTGAGGCCAGGCCAGGGGAGGCGGAGGGGTGGGGGAATGGGAGTTTCATTCTTTTCCATAATGAACTTGAGTGTAGACTGTCTCTTTTGATCAGCTGATCATTTCTCCAAGCTTCCGTCCCTCTAGATGAAGAATGAAGATGGGGCTATGCCCTGGCTAGCTGAGTGATAGATAGGAAATATTTTGTGCTCCCTGCTGAGCCACAAGGCACCCACTGTGTGCCAGTAACTGCTTTGTAATGGTGAGCTCTCCATGTCCTTTGAGACTGCAGGGGCAGAATTCCTGTGTGGCAACTAAAGGGGAGAGTCGAGGTTGAAACCAGCTGGGCCACCTCCCAGCAGCCTTGTGGGGTTGCCCTCCCCTGACCTCAGCCCTTGAGCAGCGCTGGAAGGTTCCTACAAGCCCAACCCGCTCAGCAATTCTTTCCCTTGCTTCTGCTTCTTCTAGATTGATGACACTGGCACATTCCAAGTCGTTGTGGTTCCCTCCGGGACTGACGCAGCGCCAGCGCTAGAGCAACTCCAGCGGTGTACTTTCTGCTACGGTGAGACCCACGGGACGAGCAAATTTGAGCAGGCCTGTTGAGTCACCACTGGCAGAAGCAGCTGGAGCTCGGCCATAGGGAGATGCAGGGCCTGGGGCAGGCCTTGTCGGGGCTTGGGGTGCATACTGCATCTTCCACAGATGCAACCTCTCAGTTCAGCCCGCAGGGCCCCCCTCCCAATGGATCCCAGGAGGAGGGTTACTCTCCTGCCCCCTCTACTTGAGCACGGATTCCAGGAAACAGCAATAATTTAAAACAATAATAACAACAAAACGTTAGTCTGTCCCCTTGCCAAGTTTTTCATGCTATTGAGTATTTTATATGTGTTTTCTAAATCTCAAGTGTTCACAACTCCCAAGAAAGGGCTTTAGGGCAACCTGGCAGTTTTCTTTCTGGGTGGCAATTTGGTTTTCAGTGCCATAGGCGTGGAAGACAGAAACTCCTACATCCTCATCCAGGAGTCTTCATAGAAAGATGTGGAGTACCAGTTGTGGTGTCAGTCTAGCTGGAAACAGTCTCCCTTCTCCTCCTCCATTTGATGCTCCAGCCACCATGTGGAAACCATGGGTTCCAGGTGGTTGTGACAGCAGGCCGTCACCACAGTGCTGCTATAGGCTGGGCAGTGTTCTAAGGATGCTGCATGATGCCAGTTACGATGGCAACAGTTGAGACTTAAGCCATTGGGTTTCTTATGTTCCAAGCATGGCTTTAATTGGTTCATATAAATTGCATCATTCTAGGCTTGCAACCACACTAAAATGCTTTAACTACTATTAGTGCCATTGTACAGGTGGGAGAAATCAAAACGAGAGACGTGACATTTTTCTCAGGGCCCCACACGCAGATCAAGCCCAGGAAAGCTGGCCCTGAAAGACCTCTCATTTTTGCAGACAGCAAGGCTCATTCTGTTCCTTGAAACTCTCCATTTGGACCTGGAGAAGCTGTCTGAAGCCTTCTCCGTGTGTGTCAGTGGAACGCTGGGGTTTGCTGTGTAGATGAACTCACACGGAGAATGGGATTCTGGAATAAGGGGGACAGTGTCCAGATTCCTTCTCTGTCTCCCTCTGCAGCCCTGGAATCAAGCTCTCTGCTCACATAGCCAGTTCTGTGGATTGCACTGGGATTTTTGGGTCCTGTTGCCCACCCACACCCCAAACTGCTGAAGCACTAAGACTCGCCTGCCCTATCCATTCTTCATTGCACCCCCGAACATGTCAGTTCCAGCAGTGTGCTGATGTGCCGCAGTCAGTGACTGCACATGTGTGACTGGGGAGGGATTTTTGGCTCTATGTCTTGGCTTAAACCCCTGTTTTGTCTCCTAAGCATTCAAGGATAGGAAGATATTTGCCTATCATTTCCTGCCATTAAAAACCCCACAAAGCAGAGCAAAGGGGCAGCCTGCTGTCTCTGATTTTAGAAACTGCTCTGCACACAGGTGCATCTGTCATCTGACCATTATGCAGGGTCATAAAATTTCACTAAACTTCAGGAAGAGACATAGGCAGAGCTAACTTTATTGAGTTCATGAGCAAGCATGAAATTAGGATGTTTGCTATGCCCACAGAATCTGCATGCCAGTCACTAAATTTTCCACTTAATAGCTGATACTTGTGGTCCATGCTGGTATAAGTTCCATCTGCATACTTGTTATCCCATATCCATTACCCCTGTGGATTTTAAAGAATGCATTCCCCCATCACTCATCACATTTACTGACGAACTAGGCAAGACTGTCAGCCTTGCAAGGGTGTCTGGGTCAGCTTGATTGCAGTCAGGTTGTCTCCTCAGTTGTGCCGATGAACTGTGCTCAACTGTGGCTTGGCCAAGGTGATGCCATGTTTGCTATGTAATAAAAACCTAGGCATCCCAGGTCTCGGGCGAAGGGACCGTCCTGCTACCTCACATGTCCTGCTTCAGTCAGTTCTATTAAAACAAATTAAGTGGCTTCTGAAACCATCTAACAATAAAACACTGACTCATGCAGCCTACACAGTAGCTCAGCAGGGAAAGGTGCTTGTCCCCAAAAGTGACAACTTGAGTTCAATCCCCAGGACTCAGGCGGAAGGAGGGGGCTGGCTCCTGAAGGTCATCCTCAGCCTCCACACACAGGCTGTGCACAAATAAGTAAACATTGAAAAGAAACTGCCATGGACTCCATATACAGAAACTTCTAGAAATACGGTGCATCCTTCATAATGACTTCCTCTCCTGCTTCAGTTGGTTCTATGAAAATAGATTAAGTGACTTCTAGAATTCTCCCACTTCCCATTTATCATATTCCTCTGAGCATTCTTTGTGGTCACATTCAATAAAATCGACTCTTGCTCTTCTCTTGCTATGCATGCATAATGAGAGAGGCGTATGTATAAAATGACTTTATGGAAGAACTTTTTTTAGGAGGGGCATGAAGTTGTGAACTCTTACTTAAATTGAAATAAAAGATCCATTGCCTTTTAAAGCTTAATTTTCAAAGCCGATAAGTTTTTCACAGCTAGTGTAGTGGTTAAGGCCCTTGGCTTAGCCTGCATGCCTTCAACAGCTAAGGAGTGTATTCTTACAGTATGTTCTAGAATGTAGAAGATGAATTGCTCACATAAAACTTTATAGATGGAATACAACTTAAAAAAATTGGTGGCATGGAACAGAGTCAGGGGCTCATGGGTTGGTATGAGATCTGGATCTTTTGGTGTTATTCTTGGTGTTAAAGACAATTATTTTATGAGATAAGACTATGTAGTTCCTAGATGCTAAAATAGCCAGGGTGGAATCTTTCCACTTTTTGTCCACATCTGTTTAGTAACTCTAAACGACTTGGTTTGCAGACCCGTGCAAGCCGGATGCTGCTTGTGACCAAGCTAAACCACCCTCGGCACAGTCCTACCTGGATGCTGCCTTCCTGCTGGATGGCTCCCGGAACATGGGGAGCGCAGAATTCGAAGACTTGAGAGACTTCTTGGAAGCACTGCTCGACCACTTCGAGGTCACTCCTGAGCCAGAGACTTCTGTCACTGGAGACAGGGTGGCCCTACTGAGCCATGCTCCCCCCAACTTCCTACCAAACACCCAGAGGAGTCCCGTTAGAACTGAGTTCAACCTCACCACCTACAGCAGTAAGCGCCTCATGAAGAGGCATGTGGAGCAAGCAGTGCAGCAGCTGAACGGAGACACTTTCCTTGGCCACGCCCTCAGGTGGGCTCTGGACAATATCTTTATAAACACACCCAACCTGAGGAGAAACAAAGTCATCTTTGTGATATCGGCTGGGGAAACCAGCCACCTGGATGGGGACACCTTAAAGAAAGAGTCCCTACGAGCCAAATGCCAGGGCTATGCCCTCTTTGTGTTTTCCTTGGGCCCTGACTGGAATGACAAGGAACTGGAAGACCTGGCCAGCCACCCTGTGGACCAGCACTTGATTCAGCTTGGCCGGATTCATAAACCTGACCATGGATATGGTGTGAAGTTTGTCAAGTCCTTTATAAACTCCGTCAGGCGTAAGTCATTCATACAAAACTCTTCCTGTTCATTAGACCTTCTTGGTATCCTCCGGAAGGGCAGTGACCTGGCGCGTGCCCTTGGTTTGACACCTCTGGTTTGTCTTCAAGGGCACTGCAGGGTCAGAGAGGGAAACTTGTAATAATGGAAGGCGGGAGGGATGACACTGGTTTCTAAGCATTTAATTTTCTGGCTCATTTTTTTTATGCTGCTGGTTCCTATGGAGAAACAATCATCACAAGCATCTGTCCACACATCTGTCTGCATGGAGAGGTGTAGTCTGGGGATGTGAAGTCACAGCCTGGACTCTGGCTCCCTTGCCATTGATACTAGCATGCTGCCCTTAGTGAGAGGTTTCTAGAGTTAACGCAAAGAAGCCAAAGAAAGAATGAAACAATTCTTGGCTTCGCTTTGACAAGTTCCAAAGTCAGAGCTGGGAGCGTGAGGAGACACCATTTTATCGGTTAGAATGAAGAGCATGGCTTTGCACAACTGACTCCCAGCTTCATGGCCTCTTAGGATCTAGTGGTGAGACCCAGTGGCTCCCATAAGGAAACAAATGTGGGCATTCTGAAAAACACGCAATCCGTTTTGGATGCAGCAAGATGGCTAAGGAGGAGCCATGGCCGAATACAAGACTGAAGGTGGAAATGCACTGGGCTAATGTCTCAGTGTTTTTGTCCCCAGGAGTCCAGATAGAGAAAAGGGAAAACACAAGCTGAAGGATGGTTGAGTGAGTGCCTGCTAGTTCCCAAACTTGTCGTATTAATCCGCAAAGTGGGTCAGTGCAGGTCGAGAGAGACTACTGATGAGGCTGATGTCACATCCTGCCCGGTGTGAATCCAGGATGAGCAGGAACTAACAGCTGGAGCTGGTTAGGGATGCAGGATTCAGGCCCCACCCAGATGTTCTGAACCAGAATGTGCATCTTATCCGAGCTCCCGGGAAATTCACGTATATGAGATGGTTTCAGAGACACAGGTATGGGGGTAGTGAGACCCCAGAGTGAAGCTTACTTTGAAATGTTGTGGAACAGAAACCCCCAAAATGAGCTAAGGGCAAGGTATCACCCTGAAGGGAGTCTTTCACAAGGGATGAGCAAAAGACCACTTGGTAAAAAGAAGCATGTTTGATGGCCCATGAGATTGGAAGACTTGACCTGGGAGCTCCTTCCTGGGACCCCTTAATCCTTCCTGATGTTTCATGCTAATGCACCCAATTACATGACCAGGTGAGGCAGCACCTCCCACTCAGGTAGCTCTCATGGGAAATACAGAAAGCACTCTCAAACCCTGACTACGACGCAGCTACCTACCCTATTTCCGGAGCTTTCTAGACATCTAGAAGGCACCAGCTCTGAAATACAGCTGCAGAACTGCAGGAAGCCACTTCCACCACAGCCCCATGGTCACACTCTTTCAGCACAACTGAATTACTGGCCACACCAGGGCAGCACATTTCCTTAGGGAAGCGAAGCTCAACAGCTCTCTACTTAAAGAGTTCACACGAAACGGGAAAACCCAAAGCCAGACCTGGTGGGCACAGTGCACAGTTCTTGAGAGGTAGAGGCAGGAGGATTGTTGTAAGCCCTAGTCCAGTCCAAGCTACTCAGAAAAACCCTCCTCAACAAAACAAAACAAACAAACCCTAAAAGGTCAGGTACAGCACAGTATTGGTCATATTGCCTCACATACTGCCCTTCCTGTAATAGCAATTTTGAAGACGGGCTCTGTTACAGCCCAGGACATGCCTGTTAGTTGGAAGACCCCTGTATCACCAGGAACGGGTGTGAGTGAGGAGTGGAGGGAGAGAGAGAACGTGCGTGTGAGCCAGAGGACAGCCTCAGCTGTCATTCCTCAGGCAGTGTCACCATGATTTTTGAGACACTGTTTCTCAGTGGCCTGGAACTTGTCAAGTGGGCTGGCTGGCTAGCCAGTGAGTCCTAGGGACCTCCTTACCTGTAAGGTTGCCTCTCCAGGGCCAGCATTGTAAGTGCTCGATGCTGGGCCTGGCTTTTCCAGAAAGATATTTGTTTAACAAATTTTTTTTTTACTTCATGCCTTCAGGGCATGTATAACACATTTTAAATTTTTTTTCCTTTAAAAAATAGCTTTTGAATTTTTAAGTGGATTAAGGCATGCTTTAGTGTTATGAAAAATTAATACTCTTCCAAATGAAGTGGGGCGATGAATTAAACCCAAAGGCACTTAGTTTGTTGCTAACATAAAGGCCATAAAGGGACTATCCGGTTCCCTTTGCATTTTCATACTCCACAAAAACAAATAAAACACTCTAATTAGTTCCTATCGGAGACAAGAGCATTATTCAGACTGACTGGCTCACGCTATCTTTCATAACGGCTGAACAACTTTAGGAGCGACAGGCATCTCCATGAAAAGCTGTTTGCATTGGCCTATATAGTCACTAGAGACTTTCTCTCTCCAAACTTAGTTTCTCACGCCTGGTGACCATCTTGATGGACGCTGGGAAATGAAGTGCTACTGCACGGGACAGACATGCTGACAGCCTCGGTGACAGCCTTACCAGGGCCTGTTTTCTCTCTCTAGGTGGGATGAACAAGTACCCGCCTGTCAACTTCAAAGTCAAGTGCAGCAGACTCAGCCCTCCAGATGCGAAGCTGCGCCCACACCAGTTTCAAAGGTACCGTGCGCTTGGTGTGATTTCACAGGTGGATGTGTACCCCTCCTTGGTCTTTATTTTTATTCTCCTTTCCTCCCTTCCCTCTTGCCCATTTTAGCCAGATAGAAACCTGTTTTAGATATTAAATTATGATTTGAGGGAGCAAGAGATGTTTTTTAAATGACCACCAAGTTGATCTGGAAATAACAAAAAAGTATTTTTATTCTTTTAAATGAAAAGCTCAATTATTAAAACAAAACATTCAGTGGGACATCCCAGTGGTAATGAGCATGCCCAGTGGCCAGATCTTGGTTTCTAAACAGCATTGTACATTCAAAGAAACCAGGGTTTCTTGGTGCCTGAGACATGTCCAGGATCTGGTGAGGAAACTCCAATTCCACCCTGAGACAATGGAGTTATTCCAGAAAGCAAAAACATAATAAGAAAAAAAAAACAAAACAAAACTAACAGTGTCATGTCAAAAGGTGAGTTGGTTTGACATGACTCCCATGGGCCTAATCTCGGACAGCTGCAACTCCAGAAAGAATGAAGGCAATGAATTAAAATGCACTGAGTGACTCAGTTAATGCATTACTGTATGCATGGCATGTGCATGATCAAGGCATGTGTGTGTATGGCAGTCAGAGGACAACTTTGGGGAGCTGTTCCCTAGCGTCCACTGTGGGATCCAGCAGTCTAACCTGAGTTATCAGGTTGCACAGCAGTACTCTAGCCGCTGAGTCATCTTGCTGGCCCATCACTGCATGCTTTAAATCTATAAACATTCTCAAAAAGAAGAGAATGGAGAAAAACCTTTTCTTTATATAATACTAAATAAATCTAGAATGCTGGATTAGAAAAAAGTCATCAATTTGTTATCATAATGCTAGTTACAAATGTAGTAACTGGTTATCAGGATACAACAACCATTAGTCGACAGGTGCTGGTGTCGCGTGGCCCCTGAGGTGCTGGTGCTGCATGGTCCCTGAGGTGCTGGTGCCACGTGGCCCCTGAGGTGCTGGTGCTGCATGGTCCCCGAGGTGTTGGTGTCACATGGCCCCTGCAGTGCTGGTGCTAATGCTGGGTGGTCCCCGTGGTGCTGGTGCTAATGCTGGGTGGTCCCTGTGGTGCTGGTGCTAATGCTGGGTGGTCCCCACGGTGCTGGTGCTAATGCTGGGTGATCCCTGCGATGCTGGTGCTGGGTGGTCCCGCAGTGCTGGTGCTGGGTGGTTCCCACAGTCCTGGTGCTGGGTGGCCCCCAAGGTACTGGTGTTATGTACATTTCTGAGGTGATGGAGTGGGACATAACAGTGCACCACCTGTGTGAAGTTCTTGCTGGAAATGTTTGACCTGGGGCTAATGAGGAAGAAATTACTGGGAAACCCCAGGATGTGGAGTTGTTAGATCACAGGTCTTATGTAATGAATAAAGGGATAAGGATGAAGAGTTCTGCACTGAGAGAACTAAAGAAAGGGCAGCCAACTGTAATTCTGTGAACTTTAATTGGATCCTAGATCAGAGGGAAGAAAAAAAAAAAGAGCCCATATAAAAGTGATTTGGAGAACATCAGGGGAAATTTGAGTGTGGACAAATACATTGAAGTGATTGAAACATATGGGCATCCTGGCGTGCAGGAAAGAGTGTCTTTACAAGAAGCTTGCTAGAGAATCTGAAAGTAACATGTATGATGCAACCTAGACTTAGATGTGTCTTTGCTTGTGTGTGTGTAGGTGTGCATGAATATGTGTACATGTGTGTATGTGTAGAGGCCTGAGGTTGACATCAAATGTCTTCCTTGATCAGCCTGCTTCTCATATGTAGGCAAATTCCCTCCATGAGGCAGAATGATGTTTTAGCAAGTCTGGCTAGCAGGCTTGCTCAGGGATTCCCTGTCTTTATCCCCTGCCACGATGGAATTACAGGCAGACTGTTAAACACACCTTCATGGGTTCTGGGGACCTGAATTCCAGTCCTCACACTTGTGTAGCAAGATCTTAACCCACTGAGCCATCAGAGACAGTAGCACTTCTGTGGTAAGCCACTGTGAACTAATACAATAATACACTTAGCCACTGGCCATAATCAAACACCATCACCTGACTCACAGACAGTTGGCAGTGTGCCTCCCCTGAAGTGTGAAGTGTGTGCATTCTAGTCTGTGTGGTCACCAAACATTCCCAGCCTAGGTGCTAAGAATCCCCAGAAACCCCTGCCTGGAGGCTCTGGCTCCCCTACAGCAGTAAGAGATGCAGGGGAACTGTCCAGCAGCAAATACTTCCTGAAGTCCAGCGTGAAGCAACCTATGAAGTGGGCCCAAGAAGAGTAGGGCTCCCCCTAGTGCAAGTGCCCGGAACTGAGGAAGAGGGACCAGCTACGACTGTGGATAAGTGAGCAGACTGACTTTGGTGCGGGAGGAGGAAACCTTATGGCTGGGGTAAAGGGGCTGAGGAAGGAGTGACAAGTGTGAAAGCAGCCTCATGGAATTCTGGAGGGCTGTGCATGTAGGCGTTGTTCTCTGCAACTGCTCTTAGTTTTGAAATCGGGTTTTCTAAGTGATGGAAAGATGAACCCTCACTCGGGACTTAGAGCCTGTGCTCACTTGAAATCTCCCTACCGCTGCCTCCCCTGGACCAGCCACTGTGGCATCTTCTGGTCTGCTCAGCCTTTCTTCCCTGCTCTCTTCATAGGAGGCTTGTGGCCAGGCACTCTGTACTGGAAACTTCCAGTTGGGGCTGGTGACATCCCTCCATTTGTCTTTGTTCCTCTTCACTCGGTATTCCTGGCAAGGAGGTGGTGATATTCTCTGGCACTGTGTATCCAGGGGCTAGGATAGCTGAGGAAAGGGCCTTAGCTTCTGGTCATCTGTCTAGAGGATGGCAGGCCAAGACGTGGGATGGGGTCACCAGAAGGGGTTGTGCTTCCCTGTGCCAGAGCTCAGTATTAAATGACAAATGAAAAATTGCCACAGGCGGGGAGAGGGGACAGCCATAGAGGAAGAAAAAGCTTTTATCCTACCTTTTGACTCAGGATTGAATTTTTGTTCTTCACTGGGCTTCACAAATATGTAGTCAGCTCAGACCACAAAGGCAGGTGTCAGAGCCAACCTACACACTCAAGAGGCAATTCTAGCAACTGCTTTGTTGGAAGAGCAAGATGAGTGGGGAAAAGAGGATCCACGGGGCTTTCAGACAGGAAATTTCTCCTTCTCCAGTGTCCTAGATACACAAGAGGCTCAGCTTCTCCTCTGAATCTAAAATAGTCAAGTGGCTGGGGCATCAAGGAATTGGGATGTGACATTTATACCAGTGTCTGTGAACTCCCTGATGGTGTAATCACCCGGAATTCCCCAGGCCTTCTCTAAGTAACCAAAAATTGTGATGAAAGCAGTCACACAGGTGCTTCTGAAGCTCCCTGCCTAGGCCTTTCAAGAGGAGGGAGGCAGAAAGAAACACAGGATTGAGGAGGATGAAATGCCTGGCGGGCACAAGGTGCAGCCAGCCGGATGCCCCAGGAGGGACTGCACTGGAGATACCCACCATCCTGAGAGTGACCTACATTGGAGACGACCCACCATCCTGAGAGTGACCTACATTGGAGATGACCCGCCATCCTGAGAGGGACCTGCACTGGAGACGACCCGCCATCCTGAGAGTGACCTACACTGGAGATGACCCGCCATCCTGAGAGGGACCTGCACTGGAGATGACCCGCCATCCTGAGAGGGACCTGCACTGGAGATGACCCGCCATCCTGANGAGAGGGACCTACACTGGAGATGACCCGCCATCCTGAGAGGGACCTGCACTGGAGATGATCCGCCATCCTGAGAGGGACCTGCACTGGAGATAACCCACCATCTTGAGAGGGACCTGCACTGGAGATATCCGAAATCCTGAGAGGGACCTGCACTGGAGATATCCGCCATCCTGAGAGGGACCTGCACTGGAACCGTTAGATCAGCCTGCAGCAGAGGTTTTGGGAAAGACATGCAGAAGCTGATCCATAGCAGATGGAGAAGGGCCCCTACACCCGCCACCAGCAACCATGCAGACAGATGGCCAGAGGGCGAGACTACAGGACAGCTTTGTGTAAGCACTTAGCTCTGCTCCAAGATAGTAAAAGACACAAAGCCACCTACATACTGTGCCAGACTCCCAAGCAGGGGCAAGCAGATGGTAAACATGGACAGCCACCACTGCCGTGTGGACGGCACATCTGCCGCATGTTTGCCTCCCAAAGGACACGGAATATTACCATCAAAAGAGAGTTCCACAGAGAAGCAGCCTTATCTGCGTCATTCAGCTCGGGGCCTCTAGTCATGAAGTATAGCATGGCTGCCTCCTGATTATCTGCACAGATGGGGGAATTTGTGACCACAAAGACTGGAGATCTACAGTTCCCTTCTGCCCCTCCCCCTCATTTTATCTAGAACATACATCTTGCTTTCTACAGCTTTACTAGGGTTCAAGTTGAAAAATTGAATAATTTTATATTTATTTCTGCCCAGAATGCCTGTGGTTGGAGTTACCAATCAGCAAAGAATTCCCTTCAACAATACATAACAGGAAAAACAGAAACAACACACTAGGTAGTCAAGTGATCCTTATCAAATGCTTTAGCAAGTACAGATGCCCATCTATATAACACAGCAGAAAAAGGAGACTCGAAGAGAAGGCATGGGCTCAGTACATACAGCACTTGCCTTGTAAACACTGAGGGTCTGAGTCTGAATCTCCAGAACCCACATGAGAGGCAGGTGCAATGGGACCTGGATGCCCATAGGCCACCTACTACCAGTCAGTGAGAGACCTTGTCTCAAACAGAAGGTAGAAGCTGCCTAGGGACCAATTCCAGAGGGTGTTCTCTGACCTTCACATGTGCATCCACGGGTGCACACACACACGCAGGAACACACATATAAATCCACATACACACATGCAGGAACACACATATAAATCCACATACACGCATGCAGGAACACACATATAAATCCACATACACGCATGCAGGAACACACATATAAATCAATCAAGCAACATAAAGGCTTTTAATGTGTTTGACCCTTTTGAGAAAAAGGTACCAGTATCGGGCTTAAAAGTATTGCCAATCTAATTTTTTAAAAAGATTTTTAATTATACACTCAAATCTCCGGTGGTGAGTATGTACACATAAGTGTGGGTGCCCTCAGAGGTCAAAGGCATTGGAGCTGGAGTAAGACGGTGAGCTGCCCTACACGGGTGCTTGGAACAAGCTCTCTCTAGCTGTTGTTTCCTTAACAAGACTAAGAAAGGTGGAATAATAAAGGAGGGGGGAGGGGAAGGAGACTGACATACACAGAGATAATAAAGCCTAGAGAGAACAGTGCACTTCAGACTCAAAAGAAATCCCTTGCAGGGAGGGAGTCACTCTTCCTCAGGAAAGTGGCCACTGGATGGTGGGGTGCACAGGTCCCATGCAGGGAGGCTGCATCCCCACGTGCATATAGGTGGCACTATTTGGACTCGGGATTATTAATAACAAAAAAGGACATTAAGTTGGGAACAAAATGGGATGGGGGTACTAGAGGAAATTGGAGGGTAGTGGTGGATGAATATGATAAAGATGCATTATGTAAATACACGGAAATTTTAGAGAATCTCATTCACAAGTACTGCATTTACATCGCTCTTTCCAAATCCCTCCTCCCAAATCCATGACTTCTTATAACACAAATATGCACACTATATGTGCGCGCGCGCACACACACACACACACGCAACCTCTAGGTCCACTTAACATTGGCCATATGTACGTGTGCAGGGTTGATCACTTAGGATTGGACAGCCTACATGGGTGCTTGTCCCTGGAAGAATCTTTCTCCCGCTCTCGGAAGCCATCGGCCCCTGCAGCTCTTCACCTAAGGAAGGGAGCTTGTGTAGTTTGCCCCTCCACATTGACATTCAACTGTTGTCATCATGCTGGACTTGTTCCTGCAAACATACTGCTGAGAGATCGTGGGTGCATTTCTCCTGCCATATCTAGGAGACACTAGTAGGAGCAGGCACCCTGGTCCTCTGGCTCTCCACCCTCCCCACCCTCTCTTTCACGATGTTCCCTGAGAGGTACAGGGACTGCATTGTAGATGGATCCTTTGGGGTTGGGTACCCCACTGACTTATTCTCTGCACTTGAAGCACTGTGGATCTTTATAGCAGTCTCAGCTACAGAAAGCAGCTTCTTTGGTGAGGCTGAGTCATACACTCATCTATCGGCATAAAGATAAATATTTAGGTTAGGAATTGTATTAGTTTAGGGAAATGGCAGTAGAATGTCCTCCTCTGGAATCTATGACCTCTCCAGCCATGGGTAGGTGGCCTGGTCTACAGTAATAGGTGTGAATTCTCTCCCACTGAGCAGGCCTTAAGTTTGGTCGTCCAACAAAGGGAGCCATTACTGCACCATCCGGGATATCTTGCTGGTCCAGACCTTGTGGCTCACAGGCAGTGTGGAAGACTACCGACTGCTCCTCTCCCTTGGCAACTTGCATAGCACCTTCTACTACTGGGAGCTGCTCTTCAGGAAGGCTGCTTCCAGCTCAGTTCCAGGCAAATTCCTCCAAGTCCTGTGTCCAAAGTGTATGACATCTTCGGCAATAGGCTCTTAACTTCAGTTTCCAAAGGCAACCAAGAACAATGGCAATAGCTCAGATTGTCAGGAAAACTTGTATTCTCCTGGCCAACGACTCGAGGGGGAGGTTTCCTAAGCCTGGAACTGTGGTTTTTGCTAGATGGGGCATGGCTCTTGGGGATAGCACCATCACCCCATGTTGTAAGTCCATTAAAATGTACACACACAATACATGTATATGTACACACACACACGTATGTATATATAGGTACACTTATGAAACGTCCCTGTATGTTGTTTCAAAACTTTTTGTTCTCTCTTCCTCTCCCCTTGTATTATCACATACCCCCAGTTAAAGTCCATCCCCTTATTTTCCCATCCACTCCTCACACAGCACCTGTCTCCAACTATCCTCCTCTCTAGAGCTATTTAAAAAAAGAATTCCCCTCCCATGATCAATAATCATGTTCTATTCATATAGATATTGTGACTTGGGAAAATCCAATTTGTAATATTTAGTGTGGAAATAGGTCGGTGTGAGGAGACTGTGCAGGTGCTGATGCTGAGCCATGGCTGCTGTTCCTACACCTGGACGCTCGGTCAACTTTGTATGTCCCCAGAAGCATAGATGGGAAGGACGGAGGGACACCATGAGCCACGTTCAGAAGCTCAGGCAGAGCTAGTCTGTGGGTGACATGGCCTTCATTGTTTTTTTTTTCTGCCACCTCACTCTTTATAGACGAAAGAAAAAGGTGTGTGAGGTAGGCAGAGGGCAGGGTGTGCATGTGTTTGAGAGACAGGAAATTCACATTTCCCTGCTGTGCTCATTCTCTGGACACTGGTGTTTGTAAGAGGCTGGGAACATCTCACAGGTAGCGTGGTGGCCGTAAAGCAGATCAGAATGGATTCCGCAGTTCTGATCTTGACCTGTGGCACTCTCTTGACTTCTCCTGACCACAATTCCAAGAATTTTGAATTTGCAATGTCAGTGCATGTTCACCCTAACCTTAGACTTAAGGATGGTGGGGTACAGCTGCGGCTCCACCACTGTCACCTCTTTATACTTCATTTTCTTTGTCTGTACCCAAATGAGAACCATGGCAACGAGACTTGAGGACAGCAGCTGTTGCTTCAGCTGCTTGTTGTTGGGGGTACTCCTAACGCCAGGACTTGTTATGCACCCGCCAAACAGCTCTATTGCGATCTGCGTCGTCCATAACACACCTACCTGCCTTCTGCAGGGCAGATGGTAGGCATCTGCGTGTACAGCTGGACAGGTGGGAGGGAGAGTGGCATCCACGCAGCCCGACACTAGACAAACACTTGAGGATGACTATGGGAGGTGGCGCTGTACCCTGAAACTTACCCTGGGTAATAGAAGTGTGGACTGCGGGTCATGAAGCTGTCCACAAGCCGTGTAAGATTCTGACCATGCTAAGAGTTACGAGGAAGATAAAAGTGTCTGCTGAGAGATGGGGAGGGCGAGAGGAACTTGGAAATTCATAGGTGAGGCACTGTCCGAACCCAAGTGTCAGTAATTAGCAAGACCAACCGCATGAAAATCCGGATGGGATGTGCTCCATGAAGAAGAAATTCTGATGCTGGAATTACACCTCTGCGTACTTTAAGATGTTAAGTTTGTTGGTTTCTGATAGGCCAGTGGTTCTCAACCTGTGGGTTGTGACCCCCTTGGGGTCATATCAGATATCCTGGCATCAAATATTTACATTATGATTCATAACAGTAGTAAAATTACAGTTATGCAGTAGCAATGGAATTGGCTGGGGGTCACCACAGCAAGAGGAACTGTATTAAAGGGTTGCAGCATTAGGTAGGTTGAGAACCACTACGGTAGACCAATGTAAATCTCTACCTTAGTGGTTTTGAGAAGTTACCCTGGAGGGGTGCAGTGAGGAAGAAGGATAAACGGGGAGCCGGGAGGGCTTGCCTCACACGCTTCTCTTCTGTGTGCAGCTTTGTCTCAGGACCACAGAAAGCTATCCTCAAAGACCACACACCGGAGGCGGCAAAGCTCTTTCAAGATAAAAAACGCCTTTCAAGTGCACTGAGATGGGGCCGGGATGCTATTTCAAGTCTTTCCAGAAGCAGATTCTATACCTTTAAACACGGGAAAGGGGTGACCAAAGCTACGTTTGCACATGGCAAATGAAGTGATCGAACAGCCTTGGGGATTTAGCCATGGTCTGACTCTGAACTTAGAAGCAAACCCACTCCTGAACTCTGAGGTGCTTAACCAGCTGCACACCAGCATCTGGATGGCTGCTCCGGAGGAAAGAACAAGCCCGTGGCTGGAGATGATCAGGTACCTCAACCCCTACGCTCATGGTACTAAGGTGAATCTTGTAGGTTTACTTGACAACTCCTGACAGACAATCCCAGCACTCTGAGAATGATATTTGGAACTATTACCATGAGGAGATGGAAGAATGAAAGATGTGTTTTGAAACATTGAATGGAGACCTAATTCTGAAGTTGATTTTTTAGCAATGTATGCATGTGACCATGTAAACTCTCAATTGCAACCCTCTATTTTCCAAGCCGCCCCTTTACTGCCCATCTGTCTAATCAGACATGTAATGTCGCGGAGCTCTCAAACCTTTACCCGAGACTGACGCTGTTTCTACGTCCTGCTTTTGGAACGCTCACCTTCCTGACTTCCACTTCAGTACTGCCTTGACAGACTGGCTGGCCTGGGGCAGGCTTGTGCCCGAAGGTTGCCTCTAGCCTTCTAGAGTTGTCTGCCTGATCTGGGAAGAAGCAGGGAGTGACTCTCTCCAGCACTCACTCTTCCTAAACTCTAAGAAACTCACCGGTTCTCCGGGAATCTGAGTCAAGCCCCTGGGCTCTGTGTTCTGTACGG
Source organism: Dicrostonyx torquatus (assembly GCA_028555095.1). NCBI lineage: Eukaryota > Metazoa > Chordata > Mammalia > Rodentia > Cricetidae > Dicrostonyx > Dicrostonyx torquatus. Next base: position 8,544,542 of record JAQHUG010000001.1, read on the forward strand.
GGCTTCCTGCCAAGCCGTCTCAGTAGATCTGCTAAGGTCATTTATTAACTTTTACTAGTCCATTTGTTCCCCCAGACAAGAAGACTGACAACACAGTGTCATGATTTGGGCTCTGAGTTCCTTTACCCACTGGGTAGCAAGCATTTGAGCCACAGTGAGCAGCACCAAGGAGGACTGGCAGAGCTCAGGATGACACTTAAATGGCACTGAGCTTGGGGTGTAAGAAAACCTCCAAAACTTGGGTTGATCAAACGCCAGAGGCTAGAGTAAGTCAGCAGGAAGTCTTAGAGTCCAGCCTCTCAAGCATTCCACCATGGCTTTGTCTCCCCATCCCCACCCATTCCTCTATTCTGAGGATGAGGCTGTTTTCAACAACTAAACATCAAGGCGGCACTATGCTGAGGCCCACTGTTCAAACCTCTCCAGCCAGCAGTGATGGCGCTGCCAGGCAGAATGTCGGTCTTCAGAAAAGAAGCTGTGCGTGGATGTGTGGGAAGTAGTAACTGACACCGCAGGCCAGCAGAGTGTGTTCAGATTTCCTTCTCTGTAACTCTGTCCAGGGAATCTGGAAGGACGAACCACGGGCAGTATTTTCCTTAGAACCCTTTGTACCACCACTCCCGGGCAACTGCATGCGGACAGGTCCCAGAACCTTCTGCGGAGCACGAGGCCTAGGAGTGACTGCCAGTCTGTACTCAGGTGCACTTCGGCTTCATGTATCCTGAAGGTGCTTAGAGGCTCGGGAAGATTCTGTGTCATCACGGGAAATTGCTGAGCAACATTTAAGAGAGATTTTAAAAGCAGGGGCTTTTCTAATTAACTTCGGTTGAACACAGATACTTATTGTTGGAAATACTTTGAAAATGTATATTTTTTTTCTGTGTTGGTAAGTACAGTACATTTAAAAAATTACTTGGTTATTAAAATTATTTTAGCATTTTGGATCATATTTTTAATCCTTAGCAGATTAAAAGTCTGAAGACTGTTGCAAATCATTTCATTTTTTTGAAAAGTCAGCTCCTGGCATTAGAGATGGATTTGCAGTTAAGAGGCTGCTCCTTCCCAGAGCTGGAGTTGAGTTCCCAGCACTCCAACTGGGTGGATCACAGCTGCATGTAACTTTCTCGAGGAGATCAGATGCCCTCGTCTGGACTCCCAGGGTACCACACATACAAATTAAAAATTTTAAGACCCCAAATTCCATAGGGACATTGGGGTAGGGTTGAAGGGGGAGGGGAGCAGAAAAAAAATGTAGAGCTCAATAAATATCATAAAGAAAAAAATAGATCCCAAATTCCTAGATTTATGACCCCAAAAAGTAGAAGTGGGAAAGAACTAAGCTGACTCTAAATGTAGTAAGGCTGAACTTAAGAAACACAGCATTACTGGTGCACCTGGGCTTTAAAATACTTGTAACTGACCACAGCGGGTCTGCCGCCCATTATTGCGAAACCATGCACGAGAACCAATTCAGGGAAACAAGCTTCTTTCAAAGAGGGTGACTTGTAGGACGGGTGTGGGAACAAAGGGGAGTAAATGGAGGATGAGGCCAGGTCTCTGTCAAACACTGTTATCCAACAGCTACAAGCCTGAGGCCCATTCGCCATGGGACACTTACATATCAAACAACCCCGGCGCCCCTACGGCTCTCTGGTCTTAGCATACAAGATGTACAACTGAGCAGTGACCATGCCAAGCTCCCAAATTCTACAACTCCAGTCAGAGCCAACACTGCCAACTTTGACCTGAATGACTGGCATCTCCTCACACCTCTGCAGTCTAAGCCACCCGGAAACTGGACATGTCAACTGTCAGGAACCGACAGGTCTGTATAGAACAGGAGGGTTAGGAAAACGTGCACGGTCTTTATCTACTCAGCTGTGTTTATCCTCAGCAAACTCATCTCAAATTAGAATATTCTGAACACCATAAGCCCTTTCTAAGGTGAAGAGAACTGGGTCGGCTTCCAAAGTTTTATCTGACTGGAAAAGCAGCTATGGACCTTAGAAAAGTTTGGCATGTTTTTAACTGAGCATTCTCTTTTTCGTGCATTAAGCAAATAATTTCCATTGGAAAACGCAAGCTGATGGGATTTTGGTAGAGCCCGTAACAATGATGGTCAGGCAGGCCACACTGCTCTCGAGCTGATGCACAGGAACTCAACTCGGCTGTAGGAGAGGGGCAAGAGTCCTGTCCTGCATCCTGGCAACAGCCCCGTCATAGCTCATCCCCGCTTCTATTTACTACTGTAATGTTGCCCAAACAACCCCAACTCTCAGGATGCTTGAGTACATTTACTTGCAGTTTATATAGCATTTGTAATAACAAAAGTATGTTTACATAAGAGCTTACAGTCATTTTCCATACAAAATAAACTGACATATTCATCTTTTTTTACATTCCTCACCTGTTCCATATACAGTGAGCACTCCCAGACTGTGCGACCTAGCCAACTCTTCAGAGATGCACATGAATAAATGTGCCGTGTCATCCTTACCCACTGTGGCTGAGATTTGTCTAGCCACAGAACACTAATACAGACAGTTCAAAACCATGTTCTCCAGAAATACTTTTCTTGAATTATGGTACATTTATAATTTTTACAACATTTTATAAAAGTCCGCAGGATTATTTCCACACCTTCACAATCCCGTCTCTAGAAGCAGTCACGATGAAGCCCTGAGTTGTCTGGAAGGTGGCAATATCTGTGATGATGTCATGATGTCCCACGGGAAGAGACTCTGGGCCCCTTCGAGGGGTGTCATCACTTGGTCCTACCTTCTGCTTATTCTGAATTTCCTGTTAGAAATCCGAAGTCAAGACAAAGGCTTGAAGTTAAACCTGTGCGCGTTCTACCCCTTGACGTATTCCTGTGGCTAGGAAGTTATCTCATGCAGCAGAGAGAAAGAATCCAAAGTGACCTTCGAGGTCCCTAATCATTAGACTGCATAAGTAGCCACCATAAATGGGTCAGCATAGTCTGTACGCATATTAACATGGAAGAAACAGAGATATATACTTGATATTCTGGTGTTTTTAAACACTCTTGTGGAATGCCTACTCTGGCCAGCATATCTCATATTCTCTAGGTCAATAACATGTGCTTTGTGGGGGAGGGGAGTCAATAGCCATGCTGGAGGGGGCGTTGTCTCAATTTCCTGTTCATTAGCTATGTGATCTGGGACAAAAGCTAACCTTTTTAGTAACCTGTTACTAACCTTCTCACTTGTAAAAGGAAGGCAGTATTTCTTAATGCATTTCCTAGTCCTTTTTATACTGTGATAAAAATTCATCTTTAAACTTGACAAAGTTGGTGAGGTGCGATGGTGTCCATGTACAACCCCATCACTCAGGACAGAGAAGCAAGAACAGTGAACTGAACTGCGTGGCCAGATCCTGGCTCTTGACCCATTCTTCCCACCACAGAAAGAAAAATAAAGACATTCTTTAAAAAAAAAAAACCTTCAACTATCGATCCTGGCCAAAGCCATCTTTGGGCCCACAGAGTTAGAAGAAACCAAGTCCCATACCTGGACGACTTCTGTGCCTTCTATTATCTTCTTATAGTAGGACACAGATGGAGGACTCGCGCTTCCTGCTACAACATAGGACCTTTCTGGGGAAACCAAGTCCCAGAACCTTGGGGAGAGGAAATAAACGGTGGTAAGAGCTGCAGTTAATATTATTGGCTTACACACACACACAAAAAAAAATGTTATCAGGAAAAAAAATTTCTAGAATCAGTAGCATGGCATTAATCTGTCTGGCAAGGTACTGGTGAGTTTAACATCACACTGCCAACACCGAGAACCTCGTTTATAAACCAGAGCATCCTTCTAAACCTGAAGCGGTCTTTGAGACACGGCACCTTATTTTCATGTCTGAGCCAGCTGTCAACAGGATAGGATTTCCATCTGCAGGACTGCAGTAGATGCCATGGACGCTATGAGGCGAAGGCTTGAAGGAAAGAAACATGAGGTCAAAAGGCATCAGCATATTCCATAAATGACAACGTCATTTTTAGTAGAAGTGAGTTAACTGTCAACAGCTGTACAGGCAGCTCCTACCTCAAGACATGTGACCTGGGTAAATGGTCTCTCATCCTTTTCTCCTGGGGGAACTTCCGGCCCTAACTAACTGCTTTGAAGGGCTGCAGGTGTGCTCAGGGTAGAGTGCTCACACAGCAGCGCAAGGCCCTGCATCCAATCTCCAGTGTCCACTCCAAAAAGACCCCCAGGCCGAGCACGGTGGTTTACACCAGTAGTTCCAGTGCTTTGGGAGGAAGAGGCCAGAGGCTCACCAGCTCAACGCCAGCTTGGGCTACACACTCAGACCCTGTCAGATGGTAACTTCAGAACACTTAGCAAGACACCTAAGTAAGCGGGGATCAAACCTTTTACGTTTAGCTAACTTGTCAAGACACTCCTGGCAACAGGACCAATAGCCAAATCTATCCCAAGAACCACTCATACAAGGTACAGATGCAATTTGCACTGGGGATCTAGCCCAGTGCTATTTCTAATCTAGAAAACTGGCTGTTCATCTTTATGGCCTGACCAGGAGCTACAGCTCACTGCCACACTCAGCATCACAAGAGCACCAGAGCACAGGCCACTAGCCTGGGAAAAGATCAAAATTCAAAGCTTATACTAGTGAGTGCACTTTCCTTTTACACCACCATGTAGAGTTAATCCTAAGCCAGGGACCCCTCTGCATTCTCCAGCAAATAGGCTTTGCTCGATTTCTATCTACAGGAGCTCCAGTGTGGGATCACAAACATCCAATGGAGCAGACCCAAGCTAAAAGAATTAGAAAACAGGCACAACGGTCACATGATAGTTCGTAGGTGTTATTAAAAACACAAATTAGATATAACTATAAAATTCATGACAGCATGCTGGCTAAAATGCCTAAACATGCTTAGGATAGAGGTGACAATATTGTCCTCTGCAGTAAACACTGGTGACAAACCTGTAATTCAGACAGTGGCGGTGCACTGCTGGCCCAGAGCGTCAGTCTCCTGTCACCGGTCTCCATGTCCCACATGGAGACTTCATTGTTGCCCTGAACAGCTGAGAGACAAAGACGAGAACTGTTAGCTCATCTTCCACATCTGGGCACCAAATGCAACGCGGGCTACACCTATTTCCGCTTGTTTCCATCCTGCAAAAATCCTAAAATTCTTAGCAGCACAATTTATCAGACTGGGTGCTAACAGTAAATATACACTGCCCTGCAGCCAGGCCGCGGGGAGACGATGGCGTGGAGCGCCAATAGCACAGGTTTCCCCTCAAGAATCCACAGTGTAAACGGAGAATGGAAAAAGAAAAGACACATGGAAACAGCCTATCTCGTGGGCCGAGGCAAAATGCCCTACCCAGGCCCGAAAAGGCTGGACAGATGGAAGAGCAGGTGGCCCATCTCAGGCAGAATGAACTGAGTAGGCAGAAGTTCACGGTGTTTGATCTAACTGAAGGGTATATGTGACAGGGATAGATGCGGCTAGAGAAGCAGAAACCATGGGCCAGACGGAGAGGTGCTGTTCTGGAGGGAGTGACAATATACCAGGATTCATCCACTGAGCTGACACTATTCACTGAGGGGAAGATGGCAAACAGAGCAGGGGATCTGCTATTGCAGGGAGCTCCCACTCTTGGGATACTAAACAGAAAGATGCAAAAGCAGCAGGAGGGATGGACCAATCAGTGAGGTAGAGCAAACGAAGAGGATGACAGGAGAAAGCACAGGGGTTAGTGTGCACTGCACTCTCTTAAGTCTGGCCCATATGAACCACACACTAGGCTCCTGCACCATCTGGCTTCTAGATGGACTTGACCTGTAGCAATCTAAAGACAAAAAGGCCACCAAATAGCTTAAGGCCCTACTCCAGAGAACCTGTAAATGTTGCCTTAAATGACAAAGTGATTTCAAAGATGTAACTAAGGCTTGAAAGGGTTGAATTATTCGGGATTATTCAGTGGGCCCTAAATACAATTGTAAGCATGTCTGTAAGAGGGAGGCAGACTCATGATCAACACTAATTAGTCTATTAGTGCTTTGTTTCCGCTCTGAAGAGGGACATTAGCCAAACCACGTAGGAAGAGCAAGTAGTGGAGTCTCCCACAGCCTCCAGTGTGGCCTAACAGTACACTGACTCCGCCCACAGGCCGCTCACAGCTCAGACTTCTAACTTCAATCCATTGTCTGTTAATTCAGCAAGTATGAAGAGCACTGACAGGAGACCAACGGCAGAGGACAAAGAAGGGTTGGCCTGATGGGGAGATGGCTCAGAGGGTCAAAGTGCTTGCTACACAGCTTCATGGCCCAAATCCAAGTAAAGGGCCAGAAGCAGTGGTGCTCATCTGTAATCCCAGCATTCTGGAGGCCAGATGGCAGGTGGAGACAGGAGAATCACCAGATGGCAGGTGGAGACAGGAGAATCACCAGATGGCAGGTGGAGACAGGAGACTTGCCTGGAAGGCAGTTAGCCTAGAGTACATAACAGAAACAGGAGGGAGCCTGCCTCGAAAACAAGCAAGAGAGAAGTGACTGGAAATTTTTCCCTGACCTCCACATGTGCTCAGGTGTGTGGGAGCCTGCTCATGCTCCTCTCTACATAAGTAAATCACTGTTCCTCTTAAGGTGGCCTTTCTAGTCAACATCTTTGTAAACTCCAATAACCAGATCCCCACAGCACCTCCGGCCACTCTCCCACTAAGCACACGCTTTGTGTGACGCCTCTCTACCCACACCCGTGTACAGGAGCCTTTAGAAAGAAGCCCGCCTTGTTGGGATCCTAACTGGATGGACAAGCCTACATAAAGCATTTGAACCATGGTAGAGTTTGGCTGTTTCTTGGTGTATTTGTCTATTTATCCATGGCTATGTCCTGAGCAAAATGACTCCAGGTTTATTTTGGCTCACCAATAGTCCACCATGGCAAGGAGGGGGACAGTGGCAGAATGGAGCAGCTCATGTCACAGAGGCCAGGGAATAGCTGTGCTAGCTGGCATTCTCTCCCCCACGTTTGTTCCAGAGTGTGGACTGCATATATAAGAGAACAGATGGGAACCTAAAACTATCAGGGGCTACTGCCCAGCACAGGTGTGCTTCCCAGACTGATTTCACCTCAATTCTTTTGTTTTTCGAGACAGGGTTTCTCTGTGTAACCGCCCTAGCTATCCTGGAACTAGCTCTAACAGACCAGGCTGGCTCAAATTCACAGAGATCCACCTGCTTCTGCCTCCTAAGTGCTGGTACTAAAGCCATGTACCATCACTTCCTGGCTTCACCTCAATTCTTACAGGGTGTTCTCAAGCATACTTTACAAATAAGGAAAATTAATTTCAAAGATATATCTAAGTGAGGCTGAAGAAATGGCTCTACAATTAAGAGCACTGGCTGCTTTTCCAGAGTCCCAGGTTTGATTCCTAGACTTACAACCTACCTCCAGTCCCTGGTGATATGAAACCTTTTTCCAGCCTCCAAGGGCACTGCATACACATGGTGTACAGACAGGCATGCAGGCAATACACCCATACACATTAAAAAGACAGCTCAAGAGCCAGGAGGTGGCACACGCCTTTAATCCCAGCACTTGGGAGGCAGAGACACAGGCTTTTTGGGACCCATTTCCTATGGTGGGATGGCTGGCTTAGCCTTGATGTGTGTGTGGCGGGGGGGGGGCTGGTCCTGCCTCAACTTGATATGCCAGGCTTTGTTGACTCCCCATGGGAGGCCTTACCTTTTCTGAGGAGTGGATGTAAAATAAACTAAAAATTAAGACGAGAGATAGTAGAAGAAAGGAGAAGAGTGGTAACAGTTGATGGCATCAGTTCTGACTTAAAAACAATGGTGGGCAGCTTCCATATGAAAAGAATCAAGCACTTGGTTCATATGTGAACTAAAAACTCTAAGAGCCAGAGTCTCAGCAACAACACACAATGTAATTTCCCAGACTGACTGTCAGCCCTGCATCTTACCTGCAATTACCCAGGACTGGTACAAGGGGTGCATGGAGAGGCGCCGGATGCGAGCTCTGGAGGGATGGCAGTGGCTGGAAATCGGCAACTGGAACCTCATGTCCCAACACGCCATGGTACCGCTGCTTGTGCCTCAAGTTTAAAAGGCACAAACCATTAAAATCTAAGCAAAGTACACGATGCCACACTTACAAATATGGCAAACGTGTTGCCTTTGGATGAATATATTTTTGATCTATGTCTTGCTGGCTGGCCTGGAACTTGTTATATATTTTATTTTGCTATGTATTTTGAGGCTGGCCTCAGAGAGATAAGCCTGCTTCTACCTCACTAGTACCATGATTAAAGGCATGCACCCAAGCCTAGATAAGGCGTTTTAGAACTGCTCTGGTCACTGAGATAAAGGCTTTGTTGCCAGGCCCAGTATCACAGGCCTACAATCTCAGCTACTCTAGAGGCTGAGGCCTGCCTGAGCTACAGAGAAAGTTCAAGACCAGCCTGAGCAACTTGGTGGAACCATGTTTCAAGACAGAACCTGCAAACAGGATTGTGGCTATAGTTCAGCAGGGCAGTGCTTGCCTAGTGTGCATATGGCCCTGGGACCAACTCCCAGTACGGCCAAGAAGGGGAGAGAAGGCTTTGCTCCCATGAAGTTGTTTCTCCAGTTTCAAATAGCAGCCATGGTTATCAAATAACAACCATACAGCGCTTATCATAATGCAATTATAGTACAGTCTAATGAAAGCTAATTCAAAATGAATAATTCATTAAATACTGGCACTGTTATTAACTGCCAAAGGCACCCACAAAACCAGAAGCTGTGGAGAAGATGAAGCTAAATCTGGCAGTCTCCAATTCCATAAGAGAGATGGACAGAAGGACAGTGGGTCCCACCATGTCTCTTTGGCACGCTCCATGACAATGATGGAAACAGCCAGAGGTGGCATCAGTGGCCTCCTCAGAGCTGCTCAGGACGCCCACGACACCACTTTCCTCTGCGAACTTGCCAGCTATTATCTCTTATCTTCTGCACTGTTCTCGATGTTACCATCTTCCAAAGTTACACAAAATTAATACAGGAAACTGTAGATATTTAATGGTGACAGAGTGCAAGCTAAGGAATCCAGAACCTAAACTCAAGCACAGAACACCTTAACTTCTCTGGGCATGAGAGAAAGAAGAAAACGCGGCACTTTCAAAGAGCATATTCAAAGCAGTCTGCAGGGAGGGCTGGGGACACATGTCAACTGGCAGAGTGCTTGCCTAGCATATGAAGGCCTGGCTCCGTGCCCAGTACCACACGAGTCAGACATTGTGTTGCCCAGCACTTGGGAGATAGAGGCAGGAAGATCAGAAGTTCAAGGTCATTCTTAGGGATCATCAACCAGCCTGGATACATTAGAACCCTGTCTCAAATACAAAAGAAAAACCCATACCACACCACGGGAGAAATGTGACTTTTGAAAACAGAGAAAAAGGGGGAAGAAGGTGGTGAGGAACAGTGCAAAGGGCAAGCAATATAAGGTCATTATATTTAGAATTGTCATTGTAATTAGTGACATACAGAACTGTCACTATAATTAATGGCAATGCATAGTATTTTCCAATTACTGAAGGCTTTTAATAATTTTATCACAAAATATCTGAGGTGACAGATTTCCTAACTACCTGATTTATTTATCACTTATCAATATAAACATGTGTTGAAAAATCACATTGTATCCCCTATATACACAGTAGCACTACTGCAATTAAAACTAGAAATTTAAATTTTTTTAAAATCAGCAACCCTATTCATGGGTATATACCTTAGAAAAACAGAATTAAAGTTTTTACAAAAACCTACTTGCAAATTTTCTCAGAAAAGCCCTAAACTAGAAACAATTCAGTCATCCAGCTGGAGCACGGGTGGTCAGCACTCAACTGTTTATAAATAAAATGAAATATAACTTAAAACTCCTCATACACAAAAACAATGGAAAATCCTTACACACTTTATGTTTGGTGAAAAGAGATAACACGCACACTGCATGATTCCACTTCTGTGACACTCTGAAAAGGGCAAGAAACAGTGGGACAGAAAATGGAAGAAGGGTTTTACATTCATTAAAGAAAGGACAACAGATACTGGTGAGGGTGTGGGAGAAGAGGGCCTCGCTCAGGACTGGTGAGGGCGTGGGAGAAGGGGGCCTCGCTCAGGGCTGGTGAGGGCGTGGGAGAAGGGGGCCTCGCTCAGGACTGGTGAGGGCGTGGG
>JAQHUG010000001.1:8555138-8575782 GCA_028555095.1 Dicrostonyx torquatus
CTGGTGAGGGCGTGGGAGAAGGGGGCCTCGCTCAGGGCTGGTGAGGGCGTGGGAGAAGGGGGCCTCGCTCAGGACTGGTGAGGGTGTGGGAGAAGATGGCCTCACTCAGGGCTGGTGAGGGTGTGGGAGAAGGGGGCCTCGCTCAGGACTGGTGAGGGTGTGGGAGAAAGGGGCCTCACTCAGGGCTGGTGAGGGCATGGGAGAAGAGGGCCTCGCTCAGGGCTGGTGAGGGCGTGGGAGAAGAGGGCTTGGCTCAGGGCTGGTGAGGGCGTGGGAGGGTAGCCCTTACTCAGGGCTGCTGGAAGTACAAACGGGCACAGCCTCTCTGGAAGTTAGTGTGGAGCTTCCTCAAAAGACTAGAAACATATCTACCGTGTGATTCAGTTATATTGATCTTGGGCAAACACCCAAAGGACTCTATACCATCCTGTAGAGACATCTGCTAATCCATGTTCATTATGGCTCTATTCCCAATAGTTAGGAAATGGAACAGCTCAGATGTCCATGGACTGTTGTTGAATGGATAATGAAACTGCGGTACCTATACTCAATGAAATTTTATTCAGCTGTAAAGAATACTGAAATTAGGAAATTTTAGGGTAAATAGATGGGACTAGAAACATCACACTTACTTAATAAAGATCCAGAAAGACATCACATGTTCTCACTCATACAGATCCAAGCATCAGATCCTTAGAATTGTTACACTTGGAGCACTTTTGAATCCAGGAAACTAGAAAGGGGTCATGGGGTGGGGAGGGACATCTTAAGAGAGGGAAGACAGCAGAAAACAGGTGATCGGACAGGGAAAAGAGGGATGATGAATGGAGGGAAAAGCAAAGGAAGGATGAGGGGGGGATAACTCACACACTCTTAGAAGTGCTCAGTTGGAACTACCCTACACAGCTCCCCACAGAAGCCACAGGGTCGGGAAGACTGGAAGCAGTCATGGAGGACCTGGGTAACACAGTGTCATGAACTCACACAGCTGCGGATGTCTACACAAGAGAAGCCAGTCAACAGTCTAGCATGGAAAGGAGGGGAGGCGGAGGTGGTGTGATTTAAGCATGCTGCCTCGGGTTACCGGTGCTCCGGTGCGTGCCCTCTACCCAGGAATACGGGCAAAGCACATTAGACTCAGTATTTCTTTCTTTTAAAGGAACATGAAGTTGGGAAGGGGTAAGGGAGTGCACAGGGAGAGGTGAGAAGTGAATATGTTCAAAATACGATGTATACATGTATAAAATTATCAAAGAGTAAACAATACAGTTTTCAAATAATTTTAAAAACTGGTTAAAGGCAATTTTCAGAAGTCATTTGGATTCTGTTTGTGGTATGGGTCACACTAGAGTGTGTGATTTTCCGAACTTAGAAACACTTCAAAAACAAAAAATAGATGAAAGATAGCATGCATCTTCAGTCTTGGGGGAAAGGGAGTGGAAGATGGCAAACAGAAGCCCACTGTTCTGCTTTTCCTGGGCCCTGGGATGGATGCTGCCGCTCACTGCATCTTCAAAGCAGCCTTTGAAGGAATCAGTCCCATTAGAAGATGAAGATGCTACGACTCAGAGTTAAGAAGCTTGCCTGAGGTCACAGGAATTTCAAGTGTTGGCTCAGTCTCAAATGCTGCCCTCCTTAAGGTGGCAGCCCAGAGAAGTCCAGCAGCTCTTAACTGCTGTGAGCACAAGACAAACGCAGGCAGAGAACGAGAAGCTGCTCTGTCTTAGGATGCTGACTTAGGCCTTTCACACGATGACAGTCTCACCTAACCCAAGCTGGCCTTGAACTGACTATGTAGCTACGGTAACCCGAACTCCTGATCCTCTTGCCTTTACTGGCCAAGCACTGCGCGCGACTCCAAGGGTCCATACTCTACTCAACCATCGTGCCTGCAAGGGCGCGCTACCATACCCTGCTCAACCATACCCTTTCTCCTACTCCGTGTGTGGTGCTAGAGAATTCGGCCAGGGCCTTAGGCACATCAGGCAAGCACTCTCGCTGAGCTACACATCCAGCCTCATACAAGTCTCCCGATTGAAAAATAAACTGTAACACATTATAAAACATAGCAGTTATGAAAACAACAGGGATGGAAAAATCACCAGCAAAGAAAACAGGAGAAGCTGACTTTCACAGGATGCTGCTTGCAGATGTTGGTGGTGTCCCAACACAGCTGTTGGCTTACCTATGCAGAGCCAGCACTGGTGGATGTCCACAGCAAAGGAAGTGATGAGACCCGACTTTAAGTCATGCTTTAGTGTCCATGCATTGCTTGAAGACCGAAGGTCCCAGCCAACCAGAGAGCCATTCACAGTGGCGTAGGCGAGGACAGACTGGGCTCCAGAGTTGAAGTGCTGCATGTCCACCACACATCCATCTTCCTTCTGATCCAGAACCCTGCAGAAACACAGAGGTACATACACAGGCTTTTCCACTCACTGAAAATGGAGCACTGCTTTCCACTTGAGAAAACCCAGCAGCCTATCCATGGCTGGGGAGTTGGAATGGTGCAGCCCTTAATCCCAGGGCTTGAGACGCAGAAGGGGCAGGGAAAGTATGAGTCTGCGGTTGACCTGACCGATGGAATCAAGGTCCAAGACAGCCAGAGCTGAGACCCTGTCTAAAAAGATAAAAATAAAAATAAAATAAAGCTGGGCGGTGGTGGCGCACACCTTTAATCCCAGCACTCAGGAGGCAGAGGCAGGCGGATCTTTGTGAGTTCAAGACCAGCCTGGTCTACAAGAGCTAGTTCCAGCGCAGGCTCCAAAGCCACAGAGAAACCCTGTCTTGAAAAACCAAAAATAAACAAACAAACAAACAAATAAATAAATAAAATAAAAAGTATGTGGCCTCAATGAGGTAAGTATAAATGAATATTTTTAAAGAATATTAAAAATATTTTAAAATTTCAGGCTCAGAGTGTAAAAAATTTCTGAACATTTTTTCCTCAGTTTCTCCTCTTATTATCATCTTAAATAACCAGAATATTTATCAAAACTAATAAACCAACTGTATTTTTACAGATAGTCTTTTGAATCTGATATATTAATTAGAAAAAGTTATTTCAGATTCGTCAATGCTGATGCCTTGACCTAATAACTCACTTCTTCATATTGCAGAATTCTATCCTATTCCATGGCTATGCCGGACTGGTTTTTGGGGTTTTTTGTTTGTTTCAAGCTGAGGTCCTTCTAAACCTGTCACATGGCTGAGGGCAGAGCTCAGCAGCCGAGCACTTGCATCCATAAGAACTTGTGTTTGGTCCCAGAATCACAAACAAGGAAGAGGAGGGAGGAAATACGGGGAAGATAAAAACGGACGTGATTTTAAAAAATCAGTTGGTAACTTATTTTAGTCTTCAGTTATATGTACCTCTGCTGTATATTCTCTATTCTTTTTTTTTTTTTTGAGACAGGGTTTCTCTGTGGCTTTGAAGCCTGCACTGGAACTAGCTCTTGTAGACCAGACTGGCCTCGAACTCCCAGAGATCCGCCTGCCCCTGCCTCCCGAGTGCTGGGATTAAAGGTGTGCGCCACCACCACCCGGCATCTTTATTCTTAAAAATGCCAAAATCATTCTTACTTTCTCAACATAATATAGGCTACATTTCCTGACCTTTTCTTAGATACACATTTATAGATATTCTATTTCTGACTATATTGATTTTTAAAATATCAAAACATTAAGTTGTTAAATGGTTTGTTCCATCGTATTTTTTAATCTGTGTGTGTGTGCACGCGCATGCACACACACCAAATAAGGCCATCAGAGCCCCTGAAATTGGAGGTACGGGCAGTTGTAAGTGTCTTGACATGCATGCTGGGAACTGAACTTGGATCCTCTGTACTGAACTGACGAGCCATCTCTCCAGGCCATGGTCACAGTTAACAAAGGAGTAACTTATGATGGCCAGGTTACTTTGGAGCACACTACAGTCAGGCACGGTAAAATCTAAACCATCGAGCAAGTAAACATTTGTCTGTGTACTGAGCAGCGTATGCAGTGCGAAGTGTCTGCTGAGAGAACTGTGCAGTGTGTCCCTTTCCTTGTCCGGCTGTGTGCCCCCAGGGGCACAATCCTAACACAGTACACTCTGCCAGTGGTTTAAATGAACAGTGAGAATAAACAGTCGTCCTCTGCTGAAACAATTCTAAGGAAAATTGGCAGCTGTGCGCTGTTAAAAGCCATCAATACGTCCTGGCTAAAGCCACTCAAATATATTTAGTGACTATGCTGAAAACACACCCTTTTTTATAAATGCAAAAGCAAAGCAAGACAAACCAACAAAGATGTCCCCAACAGACACAAGGACCTCCAGGCTCTGCTTGTTCTGTGGGGCGTACTACCTCTTCCCAGCATGCTCTTCTCAACCTCCCTGCTTTCACAGACTCACTCGCCTCTAGCAGTCCTTTCACTGCCTATGTGCACGTGCGCATGCACTTGGTCATGCATGTGAGTGAGCATGTGAGAACACAGTGTGCACTCACGGGTCAGAAGATAACCTTGGGTGTTAGTACTCAGGCACCCTCCACATTTTATTTGAGACAGGGTCTCTCTGGCCTGGAACTTTGGTACATAGGCAGGTTATCTGGCCAGCAAGCCTCCAGGGATCCTCCTGTCTCCCTCCATCTTGCAGTACTAGGGTTACAGGCATGTACCACTTTTATTTGGGTTCTAGAGGCCTGAACTCAGGTCCCGCTTGTGTCTGCAAGGCAAGAACTGCACCAACTGAGCCGTCTCCTCAGTATTTGCCTTCCATGGGGACATCACCACACTGCACTCCCACTGTCTGTGACCTTATCTTTACCTCCCAGTAGACTAGATTCTCAGAAACCACAATGCAGGACTGCCAAGATGTCTCAGTGGGTAAAAGCACTTGTCACCCAAGCCTGATGACCTGAGTCTGATTTCCAGAACCCATAGTAAAGAACTGATGCCTCAAAGTTGACCTCTGACCTCTACACATTCCCTGTGGGACCTATGCACCCACACACAGAGAGATATGCGGAATCTTTAGTACATAACAATGATGGGGGAAAAGGCCGCCTTTCAATTATTTTACGTTTAATCTTTAACTATTAACTTAGAAAGAAAAGAAATTTATAAACAAAAACCAATCAACATTTTATTTTAGAGTGATAAGCAAATCTCTGTCTAAAAATATTATCAAATTTAGGCATTTCAGTGTCAAGCAACAGAACCTGAGTTTCTTAATGAAAATGATGAACACTCATTATACTCTGGGAGTTAGACAATCTGGCCAATCCCTGTGTCATTTAGGAAGATTCCAGATTCCAAAATGATGGAGTCCAGGCTGCCCGTCTGTGCACTTCTGACAAAGTGCAGAAATTAAGATGCGAAGGCTCTGCCCTCTAAAGTCAAGCACATCCGGGTGTTCTGAGTCAGGAGCAGCTCCCTGCACTGCAGGGCCCAGGAGGTCGGGAGCAGCTCCCTGCACTGCAGGGCCCAGGAGGTCGGGAGCAGCTCCCTGCACTGCAGGGCTCACAAGGTCAGGAGCAGCTCCCTGCACTGCAGGGCTCACAAGGTCGGGAGCAGCTCCCTGTACTGCAGGGCTCAGGAGGTCGGGAGCAGTGTCCTGCACTGCAGGGCCCAGGAGGTCAGGAGCAGCTCCCTGCACTGCAGGGCTCACGAGGTCAGGAGCAGCTCCCTGCACTGCAAGGCTCACGAGGTCAGAAGCAGCTCCCTGCACTGCAGGGCCCAGGAGGTCGGGAGCAGTTTCCTGCACTGCAGGGCCCAGGAGGTCAGGAGCAGCTCCCTGCACTGCAGGGCCCAGGAGGTCGGGAGCAGTTTCCTGCACTGCAGGGCTCACGCAGATTCTACAGCAGAGGAGCCCCAGTTGATCCACTCCAAACTAACTGCAGGCTGGGAGACAGAAGCGACCACACAGCACACACACATGCAAGGTTAAAGAGACAGCAGACGGTACCTGCTTTGGAGAGGGTGGATTTTAGGAGACTTGGGTAACTTAGAGGCCTCAATTCCAAGAAGCTGGACGGCACCATTATCAGATGCTATGGCCAAGTAGTGGGAACCTTGGCAAAAGGTTAGTGTCTTGACTCGCCCTCCAATTCGGCTGTACGTAAGAATAGACCTGAGTGAAAGAAATAGAAGACCATTTCTGAAACAGCCGCAGCCATTATGGCTAACATTAATTCACACCGTTATTAACAAAGTCATTACCCTGAGGTCCATTTCATCCTCATGATTTCTAAGATCAACGCACAAACCTCCTTCTTCACACGTCCCTCTTCAAGCACTCCGTACTGTTATAGAGACTGCCCTGCCCCCAAGTTCCAAACCACTTCTCCAACTTGTGCAACACTTTAAATCCCATATTCTTCAGCTCTTCTATAGCCCTGAACACAGACTGGCAGTCGGGAATTCTGTCAGCAGCTACCTGTATGACCTCTGTCAGGATCTGTACCTGACCTACCAGGATCGGAGCAGAGGTCCACTAAACCGTTCACACGTGTTGACTTCCTACAATATCAGCCTCAACACACGCTGGCCTCTCAAGCTGCCCCCATCCTTCCGTGCTTGCTGCCAGGGTTTCTGAGTGTCGCATCAACAGGATGCTACCTACCATCAGCACCACCTAACCTCTGTCACTCCCCAGAGTCTGTAAGCAGTTACACTTAAAGCCAGATGACTTGTTATTTTTACTTGTCATTCTTCTCTGATTCACTTTTCCTTAGCAATAGCTTTACTGTACTACAGAGTACATTTAGAGTAGTCTATTTACTGCTAGTGTGGCAAAATGAAATTGATCTTTGTGTAAGGATCCTGCATTCTATCTTTTCATTTGTTTTTCTCATATACTAGATCATGCTGATTGCCAACAAAAATAATTTTACATCTTTTTCTCATTTGTAAACATGTTACATAAAAACATGTGTGCAGGTATGTGTGCGTGTGTGCACACGTGTATTCCTTATCTAAACACCCTGGCTAGACCCTCCAGTGCAATGCTCAGTGGAACTGGCAAAAACACACATTCTTCTCTCACTCCTCCTTTAGAATGCCTGCACGCTTCACAGGAAGTCCAGTGTCTGCTGCGGTTTGTGGCGGTGGCTTTGATTATTTCTCCGTTACTAATTCACCGAGTTGGTTTTAACTACCAAAGGGTGGGCTTTGTCAAATGCATTCCCAGGGTCTGTAGGGACACCGTGTGGTTCCTACTCTTTACTCTCCTCCCACGCTGTATGCTGATTTCCGTACACTGAACTAGCCTTGCACCCCCGGGACAAGCTGTCCTTGCTCAGGGTATATAACCCTTCCGGACTAGTCAGTTTACAGCATGCTGACTGTGGCACAAGTCTCTAAGTTCCAGGTGATGTACCCTGACTACAGTGTCACAGGCTGAGTTCAGAAATCTTCCCTTATTTCTCAGGAGCCCTTCTGAAAAATAGATTGTAATTCTTTAAATGTTGAGTAGAGTTCACCAGGAAGCCCTCGGCCTAGGCCTTTCTTTGTGAGACTTTCTCTGACAGACTCTCTTAATTTTATGTCGTTTGTGTGTTCTATTTCTTCTTCAGTCACTTTAAGCAGCTGTGGCTTCCTATGAATTTGCCCATTTCATCCTAATTTTTGGCACATACTTATTTACAATAGTCTTTTTTATTTCCGACCATAATATCCCTCAGTTAAAATTCTGATTGAGTAACGAGTCTATTTTCATTTCTTTAAAACAAAATGCTTACTCTCCTAAAAATTGTTTGGTTTTGCTGATCTTTACAAAGAACCAATTTTCTGCTTTTACTTTTATTATGCTTTTCTAGTCTCTAGTTCGGCTTTCCTTTTTAGTCTTCTTCCTTCCACTCCTTTGGACTGCACTGGCTCTCCTTTTGTTAATTTGTTACAGCTAAATTGCTGATTTGACATTTTTAAAGATATAAATTAATATTTACAGGTATACATTTCCTCAACTCTCTTTTAGCCATGCCCCCATCTTTTGATACACTGTGTCTTCATTTTCATTAACTTAAAGGACCTTCTTTGAACCGCTATCAGCCATGTGTTGCTTCATCTCCATATATAAGTGAATTTCTCAAATTCCTCTCTCTTGTCACACCTGACTTCACGCCACTATAACTGAAAAATAAACCTTATAAACGTCAATGCTTTTACACCACAAAACCAAATAATCCAATTAAAAAATAGGGTACAGACCTAAACAGAGAATTCTCAGAAGAATCCCAAACAGACAAGGAACACTTAAAGATATGTTCATCATCTGTGGAGGCCAAAAATGTGAGCCTATGTCTACCAAAGGTCAGAGAGTTTCTTCAAGGTTATTGTGCTTCCACCACAAACCAAGGTTCCACCTAGAGGTAGACCAAGAGAGCTCTGCTCTCTCAAGACCATTGTCAGCAAGTGAGGCTAACTGCCAGACCACGTATTCTGGGAATAGAGAATTAGATCTGTTTCTACCTCAAACAAGTTCCAGTTCCCTCAAGGAGGTAACATCGGATTCCACCCAGGGAGTGGTTTGCCTACAGAATGGTTTGGTCTAGGGTGTAAGCATGACTTGTTTAACTATGGATATAGCTCCACCCCCCCTCAACTGATCTGCTCATTTCCTTGTATCATGTCAATGCAGTCTTTTGTCTCACATCTAGCTTTTGGGGTCAGGAGTATTTAAAGCAGTTGAAAACTAAACGTGGAAAATTTTAAGTACTCACTGGAATTCCCTCCCGATACCATCCTATATGTTTCTTTGTTTTATTATTTTCATTCACATCTTCATATACTTTACTATATTTCTAAATCCCCATGCCTCTAGCCTGGCAGGAGGTATTTTTTGTCAAGGATGGTCCCTGACAATCACCCTTAGTCATCAGGGAAATGCAATTCAAAATAACTCTGAGATACCACCTTACACCTATCAGAATGGCTAAGATCAAAACTACAAGACACAAGCAACAGCTCAAGTTGGAGAGGATGTGGATTAAGGGGAACACTCCTCCACTGCTGGTGGGAGTGCAAACTTATACAACCACTTTGGAAATCAATATGGCAGTTTCTCAGAAAATTGGAAATCAGTCTACCTCAAGACCCAGCAATATCACTCTTGGACGTATACTCAATCATACCATAAGGACACTTGCTCAACTGTGTTCATAGCAGCTCTATTTGTAATAGCTAGAACCTGGAAATAACCTAGATGCCTCCTCAACCAAAGAATTGATAAAGAAAATGTGGTACATTTACTCAGCTGTTAAAAATATCATAAAATTTGCATCATGACATCATGAAATTTGCAGGCAAATGGATGGAACTAGAAAAGATCATCCTGAGTGAGGTAACCTAGACCCAGAAAGACAAACATTGTAGGCAGAGACTGCTCATTTGTTTCCTGGCCACCCAGCCCAAATAATCACACAGAAACTATATTAGTGACAATGGTTCGGCCAATGACACAGGCATATTTTTAGCTAGCTCTTACATCTTGAATTAACCCATTTCTATTAGTCTATATATAATAGACTAATATTAAGCCACAAGGCCGTGGCTTATTGGTAAGGATTCAGTATCTGTCTCCTTCGGCAGCTACGTGGCATCTCCCTGACTCCACCTATTTTCTAAATCTCTGTTCAGATTTCCTGCCTGGCTTTGCTCTGCTAAGTCATTGGTCCAAATAGATTTATTCATCAACCAATAAAAGCAACACATATACAGAAGGACGTCCCACATCAAAACATGGTATGTACTCACTCATAAGTGGATATTAACTATAAAATAAAGGATAACCATGCTACAATCTTTAGTCCCAGAGAGGTTAGGTAATAAGAAGGCCCCAAGGGGGACACATGGATCTCCCTGGGAAGGGGAAATAACAGGGATCATGGGAACTTGGAGAATCGGGTTTGGGGGTATTTGGAGGGGGACAGTGCTGAGAGAGATGACTGAAAAGGGTGGCTTTCCGGAGTTGGGTAGAAGCCTGAAGCAAGGGAAACTTCCACAAGTCTAGGAGAATGGTCCCAGCTAAGACTCCTGGCAGCAGGAGATGTACAGTCTGAACTGGCCATCCTGTGACTGGTTTGGTGAGTACCCTGTTGTCACTGGAGAGCCCTAATCCAGTGACTGAAAGAGACAGACTCAAGAGACTGAAGCCCAAACATTAGGAGGCCTGTTGAGGAAGCAGGAAGAGGGATTGTAGGAAACAGGGGACGTCAAGAACATCACAGGAAAATCCACAGAAATTACTAGCCTGGCTCATGGGCACTCAGAGTCTAAACCAACAAGGGAGCATTCATGAGACCAACCTAGGCCCTCTGTATATATGTGACAGCTGCATAGCTTGGTCTATTTGTGGGACTCCCAGCAATGGGAGCAGGGGCTGTACCCAGTGATTTGCTTGGTTCTTCAGAATCTATTCCTATGATGGATTGCCCTGCCTGAATAATACAGGGGGAGGTGCTTGAGATGCCATGTTTTGCTGAAGCCCAGGGAAGGCCTGCCCCCTTCTGAGCAATTATTGAGGAGGGGTAAATTAAGGGGGTGGGGAGAAGGGGCAGAAAGTGGGAGGGGAGGAAGAAGGGGAGACTGTAATTGGGCTGAAAAGTAAATTAATAAAAAAACTACTCAAAACATAAAACAAAAATAAAATTGCTATGTACACCTATGATTCTTTTACTAATTTTTCATTTATAGTCTAGTCAATGCAATGCCAAGAGAGAATAAACACAGAAATAATAGGTATAATGTAAAATCTCAGAGCCCTTTAAACAAATACACAGCTAACTCCCAACTTACCAGGCTGGTAAACAAGAAGTAGACTTTTAAGTTACTTTAGTTGTCAAGGGTATTTGATTTGATAACATTTTAGTTAATTATGCTCAATGAACTAACAGGAAAGGCTGCAGAGAGCTGCCCACATCCTTTCAGAGTAGATGAGATTCCTTCTCATTTACAGCAGCTCTTCTGGCAGAACCAATTAGGCAAAGAGCAAACAGAAAAACGGCAGGATTAAACGCAAGCGACATAGAGACTGAGCAGAGGCCGCGGGGGGGGGGGGGGGGACGGACGGACGTGGATCCTGTTGCCCACATCTAAAGTCCTTATAATATTCACGTTTATCAAATTCATATCCTGGGCATTTAAAGTCTCAAAGACACTGGTGATAAAAGACCAGGTTCCAGGGAGTGGGGTCCTGCTTTCCCAAAGCAGCCATCCACACCGCTGTACTGTTACTTCTGTTCAGTCCCTTTTGATCTATTCAGTGACCCAGGTTGCTCAGCCATCGGAACAGAGGCCGAATCGGGTCACTCCCACTGTCTACACCACATCTCCTTGCATCACCTAGCGAATATTCCTCCAGCTGCTGCTGCCTTTCCATCCTGCTCTCCACACACAGCCAGGGAAATGGGGATCAGGACTTCTCTCTAGTCAAAGCCTTCCGAAGACCCCCACCTCTTTACTCAAAGTCTCGAGAAGAGCCCTGAAAATCTTACAGAACGGGGCCCTCCTACTTCTTACCCTCTCTGCCTGCTCTGCTGAGGAGACACAAAACTTCCTGCCAGGTCCCTACCCCCCACCCAGGGCCTCCGAAATCCCTATTTCCTCAGAACACTCGCCATACCCATGTGGCTCTTTCTCCCTTCTTTCAATATTTTTCCTTGGATTCATTTTTCTCAGTGAGGAATTGCAGATGGCAACAATCCCCGTTCCCTGGTCACCTAACATGGCTTTTCATACTTTATTTACCTATTACATTCCTAGCTCACGTGTTCACACAGCCCTAGGAACCCCTTGCTCCTAAGCAGCGCTGATGCGGAGAAAGCACTAATGTGACGTGTTACCTCGTCGTGGTGGTCTTCCCCTCCATCTTCTGACTGTTCCAGATTTTCACGGTGCCGTCATTGGAACATGTCGCGAAAAGTAAGTGCTCATCAGAGACCCTGATTCGATTCACAGCAGATCTGTGCTCATGAAGATGTGCTACTAGTAGCCCTTTAGGACGCCACCCTGAGAGAAAGCAAAAGTGTATCTTAGAACGTGGCTGAGGGACACGGTCACCAGTCACTCTCTAGCTACAATTACCAACAACGAACTTCAAAGCAATCGTAAGAACTAACCAAGTAAGAGGCCCCCAGCTAGGCCACCTGGAGGGGTCTCCTGGACTGTGACATATTACTGACTAAGATACCAAGGTAGAGGGTAAGTACGGCTACGGAAAGACTCCATCACGAGGCCTTTCAGTGTTTGAGTGACGCAGCAGTCAGTGACCCCTCAGAAAAAACGCTGACTGCTGATTTAGCAGCAGGAGGCATGACTCTTCTAGCCTAGACAAACAGCTTGGAGGTCACATTTAAAGCGAGAAAGTTACAAAGCCCCAGCTTGGGACACTAGGGTGACCCAGGCTATTGGTGAAGTTCAGGGAGCTTTCGCCTTCTCACTGTGACTTGGCATATGACTTAACTCAAGGGAGTGGGATGCACATAATGACATGTGTGGGCCCAACACTGCCCGGGCCACATGACCACCCAGATGTTAGCTGGGCACGGTGGCACACGCCTTCAGTGCCAGCACTTGGGAGGCTGAAAAAAATGGGTTTCTTTGAGTTCAAGCCTGGTCTTCCCAAGCTGCAGAAGACCTAGGGCTACTTAAACCTGTATAAAATCGAAACAAAATGAACGAAAGAAGCAAAATACCCAGATTCTTACTTTCTTCTTTGCCTGCAACCACTTCTTCTGTGGTATAAACACACTAGAATTAGAAATTACAGCCTCAGACTCTACATGGATTGGATTTCCTAGTATTTTTAAAATTGTATCTATAGTTTTCTGTATTTTATTATGCATATTCTTTTCCATATAATTAATTTCCCCAAATTTACAAATTCTGAGATCAAAAATCATGTCTCAAATGACCTCAGTGCCCAGCATAGGTCCCTGCACATAACTGTCTTCTAACTTTATAGAAAACTTATATAAATTAAACAAAACATCGTATGCATTAATATTACTCCTTCTCTCTATTACAGTACACGTTGCCTGGCGCAGGCTGAGGAGCCCTTTCCAAGGCTCTCGAGAGCGGAAGTGTTTCAGGTGTCAAAGGTTCTCATGTGCCTGCCTAACCATAGCTTGTCATCAGAAATGCTAAAACTCCCAAACTTTCAAGATGAGGATTTTGGGGGTTTGGATTAGGGGTGCTTCATCTGGCTCAGTCCCTACACTAGACCCCAACCTTGGGCTCAAGGCCAGGGAGCAGAACACGACTCTCACCAGGTGGAGGAGGTTTGCTCTCCCACTCGGCGTTCTCCATCATCTGCTTGGCGATGCGCTCCGCATTGCATTGCTCCCGCTTCTGCTGTATGAGCTGCTGGAGTTCGGTCTTGCAGGTCGTGATCCGGATCTGGTAAGCGGATGGCAGGACTGTGCTGCTTAAAACCTGAATCACTGGCTTCTTACTGGGGATGTGTGTTACTTCTGAGACCTGAAAACAGTATAGATCTGTGTCTCAGCAAGGTATAGTTAAGAGAAAAATGTTCCCATCGTGCATCTATACATTACACCAGATTCTGTTCCTTAAAAAAACACTAGTAACCCAGGTGAAAAGAGCAAGTGACATTGCACCTGGTCTGAGCTGGTTTCTTCACATAAAACCATGACTGGCTGGGGCAGTCACAGACTCACTCCAAATACATCACAACCATCATAATATTTAACGTGCACAGACAATCTAGAAATCCACCCCCGAAATATTTTTGGGTTTCGTTACATTAAAGGAAGAATAAAAAGATTTAAAAGTTTTAAAATGTTCTCTATAGACTAATTGTGACCTCGGTTCAGTCTAACCCCATTTCAGTTTGCTTTACTGGCAAGTATCTCCAATGAGCGGCCTTCTCAGTGCTTAAGGAACTGGGTTTCCTTGGCTATACAACTAAAGCAGTCTTCGAAACCATCGTGGCTGCTCTACAGCACACAGCCTTCCAACATACAGAACCAGACATGAGGGTGACATCGCCTACATGACAGTACCTGTGGAGAGGTTGACAGAGGGACACAAAGACCAGCAGAGGACTCAGAACGAGGCGGCTTCCCGGGCTGAACCACCTCGTGGTCACTGGCTTTAGGCAGGGCCTGCGGTATATTCGGTGGTTCCAGTGACCCAAACATGCTTTTCCATTCTTCATTTACATTG
Organism: Dicrostonyx torquatus; assembly: GCA_028555095.1. NCBI lineage: Eukaryota > Metazoa > Chordata > Mammalia > Rodentia > Cricetidae > Dicrostonyx > Dicrostonyx torquatus. The sequence continues at coordinate 8,569,305 of JAQHUG010000001.1, forward strand.
GAGTCTTGTTTTACATGTTTTCTAGCTATGAAAATATATTTGGGATAGTTAGTCTGAAGGTAAAACCAATGTGATTTAATTGTCTGTTTACAAGAGGGCATAATGGAACTTACTTCCTGTGTGTTCCTTTGGGACACTTTTATTCAGCTCTATGTCCTTGTATGCACGTATGCAGACATGAGTATGTTCAACTTATAATCTCAGCATATAGAAATACTTATTCACCTTCAATTTTGCTAACACTAAGAACTGCCCATCTGTGTTGATCCAGGTGGAAAATGGGATGGTTTAATTTGCATTTATTTAATTATTTAATTTCATTTATATGTATTCTGTTCTACCAATTATTGCTTAAATCTTTCACTTTTTTCCTCTGGAGGGCTTGCGTTTTTCTCATTGATGTGTATGAGTATATATAATGCATGTAAGCCATTAGTAATTAAGTGCAAACACTTATCCCAAAGCTTACTTCAATAGAATTCATTTGCTGCCCTAAAATACGATATAGAAATGGGGAATTTCAAAGGCACATACTTGACAGTGAACTATACCTGCAGAAAGGTTGTGCACAAGACCTTACGAGTCTCACACAACCGACGTCAGTGTCACAGGAGATGAGAGTTCCAAATATCAAGTTGTCAAATGACTAAGGATTCTTTGGCCTCTACTCTTTTTAATTCCATTGTTTGTTTTAAATTCATCGGGTATTACCTACTAACATTCTAGAAACTTCTATCTGATTTTACACAGGCTGGCCTTGAGTTATCAGTTAAAGGGTCGGAAAACGGAGCTTGAATCATCCCTTCTTCAAGAGGCAGCACAGTCTTCCAGGTGGAGAGCTCTAGAAACTGACCTTTGTTTGACAGGGCTGTGATCTGGCTCCGTGGGTTCTCACCTGTGACTCCACTGCCCAACTTTTCCTCTCCAGTGTCTACTTAATAAGTGCCTGAGTCACCGCACTTCATAGTTCTCTATCTGGGAAACAGGGGTGGCGGTGTGGGGGCTGGAGGTGTATTTATTCCTTATTAACTAATACCAGCCTACAACATAACTAACAAGATGAGCACACTGATGTACTAACCCCGTTTCTCGTCAGGTTCTTGTTTGGTTTTAACAAGATCAACCTGTCTCCCAGTGATGCCTAAGGCTGCCAGGTCGATCACACCCTTCTGGCTGCTGTCGTGCAGATGGCTCTGATCCACTGCATTTGCTTTCGCTCTGTTTGATTTCATCATGAAGTCCTTCAGGGCCAGAAGTTTATCTTCCTCTTCTTCAGTCATCCCCTAAAATCAAATATTTCAAAGGCAGAAACAACAGATCGCAGGATGACTAATAAATGAAGGTTCAACTGCCAATTCAAACTGAAAAATGACCAAGTGAAGCAAGAAAGCAGAGAGGAAGCGATCCCTGCGGCTCCTCTAGAGCACTCGGCCATCTTCTCCATCACACTATCTTGACACCTCTGCTGACAACACTGGATTACAGGTTCGCTAACTTCAGTAGGCAGGGAAACACACATGTTCAGGACGAGATGAAAATGAATGAGACCCCTGCTGCTCAACAGCTATTTCACACACTGTTCAGCTGGGAATTACAAAAAAAACCAAAAGAAAGACACAAGCAAATTATTAGAACTAAGATGTTTTATCAAGTTTTTAAAAGGTATTTTTTAGATTTATTTTATGAGTGTTTTGCCTGCATCTATGTGTGTGTACATAGTGATATTTTATTTATGTTTTAATAAATAAAGCTTTCCTAAAGATCAGAAGGGCAAAGCTAAGCCACCAGAGGTCAGGCAGTGGTGGCACACACCTTTAATCCCAGGATTTGGGAGACAGAGGCAAAGGGATCTCTGTGAGTTCAAGGCCACAAAATTAAAGCAGAAACAAATCCAAATGGTGGTGGCTCACACCTTTAATCCCAGCGCTAGAGGGAATATAAAATGGGAGAGAGAGGTTCTGCCTGCTTAGTCGGCTGAGCCTGCTCAGAATGCTTAGCCTGTGGTCGCCCAGCCTTGGTTGAAGTAAGACTTCTCTAGTGGGTGGCTGCTTTGCTTTTCTGGTTTGCAGGATGACCAATACCTGTTTCTGGGCTTTAATTATTCATGCTACATGTGTATGTGTGTATACATGTGCACCACATACAAGCCTGAGTGTCTGGAAGTCAGAAGAGGACATCTTTTGGAACTGGAGTTATAGATACTGAGTTACCACATGGGAACTGAATGAGAATCTTGTACAAGAACAACAGTCTTAACTGCTCAGCCATCTCTCTAGCCCGTTAGGAGTTTTATAATGCCCATATGAAAAATTTTTTCACATCAGATTTAATATACCAAATAGAATTGTATTTTTTAAAAGCAAACACAGGACTGGAGAGATGGCTTGGTGGTGAAGAACATTTGCTGCTCTCCCAGAGGACCCAAGTTTAGTTCCCAACGCTGGCGGCTGGTGGCTCACAACTGGTTCTAAGTTCAGCTCCAGGGAACCCAGTGCCCTCTTGTGGCCCTTACAGGCACTTGCACACACATGGTATACACTCACAACCAACAGACAGAAGCACATACGCATAAATGAAAAATGTAATCAATACAATTTACAAATCAAATGCCCATGCTAGTCATGGGGGTCCACCTCTGTAATCCCAGCACTTGGGAGGCTGAAGCCTAAAGACTGTAAATTCAATCCAGCCTAGGGTACAAAGACATACTGACTCAAAACAAACAAAACCACCTAGTTAATTAAACAAACACTCAGAATATCACCAATAAACGAGGGACAAAGCTCTGCAGCAGAACCCCCAAGACGTCACTGAGGAGATGACTGTATGATGGGAACACACACCACGCCCTCGTGACCAGCAGACCTAACACTGCTGGACTTGAGTTCTTTCTTACAGGCTCACGGCAGTATCAACAAACACCAAAGGCTGATTTCATTTTATGAAGTGACAAGCTGATTTCGGAAATTCATAAAGAAATGTGTACAGAAAGGGCCAAGCATAACCAAAACCATCCTGAGAAAGGAAGAAAGGAAGGAAGGAGGGAGAGAATCAAGGAAGAAGGACTTTGCTCAGTCAGAACCAAGGCTAAGTTCCCAAGCAGTGACTCATCCAGCACTTAGCGGGTTTCTGCTGCCAGCCTGATGAAGTAGCATTACTCATTCAGCACGCGGCACGGCGCAGGCTCCTGTGGATGGCCTGATAGGGCGACAGTTCTCACTCATCTAGCACTTAACATGCGGTAGCCTTCTGCCGCTGTCTGAAGTAACAGGGACGAGATTCACCTGCCCACTTAACCAAGCTTAGAAGCGGCCTGGAAACTATGAAGTGACACTTTAGGCTGAGAAAACAGATGGCCCAGGGTCACCATCCCCAAGACAGAGACGAGTCCTGCTCTTGTAGCTGTTCAGAATCCTTTCTGGAAAGTTTCCAGAACATGGCTATAGAAAAGAACCCAGCACACAACAGATCCCAGTTCAAGAATGCTACAAAGTTAGTGCAGAAGGGGAGGGAATGGAGAAAACAGGGGTACACAACGAGCATTTTAAAGGACTGAGGTGGGGTGTCCTCAATTCTTCGGCTGAAAATTAAACTAAATATGCACACAGAGACCACCTAGGCCAGGGAAAGCGCAACAGCAAAGCAGTTAATAATTCCCAGAACAGTCGGTCCATGTGTCTGTCAAAGGTGAAAGAACTTTTAGAAACACAGACCGTCTGTGCGCATGTCCACAGAGAAATCATACTGGCGGAACTAAAGAAGCTGTATAAAAGATGCTTTGGACCAAGCTTGAAATCTGGGCTGGAAAGGATGAAACTGACTCCAAGTGTCAACAGACCTGGCCGATGTTATGTAAAGGAATTCAGCACCAACAACACAAAACTCCCAAGGTATGGAGAAAGGTTAGATGGATGCCAACCGAGGAGCTGTAGAAACACCTGGATTTTATTATGCTCCTTCTCAGGCCACTTCAAATTTGCACTTATATTTATGCTGTGCAGTCAAAAAGTACTAACATAAATATCCAGCCAAACACTTAAAATGTATTTTTTTAAGTAAGGAGTGGAATCATCCTGTGTCCTTTATAGACTGTATTAAATGGATACAAAGCAGGGCTCTTACAGATGAGACCTAACTAAAGCAATTCCTGTACGTGTCACCCACGATGATACATCCTGCTGAAGATTCCAAGCCCCACACGATTGCTGTTCCAAAGGCATGTCCAAGGCTGCTGTCCAAGAACAGAACACACATCCCACAGCAGTGCCACCCTACTCTGGAGAAGCCCACTCTAGTAGCCACACACCTCAAGGACAGAACTGTGTAAAGAAGGGCTGAGCCCCAGCACAAAGGGGATCAGAACTCCTCCCACTGGGAGGAGACAAGAACGCAGTCTCCTCAGGATCCCAGCCTCTGCTCGTGAACAGAGGAAGGGCTAAAATCACTTAAGAGGAGTAGACACGGAGAAGAGAGCTGCTACACTCAAAAAGCTTGCCGTGCTGGACTTCCATCTCTCTAATCCGAACAGGACAGCAGCAGGGTAGCAGTGACGGGCTTGGGTTAAGGTGTTCTTTAAGATATCCTGCACCTTAAGAGCAACACTGGCACCTGCGCCGCATCTCTAACCACAGCACAGAAATAACACAAGTTGCTCCCACTGGCTTTAAGGACAATCACAGAGCACAGAAAGAACACACAGCAGCAGGCTCATCATGTGTCTTTACAAAACGGAAGCTAGGGGGTTCTGTCCTTTGTACTGGGCAAGTGCTTGCTTTCTGGCCTGATCACACTTCTGTGAGCAGCAAGTGTCCCTAGAATACAGCGGAAGTCTCCTCACCCTTGTGAGCCACCCTCGTGCTAGCTACAGCCACAACTTAAGTTAGGCTAATCTGTTCCTCTTTTCTCCACTCAGACAATGTGATGAAAATGACAAACAGACCAAACAAGGCACCAAAGTCAGACAGTCTAGTGATCTGAGTATGGATGCAACAATGGGAGCTAGCCCTAGAGGGTGGCAGTCGCGGAGGGACTTGGGAAAACAGTAGGGAACAGAAAGGCTATGAAGTGGGGGGTGCTTCCCAGTTCAGTTCCTACCAACAACTTCATCAATGGGTATTCAAGGTCAAGTAAAATACATGGAAACATTTATACTGCAAAGCCCATCAAATTCTGCCTGAGTCCTCTGTGTTGTGGCAAGTGCCTAATCTCAGCCGAGGTACGAGATCTGAGTTTGAGACCAGCCTGGTCTACACAGTGAGGTCAACCTAGCCAGAGTTACAGAGCGAGACCCTGTCTTAAAACACGATCTGAAAGCTGAGTGGATTATTTTCCAGGTGAGATATGGCTGGTAAGTATTCTCTCTATGAAAACATTCAGCAGAGCTAATGTCCCCAGTATATGCTCTATGTCCATGGAGTACCAGCAATTAGAGTCTTCGTTTAGAAGCAGTTATATTCCAATTCTGACTCCAGGTCCCATACATTCCATATAAAGCAGAAAGATGAATCTAATTTAGTATTTCAAAGAGGCCCTACTAATGCCAGATAAAGAGGTTTTTACTAAAAATTATTTAGTTTTCACAGAATTTGTTAATTGATCCAAATTCAGATTCAAACACAATAGTGAACCTCTGGCTTCTGCAACAGAAGCCATCATAGAGCCGAGCTGATGCAGCTCTTTGCGTGCAGTAAGAAGGGGCCTGGACTGAGATGAGAGGGACTGTATCGCGCCTGTGTTCTGAAAGATCTCCTGGCTGAACTTCACTGTATTTCGGCAAACTACAGAACTGAACTACAAATAGGACTTAAAACTCAAGGCTCTTCCTATTCTCCCTAGACTCCTTACTTAGCCTAGCCGCTGTTTTAGATGAATCTACTGTCTTTGCTCAGATGCCAGAGAGCGCACACACGATGTTGACACATGACATTTTAACACCTAAATAGATGCTTAGGCACTGTCACGGAACCGGTTCCCACAGAAGGCCTGAGGAAGGCACACACCTGCGAGAGTAGTTTCTTCAGAAGCTGTGCTATGGCGGGGTCCTCAGGAGGAGGGCAGTCGAGAAGAGAGCCGTTTCGCTTCTTCTGACGCATGTGAAGATGTCTGAACAAGCTGGTGATGTCCTTAGACCTCAGAGCATAATCAAATATAGAGCGACTCACGGGCTCTTTCAGAACACTGAGCAGGACAAGTTTCCTTTCGATCTATATTAAAAAAGCAAAAAACAGTTAAAACTACAGTACATACAACAATTACTTCCAAACTCAGTAAGCACAATCTGTGTAAGTTAACAAAAGTATTTATTATCTAAGAAAATAATGTTTGTTTTTCTCCTTAGGAGACAAACAGGACACTGACCAATGTTAAAGGCCTAAGTGTTTCCTGATTTTCAGTATCATCATCTAAAGTACAAATCTGTGTCTACCCCACCCAAGACTAATAATAAATACCCAAAGGCAAAAGTTTCAGGAAGTCAGAG
>JAQHUG010000001.1:8617226-8627308 GCA_028555095.1 Dicrostonyx torquatus
TGTGGAAGTCAGAGGACTACCCCAGGGAGTCAGTTCTTTTCCTTACACCATAGGACCTGGGACTGACCTCAGGTTGTCAGTCCTGCACAGCAAGCTTTTTTATCTTCTCAGCCATCTTGTCAGCCCAAGATACCTTTTCTATTCCCATTTTCCAGCCAATAAAATGAAGGGATAGAGAGTTATTAAGTTATAAATTATATATAAGTTATAAAAGTTACTAAGATCCCTGGTAGATCAAAAGTAGTAGGTAGCAAACTCAGAAATAGTGGTTGCTAGATAAGAATGAGTGTTACTTTTAAGTGACCAGGTGCCAGATTTACTGTGATTTATTCGTTAGTGGTTTGTGTGCACAGGTGCACAATGCCCAAAGACATGCTTGCAGCAACTGTAGGATGACACCAGATGTCTCCCCTCTGTCACTCTCCATCCTTTTTTCCCCCCTAGCTAGGCTGGCTGGCAGCAAACCCCATTGACCTTCCCGTGTCAGCTCTAGCCAGTGCTGGGTTACAGGTGTTTGCAGCCGCAGCTGGCTTTTCACTCGGGTGCAGTGGATCCATCTCAAATGGTCCTTCTCTGTGTAGTTCTATGTAAATAGCATGCCATTTTGTAGAAGACCCTTGAGCAGCCACAGATTTTGTCATCTGAGAGCAACTCTTGAAACTAGTCCCCACAGATGGAGAAGAATGACTGAATATTTATTCTTCCATACTGTTTCAGGCCTGTAGATGCTGCATAACGGGAGGATACATGTAACATCGGAAACGGGATGTGCATGTTAAATATGCATAATCAGGTGGCAGAGGCTGTGAGTACACAGAAGGCCTTTGTGTAGATAATGCGCATTTTATTGATTGGTGTGTTTGTAAACATTTGACTAGGACAAATGGTCATTTTTGCCATGTCAGATACTACACACAACACCCAATCCTGATTAGCAATTCCCTTGTCGCCTTTTGATAGAGTCTGAGTAAGATGACTATAACACACACACTTTAGATTGATTAGAATCTGGTTACAATCAAAACTTATAGCACACACACACACACACACACTTTTGATTGATTCAAGTCTGAGAATGATGACTATAGCACACACACATATGCATGCACACACGCAAGCACGCTCACGCATATGCACACACACACATGCATGCACACACATATACATGCACACACACATGCAGGAACACACATATGCACGCATACACACATGCATGCACACACACATGTGCAGGCACACACGCATGCATGCACACATATGCAGGCACACACGCATGCACACACATATGCAGACACACACATGCATACACACACATATGCAGACACACACATGCATACACACATATGCCTGCACACATGCATGCATGCACACACACATATGCATGCACACATCCTTTGAAAAAAGTGCTTTGCTCACACTGCAGTTGCAGTCAGCCTGGCCTGGAACTCTATGTGTCCAGGCTAGTCGGTAGTGCTCTGTGATTCTCTTGCCTCAGTCCCCCAAACATGAAGATTGCAGGCATGAGTCACCAAACTGAGCTTCCCATGCTTCCTCTCATGGCCACACAGCATCACACAATGGCAATCAGGAGAAATTGGCCAATCACCCATTTTTACCTTTGGTCTTCCGCCAGTCTTGAATATAGTGCAGTGCCTGGAGAAACGGTGTGATAGAGTTAAAAATCACGAGGCAAGGTAAATAGAGTCACAGAAATGATGGCCTAGAAGTAAATTGTGCTGGCTATTCTTGGTTGTCAACTTGACTATATCTGGAATGAACTTTGGTCCAGAAATGGAGGCACACTTCTGGTCCAGACCTGGAGGCAGGAAGACAGCATGCCTTTGATCCAGATGAGGCTGGAAGGCACACCTGTAATCTGGGCTACACTTCCTGCTGGAAGGACAATGGAAGAAGGAAGGGGGTGTGTTCACTCTTTGCCTGCTTGCCCTGGCCTAGTCTGCACATCCATTCCTGCCCTGACATTGGAGCCTACTTCTTCATGATTCCAGCATATGCAGACCCACTGAGACATGCAGCCTCGTGGGACTGAGCAGCTACTGGATTCTTGAACTTTTTCTTCACAGCTAGCCATTGTTGAACAGTACCCTGTAAATCATTCCAATAAATTCCATACACACACACATATATGTATATATACATATATATGATGACCATAGTGCGTGCACACACGCACACACATACCACACATACCCTTTTGATTCATAGAGTCTGAGTACAATGATGACTATAGCATACACACACACACACACACACACACACACATATCTATATATGAGAGAGAGATTATTTCTATAAATTCTGTGACTCTAGAGAACCCTGACCAATACAAAAGCTTTGACCAGCCAACAGTCCTGACCGCTGCACTGTTGCCTGGTTTCTGTTGTTTGTATCCACAGATCTCCCTTTGCTGACACAGTGCCGTTAAAAAAAAAAAAAAGTGAACTCATTTATCTTGTTCTAGCACTGCTAAAGTCATTTAATTCCAGGGGACGTCATTGTGCGGAGTCTGCAATTATACTGGAGATGTTTTTTAGATTACAGTCTGACCTTTACAGTTCTCTTGTTTGTAGCAGGTGGTTGTACCCATGTGGCTTGAAAAATAGAACTAAACCCATGGCCTTTAGTTCATGTGTCTCTAGCAACTGAAAGTGGTTTGCTGGTGAGAACGAAAATGCCCCGGAAATGTTAATTGATTCAGTTTGACAGTGCTTGCCACATCGTAAATCAACAGCATGATGTTTGTGGGAGCGAGTGAGGAAGATGGTGGCATGGAGGAAGAGGATGGGACTTTAGGGATGGGATAGTGGGTTTTGATAATTTGGTTTGTTTCTGATATACCTCAGGAGGGTTGAGGTTCTTTATCCTCATAGGATGCGTGTCTTTAGCAGGAAAGCGAGGATGGCATCAATATTATAAACTAATCCTAATTCCAATCAATGCCAGGGTTTCTTTAAATTTAGCACAACACACACACACACACACACATGTTTGTAGTCTGAGACTGCTCATTTGTTTCTTTGCTGCCAAGACCCAAATAATCAGACAGAAACTGTATTAATTACAATACTGCTTGGCAAACAGCTCAGGCATATTTCTAGCTAGCTCTTACATCTTAAATTAACCCTTTTCTATTACTGTGTATCACCACAAGTCTGTGGCCTACTGGTAAGTTTCCATTGTCTGTCTCCTTTGGCAGCTATATGGTGTCTCTTTGACTCTGCCTATTCTCTCTATATATCTCTTAGAGCCTGACTATACTCTGTCCTGCCACAGGCCAAAGCAACTTTATTCATTAACCAATAACAACAACACATATATGGTGCAGGACAATTCTGTCAATCATGTTTTAAATAAATGCTGATTGGCCAGGCAGGAAGTATAGGCGGGAAAACCAGACAGGAAGTAGAGGTGGAGCAAGGAGAACAGGAGAAATTGGGAAGCAGGAAGCTTCCCTGACATTCCTGCGCAGATCTCCAACAAGGCAACATGTAGCAGCCCAGCTGAGAGAAGGTACTGGCTATGTGGCTGACAATGGGTTAATGTAACTTATGGGAGCTAGTAAGAAGCCTGAGATAATGGGCCAATCAGTTAATAACCTAATGTAGACTCTCTGTGTGATTTTCTTTGGGGCTTGCTGGCTGTGGGGTACTGGGTAGGACAGTAACCCCAACGAGCCAGCCCTCATGTTACACATATATATATACAGGACATCCCACATCATATATTCATATATATGAATATTTGATTTCATCTAAATGTCTTCATTTTCTGTTACTGTAGAACAAATTGCCATCCAAACTTAGTGATTTAAAGTAATTTTTTTTCTGTGATACGGTCTTACTAGGTAGCACAGACTGGCCTGGAACTCATGATCTTCTTGTCTGTCTACCCCACAAATGCTAAGATTACAGACATGCATCTCTATGCTCAGGTATAAAGTAATTTTTAAAAATTATTCTCTCTTGGGACTGAAGAAATGGCTCAGTCAGTAAGTGTTAAGTGTGAGGACCTGAGTCTGGATCCCTAACATAAAACTAGCCAGGCACAAGGATGGGAGTCGCGTACCCCAGTACTGGAGGGGGCAGGGAAGGAGACAGGCAAAGCTTCAAAGCTCACAGGTCGGCCAGTCCAGCCAAATCCATGAGCTCCAGGCTCAGAGACTCTGTCTCAAAAAGTAAGATAGAAAGTATAAGCACCTTGCTTACTTACCTGGCCAAGGTCATCTGATATGGCTGCAAGGAATGAAATCAGGCCAGGCTGGAGGGGCCACAGCACAACTGAGGCTGTGATGATTTTATTGAGAGCAATCAGACTTTTTATACTTTTATCAGAAACAGAATATAATGGCTATTGCCAGGATCAATACATTTGCAGTTGCCAGAATACTATGAATTTTGTAAGCTACACTGGATACACAAGATTAATGTCTAAAGCCAATTGTCCCGTCAAGTCTCCATGCTTCCTTGACTTCCAAGGGAACACACAGGGAAACACAACAGGGCCTGAATGCTTCGCTGCCTGAGGGAGCACATTGGTCTCTCAGGAACTGGGAGGCACATTGTGCCCCAGGAGTCACAGACTCTAACCTGAAAAACCTATGATACATGCCTCTCAGGACAGCTAGGCCATGCCAACTCCATGGTTCCCTGCATGAAAGAGCCTAAGGATGACATCTGAGACCAACTTCTAACCTCCCCATGTACATACAGGTACATGCACTCACACCCCATAAACATGTATGAATGCTTATACACATGCATACACACATGAATGTGCACATACAAACGTGCACATGTGCACGCTCACGCACACTCTATTCTCTCTGTGATTCTGGGAGTCCTACCAGGGATAGCTTGTCTCTGCTCCTTGATGTCTGTCTGTATCTTTAGGCAGAGACTCACAGACTGAGATTGAAGCCATCTAATAAAGGGCTTTCTCACAGGTTTGGAGGTAGGCGCTGGGTGTGGAAGAACCCTCTGTAGGCACAATTGTCAGCCACAGTGCCCACTCATAAACTTCCCATGGGCTTCCTCACAATGTGGAAGATGGGTTCTGAGGGTGATCCCCCAGAAATCAGAAATTAGGTAGATGCTGTGTTGCAAAGAACCTGACTTTGGTGACATGATGTACAATCAACTGTCATATAGTAGGGAAAACATTTTAAAAATGTATACCCAGGCTCACAGGAAAGGAACACGGACCCTCCTCTGACACACACATGCACACACACTCACTTGTATACATGTTCGTGTGTGTATGTGTGTCTCCAGCCAGGTGTTGTAGTACACACTTTTAATCCCAGCACTCAGGAGGCAGATACAGGTGGAGCTCTATGAATGTGAGGGAAGTCTGCTTTAGATCATGAGTTCTAGCGAGCAAGGACTACATAGTGAGACTTAGTCTCGAAAAAGAAAAAGAAAACATACAACACACATACACACGCATAGCTATCTTTATAAAGAACTAACCTTCCCACTATCATCTTACCCCACTTTGGTAATGAACAGCCACGCCATATACCTAGGTGGTTTATTTGTATTGGTAATATCCACAGACAGGAAGGTAGAAATTATTTGCTATTGGCATCTAGTCATTAGAGATCAGGGATGCTGCTAAAATATCCTACAAAGTATAGAATATTAACTCTAGGGAGCAAAGGGAGGGAGAAAGGGAAAGAGAGGGAGGGGAGAACTCACCCATAATTCAGACTGAGAAGTCCTGCGTTAGAGTGTTAGCCACTATACCGGTTCAGAATGGACAAGAGGCAGAGAGATCTATAGAAAATATAAAAACCCAAAGGGGTTGGGGAGATGGCTCAGCCATTGAAGTGCTTCTTGAGGAAGCATAAAGGCCTGAGTCAATTCCCTGGAGTCACTGAGGCATGCTATCTGTGGTAGTTTAAATGGAATGGCCCCATAAGCTCATAGGAAGTGGCCCTATTAGGAGGTGTGGCTTTTTTGGAGTAGGTTTAGTCTTGTTGGAGAAAGTATGTCACTGTGGAGGTGGGCTCATGATACCACCCACTGTCCGAGTAACACTTCCTGTTGCCTGCAAGATGTAGGTCTCCCAGATGCGTCTCCAGCAGCATGTCTCCCGCACACCACCATGTCCCATAGTGATAATCATGAGCTGCAAGCCAGCCCCAGTGAAATGTTTCCCTTTATAAGAGCTGCCGTGGTCATGGTGTCTCTTCGCAGCAATAGAAACCTAACTAAGACACTATCCCACCCAGCTTTTTCCTAGTGCTGAAGAGGCAGAGACGGGGGATCCCTCGGGCTTGCTGGCCAGCCAGTCTATCTGGATCTGTGAAATTCGGGTTTAGCAAGAGACCTTTCTCAAAAAATTAGATGAAAAAGCAATTGAGGGAGACATTTGAGGTTGACCTCTGACCACTACATGCATGTATACACACACACACACACACACACCTGTACATATATGACCACACAAACAACATGCATACACAAACACACTGAAAGCCTTCCAACTGAAATACCTAATTGGATATTTGGTGTTTGCAATTAGCAGGGCTAATGTGGTCGACAATTAGCAGAGCTTATGCTGAGCGCTGTGACAGCTGTCTGAGCGAGGAGAGCTCCTAAATGGACAGCCTGTCATTTATACTTCGTATATTCTTACACTGAGAAGGCTCTTCGGTCACGGCATTGTTCTGCTCTCAGGGCCGTGTATTCACAAGCTGCTTAAAAGAGTATTTGTCTTAGAAATTGCTTTCTGTGAGGCTGACCATTTTCTTCCATATCCTGAAATCTAAGCACGGCGGGAGGAAGCAGTCTTAAGGCAGGGCACCAAGAGAGGGCACATTCTTAGGAAGCTTTGCACCGCTCTGCCTCTCACCGAAGATGGCACACAACCCTGACTTTGCCATTTATCCCTTATCATGGTGGTCATTCCCTGCAAATAAAAAGATACCTAATTCTTAAGTGCCGGCTCCCTTATAAAGATGAAAGCCCCAGGTTTTCCTGTCCTCCTCAGCATGGTCCACTGGCTGCACACAAAGCAATTATAACTCACCAGTCAGCCCTTTTCCATTGATAGCATCAGCATTTTTGCCCGGGGCTTCTTCTTCTCCCTCTTTTGATGAACAATAGCTGAAATAATGGCCTAATTCACTTTTAAAAAATCTATTCCTGTTGCTTTCTGCAGTCCGATCCAATATTAACCCAAGTCTTTCCTAATTAAACCGAGGTCATTCAATTATGCATGTTAATACGTGATGATTTTTCACAGTGCCAGAGTGAAAGAGATTCATCAGAAAATTTCTGAAAGCAAAGGAGTTAAGGTAAGCTCCAAGGCAGACAAATTCAGATCTATTTCAATACCTGTCTTAAATGTATTTCCAATCTCTTTCGGAAGCCCAGGAGAGTCAGCGACGTTTCTCAGAATCATCCTAACATGATCCGATGTATCTCAAGCCTGTAAATATGGTTTGGGGCAAGATGCTGGAGATACACCGTGAGGCGCAGAGAACAGTGAAGCCATGTTGAATTCAATGCTAGGACAATGAATTCTTATTCTCGGAGTGTTCAAAACCTCTCTAGAGCTTTTCAGCCATCCTGTCAGAAATAATCGTGTCTTTCTACATTAGAAGAGATGTGACAGAAAACAGTTTGCATGTGTTTAAATGTTTAATATAAAGTAGTCACAACAAATAATTGAGCAAAAGAAAAAAAATGCCTTTTCTTCCTGGGGGGATGGGAATAGGCAAAATGAGCAGAATTCCACTAGGGGGCAGGGCATCCCAACGGAGGGTCAGAGCTGAGGGTGACAGGATTCCACTTGACAAAGGTGGCACCCCAACACAGTTGATAGAGTGCTTTGCCTAACATACTTGAAGCCATGAAGCTTTGGGGTTAAGTCCCTGCATCCCACAAATGATATGAGGCTGTGAATGACTGCAATCCCATCACTACCCAGGAGGCAGGGGCAGGAGAGGTTCAAGACCATCCCCGACTACATGTTAAGTTTGAGACCAACATGGACTACATGAGATCTTGTCTCAAAAAAAGATACAGGAAAACAAAATAATGTTCGTTATTAGACTGGGTTGTACTTAGGCCTACTGTGCCAATTTATCTTATTGAATTTACATTAAAATTTATGATATAATTTATCTTGAAATATTTTAATGAGCCCATTTCCCTCTCAAGAGCTCCAGAGAGAATTTTTTCCTGTAGGAAAAAAGACTCTTTCAGCCACTTTAATGTCTAGAACATCATTATTGTATTTTTATTATTTATTTTTATTTCCTAACTGAATAATCTGCTGACATACCAATGAAAAATGGAGTATAGAGATAACTTGTCTCTTTAATGCTTTAAATATTTTTCCCTCCCTAGAGGATGGTCTAGCATACTTCTGTTATGGTCACTGAAAGAAAATTTCATCTGATGAAAAACGGGACTATTTAATGCATTTTCAAGCACAGCAATTACTTTTTATGAAATGATTACTTAAGTATAAATTCCAGTAATCCTTAGGAGTTCTTTTACAAAATAACCATGTGCTCCAGATGCAACAGGGCAGTGCTTAACTGAAGGCTAAAATAGCCCATCTCTGACAATGAAAGGTCATTCAAATAAAGATTTAATGCCTCCTAAATTATAGTGTGAGTCAAATGGAAATATTTAATTTATAAAACCTTGATTTATATATGTTCACTCTGTTCTTAGCCTTTTGAAAGTAGCTGACTCATACACCTGTCAAGCGAGTAAGATCAATGACAGGCCAGTCCCAGGCATTTCCTCAGATACCGCAGATCCCCGACTAGATTCCAGATGCTATTCCTGCATCATAGCCATCACCAGCATCTCTGAGATGATCACCATCACCACCTCTAACACCACCACTACATTCCTTGCCGCGGGGGAACTCACCGTTCCTTTTCAGAAACAAACAACCCTGCCTACTTATTTGATCCTACCTGGCCAGGTAATAGAACTGGCTAGGGAGTAAAAGACGATGTATTCTTATGAAACTAGAGGGGCCACGTACCCACCCCTTGATACTCCTGGACCACGAGGCTTATCATGATTACTAGAATATAATCAGAGCAGGAAGATGAGAAGCTGTGTCTCTATCACCCACCTGTCACAGGTGTGCTCTGGAAGACCCAGGCAAGCTCTCATCACGAATGTACTCCAAAACCAAGCACCTCCATAAGATCCTGAGGCTGTAATTTTAAAAGCCTCCTATGTAATTCTGCTGGTTCTTCATGCTTGAGAACTACAGGCTATAGCTGAGCCTCTCAACACATCTCCAGTTCAGGCGTCACAACGCTTCCTGACCTAAGTATTCTTTGATTGACGGCTTTAGGACCAGAATGGGAGTCCTTGTGAGTCTGAACCAAACACCTGATTCCTCTCTGCCCTCTCAATCTGAATTAGATGTCAACCGGTGAGCCTGGAATGTGATCGGCTCAAGAGCCCTCTGACCATCCAGTCTCCATTTTTGTTGATGGAGAAGACCTAGCAGTTCTTTCTTGAGCTCCAGGATGTGAAAGGGGGGTCCAGGGCTGGAAGGCAGTACAGGTTTCTAAAGGAGTAGCATAATTGCTTTGTCACCCGGGACTACTCTCGATGACTCCACTCAAAGCTTTGATGTAATCATCACAGACTCTGAGAGTCAGATTTGCACCATGGTGATGTAAGGCTTGCATAGATTCTTCCTCAGCTCTGTATCTAAATAGGGTATGGAAGCAGGAACCCATTTCAGAGTGCTCCTCTTCATATAGGAGGACACTATTTGCAAATACCTTTTAAAAATAGATATGTTGAGGTGAGGTCTGAAAAAAATGCTTTAAAAAGATAGTCTAGCCAGGCGGTGGTGGCACACGCCTTTAATCCCAGCACTCGGGATGTAACATGAGGATCCTGCTCGTTGGGGTTACTGTCCTACCCAGTACCCCACAGCCAGCAAGCCCCAAAGAAAATCACACAGAGAGTCTACATTAGGTTATACACTGATTGGCCCATTAGCTCAGTCTTCCTACCAGCTCCCATAACTTATATTAACCCATTGTCAGCCACATGGCCAGTACCTTC
>JAQHUG010000001.1:8649440-8669387 GCA_028555095.1 Dicrostonyx torquatus
AGTGTTTGCTGCCTGGCTGGCGCCTGGGAAAGCCGGAAGAGAGTGCCTGATCCCTTGGAACTAGAGTTGTATTCAATTGTGAGCTGCCGTGTGGGTGTTAGAAACCAAACTGGTCCACTTAAGAGCAACCAGTGCTCTAACTCCAGCACCTCTGCTGCCATATTCGTACCCAGCCTCAACCACGGCATGCCCTTACCCTGAAATGGTAGTATCAAACAAACACTGGAATCTCAGTAATGTTCCAGTTCACACTACTCAATCGGAGACACTACAGAGACTGTTGGGGTTGTTCCTTCTTGTTGTTTGGTCAACAGAAGGCTTTGGTGGTAATATGGGGAGCCAGCGTTCAAACAAGGGCTATTTGTTTCTAGTTTGGGCTTCTATAAATAAAACTGCTGCAGACACTTTGTACACGCTTGTTTCTTTGATTTGTTGATATTTTTGCCTAGTTCAAGGAACTATTATTCAGGAAGATTAAAGGCACCAACACAATGAACTCTTGGAGAGTGCGAAGCCAAGGGAGACTGGTAGAGAGAGATATAGGTCACCAAAAGAACAGTTCATCCGGCGTGGGCTTGACAAAGCCAAAGTGAGCACAGCTATGGGTCCTGCAGTAATACTTAAAATAGCTGAGCAGTGAACCCACCCATCCCTAAATGGATGGATAAAGAGAACACGTACTAACAGAATCCTACTCAGACACAGAGGAGGAGAAAATTATGTTGTCTGCAGGAAAATGATTGGGACTGTTAAGCAAACAGACCATATTCCAAGACAAATGGACATTTTCTCCCATGTGAGGAATAATCCAGATTAAAAGAAAAAGGACGTAGACATAAAAGGGGGATTATTTAGGAAGAAGAAGCAGATAAATAGGAGAGGGAAGAAGGGACGTAAGAAGGAAACAGGTGCAAATATGAACAATGTATATCATATTCATATAAATGCTGTGTGGAAACTCTTCCGTCCTGTATGTCTTCCTTCCTCCTCTTCCTCCATCCATTCCTCCTTTTTTCTTTTTTCTTTTTCAAGACAGGATCTCACTATATAGCTTAGGCTGGCCTTGAACTTGTACTCCCCCTGCCCCTGGTTCTTAGTGCTGGAATCACAGGTATCCCCCTGCAAGTCTGACTTAAGAAGCAGCACTGGTTAGGACAGCTATAAACTCTCCACTCTGCCTCCCCCACACACTCACCATTTCTAAGTCACCTGACTGCTCCTTTGGGAATGTAGGTAGGAATCCCTCTGCCAGTCATGACTAGGAAAGATCCATTGCAGAGAGCCAAGAGTGAGTTTTCCAGGAGAGGACTTTGCCCATTTAGAGTCTAAGGGATGAGGCCCCTTGCTATGCATAGAGGCCAGCAAACACAGATAGCAGAGATGAGCTAGGACGTCTTGACCTATTTTGAAAGTTAACAGTGACCCAGTGCTCTGCAGAAAGAGACTGGCGGTGGAGAGACACAAAGGAATGAATACCCCAGCGGCCTCACTTGGTGTCTCTTACTTATCGTCGTTATAAGTAACGTTATGAAACATTTACAGTTGGAGTGCCGCAGATGCAGAGAGCAGTTAGAAACAGCTGCCCATTGCTAAACTGGAAGAGTTCAATGCAATCCGGAGTCTTTTATGCTATGAAAAAGAAATTAGTCATTAAAGACCATTACAGCCATTATTCTGGTAGATGTGGGAGCAGAGCAGAACAGAAATCAAATGCAATTCCACACAATCAGTGGGGATCCACTGACCCCAGGAGTCAAGACTCTATGTTCATTGAAGAAATCTTTTTATTTGACTGTTTTAGTGTGTGTGTGTGTGTGTGTGTGTGTGTGTGTGTGTGTGTGTTTTCCCCAGACTGGAAAGAATGTGTTTGGGAGGCCTATATGTGCTTGGTCATAATAGGTCCATTTATAGAAGGAAGTGGTCTGCCTGTGCCTCCTGCCAGGAATCACAAAGAGGAAGGCACTCCTTCCCACCACCACGTGGGGGAGGAAGAAACTGGCTCTTCACATCCCTTCCTATACATTTCTGC
The DNA here is from genome assembly GCA_028555095.1 of Dicrostonyx torquatus. Lineage (NCBI taxonomy): Eukaryota > Metazoa > Chordata > Mammalia > Rodentia > Cricetidae > Dicrostonyx > Dicrostonyx torquatus. The sequence goes on from JAQHUG010000001.1 coordinate 8,651,470, forward strand.
TAAAAACTGTTTAACCCTTTCATAACTGGTATGTCTCTATCTACTTGGCGTCATGTCACAGTTTGGGAGTAATTGAATTGTCAGTGGGGCAGAACAAAAGGGTCTTGAACACTGACCTTACCCTTGCTCCTTTGTCCTGAACCTCAGCTGCTGGATGTGATGCTCCTTCCTGGAATCCCAGCATCTAGGAGGCTGCTGCAGAAGGACCTGCTGTGAATCCAAGGCAACTCTGGGCCCAGCTACAGAATGAAGCCCTGTTTTAAAAGCAAACTAAAAAGCCCAGGGAGTTGGCTCAGTGTGTGACCCGTTTGCCTTGCCAGCATAAGAATTTGAGTTTGAGCCTCGGAACCCCGGGTAAAAATGCCTGCTGTGGTAGGGTGTGCTTCTCATCACTGCACTGGGGAGGTGGAGCCACACAGATCCTCAAAGTTCATTGCAAGTCAGATTAGTCTATTTAGTGAGCATCATGGACTTTCCAAATAGGGAGGAGAGAGAGACACATGTGCACCAGCACACACGTGTACACACACACACACACACTAAACAAACAAATAAATAAATGAGAGTGTTGGGGATAGAAGAAGACAGGCCAACAGAAGGAGTGCAGTGGTGTCTTAGGGTTTCTATTGCTGTGAAGAGACACCATGACCACAGCAACTCTTATAAAGGAAAACATTTAATTCAGGTTAGCTTACAATTTAGAGGTTTTGTTCATTATTGTCATGGTGGGTAGCAATGGAGGCGTGCAGGCAAACATGGGTGTTGGAGATGGAGCTGAGGGTTCTACATTCTGATCCACAGGCAGCGGAAGCAACTGTGTGTCACACTGAGCATAGCTTGAGCAAAGGAGACCTCAAAGCCCACCCTCACAATGACACACTTTCTACTCCAACAAGGCCACAGCTCCTAATCATGCTACTCCCTTTGGGAGCCTTTGTCTTTCAAATCACCACAGGTGGCTTACGGAACAGGACAGGAGGAAAATTCTCAGGATGCTTAGGGACAGTCTTAGTAGCATGCAATCTTCCACATCCCCTGTCGCTAAAAGAATACTGCTTTCTACAGGGGAAGGGAGGGAAACCGTACGTGTGTGCTACGTTTATACTGTTTACGAACCAAAGAATGCAGACCCACCATCGTTTGTCACAGAGTTTGATGTGAATCAAAGGACTCCATCAGATGTCAACCATGAAGGCAGATGGGAGAGCAGAACGTGACATCCTGGTGGTTTGAATGTGGCTCTCATTTCTTCCAGACCAGGAGCTGCTGCTCTGCCTGTCCCCAGACCAGGGCAGGTTTGTCAAAATGAAGTCTTTGTCCTGCCTATTTGTCTGTGATGCCTTCCCAGGTTTCCACTCTGGCTTTGGCCCTAGCCATCTATAGTTTCAGTCTATCAGACAACCTGAGCCTTCACAGTTTAACCCACAGATTTCACTTTTGTTCATTCCCAGGCTCCTTTCTCTTGAGTTCAGAGGGTTTTTTTTTCTGTTTCATATTAGCAAATTCTTTATTCATGTGACAATCAGAAGCAAACTAATATTATTTTTAAAATTAATATATACAAAGTATTTACATTTATGATAGGCATTACAATAAATAGGCAATTATAGACCCTATTTTTCTGTTACTTAAGATGATACATAAAATCAATTTCTTTCTGAGCTCATAATCTCTCTGCTTATACCTCTAAAGTACAGATAAGTATATCACATTGGGCTAACAGATGCTATTTCCAATGCTATCTCTCATCTGTTAGATTATGGTCTCTACATTGCCCATTCTGGTGATTGCTCATGTTCACTCCTTGGCAAGTGACAAGTTAGCAACCAGATCTCTCATCTTGATCCAGTAACAATCTAGCCTTCTGGTCTACCTATAGCTGTTCTTGAGTAGGTTGGGGCAAAAGGTAGAGGCCAGCCCTCCTAGCCCATTGTGACTTTCATGAAAGGGACCTATTCTTAACTGATAATGACAGAGAATTCTAGTACCCCAGATCTCCATTGCCAGAGCCACGGAGTGAGTCACATAATGCTAGGTTCAGATTTTAAGGATAACCCTTTGACAGACTGGCATTCCTTGGTCTGCTCTTGAGAACACATTCAATATGCAGCAAGGTTTCTTGCTTCCATTTTGAAAACTACTAAAATGAGAAGCATCTCAAGATATTCCTCTAGCCTAAATCAGAATATCTCAGCCCTTCATATCATTTTGTTGTTGTTGCTTTAAAACTTTGTGACTCTTGTTCTGCTAGAACAATGCTGTGCTTAGGTTTGGTCACTGTCTCATTGGCTTTGTATTTTCGTGCTTCTAGGGATGCATGCACAACAAAATGATGACTGGGACAGTTCCAAAGGTTATCATTATGGAACCATTTATAGTTTTTAAATGTGAGGTACAAACCAGTTTCCTTGGTTACATCAGTTGTCAGCTCCAACGGACAAAAACCAAGCTAGACCTTTTGAAGTGAGTTTGTGGAAAATGTTAAGGATATAAAACACATTTAGGAGATATTAGAGAGCATCCTAGAGAGAATTAGGTTTAATGCCCTCCATTTTCTGTGTAATAACCTGTGGCTGCCATCTTTCCAAGCTCATCAGTTTCAGTAGTACAAGGTATTTCTGGAGGTTATAACCACAATTAAGCATGTACATTGGGAGCTCACTGTAATAAGTTCACCTGTCTCTCTCTCTCTCTGCGGAGTCAGCTCTGTAGTGACCCCTGTGCTGAAGCATTGGAGAACATGTGGCCCTAGGCTAAGCAGCTCCACTGGGTCAGAAGCATCCCTCACAAGTCAGCTCCATGCTCATGATTATTGCAATGCGCTTATGAGGCTCCCAGCTTCTTGGAACCTTTTTTCACAGTGCATAAGGATAGGGAAAGGGTCCAATGGTCTCAATCTTTTTAGATCTAACATTATATCATCTCATTAATCTTCTATTTCACAAATTATGCCTTTATCAGTTGGGCCAAATAAATCATTAACTGACAGGGAAGATTAATGGAATCTCGGAAAGGAAGAGGAAGAGTTTCAGCACAAAGACCCACAATCCTCACTGTGCTCTCCATTCGCAGATGCGGACAGTGGATTTTTAGGTAAAGCACAATTCAATCAGCAGAGAGGCAGCCAGCCCCCACCCCCAAAGGACAGTGCCATACCCAAGCCCTCCTTTAGGGAATCCCTGGAACTGCAATCAATCAAGGGTTTATAGAACCTGGAATAGTGTGAGTCTGTGTCGTAGCTGAGGTTTCTGTTGCAGTGACAAAAACACCATGACCAAAAGCAACTTTATCGTGGTAAGGCAAGGCAGGAACCTGGAGGCAAGAACAGGTACAGAGGCCATGGAGGAATGCTGCTTACGGGATTTTCCCTGTGGCCTGTTCAGTCTGCTCTCTTCTACCATCCAGGACCACCTGTCCAGAGGTGGAACCTTCTACAGTGGGCTGGGCACATCAGTCATGAATCAAGAAAATGCCCCATAGACCTTCCTACAATTGAGGTTTCCTCTTTCCAAATGACTCAGGCTTACATCAAACTGACAAAAACAAACAAACCAAAAAATAACCAGCACAGGCAGGTATATAATATATACTAGGAATAGAGGCTGTGGGGGACCTGATTGGTTCCCAGCCGGACCCTCAGTCTGCCAAATCTTGCACAATTCTCCAGTTCCCACGTGCTTTGATGCTAACATTTCACCCCTGTGACCTTTCCAGAAGTGTTTTCTTGGGTCTTGGGGTTAAACACTGGCCAGGGAAGGGGAAAATCTAGAACTGAAGCTCTCCTTTCTCTCTGAATGCTAAGATGCACTCCATTAACCCCTGGCATGCATGATACCTTCTGAGCTATCTACGACGCTTCCATCCTCCCTGTGGCATCAGACTGAGTCTGGGACTTTCCCAGAATCTGTACTCTTTCTGGGCTTCTCTGCCTGTTTACTCCACTTTCTGACACCTTTAGGAACTTCTGTTGGGAGCACTTTGCTTATGACAGCGCCTGCTGTCGTCTAGGCAAGCCTTGAATTCACTGTAGAGTCTAGGATGACTTGTGATCTGCCTGTCTCCTCCTCCCAAGTACAGGGATTACAGGATTACATGCCTGGCTTGAGAGTACTTTGTTATAAGCCATTGTACCCAAATCCTTAGCTCAGTCTGATTCAGGAAGAACTTGACCTCCAACACTGTCTAAATGCCACTATTTAAAGGTCACTTACTATCTGCTAAATGATGTATGTCTAAGAGCCACATTCAGCCAGTAGGCTACTAGTTTGTAATATCTGCCTTAACTGAAGAAAACATTCCCAGTTGACCAAAGAAAGCAGGGAACTTGATAAGGGGGGGGGCATTGAAAAGTTTGACATAGATGCTGAGAGTCTCCGTAGGCACGTATCGAATTCCTGTGGCTGTCATGAGCTCTTGTTTCCAAATGTCATCTGTTCTTTCTGCTTTGTATATCAGCACTTGCTGTTGGAGAACAGGAACAGAGTGAGGTAATTCCTGGACTAGTTTATGATGCAGAGTAGAAATCACTTCTAGCTTCATATTTTAGAGACACCGTCGTGCTCTTTGTGCTAATAATGCCTGACGTTTGTTTAGTGTGTTATTGTTTCCGAAGTGCTCTGTAATATGGTATTCTGTGTAGCTCCTATGACGTCTCTAGGATGGATGTTATGATCCTCATTTCACAGATGAGGGCTGTACTCTGAAAGTTGCAAATCAGATAAATGGGCCATAAAATATGGATGTTTTTCTAGGTATAGAGAAATGGGGAATGACCCACTGTCTTTGAAACCTGGCAGTTGCAAACCAGGGAGAAGTAGGAGAAAAGTGTGTGAGAACTGGGCTGAACAGAGAGAATTCAAAGCTAACATGAAAAGGGCAAGGAAAACAGAAAAAAAAAACAAACAAAGAGAAGAAGGTGACATAATGGAGAGTTAGAAAAGTGGCCAAACTGACAGGGAGGTCAGGCGGTTCCAACATTAGGTCTGAAGAATTCTGCCTAAGTCGTATATTCCAAAGTATTAGCTACATCGAGCACGGACTGAGGCTTGGGGGAGCAAAAGCTGATGTTGAAGTCCAGAACTGAGCTGGTTACTGCTCTGCTGGGACAGGGATTACCTAGCATGCACGAAGCCCTGAGGACTGTATGAAACCCAAACACCCCATGAAACCAGGCATGGAGTGGAGAAGGGATGACATTATGATTTCAGGTGAATGCCACAGTTGGATGTGGTGATGTGTACCTATCATCCCAGCACTCAGGAGGTAGAGGCAAAAGGACCACAAGTTCAAGGTCATCCTCTAGTATACAATGAGTTCAGGCCATACTGAGATACACGAGACCATGTTTCAAAAACAAAACCAGAGAGACCCCCATCAAAGAAACTGACATCTGAGGCAAAACAGATCAGTTTGGGTTTATAGACCAACATATTGATGATCTGTAGTTACAATTTTTTCTGTCTGCTGGTCAGTTTGACTCCAGAATATCAGCTGTGAGACTATGGAGAACAGTCATTCAAAGTACAGACTCCTAAAAAACAAATGAAATAAAATAGACTCCTAGAGATCACTCGTGTATTGAAGCCCAACTCTGCCACTCGGGAGCTGTATGACCATGGATATATTGCTTAGCACGTACTATGGTTATTGGCAATTACTTGGGTGGAGATTGTAGCTGGTACAGAGAAAGGACTGGGGTGAAGAAACCAAGCAAATTATTACAACTGGGGAGTAAGGAAAGTAATTAAGGAAGCATCTAACAGAGAGTTTTATCAAAGGCCCCTGGATGTCTTTGGAAAGGGCGGTAGGCACTGTGGTAAGAAATCACTGTCCACATTTAATGGTCCCATTTTTCTCTACAGCCTGTAATCCTCGCCAGGTTGAGAACATGTACCTGTCTTTGTAAGTCTCCTAAGGCCAGGAACTTGGCAATGAAACTGCATTTTTGTCAGCGTTTGTTCCTTTTTTTTTTAAAAAAAAACAATGCAAGCACAAAGAAATTTAATTCAATTTTACATGGATCCTACAAATGAGAACATTTTCTAGAAACTGTCCTGACTCTTACAGTTGGAGAGAATTTGCACCTTGCAGTTGGGGAAAGGATAATGTTTGAAATGGATGTTTCAGCTGGAGGTTTGTGACATAGGAGGCAAAGGCAGGAGGATGGCAAATGTAAGACTAGTCTGGGCTACACAGAGAGGCCCTGCCTCAAAAGACCCAAACTAGAGCCTGGGGATGACTCAGTGAGCCAAGTACTTGCTTTGCAAGCATGAGAGCCTGAGCTGGGGTTTTCAGCATCCACATCCCCAGGGATAAGAGGATGGAGACAGGTGGATCCTGGGAGCTCATTGTCCAACAAATCTAGCCAAACTAGTGAGTTCCGGGTATAGTGAGAAACTCAGCTTCAAAATGTAACATGGAGAAGCTGGAGATATGGGTCAATGGTTAAGACACTGGCTGCTCTTCCAGGGGACCTACATTCAATTCCCAGCACCTACAGATCAGCTCACAACCCTCTGTAACTACAGTCCCAGGAGTTCTGACACCCTATTCTGGCCTCATTGGGCAGGAGGCACACACATAGTGCATAGATGCATGCAGGCAAAACAATACAGTGATTTGTTTTTTAAATGGAGATACAGGGAAGATACCTGACACCAGCCTCTGGCCTCCACATATGTGCACACACAAGCAACACACACACATGACACATATACACCACACACATAAAAGAAACCCCAAATAAAGTAAAATAAGTAGTGATGTGGGATCCCCCTCTGTATGCTGTGAATACCATTGGGGTCTGCGATGGGGCAGAACTTATATAGGTGGGGAAAACTAAACTGAATGCTGGGAGAAAAGAGGCAGAGTCAGAGAGAAGCCATGGAGCTGCCTCCGGAGACAGACACACTGAAACTTTGCTGGTAGGCCACGATCTTGTGGTGATGTGCAGATTAATGGAGATGGGTTAAATTAAGGTGTAAGAGTTAGTCAATAAGAAGCCAGAGCTAATGGGCCAAGCAATGATTTAAATAATAAGTTTCTGTGTGATTATTTTGGGGCTGAGCAGCTGGGAACAAACAAGTGGCCTCCTTCCAACAAAGTAGATATTACTTTTAATACAAGTGATGGATATAGTTTTTATAATGTTTATAAAGTGGATTTGGAAAGATTTGGATTTCATTTAATTATTGCCTGTGGGAGCTATAGAGATGGCTCAGTGGCTAAGTGCACTGACTGCTCTGTCAGAGGACCCAGGCTCAATTTCCAGCACCCTTTTGATACTCCTAACCATCTGTAACTACAATCCCAAAAAATCAGTCACCCAATTCTGGCATTCATGGGCCACAGACACATACATGGTTCACAGCTATACATGCAGGCAAAACACTCATATGCATAAAAAAACATATGTTTTTAAAAGTTTATTGCATGTGCATAGATTATTTACAAAAGCTTTGGGTCACAAGAATTTGCTTGGGTAGGAGGAAGACCATGGCCTCAACCTTATCAGAATGTGATTTGAAGACACATAGCAATGAGGGTGATACACACGTGACCAGGGACGACAGGACACTCAGATTCCACGAGGATCTGGAGTTGACATGCTCTCACACTAATTTTTGAAGCCCAGAGCATATGATTGACCATGCTAATTACATTTATCCCACGCATGACTTTCACCCCCATACACCTGTTTCAAATGATGTCACAGCTATTTGAAGGAAGATCAGCGAATAGTTCTTCTTTTCTATTATATATGACATCACACTAGCAACCCATCCGTAGAGATGAATTAAAATATTAATTTTCCAAGAGCTCTGGGAATTGCAATTTCTAGGGACATTTAGTGCCTCCTAAATGTGAGCTATGGCTGTTGTGATAGTTTCAGGAAAACACCCCTAAACCCTTTTCTTTTTTCTTCCAGACAGTGTAGGCTCTGTTTAATGCTGGAGTAGCAGAGGACTGGATGAAATGTAGCAAACTCATTTGTCGGAACCATTTCCGCAGTCTGAGAGATAATGACAGTGAGAGCCAAGCGTGAAAGGGGCTTGCAGATAACCTAGACCTCACTCCAAGCCCCTGCTGAGCATTGCTACAATACGATCTGAAAATGGAGCAGTGGGCATGGTTCTCTGTAAACGATCTTTTATGAGTCTCATGTTAGACTTGGTGGGAAAGCCCAAATGAGCAAAACTTTTGAGCACCATTCTTGAGGATGCATGTAGCCTATCTGGGGGGAAAGAAACAGAAACATACATGAAAATTGGGCATAAGAAAGAACCAGATTGGATGGCCTCTGCATTTCCACTGCAAATTTCTCAGTTATAGTAAAAGAAATCACAGTGAAAAGCATTTAGGCTTGTCCAGCTGTAAAATCCTAGATCAGGAGGGCTACAGCTCGACCCCACTAGCGTCCTAATGAATTCTATTTGTTTCAATTCATCTTGCCTGGACTACTCTCCCTCATAAATCAAGACAGATGGTCACTATCCATGCTACTATAGTTTGACCTTGCAATGTTCCCAATGGGCTTGTATTTTGGACATTTGCTTCCTAGCTGGTGGTGTCATTTTTCCAGACCAGGATATCTTCAAAGAGGTAGCTTTGAACTTTGACCCATCTGGTCTCTGTAATTCCTGGCCTGCTTATGTAAGGAATGTAGCATAAATAATAAAAACACAAAGACAGATATTGGGGTTAAACCTGAAGATCAGAAAAGCAAAGCAGCCAGCCACTGGCTCTAACCTCTACCTCAGACTGAAATGGTAATTCTACCTCCATGAATCCTCAGAATGATACTGAGCTGAAAGCTGTCTCCTCTTATTTTATATTCCTCTCTAGTGCTGGGATTAAAGGCATGCACCACCACTGCCCAGTTTCTTTCTATTTTTATTTTCTTCTTCTTCTCCTTCTCCTTCGCCTTCTTCTTCTTTCTTCTTCCTTTTTTTTTTCAAGACAGGGTTTATCTGTAGCTTTGGAGCCTGTCCTGGAACTTTCTCTGTAGACCAGGCTGGCCTCGAACTCACAGAGCTCCAACTGCCTCTGCCTCTGCCTGGTTTCTATGGCTAAACAGTATGGCTACTGGAATTAAAGGTGTGTGCCACCACCGCCTCATCAGTGTGGCTGTTCTACTCTCTGATTTTCAGGCAAGCTTTATTTATTAATGCAAATAAAACATTACTAGGAAGGTGTATATGTTCCTGCTGCCCTGGATTCCACCATGCCTTCCCCTCCATAATGAACCGAGGTCCTCTAAAACTGAGTCAGGGCAGATCTCTCTTCCCATGCCTTGTTTCTATCTGGTATTTTGTTATGGAGACTCCAAAGAAAGAGATACACAGTGCACATCGGAACCTCAAGCAAATAATCTGAAGAAAGAAAACAGTTTCCAGCAGTCTAAACAAAAGTTGTAAAATTCATTCTGATTCCTAAAGCCAATGGCCAGCTGGTGACAGGTGTGACCGTCACTATGAAGCAAAGTGGGACACTAGAGAGAAGGCTCAGCAGTTTAGAGCACTCCTTGCTCTTGCAGAGGACCTTGGGCTCAATTCCTAGGAGCCACCTGGTGGCTCACAACCGTCTCTAGATGCAGTTCCAAGGACCAGAGACCTTCTTCTCACCTGGAAGGGCATCAGACACGTGGATGATGCATAGACACACATGCAAGCAAAATAAATAAATAAATAAATAAATAAATAAATAAAAACTAAATTGAAAATATATGTGCATAAAGCAACTGAGACATATATTTGGAATTAGAATCAGGATGAGCTTCCTTTTCCCAACTTCCTGGGCTGCATGAAGGAGGAATCAGTAAGCAAAGTTGATGAGCTGTTAAGAATGGGAAAGGGAATATGGACATTATACAGGTAGGAGAAAATTCAAGAACATCTCAAATCTTTCCTAGGCTTGGGCTAGGGATTCATAATTTAAAACATTGGCTATTCCAGTGAAATCTTTGTTGCACACATATTTTTCTTCTCTGAAAAGGCACAAATTCCCTTTGGCCCCTAACCCCTGCTTGTGTATTTGAAGAGGGAGTGCTTATACTTGTGGTAGATTTTAAACTTCTCTAATTCCTTCTACTTCTCCAGTTTGCTGAAGAGTGATATATTAATGAGGAATGAGCTGTAGCTAGTCTTTCTCTGTTGTGCCCGCCAGCTCCCAAATCATGACACAGAGATTATTAATTATAAAAGCTCAGCCTTAACTTAGGCTTGTTCCTAAATGGTTTTTGTAACTTAACCCGTATTTTTAATCTATGTTCCTTTACATGGCTTTATTCTGTACCACCATCCTGCTTCCTCTGCATCTGGCTGGAGACCCCGTCTTTCTTTCTCTCCCAGTCCTCTCTGCCCCTAGAAGCTCTTCCTAACTTCTTCCTGCCTAACTAATGGCCATTCAGCTCTTTATCAAACCAGTCACAGTGGCACATTTTCGACCAGTGTAAAGGAATATTCTGCAACAAGGATCTAATTCGGGGTGTAGGCACGCTGAGAGTGGGGGGACCATCTTCATTATTAATCGATGTAGGAAGGCCGAGCCCACTGTGGGCAGCACCATTCCCTTGTTTGGAACCATGAGCTGTGTGAGTCGAGAGGGTTAGCTCAGAACTGAGCAGCAAGCAAGGAAGCAGGGATCCAGTCCTTCCTCTGCTCTCAACTGTAGACGTGATGTGACTAGCTGTTTGAGTTCCTGCCTTGACTCCCCCTCCGTGATGAACTGAACTTTCCCCTCCTCTAAAATGCTTTCCAACCGGGCATTTTGTCATCGCAACAGAGATGAAACTAGGACAATGGCTGAGATAAAGCTATCCCCTCATATTATGTAAATTACAAGGAAAGAACACGTCTCAGCACCTGTAAGCTTGTCACTTAAAAACTACCCCAAGGTTAATATATTAAAATAAACTACCCCTTAGTATTCAAACGGTGGCTCCAATCACTTTAGAGTTCTCCTCTAAAGCCAGGCTTACGAAGTGGTGTGGGTCAAATGCAATTACAACATAGAAATGATTAATGATTTGCATATGCTAATAACATTTTTATAGCTCTATTTCAAGTGTTGCTGATTAACTGATTTTAAACAAGGTTACTCGGGCTCCAAAATGTAGACAAAATGGACCTTTTGCTGTTAATGTCAATAGAAATTCCCTGACTAAAAAAACTGGGAAGGTTAAAAAAAAAAAAAAAACCCTGCAAACAATTATATAGTGTTGAGTTTAAGCAAGGAAGAAAGGTACTCGATTGAGAGCCAGGCCAAAAAAAGTAATTAGGCTGCCCACCCTTGTCGGCATGAACTGGAACAGGAGAAAAGAAAACTCTGGTCAGGAAATGAGAGGAAAGCGTCACGGTTCTGTCACCTACATTAGTTCACACAGAGGCACGCTTTTGGTGATAATCCTTTTTCTCAGTCCTGTGAGAGCGGCTACTCTTCTTTCACAAGTGTCCAAATGTTCCTGGGAGTCTTAACCCAGGCTTCTTTCTTTCTAACAATTGCATCGTTACAATTCCAACTGCCTTTCACATTCTTTTTCCGTTGCCTTTTACAAACCAAATGTTCTTCCCAGGGTCACAGAAGCTGGGATATATAGTAAGCAGGATGCGCCTGGGTTACGGGACCTTGAGAAGAAGATGTGAAAGCAAAGGAGCTTCTGTTATATGCAGCGGCTCGGCTAATTCAAGAGAACACTTGGGCTTGTTGGGGATATTTCCAAGGACAAGAAGAAGATGAAGGTGGCTCAGGTGGCAAAGTGCTGGTCACACAAGCAAGAGGACCCTAGCTCAGATTCCCAGCACCCTTGTAAAATGCTGAGCATACCCACAATCTCAGTGCCGCGGAGGAGACAGCAAGGATCCCTGGTGACCTAAGGAGCTCTAAATTCAGTGAGAGACCCCAACTCAAAAGACATAACAGAGAACAAGACACCCTATGTCAACATCTGCCTTCCACATGCACCTACACACATACACACACACACACACACACACACACACACCTTTTCCTGCTCACCCTAACATGCTTTTCTGATATAGTATGTGCTTATTTATTATTAAGCATTATTTTAAATTATCATGCTTTTAATAATTATGTTTATTATGTAATAATCATACAAAACATTTCTGTTTGACAAATAAACATACATGAATGTTGACAAGTTCTAACAAATCAACTGCTTTTCCTTCCCCATTTCCGTTTCCAGGTCACATATATGTGTTTATATAATTAAAAATTTTAACACCCAACAACTTTACTTTCTACTTTATTTATTTAACCTTGAGTGATAATCACTTTACAACATGTTACCATGAGCCATAAATTGTGTGTGTGCATGTGTGGTGTACGTGTGTGTGTACATGTGAGTGCATGTGGGTGCAGGTGCACTCACATGCTATAGTGCTCATAGACAGAGGACAACCTCCAAGGGTAGGTTCTTGCCTTTCTATCTTCCTTGAGACAGAGTCTCTGTCACTGCGTCAGGCAGGTGAGCTGCCCCAGACTGTCTAGAGATCGTCCTGTCTCCACTTCCCATCTTTCCAGAGGGGGCTGGGATGACAGGTGTCTGCACCACTGCTGCCCAGCCTTCCTGGGAGCTCTAGGAACCTCAACTGTTTGACCCACTGAGCCGTCTCTCCAACCTGGTATTTTAAATAATTTCATGATGATTAAGATTATAGACCACAATTTACTCAACCATTTTTTCTGATGTACATATCAAATTATTTTTAATTTTTATTGTAAATGCAGTTACTATGAATTTCATCTTGCACAAGACTATGTTTTTTATGTTTCCTTAGGACAAACTTGAATATTTCTCTGTATTTGTGTGTGTGTGTGTATGTGCACACACGTGCACACTTGTGTGTACACAGATGCACACGAACACTTTCTTTCCTCTTTTTGGGTCTGTAGTATTGTTGAAGATTTGAGATTGATTTTCTGTCTGTATGGCCTATCTGTATTCCTGCCAGTTTCTCCTTTCAGGTTTGGCAGCAAGTGCCTTATGTACTAGGTGTTCTCATACCTAGTGTGTACACGCACGCAGCTGTGAGGCTTTCTGTGGAATGGACCCAGTCATCAGTGGGTGAAGACCACCTGTGCCTGTAGCAGAGCATTTTAGAGTCAGTCTTCCGGAGGTGCAGCCCCCTCCGCTTTCTTCCAGCTACCATTTACATAAGAAGTCTTCAGCCTTCTGCAGTCTATCCTGCAAATGGTTAAATGTTCTCATTTGATTTTGTTTTTCACATCCATCCAGCCACTCTGTGCCTTTTCACTGGGTGGTTTAGTTTCCTTAAAGCTGCTGTTGATAGTTGATGGAGGAGAGGCTTACTGCCACACTGGTAACTGTTTCCTTTGCCCAGTGTTTTGGTTTTTGTTTCTTTTTCTCCTTCTGTCCTTCATTTGCTGTCTTTGTGTTCCCTTGCTTTCCTGCATTGCTAGATTTTGATTCATTTCTTTCTTTTGTGGCACCAGCACAGATGTTTCCACTCTGATCACTGAAAGGCTCAAATAAAACACCTAATGGTCATAACAGCCTATTTTAAACTTGTAGCAATCAATTTCTCTTGCATGAAAGAGCTCTATGCCCCCTCCATATTCTATACCATTAATGCCACAATTTACAATTACACATTACATACCATTAACATAATTTAGATATCATTGCTTGTGACACTCATTCCTTTTAGCTTTTTAGTAATTACAATAAATTTACCCACCCACAAAATAGTAACACAATATTCTTTTCTGTCTTTATATTTATTAGCAAGAGTAAATATTTTAATGCTGCCATGTTGCTGTTTAGTTTTCTCTCACTGTGGAATTCTCTTTAGCATTTCTTATGCTGAAGAACTATAAGAAAATCCTTCATTTTTATTTATCAAAAAAAGTATCTTATTGGGTGGTGTTGGCTCACACCTTTAATCCCAGCACTTGGAAGGCAGAGGCAGGTGGATATCTATGAGTTCAAGGCCAGCCTGGTCTTCAGAATAAGTTCCAGGACAATCAGGGCTACACAGAGAAACCTTGTCTCAAAAAACCAAGTATATATAAATCTCTTCATTTTTGAAGGTTAGGTTTTCTAGGCATAAAATTCTGGGCTGGTGGAGTTTTCTTCCAGCATTTAGATCCAGCATTTAGAACACATAATTGCTTTTCTTTCTGGAATATAATACCATAATAAAAGACTACCTCACAGCTGTTAGAATAGGGAGTATCTATTAGACAAGAGTGTAGCAAGAATAATAAAAACCCAGAGACAGATACTGGGGTTCAAGCTGAAGATCAGAATAGTAAAACAGCCAAGCCACTAGAAAAGACTTACCTCTACCAATGCTGGGCGATTGCAGACTGAGTCCTGAGCCTCTGTCTTCTCCCATCTTACATTTCCCTTTAGTGCTGGGGTTAAAGGCATGTGACTTCCTAGTACTGTGATTAAAGGTGTGAGCCACCAACACCTGGATCTGTGTCTGCATTGGTCTTGTTGTAGCCCAGGTTGGTCTTGAACTCCTAGAGATCCACCTGCCCCTGTCTCCCAAATCCTGGGAATAAAGATGTGTGACACCATTGTCTGGCCTTTAGTGGCTAAGTTTTACCCTCTGATCTTCAGGCAAGCTTTATTTATTAAAACATAAATAAAAAACACTATAAAAGAGATAAGAAACATGGCTGAAGATGTAAAGAAGGCAGAATGCTCACATACTGTGGGTGGAAATACCAAAGGTATAGCCAGTCTGGAAAACAACATGGAAGGTTCTCCAAACTCTAGAAACAGATCTACCACATGACCCATGAATCCCAAAGGGAATGAAGTCAGTGCCTGATAGAGACACTTGTCCTGCCATCAGTGTAACTGAATCTGTGAATACTAGGTTCAGCGAGTGACCGTCTCAAAACGTAAGGACAGAACAATGGTTGCCACAGGGCTGTGCACACATATACACACATACACAGATACAAACACACAAAAAGAAAAACTGTCTTATCTCACTTTAATGTAGACTCCAAAACCTCAAACATATAGCAAATTAGTTACTTTTCTTGTTGCAATGACCACAAGAAGTAACTTGAGAGAGGAAGCAACTATTTCAACTTCCAGCTTAAGAAGGGATCCATGCACTGTGGCAGGGAAGGCGTGACAACAGAAGCATGGGGTGGATGGTCACGCATGTCTACAGGCAGGAAGCAGAGAGCTGACAGGAAATGGAGAAGAGAGACCAAACCTCGAGGCTAGTCCCTGGTGACCCACTTGTCTAGCAAGCTTCAACTTCTGCAAGATTCCACAACCCTCTAAAACAGACCATAGCTGTGGACATACGTGGGCAAACATGAGCTTATTGGGGGGCAGAATGCATTTCACATCTAAACCACTACACTTAGAAACAGTGGAATGGTAGTTAGCTATTGTGGAATATTCCTTTATACCACGAATAAAGGAGAATGTAGATTAAAAAATATGGGTTAATTTAAATTAGAAGAGCTAGTTAGAAACAAGCCTAAGCCAAGGCCGAGCTTTCATAGTTAATAACAAGTCTCCATGTCTTTTTTTTGTAAGATGGCAGCCCCAGGAAGAAAAGCTCATCTATAGTTATCAGAGGGGAAAGGGTTTGAATGGTAGAAATACAGGTCAGAAGGTGTGACAATCAAACTATCTGGCACAGTCTGAGGACCACAGTAACAATACTGTGTTGTGTACCAAGAGTTTTTGAGAGAGGGAGTGTATGTGCTTTTTTACCATAAATAAAAAGACAGCATGTCTTCTAAGTTAATTTGTTTGACAAGGTGCTGTGGGAGCACATTCTGCTCCTCCAGCCGATAGCCTTTAAGATACCAGTCCACTTGGGCGTGGTCTCTTATACTGTAAAGGCAGCTGTAAAGCCTGAGCTTGCTCTCTTGCTTCCAGTTCTCGCTTCAGGCTGCTAGACTCTGTTCCTTTCCTGCGGAAGATGGTTATCTAGGACAGTGATCTGTAAATTTCTCTTAAATAAATCACCCTTTATTATTCATAATTCTGAAATAGTGTGGGATTATTTTATGACTTCCGTCATCATCAAGTCATCATTTTATTACATGCATACCAATGTATCATGGTAAACACTTTACATATACATAACTTTCAAGAAATAAACATCTTCTAAGAAGGAGAATAGAAGATCTGAGGACAGTGACTCACACCTATAATCCCAGGACTTGGTAGGAGGATTGCTGTAAGCCTGAGGTCAGCCTGGGACACGCAAGGAGTTTCAGGACATCCAGAACTCCAGAGTTTGACCCTCTCTAAATCATAATAAAAATAATAAATGTTTTATGGCTACTATTGCTGTGATGAAACACCATGACCAAAGAAACTTGGGAGAAAAGAGTTTATTTGGCTTACACTTCTACGTCACAGTTCATCATCACAGGAAGTCAGGACAGGAACTCAAGCAGGGGAAGAACCTGGAGGCCGGAGCTGATGCAGAGGCCATGGAGGGCACTACTCAGCCTGCTTCCTTATAGAACTCAGGACCACCAGTTCAGAGATAGCACCATCCACAATTAATCACTAATTAAGAAAAATGTGCTACAGGCTTAAGTACTGCCCAGTCTTCTGGAGTCATTTCCTTAACTGAGGATCCCTCCTTTCAGATGACTTTAGCTTATGTCAAGTTGACATAAAACTGTCCAGAACAAATAATAAAAAATAGTAAATAATATAATAATTAGAAGAAAGAATGATGAAAAATAAAAGGAGATTGTAGTGATATTTTATTTGTGTTTTAATAAATAAAGCTGGCCTGAAGATCAGAGTGCAGAGCTAAGCCAGGGAGTGGTGACACACACCTTTAATCTCAGGACTCAAGGCCACCCTGGGCTACAGAGATTCAATCAATCTAAAGAGAAAAATTAAACTCACTCAAAGGCACTCCCAGCACTTGGAACTCACTTGCCTTTAATCCCAGCACTAGGGAGGTGGAGACAGGAGTGGTATGGCCAGGCGGAGAGAGGTACATAAGGCAGGAGCTCATTGCAGTCTGAGGTTTGGTGGAAAGGATTGCTGTCTACAGTCACATTGAGGCCAGATAGCCCCTTTGTCTAAGCCTTCGTAGAGGTAAGCGCTCTCTAGTGCCTTGGCTGCTTTGCTTTTCTGATCTTCGGCATGAATCCCACTATCTGTCTCTGGGTTTTTATTATTGTGCTGCAGGAGATCCACATATCTGATTCTTCAAGGCACGCTTAAAAAGTTTCAATCTTTGTTTAGCATCAGTTTTTAATTTAACTGAATGAAAATTAAGTACAACATAAAATTCAGTTCTACTGTATTCCGAGTACACGTGGTCACATGAGCTATTTGCATAAATACAGATAGAAGTCTTAGAACTGATTGGGGGTCTGATAAAGGTCTCTGGCTCACAAAATCATTAGTTATCTTAACATTTACTTCTGTTGGGAACTAAAAGAATACACCTGTATTTATGTTCTTGGACAGAGTGTGGTTTTGGTGTGCTGGGTCCCACACATGGTAGATAACCACTCTCCCACTGAGCTACTGTATTGGATTTCTTTTTTTTTTTTTAGATTTATTTATTTATTATGTATACAGTATTCTGCCTGCATGTGTATCTGCACCCCATAAGAGGGCACCAGATTTCATTGCTAGCCACATGTGGTTGCTGGGAATTGAACTCAGGACCTCTGGAAGAAGAGTCAGTGTTCTTAATCACCGAGCCATCGCTCCAGCCCTGATTTCTTTTTTTTTTTTTAAAGACTTTTTTTTTGTTGTTAGATATGTGGTGTACATCTTTAATCCCAACATCTAGGAGGCAGAGATGAGTGGATCTCTGTGAGTTCAAAGCCAGTGTGGTTTGTAGAAAATGAGTTTCAGGGTAGCCAAGGTCATACAATTAGACCCTGTGTCAAAAAACCACTTTAACAAA
>JAQHUG010000001.1:8678132-8697502 GCA_028555095.1 Dicrostonyx torquatus
ACAAATGTAAAAACTAAGTAAATTCTTACAATAAAACATAAGTAGAAATACTCATTGGTCAATGATATCTTAGATCCAATATCAGAAGCACTAACAGTAAGATAAGATATTAATAACTGTATCTTTATCAAAGCTTTTTCTTTTTCACTTTAAAGTAAACCATCATGAAAGGAAAAAATGGGGATGTGGTCTAATATCAGAGATCTTGCCCAGCATGTACTATGGTTTGATCCCCAGCAACAGAAAACAAACCTAAGGGGTGAAAAGATCACACATAGATTCAAAGACAATATTTTCAAATTTCATGTCATATTTGTATGCTTCCAAGGTACTGTTTCCAGCATACATTATAACTTCTTTTTAAAAGATATTTTAAAAACCATTTTTATTAAAACAGAATTATATCACTCCCTCATTTTCTTTGTCCCCTTCAGCCCCTTCTATGCCCTCACTCTCAAACTGATAGCCTCCTTTTCTTTTATTAATATTGTTACAGACATATGTGTGTGCATGTATGTATACATGCATGTATAAGTATGCACAAATATATAAACATAACTTGCTGAGTCTGTTTTCATTGTTTGTGTTTCTGTAGCTTCAGGGATGACTGCTTTGTATTAAGGCAATAAGGAGGCTCATCCCTGGGAGAGACTAGCTCTCGCTTTCTCAGCAGCCATTGGTTGCCGATAGTTCTTTGTCTAGGGGTGGGACTAAGAAGGAAAATCATGGAATTAAAATCTTGCATGAACTAGGATTTGAACACACATGTTCTCAAAGAGAGCGGACACACCAGCAAGCATGTGAAAGGTACTCAACCTCATTAGTCATTAGGGAAATGCAGATCAAAACCACAAGCGAGGGCTGGGGAAGTAGCTCAGTGGCAGAACCCTGGCCACACACACATGGCCCTGGGCTCTGTCCTAGCACTATGACAATAAATAAAGAAAAGAGATCTGGGCATAGTAGTGCACACTTTTAATCCCAGCACCTGGGAGGCAGAGGCTGGCAGATTGTTGTGAGTCTGAGCCCAGCCTGGTCTAAATAGTGAGTTCCAGGACAGCCAGGACTACATAATGAGACTCTGTCTTGAAACAAACAAACAAACAAAAACGAGAAAAGAAAACAAAACAGAGAATTTCTATAGGACCCTGTAATTCTATGCCTATACACATTCCCAGTACAGATGGAAGCCTACGTTCACACCAGGCCCTTCTTGCGAATGTTTGTAGCAGTACAGCTCATAATCACAAGAGCCCCAAGCCGGAACTGCTGACATTCAAGTGATACATAAACGATGAATAACAGGCATATGTTCAGTGGACTAGCTTTCAGTGACAACAAGAAACGAAGCCCCAATACGGGGTACAACATTAGATCTGGAAGCATGTTAGCCTTTGACACAGGGAGACTGAAGAATGACAATTAACATTTATAGTGACTGGGTCTCACTGTGTAGCTCTGGCTGGCCCTGAAATGGTTAGGTAGACCAGGTTGTACACAGCTACTTTTTGAGGTGGTGGGGATGATCTGAAGTTGAATATGCTAATAGGTACACAACCCTGCAAATACTGAAAACCACTAAAGCAGATGTGGTGGTTTGGATGAGAATGACCCCCATAGGCTGTGACGTTTGCATGTTTAGTCCCAGTTGATGAATTATTTGGGAAGAATTAGGAGGTATGGCTTTGTCAGAAGAGGTGTGTCACTAGGGGCAGGCTTTAAGGCTTTAAAGGACTAGTGAGTTTCCCAGTATGCCTCTCTCTAGTTCTCTCTATATTATTTCTCCTCCTTCTTTCTTTCTCTCTGTTTCCTATGTAGGGTCAAGAAGATGGCTCGCAGCTGGTCCTTCACTATGCCACTATGGACTCTAATCCTTTGAAACCAAAACCCAGACCAAACCCTGTCTTTTCTAAGTCGCACTGGTCATGATGGGTTATCATGGCAATAAGACAGTAACTAAGACACTGTGTATTTAAAACAGATGCATTTGATGACATGCAACTATCATCTCAATAAAGTTGTCCAAAGCAGAGGAAGGTTGATGGAGTCAGCCAGGGAGAAATCTGAAAGAAGAATGCACTGGACAAGTGGGAACAGTCAGAGCAAAGCCCTTGGAGAGAGGCTTCATGAGAACAGCCAGGGTATTCAAGGGACAGCACAGAGACCAGCATGATTGGGACAGAGTGAGAGAAGAGATGGATCACACAGAAGGAGAGCAGAGAGAGCAGGAGAGGCTGGGCCATGCAGGGTGGCGAGGGCCTCTGGGAGGCCTTGTGTTTGCCAGTGGCTCAGTCTTTAGGATGGTGAGCCCGAGAGTGACATCTCTGACGTTTGTATTATAAAAAGATGTGTAGAAGGAGGCCGCTTGTTTGTCCCGGCTAGCTTAGGCCCAAAATAATCACACAGAAACTGTATTAATTA
The DNA here is from genome assembly GCA_028555095.1 of Dicrostonyx torquatus. NCBI lineage: Eukaryota > Metazoa > Chordata > Mammalia > Rodentia > Cricetidae > Dicrostonyx > Dicrostonyx torquatus. The sequence goes on from JAQHUG010000001.1 coordinate 8,680,554, forward strand.
AATCACTGCTTGGCCCATAAGCTCTAGCTTCTTCTTTTTTTTTTTTTTTTTGACCAGGCTGGTCTCGAACTCACAAAGATCCACCTGCCTCTGCCTCCCGAGTGCTGGGATTAAAGGCATGAGCCACCAACGCCAGAATAAGCTCTAGCTTCTTATTGGCTAACTCTTACACCTTTTTTTTTTTTTTGAGAGGACCGTATCATTTTTATTTACTGTAATAGGACATCTGATGTGCAGAATTCTTGACAACCTTAGGTCTGGGATCCAGGCTCATACCCACATCTAAACATGGCTATCAATGAATTGTGTCATATCCAGCACCAAGCTCAAGAGCCAACATTAATCTAGCTAGGAATGGGGCTCATATGCCTACCTAGACTGCACGGAGCCCTAGGTAGAGAATTTGAGGGCTTGTAATCTCTTCACAGGGAAGTAGAAGCAGGAGGGTCAGATATTCAAGGTCCTTCAGCTATGTGGTGAGTTGTAAGCTATCCTGGGCTCCCAGCAGGACAGTAACAGTCATGTCTATCTGTGGATGTCTATGTGACCAGCTCATTTTCTTAGTTAGTGCCCCGTTGCCCCCAGATATAACCTGTTGTTCTGAATGCTATGTGTAGTTTTTCCTTACTTTGAAATAAATGCTTTTATATTGATTTATTTTGATGTGGCAGTTTTAAGATTTATTTTCAGTATTTAATTATGTGTATGCATATGTCTGGAGTAACTCTTACATCTTAATTTAACCAATCTCCATTTATCTCTGTATCACCACGAGGTCATGGCCTACCAGCAAAGTTTCAGCACGTCTATCTCCAACAGCAGATCCATGGGATTCCCCCAGCCTCTGCCTTCTTCCTCCTAGCATTCAGTTCCATCTTCCCCGCCTATCTAAGTTCTTCTGTATCAACAGGCCAAGGCAGTTTTTTATTCATCAACCAATAAAAGTAACACAGAGGCAGAAGGATCTCCCACACAAAGATGTCTGGCTGCTGCATGGAGGGCAAAAGGAAAGGCCGACTAGCCATGCTGCTGCATCCATATGGATGCCATGGCTTAGACATCATTGGTGAATAGTGATTGGGATGGCAGGTCACTAGAGTACTAGAGAATTTTGTTTTGTTTTTCAAGACAGTGTTTGGGTTTCTCTGTGTAGAACAGGCTGGCCTTGAACTCAGAGATCCTCCTGACTCTGCCTCCCAAGTGCTGAGATCAAAGATGTGCATCACTACGTCTGGTTGAAGAGAGATTTTTAATTCATTTACTCCACGGGACACCCCTATAAGGAAACTGATCGTATCATTCTTACTTGACAGGTGATAAAAATGAACCCCATATCATTCCTTGTCCTCTGAGATCTCCATGGGATGGGGAGGAAAGCTGGGTGGTAAGGCTGGGCTGCCTGAGCCCAGAGGCTGGCACTCATGGCCTTGCTCATCCGAAAGGTCACAGCTGCCTTGGAAACATTCAAGGACTTTAAAGAGTTTGCAAGTCACAACTGGATGCTGGGATTCTTTTCCTCTGACAGACTTTTTTCCTGGGACTTGGCCTAACAACTTCTTACTCATCGTGAAATAGTTTATTTCCCAGAGAACAGAGTCAACATCAGCACAGAGTTAGGCAGAAAAAAAGTGGAGGCCTAAAATGAGATTGGGGGGAAAAAAGGTTAAAATGTAAGGCATTGCCCTAACAAGGGATCTGAGATAGTGTCAGCGGAAGAGCGACTCTGACAGGGTGGCAGACGGGAATTATCCCGGGAGGCTGTGTGCAATTGAAATGTGCTTTCTCCTAAAAGCTTTGTAATGAGAGTGGAATCCTCTCTCCTTTCTAAAGTGTTCAAGCTGAGCCACGGTGTCACTTTTACTCATAGCTCTGAGGACAGGCCTAACTGAAACCCTGTCAAGCTTAGTCTGGCCCCTGCTTGGCCCATCTAGGAGCTTTCTACACAACCAAATTTTTGAATTGGAAGGAAATTACATGTGATTGGTTTTCCTTTGGCTTCCTGGAAATCATGGCCTCTATCAGGGGGAGTGATTAGAACGCTTTTGTTACCGTTTCTAGGCGTCTCCTCTACCTCTATGCTTCCAGTTCTGCTAGGCTTCAGCTCCTCATGATCCTGTGGGACTCACCCCTCCCCATCCTGCACCGCAGGAGGACATGACTAGGGGAATAGCAGCTTCCATCTTGCAGCTGATGGGGGATGCCAAGGGAACTTCAGAATGCCAGCTCATGGTGCGTTGTTGAGCGAAGCCTGGAATCTGTTTCCTCCAGATTTCTTGTTTCGTGGGGGACACGGGTGATATTGTCATAGTTAGGTTTCCAGCAAAGCAGATGGTGTCCTAATGGGTCAAGCAGTCACAGATGCCACATTCTTTTTGTTTCTTCCTGGCTTCCACAGTCTTACCAGCATCGGACTGCGGAAGATGAGGAAGAGGGATAGAGGGTGGTGTCTTCCCTACCTGTCCTTCACCCAGAGCGTTGTCACATATGCTAGGTTACAGATTCTAATGCTTTCTCTCTCCCAAAAGCCGGGCCTCACCTCTCTAGACACACAATTAATTATCCTGTCTCCAACCTGCAAGATGAGTTTATGGTCCCACGTCGTGCCTGCCTCCATGACTCTTGACACAGGCTGGGTCACATGCTACGGAACTCACCCTCTGCATATCTGAAAAGTAAGGCAGGTGAACTTCCTTTGTCCTGGGATCTGAAGGGAGCTGAGGGATCTAGTCTCCCTTCAGGGGTCTTCACAGCAGCTGCCTAGGGCCATGGTGTTGTATTTCTCCTGATACTCTTGAATTGGAGGCTCTGTCTCCTTCAAACCACACCGTGCTGTCTGTAGTTGAGTGTCCTAACTCACCCAATGCTGTCACTTTAAGGCTTCCTCATGGATGTGGCTAGGAGCTTGTTCCTCTCCTAACAGCGCTTCTGGAGGGAAATCTTCATCATGGATGTGGCTAGGAGCTTGTTCCTCTCCTAACAGCGCTTCTGGAGGGAAATCTCGCCTTAGCTCGACTCTTTACAAACCCACCCGTGATTCTCTTTTAACTAACAGCACGGGCTCCAGATTTCTCATGCCTGCACCTCCCCTGCCTCTCTCCTTCTTTACCTCTGCCCAACCCTTCAGCTTCCCAGCCCTCAGCAGTCAAGCTCTGTCCTGACTCCAGTGAGCTCAGAAAACAAAGGGCTTTGTTGGAATCAAGACCCACCTTCCAAGAGGACAATTCCATTTGCCCACTATGGGGCTGTGCCATAAAGGGATAGTTGGAGGTCACTGGCATCTTCCTACAAACCCATCTCAATTGTCCTTCTTTTGTTGAGCTTGAGTATTTAGTTTCATAAAAATACCGGATATTATCTCTCCATTTACTATGATGGTCTAATCTGGTAAAATATTTTCCCCAATTCAAAAACGATATGCTCCTGAAACTGTATGTAGTTTTCCCAAGTTTGCTAGCAAAAAGTAAATATCTTGTCTTCTCTCGTACATGATTGTGCACCCATTCTTGATGTCTGCTTCTACAAAACTTAATAAATTCAGTTCTGCTGAGTCTCATGCTTTCCCCCGTGTCATTTCCTTACCGTGACATTACCCTTCTATGATTGATGGCAGTACTGCACAATGTGTTAGCATATTCAAAATGGTATTGGGACTGCCTAGCTTAATCATGATAAAAATAACACTTTAGTACACCTATCAAGTGATCTCGGCGATATTGTTTTCTATCAAGACCAGCTTGGGCTGCTATTGCCTTTTTGAACCTTTCTTCTATGAGTCTGAATGAACCCACAGTCTGTCTTCGCCTCAGGAGCAGCACACACGTTGTTTCTGCGGGGTTGTTTTCACCACAAGCTAATAAATGGCAGACGATGTTCTCCGAGGAGTCTGCTCCCCGCATCAGCTCTCCACTGTGTTGACTGTGTAGAAAATTAAAATGGAGGAAGGCTAAGACATCAGCCTCAGACATGTGGCAAAGGCTGTCATGAGGGATTAGTGACAGAGTCTGTCTCCCCAGAAATAGAAAGATGAGTTGGCACTGTGACAGAACGTGCCTAATACGTACATTTGTGACTTTCTTCAAAGAGCCTTCGGGTCTGATCCTACCTTTGCTGGATTCCGTTGGGAGAGGAATTCAAACTCTATGCAGACATGAATATTTCTGAACTGATTTAAATAGAAGCGTGGCAGTAAAACTTCCTTGAATATTTGTTAAGTGTTTCTGCCGAAGTCTGAATATTTGTTAAGTTTGCCAAAGCTGTCCTCGGGAAAAATAGAATTCAGCCTGAGGCAGCACATCATTGGATTTATATAAAATATCAGCTAGGGTTTGATCCGTGGCTCTGCTCTTTGTTTTATTAACCTAAACTACCTAGATTCTCTTGACAAGACTGGCTTCCATGTCAATTACACTCCAAGACAAGCAGGACTTGTTTTAAACCTTCTTCTGGACAGAAAATGCAGTTCAGTTCGTAGAGTGAGTGCCTACTATACACAAGGCCCTTGGGTTGACCCCCAGCACTTGGTGTGGGGGTGCACACCTGTAAACCGAGCAGCAGTCGGGAGAGAGCAAGGAGGGTCAGAAGTGAGGTTGAGTTTGAGGTCAGCCTAGGCTATATAAGATCCTGTCTCAAACATGCCAAGATAGACAAAAATAAAAACATTTTCAATGAGTTTGTGCTAGAAAACTGACGGGTCTTGGTCTTCAAAAGGTCTTAAGTGTGACCTTGAGGACAAGGGAAAGCGGCCTGCAGTCTTCAGTGTTTGAGATTCATGGGAACTGACAGTTGGTGTGGCAACAGAAGCAGACGGGGAGGGAAAGGAAACTGGGGTTGCAGGGAGCCAGAGCCCACATGGCTCTGACCCCCTGACCCATCACTTAGCAGTGATGTGATTACAGGAGACTTAGCTGGCCTTCAGTGACCTTCCCTCTCGTGTAATTCTCTCCCCTTGAGAGCAAAGAGGACTTGTGACTTGCTATAAACCACAGACTATGGCAGACCTGATGGGATGTCCCTGCTTCAGGTGTGCTACAATCTAGGAGGGAAGTGGGAAGATGCTTCCCTGCCCTGATGACTCTGACACTTGGGAAAGATCCCACCTTGGTGAAGCCTGGCGGTACAGGCCTACCCTCCCAGCACTCAGAGGCAGACACGTTATAAACGGAAAGCCAACTAGGGTTACATAGTAAAGTTTAAATACAGCTTGGGTTACATAGCAAGAACCTATCTCATAGAACAAAGCAAGATTTCATCTTAAACTGGACACTGTAATCTCATGTTTGTAATTCTAGTGCTTGGGTGGCAGATGAAGGAAGATCAATGTCATTCTCAGCCACGTACTGCGTTTGAGGCCAGACTGGACTGTATCAGACCCTATTTCCAAAACAGCTCCTGGCCCCTACCCACCAAATTCTTCTTACTAGACTCCGGGGAAATCCTCCTAGCTTCAGAAAAACTGTATGATCTCCCTGTGAAGAGGGTCACGTGATGGAGACAGTGGGCAGGCACAGGGACATAAAGGACTTCTGTTGCCAAGAGTCAATAAAAAGCTGGGATCCTCAGTTATAGAGTATAAGGAAATGAATTTCTCCAATAATCCAAGGGAGCCTAGAAGTGGAGTCTTCCTCAGACCGGTATCCAGGCAAAGATACGATCCACCCAACTCCTTCATAGCAGCCTTGTGGTTTCTGAGTAGAGGAGGCCTAGACAAGCTGAACCCGGTTGCCCTCCGTGAGCATGCCCTCAAAGGGGACTGCAGGACACCACTCCTTCTTCTGTCTGTCTTTCATTTGGCTCTTTCTTGAATGGGCCTCTGTACATGCCTCTGCCATGATGTTTTATTTGACGATAGGCCCAAAAGCCATGGCTCCAACTAACCACTGACTGGATCTTCCAAAATTGTGAGCCAAATAACCCTGCCCTCTCCATAAGCAGATCCTCGCAGGAGTTTCACACAGCAACAAAAAGCCACCTAGGGCCCTTTGGCTGAATCCCACCGAATAAACAGCAGCTCTTGTCACAGATGCAGCTCTTCTTAGCGTGTCTCTAGTATACTATCGGAAGTGGGGAGCCAGCTCGGTCAGGAAATTTAAGTAAACCTGTGGAGCTGACAGAAAAGAGTGGGACATGGTGGTACACACTGGTAATCCCAGCACTTGAGGGGCAGAGGCAGGAGGACCCTGGAGTTAGCTAGCCAGCCCAACTATCGTAATAGATAGTTCCAGGATAACAGGAGACCTTGTCTCAAAATGCAAGGTGTACTGTTCCTGAGAAACAAGGACATCTAAGGTTGATCTCGGTCCATTTACACGTGTACATGTGTGCACTCACCCCACATATACACACATCCACATGAACACAAACCCACCCATACACGAATATACATACAAATATATATTACTATTATCTAGAGAGGATAGGAAACCCAGGACACACACCATTCTGGGTTTCAGGAGCCAAAAATCTCACCCTGGTCCTTATCCTACATGAGCCCAGGGAACCCATGCCTGAGTCAAGGGCAAACACAGACACATCCATATACTTTAGCTTCCCGAGACTGTTCCACAGTCTACTAGATTTTTTTCCTCAATCTCCTACTCTGTGCTCAGGAAGATACAATGCCAAGAGAAATGGGAAGTTCCTCTTTCCCATAAGTCATATGAAAAGGCTGACATTGGAGATTTGTCCTCAGGACTGAGATCCTAGACTCTGACAAGGACACATCTATGTGGCACAGAGAGAGACTGTGAGCTTGTTTACATCTTTGGTCATCTGATACTGGAAGGCTGAGCATTTTAGCGACCCACGAGTGATGTCTTACAGGGAGCTGGCGAGAACCCAGGCACAGGAGGCCTTAGCCATGAACCCAGAGCCTTGCTTCCAGAAGACAGGAACTCCAAGATAAGGCGCCTCTATTTTTAGTCCTCTGTAAGAAGACTCATGCCCTACCCTTTCGCTACATTGGTATGGGGAGAGTGGAAAGATTCTTTGCTTTATAAATAAATTTATTTATTTGTGTGTGTGTGTGTGTGTGTGTGTGTTTGTGTAGACCAAGTACATGCCACAGGCCAAATGTGGAAGCCAGAGGACAGCTTTTGGGAGTTGTTTCCTTCCACTGTGGGCTAGCTGTCTGCCGGTGCGACCTAGTGTGGTTTGTCAATACACTTCATTGAGAAAATAGCAGGTGACCTTGTTAATTACCAGCTGGAACCCAGTTTGGTGATGGAAGCACCTATCATGCCCAGCCTGTCCTCCTCTGAGCAACCTGATACCCACTGGTTTCTCTGCTACCAGACTTCTTCCTGTGGCCATGGTTATCAGCTCATCTCCCCAGAAGCAGAGAAAGCTAGTCTTCCTCTTTGCGATGGAAGAGGAGACCAGTAGAAGCACGGGGAGCCAGAACCTCATCTTGAGAGGTGACTGATGAGGGAGAACTCTAGCTTAGCTTTGCCGCTTGCCACCTTGTTGCTCTGATGTTATTTACTGAACCCCGTGAACCTGAAATCAGGCAAGTAACACCATGTTAGAGAAGCATTCATCTCAGAGCCTGAGTGGTCCTCATTGGTGGCCATTACAGCATTATCATTAGGAATGGGCTATTGCTAATTCCCATCATGGCTACTGCTCTGTAGTACCCCAAGACGTATCATTACAGTAATTAGCATCTCTAGCAGAGTACAGATCAAATGACTCCAGGGAGGAGGAGAGTCCTTAGCACTTAATTCAGTGGAGTTCATTATTTGAAACTATGTTCTAGCCCAACATTTGCCAACTTCTCTGAAAACGTCCGTGGCAACTGAGCTAGACAACGGCCACAGATAATCCATAAATAGGTGGCTGTGGCTGTGGCTGTGCTCCAGCGAATGGTTATTTGCAAAGACAATTGGCTGGCTGGATTTGGCCCAAGTGGCTTGCCCAAGTCCTGTCCTAGTTTCTTTGTCTATGTCAGCAAGGCGATGCTGAACAGAGCCCTGATGGGAAGAATTCACGGCCGAGCAGACACAATAGGATCTGTCTTGATGGCCTATTCCCACTGGAGTATTCTGAGAATATTACCCAATTTTGTAGTAGTCAGAGACTATCACTTAACTTTCCCAGGCCTCAGAATTTCCTGCACAGGTCACTGTACTGTTACTAGCCTATGAAAGCTAATGTTTACCTAAAGGACTTAATATATATTAATTAAAGATGTGAGTATATTTCAGGATTTGTTGGTTGTTTTGTTTTGGAGATAGACTCTTATAGATCCAAGGCTGGCTTTTGAACTTCTAATCCTTCTGCCTCTGCCTCTTGAGTGCTGGGATTACAGATATATGCCACCAGACCTGGCACATGTGCCATTGCTAGCTTCTTATCTGTCCAACTGGATAGTGAGTTAGTTGAAGGTCATACCTGACATCTCTTGCCTTTGTTTCTGTGCCTCCTCTAAAGGCTGGAAATGTGTCTGCACAGAGCATGGGCTTTGCTGGCAGCCAGGCTTATGTCATTCTCAGAGGACCAGTCGTTCTTACATTGCAAGTGAGAGAAACCAGCGTTTGTCAGGAGAAACAGGAGATGAACGTGTTAGGGGCTGGGGCATGCAGAGATAGCCATGGACTAGCCAGCTGCTATTAGGTGGCAGCCACTGACCCCTCCACTCCCTCCTGGACTTCCAGCAGCACCCCAGAGAATAGCTTCCCATGATTCTGCATCTTTGCTTGCATCCTGGAAAATAAGCCATTGCTACTGTAGTGGGAATGTTTTACCAACCCCTCAGATAGAGATGGTTTTCAGAGCTGACTGGAGGAATGGCAGACATCCATTATTGTGTTGATCTCGTGCAAACCTGGGGCACCTGTTTATGACATTTGGATGGCAACATAATCTACCACCACCACGACTTTCAACTGATGGCATGTCAGACAGACAACAGGAGAAGGCAGGCCCTCCAGGTTCTCTCTGGCTGCTCTAGCAGACAGCAGACAGACACGTGCTTGCTCTGGCTCCTCTCCGTGTGTGCCACCTTGTCTCCTAACAGCCAGCACCTACGACTTCTCATCTGCAATCCACATTACCTCTATGCAAGGCAGCCTGGGTAATTAATTTATAATCCCTTTACTAGAGCTTATAAATTCCCAAGCCCCCTTGCCCCACAGTTAGGAACATAATGAAGTCTGTGTTTAATACTATTTTTAAAACCTTCTCCACAAAACTAAGCTTCATTTGCACACCATGGTAACTGCCTTGTCCCATTTACCTACTTCCCTTCCTCATATTACCACACCCACACACTCACACCCATGCCCCCACACACGTGTGCACCAACACACACTCCCCCCCTACACACACACACACACCTGCCAGCTCAACTCCATGCCCTCAGCCTCTGTCTTCGGTGCGTCTGGGGAAGAAGGCTTACGGACACATCTCTCTGCAGCTGAATGCTGGCACGCAATTTTTCAGACATATCAGGAATATGGCGACAACAATCACCAAGTTCTGTGATTCAGAAGAACAATGGCAAACGCTTAGCCAGCGTCTCTCAGTTATTAAAGAAACATTTTTACTTCCCCCCCTTTGCAAGAGAATATTAAGAATGAGAAAGGCACTCCTGAGAAAGGGCTAGTGAGCTGGGGAGAAGGCAGGCACACTAAAAAAGCCAAGAATCTGTATTCTTTAATGAATAGCAGAATTATACGTGTATATGACATTGGCCTCTCTGATAAAAACACTGATGCTGGAGAGAGGAGGATGAAGGAAATGATTGGCCGGACTGGAGGGGAGGAGAAGAGAGGAAGAAAACAGACAAATATTATTTAGGGGAATCAGCAGCCCATAAAGGAGAAGGGCCTTGAACTTATGGGAGATAAGGAAAATTGCTTTGAGGCAAGAGAGGAAAGGGAGGCTTCACGTTCTCTGGGAAGGGGAGATATGAAAGCAAATGAGAAGGGCTGTAAATCACTGGGTAAGCCAAGGACTGGTTATTCTGCAGAGTGCTGCAGACGGCTATCAGATGAAAAGTCGGCTCAACTCTCTCCAACTGAAATAAGCGCAAAGCCATCCAGTCTTGAAACTGAAGCACTCCTCTTGATATTTTCAGCAGTCTCCAGGAGCCGTGGCGGTGGCTGCTGCTCTCTTCTTGGAATCAGAAGGGGTGGGAGTGGGGCTCTTGTTGGATGCTCTTGTACGAGAGAAAGGTAACTTGAATATTTCTTTTCCCCTCTTCTTTTGCCACCTGAAAAAAATTGAATTGCGATGATAAAGATCTGGCAATTGAGCTGAAGCCCTGAACTCCTTATGAAATAACAGCCCAAGTGCTAAACTCTAATCTTATTTCTCTTTGTTGGGAAAGGGAAATAATTGCTACTTAGGCTGTCACCTGACTCTGCAGAGGCAGGAGATAGATCTTAAGCACCTTAGGCCCGTGACCAAAGCTCTCTCAGACGAAAGGACCCAGCTGGCACCTTAATTTTCAGGAGGAAAGGTGTTCAGAGGACAAGCAATTCTTGGGGACGAGGGAAGATTAGACAAGAGAAAGGGTGAGGAAGCGATTGGATGTGGAAGGAAAAGCAACAGTACAGGAGATGCACTCCAACTGGCATCCCAAAATGACCTAGGAATGAGAAAAGGGGGGACCAGGTGCCAGTAATGCCTCATTATCCTGCAGAAAATGATCTCCGTGAATCAGGCCAACACAGACATTCTGGCCGTATACAGGAATTCTGAATAAATATTGTTTATTTGTGACCCATCAATGGCAAAGTTTCAGAGCTAGACGTAAGGTCCCTGGGGGAGTGTCTGCATGGTTCCAAAAACTAAGGTGCTGATTACAAGCCCATGTCTCCCTCTGATTACTCCACAGTTTCCTTTCCACATGCAGACTAGGCATCCTCAGCCAGTTTGTTTTACAGCACAGGAAGCAGGCTGCCCGTCTTGAGTTTTGGCATATCCAGAGGTTTCTTTGGTAAAGGGTACTGTCAACACTGCCCAGATCATCCTGTTGATCTGTGTTGGGGCCATACTCCAAGTATGGGTGATCTTCCCCACAGATTTTCCCTTCTCTATCCAAAATGGTAGGGCATAGCTTCTTCCAGGGCACAATTCTTGACAACATGCACACAGGCAAGCAAATACAGTAAAAACCGCATGGGGCCACTCATAGCCATAGACACTGCCAGGTAGCAGGTGTGACTAGGGCGTGACTCTTGCACAACGTGCGCACAGGCAAGCAAATACAATAAAAACCGCATGGGGCCACTCATAGCTGTAGACACTGCCAGGTAGCAGGTGTGAAATGATTTCCTGAGCAATTTCTCTACGTGATCTTTAAAGATGAATTTTGAACATTTGTGAGTAATATTAAAAGTCAAAAATGAACTTAAAGCAGCATTTCTAAGAATGTTATACTTATCAGAACCTGCCAAAATCCTATATATTTATATAATTTTAAATAATGTTTCATGTAATCACACGTTTCAAAGTTGGAAGAGAAGTCAAAACATTCTAAATGTCAATGTAAAAACCCAGACAAAACCCTGGAGATGGGATAGAGTGCAGGAGGAAAGGACCAGCGATGAGGAAGACAGGTAAGCGAGATGACAGCAGATGAGGCAGGAGCGTCTTTGCTCAGGGACTGTATCAGTCGCATTGTCTCTGTTGTCCAGGTCTTTACACTTTGCTTTCTGTGGAATGATGGGAGTGATGGATATTAGGGAGTGCACCCAAACTTGTTTCCAGATTTTTTTTCTTTCTAAAGTCCTCTTGGTCAAAAGCTGGAGGCCATCCATAGCTACCTAAATAGAGGTAATAAGTCTGAATAATCAATACGTATTAACATAAGAAAACAGTTCAAACTAGAAAGGCCCCAGTACCCCCTTTTAATTCCATCTGATACAAGCATTTCTTTTACATTCAGGATAAGGTAAGGTGGTTAGTGTTTTTAGAAGCATTAACAAATTACAGGATGAAAAGCCATTTTATATAGTATATATTTTTATTTTTCTATTATATTTTGTCATATTTATAGATGATTTTTTAAAGAGTAGATGGGAAGATGGCTTAGTCAGTAAAGTACTTGCCATGCACACATGAGGGCCTGAGTTGAGATCCTCAGCATCCATGTTAGAAGCCAAGGCACCGTGAGTGTGTAAAGCCAGAGCTAGAGACAGAAACACGTGGATCGCTAGAGCCTAGGGAATCAGTGAGCTCCAGGCTCAGTGAGAGAATAATTAAGGAAGACGTCAGGTGTTGACCTCTGGCCTCCACGTGCATGCGCACATACATGCACATACACCCATAGAGACACATACATAGACACACACATACACACAAGAAATCTTTGTAGCTGAGGCTCTGCCTCAAGGGCTTAGAGATGAAGGGCCGCGCTCAGCCTAGCACAAGCCTCCCAGAAAGCCAAGAAGCCACTGCACATCCAGACTTCCCCTCTACCCGGGAAATTATATTCTGATACAAATTAGACTGGGTGCTAAGCATTAAGGACCACACCTACAGTCTATAGAGCCTGCCACAATTGTTCAGCCCTAAACACAGCCCCATCTTGCTTTGCATTTCCTATGGAAACCCTGCTGGAGACTGTAGGTCCACACTTCCCCTTTCTCCTGTCTTCTGCATCCCTGCCACTCTGATGTCTTTCCCATGAGGCCCTTCATGGGATTCTGACCTCCTGTCTCAGGACCTGTGAGTACAATACACTGTGTTTTCCTGAGCTTCACCCGTGACTCTGCTTGTGGCAACCCAGAACTGACAATCATGTAAAATAATAGAAGTACTTTTGAGAGACCGTGAAAACACGTTGTGAAACTCTCTGGCACTCATTCAAAGCTCTCCACCATCAATCTCATTGTTGTTGGGTAGAACCATGTATTTAATTTACAGCTGTGCTTATGAAATCAGTAGATAAAATATGTAAATGATTTGTGATAAGTTACCACTGATCTAGTAGCTTAAAATAGCATGCCTTTATTAGCTTGCAGTTTCTGGGGGGTTCAGCATTCAGGTGCAGCATAGGGAGGCCCTCTTTTCAGCACTAAGGAAGGCTGTAAGCAAGGTGTTAGCTGTGTTGGGTTCCAGGTGAAGGCTCAGCTGGAGGAGAAGCCATCTGAATCAGGTGCAAGTAGAATTCTTTTACCTTCGGTCAAAGGACAAGGGCGCAGCTTCTTGGTGTGCCTGATGTGGGACACGCCCAACACCTACCTGCTGCCTGCAGAGGGTTTCCCACGCAGTCAGCTACTCAATCCTACGTGCAAGGGGAGTCTGGAGAGCAATCTTCGGAGCTGGACTCTTACAGAACATTATGCAATCACAAGGCCTTACAGGAACACACTATAATCATAGGCATGATTATCATTATTCCATTCCATTATTGAGAAGCAGGGGCTGTAGGTAACGGGTTTGCCATTCAAGCCTGATGGCTTGAGCTCAATCTTTGGAAGCCGTGTGAAGATGGAAGGAGAGAACTGACTCTATGGTGGGGTCCTCTGACCCCCTCCTCCATATGCTGTGTGTGACACTCGCCACTCCCCTCCCTGCCACTAGACACAAACTCAAAAAAAAAAAAAAGGAAGAAACAAAAATATCTCATTTTTTTTCCACTCAGAGAGAGGTTTACATGCAGATGTGAACCCCAGGAGACAGAAATCACAGAAGGCCACTACAGAATCTGTTCTTCAAAGTCAAGATACAACCATTGATGAAGATATGTCCAGAAAATAAATATTCCCTCAGGTGTGAAATGGGACGCTCCTGAAGGCCAGGTATCTAAGCAGCAATGGCTGTTCTTAGGGCTCCCGTGTGCCTCTGAGTTCTGAATTTGTGTGCTTTGATTCGGAAAGGAGCCCAGACTCCAAGATCCACCGCTGTGATAATGGCAGCAATCTGGCCATTCACGGGTGGCATCTCTACAGACACTAGGTCCTTTCAGATAAGGGGCCCCAACCTCTTCACTGCCTTTGAAAAGCCTGCAGTAGCACATTCCCTTCTTAAAAGCTAGACTCTGGTTCTTGTCATGAATTTTAAGAGACAAAGTCTCACCATGATTCACAAATTGTCCTTAAACTTCTGGACTCCAGTGATTTTCCACCTTGACCTCGCAGCTAGCCGGAACTCTAGGAATGCGCCATTCTTGCCGTGAAGTCTGTCTCTGAGCAGGAAGCAAAACCACCATGGCGAAGAATAGATTCACCCACTGACTTGTGCTTAGATTTATGACATCAATTTCACTTCGCTTTTACCTTATTTTTTCTGCCAGTTTTTTTCTTGTCTTCTTCTTCTTCTTTTTTTAAAATCATCCCATGGCCATTTTCCACAAAAAAGCTTTGTAACTGGCTTTCTGTGGCCCAGGCTCCAACCTTGTTTTGTCCTTGAGAACATCGAGTGCCACATAAACCAACAGTCTGATCAAAGTGGGCACAAGCCCAACCCAAGCTTGAAGCTGGCTGAAATGGCCTGAGACGTGGCTGTAATGTCATCATTTTGTGACTGTGCCTCAGGGCTCTGAAATAGCCCCTCCTTAAACTCAGGTACAGCCGTCTGTGTCTGGAGAGGTGGGGGGCGAGCTGAAGATTTAAACCACTGAGGCGAGGCAAGAGTATTGCCTCATTACCCATTAAATAAGCCTCACTTCAAATCTGCCATAGAACAGATTCCTCCTTCTTGTTCTGAGTTATTTAGCCTGATGCATTCAGACTTCCACTTTGGGCCTTACTATAAGAAAAGTCTCAGCATGTGGCTTTAGAACTCTGGCTTTATGAAGCTCTCCTCTCTGTAAATAGTGAGAGCTCTACTCCTTCTGAAATACACTCCCCATCTGCAGTGGAGATCCAGTGCCGCCCTGGAGCTGTGCAGAGAGAGATGCATGCGCACAGCAGCACACAAGCCAGAACATGCCTGTTGTGTAGTACATGCCTACAATGCTAGCTCTCAGAAGGGTGGAGTAGGAGGATTGCTGTAAACTCAAGGGCAGCCTAGGCTATTTAGCAAGACCCCGTCTCAAAACAAAGTATGAAATGGAAATGTTCGGCACAAAGCGAGAGAAGCAGACGCTGTTGTACGCAGACATCATGTGTTACAGGATGCCTTGTGTGCTAACATTTTGTCAACATGACCAAACTAGAATCACCCAAGTAGGTATCCTGGCTGAAGAACAGTCCTGGTTATAATTGATGTAGGAGGGCCCAGCCCACTGTGGGCAGCGCCACCCCTTAAGAAGGTGGACCTGAGCTGTATAAAAAAAATTAGCTGAAAAACCAGAGGAAGCAAGCCAGGAGGCAGCTTTCCCCATGGATCCTGCCTCTGTTCCTGGTAGAACTCCTGCTCTGACTTCCCTTAGAGACAGGCTTTCGGTTAGTGTTTTATCTCAGCAACAGAAAGCAAAAAAGAACACCGTTCTGATCATCGACACAAAAACACTGTTCTGATCATTGGCACAAATGGCAGTCTCCTTCTTCTGAGACAAAGAACAAACAAAAAGAAGTCCCTTGTTCTGCAGCACGGTGTTTTTCAAGGACTTGATCTTGTTTTAAATCTACTGTGTTTACTCCTAAATTTCTGCAGGTGGGACTTATGGTGTTTACCAGCACTTAAATCCTGGCTTTACAGACCAGGCCAAGCAGATCATATCCTTAACCTCAGAGATGCTCAGTTAGCCCCTCTATAAAATGGAGCTTCAATAGCATCTTCTCCGTTATGTTGAACCGATGACTAACTCGCATAACAAAATACAGAACAACAGTACACAGTACTGTCGTAGGCCTGTGTGTGCCCTTCTCTGTCCTTAGTATTCTCAGAGACTCCATCTCCCCACAGCTCTTAGCCATCACTGTGTTTGCATGGTGCTGAAACTGAAATATGGAGCCTTGATGCCTCGTGTAGCTGCTATTCTCTTGGTCTTCCCTGTCTGGGGCAGAGGGATAATTCCTCTCTGATGGTTAGCCTCTCCTCAGCAGCATCTGAAGGGCTGGAGGCTGGAAAGCCATTCACAGTTCTTCACAAAGCCAATCCTAGGCAGGTGAGATGGCTCAGTGCGTAAAAACACTTCTCACCAAGCCTGATGACCCGAGTTCAATTCCCCAGACCCACATGGTAGACGGACAAGGCAATTCTGACCTCCCTGTGTGCCCTGTGGAATGCATGTGCCCCTTATACATAAATACATACACAAATAGAAAAAGAAATACGATTTAAGATGTTTTAAGAGTTTCCATATGACCAGAAATTGCAATCCCATGAAAAAATAAAAACACATGCCCACACTAAAACTTGTACATTGATATTTATAGAATAAATAGTTTCCAAATTGAAACAATTAAAATGTCCGTCACTGCGTGAATAGACAAATCAGACTCAGTGGGTCTGTAGATACTATGCAGCCATACAAACTTCGTGCAATATTGTACAGAAAGAAGTGTGAGTGAACCTTGAACATGCTGTGTGAAAGAAGCTATATGGAAAATGCATTTATAGGATACCATCAACAGGAAATTTCCAGAATAAGCTGGTCTTTGAGGTCAGGAAGTAGATGAGTGGTTGCCGGGGTTCGGGGAGTCAAGGTGTGGCAGCTGGTGGATGCAAGGCTTGTGTTTTAGGTAATGCAAATGTTCTGGAATTCGATAGTGCCAACGTCGCACTGTGGATCATCAAAAATCACCAAAATGTATGCTTATAAATTCTCAAGTCCTGAAAGAATAACTCTTACATCACTTAGATTTTGTCTTAATTTTTTTCTATATGAATGACATTGAAAGATTTATTTCTTGTTGAGCTCTTCCTCATGTAACTCAGTCACAGTGAAACTTTTGTCCCATAATTCCCCTGAAATTCTTTTCAAGAATACCAGTTACTTGGATATTGCTTATTCTAATGCTCCATTCTCAATGGCTGTCTTGACTTACTATACATATATACATACACACGCACATGCACACGTGTGCGTGCGCGCACACACATATACATACATA
>JAQHUG010000001.1:8702008-8721778 GCA_028555095.1 Dicrostonyx torquatus
AAAATAATAAATAAATACTTTTATTTAAAAAAGAAAAAGGAGAGTCCATTTTGAAAGTGCGTCAACACAGGGGTTTCCCTATAAAGGCTCCTGCTTTGCTTAGCAGCTAATGACTTGAGAAAGCTCTGCTGTTATATATGAAAGTTGAATAAAAGTTATTTTTTAAAATACCTGTTTTTATGTGCTTGGGTATTTTGTCTACATGTATGCCTGTGCAGAAGAGAGTGTCGGGCCCTCTAGAGCTGGAATTACAGACTTTGGGAACTACCACATGGGAGCTGGGAACTGAACCTACAGCTTCTGCAAGAGCAACAAGTGTTCTTAACCAATGAGCCATTCTTCCGGCCCCAAAGGTTTTAAATAACAGTTTATTAGTTCTTTGAGAATTTCACACAAAGCATTTTGAACACATCCACCTCTCCCCTGCCAACTCCAACATCCATCCCCACCTTCACACCCACCCAACTTGGGACCTCCATTTTTTTTTTTTTTTAATTTTAACTCATCAGTTTGTGCTGACCATACACTGTTGGGTGTGTGACCTTCCCCTAGTGTTCTATCCATGAAGAAATCAGATGCTCCCTCTCACAGAAACTAACAATTGCCAATAACTCCTCTTCTAGAGCTGGGACTTCATGCTCATCCTTCCCCTCCACAGGCTCAAGCTTCTGCTGGGCTCATGAGTGCTGTCAAAATCATGTGAGTTCGGATGTGCAACCGCCCTGTTGGGTCAGGAGAGCAGTGTTTCCTTGCAGTCGTCCTCCATCACTGGCTCTCACCATCTTTCTGCCCCAAGGTCACACTCTTTAGCCTTCTGTTCCTACTTCTATGTGACATCCTACAGAAAGGCACACAAGTCCTCCCTAAACATATGTACAAGCCTGTTCAAAACAATATTATTTACATTAATCAAAACTTAAACTACTTAAACTTTTATTGACAGGACAATGGTGAGCACAAGGGTTGACTCTACGGGCCTGGTTTATTCACTCTGTACATTCCCAAGGTCTTCTGCCGTATTGTGTCTTATCTTGGTTCCTGGGAGATCTCTGGCCTTTGGATTATCCCACCTTTGTATGTCAAAAGCATTGGGTTACAACGGCAGTTTATATAAAGAGTCAGACTCACAGCAAAAGCCTGAGGCTTGAGTCATTGCGACCATCTGACCTGACCGGAGACTGAGTAACTGTCTGCCGTGCAGTTACTGCATGCCCACATGCCTAAACTCCAATAAACATCTGGAAAGTTTAGGTGAGCGTCTCTGGTAGGCAGCCATGACTTGTGTTGACATATCTCATTGCTGGAAGGACACGGCACTGGCATGCTACTCTATTGGCCAACAACATCTTGTAGTTTCTCCAGTCTCAACCCTGTGAATTTTCTCATTATGCTGACTCAAATCTGTATCTTTACGTGGAATTAAAACATAAGCATTAGCAGAACAGCTTTTCTTAGTTCTTTGAGTCTTTCTAGTGTATCATTGAACCTGAGGGCAATCTTGGGAACTCCAACACAAGTGCCAATTTGTATCAGATGCATAGATAGAGATTTGTATGCATATATATACATAGATATATATGCACTTATATGCTGAGATGCTCTGTTATAACCTGAGAATGAACTACATATAAAGTAATGTGGATAATTTGCACGAACAATGTTAGACACACATAAAAAATACACAGTGTGAATCAGTTTGTAAAAGGGTAAGAAAAAAGCAGGCATGACTAATCTATGATGATGGGTGGGAGTGAGTATTGGCTTATGCTGTGAGATAACCCTTCTGTATGCTGCAAATATATGTTGCTCTCATTGGTTGATAATAAAAGTTGCTTTGGTCTATAGCGAGGCAGAACATAGCTAGGAAGGAAAGCCAAGCTGGATACAGGGAACAAGAAAGGTGGGTCAAGGAGACACAAGCCAGATGCCCAAGAAACAAGACACCAGCAAACCAGTAAAAGCCATGACCACATGGCAATACATAGATTAATAGAGATGGGTTAAGATATAAGAGCTAGTTAGTAATAAGCCTCAACTATAGGCCAATCAGTTTGTAATTAATACAAGGCCTCTGAGTGATTATTTAGAAGATACTGTGGAAAGAGACCTCTGTTTACAATTTTATCCTTGACAAACTGTGACTAGGAAAATTTGTAGATGCTAGGAATATTGCTTCTTATCTGAGCACTGACTGTAAATGTGTGTTCCCATTGTGAAATTCATCTGATTTTTTAAAAAAATCATTTACATATGTTTTCCTATATATGCATTCTTTTTTTTTCACGGAGAAATTTGAATTTATTGGCAAAATTGGAAGTAACCAAGGAAATATTTCATTCATTGTTCTTTAGATTGGTGGCGTTGCATTAAATAAAATTATTTAATTAACAACACTATGTAAATATAAGCATAAGGAATTCATATATTCAGAAAAGTTTAAAGCGATTATCTATCTGAAGGCCCTCATTTTTTACATATATATGTATATATACACATATGTGTATGTGTGTACGTATAATATATATTCATAAATAATTCTTTATTGATTCTTTGTGAATTTCACATCATGCACCCCAATCCCATTCACTTACGAGTCTCTTCATATCTACCCCTCACCCTGAAGCATTTCCCCCAAGGAAACTCCCAAAATTAATTTAAAATAAAACAAACAAACAAAAAAAATCCACTCTTCTCCTCAGTCTTTCCCGTCTGTCCAATAACCTATTCATCCTAGTATGTTGGGAACTGAGGTGTGTTATGCAGTATAACCTTTTGTTCAATCAGCCCCCCCCCACATATTCATTACAATGAAACCATATGTCTGGTTTCAAGGCCTCTGGTCTCCAGTGTACTGGACCCTCACCAAAACTCCTCTCCAATATTCTGCTTGAGTCAAGGGGATAATATGTCTATCATCCCACAGGACCTTCATATACTCCAGCAGATCATCGATGGGGTAGATAGTAAGGTGGGCTAACCCAAGGCTCTGGACGCGGGTCTGGGTGGTAGCTGAGCAGGTCCACTGAGAATGCCCCCCTCAGGCAAGGGTCAGAGATATTTCTCTTAGGCTCGTGCCAACAGAGCCATCTTGGGCGTGGGAGAGCTGACCCTGATGGTGGAGCCATCTCTTCCAAGTCCCCGGGGTGGAGGTTGGGGGTGGGGATTGAGGGGTGGCTCTTCTGCTGCAGTGTCCAGTGAGGGGCCGAGCCAGCCCTCCCACAGTTAGTGAAGGGCTGGCTGACTCAGCATGACCCTCAGATTTCAATAAACATGGTTTCTACGACCACTAATGGTAACACAGGCCATGGACATCAACACTGACCCCAGCTGCAGTGGGACCATTGAAATTGCCTGGCGTGAGTGAGGAGACATGGAACACCAACAAACCCTGTTTAGGAGTTTATTAGAGGCGGGTGCGAACAGGCCTGGGAAATGGTGTGCAGATAGCGAGATGGTGTGTGCATTCTTTAGTAATACAAATGCTAAAGGATCCTAGAACAAATGGAGAAACCCGGAAGCATTGGATAACCTGGTTTATGCTACACATTCACTAAAGAGCTCTCAATCTCATCGCAGACAGAGCTAAGGAAGAGCCCATTGCTGCTATGTGGGACATCTGACAGACATCTCTTTGGCCACTATTGCTATGACCACTGGGAACATCACCTTTAAAGAAAGAGTTGGTTGTGGTGAGCATCGCAAAGGGATAGGCTGAAGAGCTGGAAGCAGGAGGATCATCTGCTCGAGACCAGCCTGGGTTACACCTTTAGTGCTGGCAAAACGGCACACTTGAGTAAAGGTGATTGTTTTCAAACCGATGACCAAAGTTCAATCCCTGGAAACCAGATCACGGAAGGAGAGAACCAGTTTTGTCCATTGACTTCTACACTCAGGTGGACATCTTCACGCACATGAGTACACTGTAAAAAGGATGCTACAGGTGCTCTGGCTGCTACTGCTGTATCCTGTCCTGAGGATCAACTCAGTATGGTCTCTGCTTCTTCCTGGACTCATATTCTATGATGTTTTACTCTTTTTTTTTTTTTGAGGGTCCTGCCACCCAACTCCCAAGTAAATCACACACATGAAGGCTTATTATTGCTTATGAATGCCCGGCCTTACATTGGCTTGTTTCTTGCCAGTTTTTCTTACCCCCACTACCTTTTGCTTCTGGGCTTTTTATAAACTTTATTATTCCTTTATGTTTTATTTTCCTTCTTACTCCGTGGCTGGCTGGGTGGCTGGCCCCTCTCCTTGTTCTCTTGCTCCTCATTCTCTCTCTCTTTGTTTTTTGTTAGCTTTGGAGCCTGTCCTGGAACTAGCTCTTGTAGACCAGGCTGGTCTCGAACTCACAGAGATCTGCCTGCCTTTGCCTCCCGAGTGCTTGGATTAAAGGCGTATGCCATCACCGCCCAGCTGGCTTTTTCTTTCTTTTTTCTTGTTTTTGCTCCTCATTCTCTCTACTCCCAAATTTCTCCTTCTATTTATACTCTCTGTCTGCTAGCCCCTCCTTGCCTTGCTCCTGCCATGCTATCAGCTTCATCTCTTTATTAGGACCATCAGGTATTTTAGACAGTAACAAAACTTCACAGGGTTAAACAAACGCAGGGTAAACAAAGGTCACACACCTGAAAATAATATTTCCCAAAAGACTCGTCTGTCTAAATCTAGACATT
The DNA here is from genome assembly GCA_028555095.1 of Dicrostonyx torquatus. Classification (NCBI taxonomy): domain Eukaryota; kingdom Metazoa; phylum Chordata; class Mammalia; order Rodentia; family Cricetidae; genus Dicrostonyx; species Dicrostonyx torquatus. Next base: position 8,706,685 of record JAQHUG010000001.1, read on the forward strand.
GGTAAAGGTCATGGACTAGGGATAGAAGCTCAGAGACTCTCATTTTGATACCAAGAATGACAGAAAAAAATAAGAGCCTGGCATTGTGGTTTCTGTAGTAAGATTGACGCTCTACATCATTGGCAGAAATTATAGATGCCAGATAGCCAAAATAGTGAGATATTAAATATTAAAGATATTTTGCATGTTGAGCTCAAAATAACATTCACAAAATGTTTATTGAGACTAAACTATGTATCAGGTACCAAGTTAGAGGCTTTCTTACACACACACACACACGGAGGTCACTACATTATAGGCATACAGAAATATTCAACACCTATCAATATAAAATTTGGATCATCTCCCACCCAAACAAAAACTACCAGGCATACAAAGAAAATAGTAAAGCATAAACCATAGTCTGGAAAATAATCTAGTGATATTAACTCACAGATTTGAAATTAAAGGATGGCATTGAGGCAGTGATTATAACAACTTTATTCTGCAAGCTTTAAATGTTAAGTGTAAAATGAAAAGCACATTAAAAGACTCAAGTAGAACACAGAGATAGAAACTAAGATGAAAGGGATGAAGAAACTAGACTGGCTAGCACTAACAGAAGATTTGACATGGCAAAGATTAGTGAATTGAAGATAAAGTAAGAATATACAAAATTGGCAAAATAATTTTTTTTTGCAAAATAATTTTTTAAAAAATGAGTGAGCTATAGAAAAACATCAAATGACATAATACACATGTTACTGGGAACTCCAAAAAAAAGAGGATGAAATAAAATGTCCATATTTGGTGAAAAATATAAATATGCAAATGACATAGTTGATGAAAACTATAAACATACACATCCAAGTCTGATGAATAATCATAAGAATCGTGAACTAAGTGGAACCAGACACATAATCAAACTGTTCAAACCAGGGCCAAGGGCTGGGTATGTAGGGCAATGATAGGGTGCTCTAATAGTATACATAAATCCTGGATTCAACTTCCAGCACCACAAACTGGGCATGCAATCCCTGTGCTCAGGAGGTGGAGGCAGGAGGATGGCCAGTCTCAGCTACACATGCATTTGAGGCAGTGTAGACTACATGTGACCCTGTTTCAAAAACAAAACAACATATTACAGAAGAGAAAAATCTTAAATGATTTAGAGTGGGGGAGGAAGGAGTCTTTTAGACTCCCTGGATAGACCTGAGAACGTGTCCTGGCATAAATTTTTTGTTACATTTTTAGGTGTTTTTATAATTATACACTCTAGAAAGATTAGAAGGGAAGGAGTTAGAAGGCAGAGAGATAAAAAGAGGTTTTATTGTTTGCCAGTGAGTCAGATCTGAACTAGGGCTCTGAAGTAGCAACAGAAAGTAGAGACGTAAGAATTAGAATGAACAAAACTTGGAGATTGAATGTGATTAGCATACTACTTATAGGGTACTGGTTGGTAATATTAAAAGTCATTGATTTAAGGGGAGAGAATGATTTAATCTCAAACACAATGACTCCGTGGTACATACAGTTTCTCCATGTAAACCTGGGCAAGATGCCTGGAGTACAGTTACAGGTTTAGGGCACTAACACATAGAATGATAGTGTGGGACAATTCTGTATTCTGTCAATTATGTTTTAAATAAACGCTGATTGGTCAGTAGCCAGGCAGGAAGTATAGGCGGGACAACCAGACAGGAAGTAGAAGTGGGTCAGTGAGAACAGGCGAATTCTGGGAAGAAGGAAGCCCTTTCCTCTGCAGTCCTGTCCAGTCACCAAAGAAGGAAGATGTGACCTGCCCCGCCAAAAAAGGTACCGAGCCATGTGGCTAACATAGATAAGAATAATGGGTTAATATAAGTTATAAGAGCTAATATGAAGCCTGAGCTAATGGGCCAATCAGTTTATCATTAACATAGACTCTCTGTGTGATTTTCTTTGGGACCTTACCGGCTGTGGAAACTGGGCAGGACAGAAACCCCAACAAGCAGGCCCTCATGTTACAGAACTAATGTTCTAAAGTCCCTTAGCCTGTTTATGACATCTTTACTTTAATAGTTTGCTATTTTAATGTTTTTAAGACAGGGTCTCATGAAAGCCCAATGTAGCTTCAAACTCTAAATAACTGAGGTTTATCTTGAACTCCTGATACTCCCAACTAGCCTCAGGAATGCCGGGATTTCAGGTGTACACCGCTGTACCCAGACATCATTATCTTTAATATACTCCAGCAAAATATTCTGGATTTTAATTCTATGTATATACACAGAGCCATGTTGGGACCTGGGAGGGGTGACAATGATGACTTGGTGGCAAACTGCACAGTAGAGTCACTTTCTACTAGAAACACACTGCTGCACCGGAATGTAGGTGCTGGGGTGATTGTCGAGAATAGGAAGCAAATGTGAAATCTGAAGGCCCAAGTCCCATCTTCGTCTTTCAAATGCACAGCTGCTTCCCCTCAGATCGCCTAATGGGACACAGCTGGCAAATCAAAAGTGCGTTTTAGAATGCCAGCATCACTGGGTATAGAATGGCAAGTTTGGAAACGAGAGCCAGCAACTTAATGCTGGCTCACCCTCCTCCGGGAGAGGGTGGATAAACACCTTACTGCTCGCATTTCTCTGAGCAGGAGTTGTCAGTCCAAGCCAAGGTTTTGCTTTGTTTGGGGGTTTGCCGGAGACAGGGTTCTGCTCTGTATCTCTGGCTAGCTTTAGATGCCTAGCAATCCTGCTCCTTTACCTTCCCAAGTGCAGGCGTTGTAGGAATGAGCCACTGGCATGGTTGTTTCCACCCCTGTTTAGTGGTCATTCAAGCCTGGTTGTGTTTTCCAAAGCAAGAAGAAAGCACAGCTTCTTCATGTGACCCCTTCTCTTTCAGGGACAAGATGCGCTCTGCTCTGCTTGCGGACAGACAGGGAGAAAGTCTAAGCTAGGACAACCACGAGGCTGTGTGCTACCAAGTATTGCTGTGCTTGGGACATGCTTGATCCCCTCTGAAGAGACGAGGAAGTCTGATTGCCTTTCTCACAAAATTCTCACCCTCAGGCCTGAGTGATTTCCGTGTCTGAACGTGAACCATCCTCTATAGGCTCCTGAGTTTGAACACCCAGCACCCAAATAAAACATTCTGGAGTTTTCTGAGGGTGGAGCCTCCCTGCTTCCTGCCCACTCCCTGTCTGGCTGCAGTAGCACTATTGCTAGCCTCCTGTACTTTGGCCATGATGGCCTATAACTCTTTTTACATCTTTAGCCATAAGAAACTCTTTAAGCTATTTTTGTTGCCCATTCTGTTATCGCAACAAGAAAAGTAGTTAATATAGAAGCGAGCAGACTGTTACAAGGCAAGATCCCCCCGCCCCCGCTTTCTTGCCCTTTTCACGTTTCTTGTCTGCTAACCATGAATAAAAGCAGCACAAAGGCCTTTACTGCAAGCCCAGTAAATGATTGTACCATTTACTTTGACTCCAGAACAATAAGCCAAAAGGCAGGCTCACCAGATTGCTGGATCTCAGTCCTGCTTCCCAATGTAGACACTAAATATCCTTTTTTTTTTTTTTTTGCTTTTTCCCTGTTAATGTGTCTTAATTGGCTAATCAAAGATGGGTGGCCAAACCTGTCTTGTTGGGGCACAAGCTGTGACCCCAAACATGGAAACACATTTGCTTTTATAACCTGCTCCATATTGGGAACTGTTAAAGCCATTGAAAACTGACTAAGACAAACGTGTTCTTTAGCTACCCCGTGTTTAAAATTAGCATGATGAAATTCTTCGTTCCTTCGATGCTCTAGCCAATCTGAAGCATATTGCATTTCAAATGCTAGTCTCTGCATTGCATCTGCCTCCATCAGGAGCATGGAACCCAGTGTTAACTGCCAAGCGGAGGCACCTGCTACAAAGCAGCCTCTTTGCAAAACAAAACAAGCAAGCTCCTACCTAATAAAAACAGAAGAGTTGGAAGTCAGGCATATGGAGTCTGAAAGCTGGGCACTTGAGGTTGGGGGGGGGGGGAGCAGGCTGCCAATTTTTGCATAAGATATTCCTGAAAGGGAGTCATAAAATATGTAACTGTCCAGGAAAGATCAAAGATAGGCAGAGAGAACACGTGCCTCTCTCTAACTGTAGTGCTGTTGAAATAATTAACTGGGACTTCCCTGGGTCTCATGATGGGGAGGAGGAAAGCTAGGGCCCTGTGGTCAACCAGAGCTGGAGCTTTTATACCCGCAAAGAAATGTCATACAATGCTGACTGCAGGCAGGACTGGCCGAGAGCCAGAGCCAAAACAATGATGGGGGTGATGGAAGGGACGAGGCCTGCATCATCACAGCATGGCTTTTACCTTCTAATCAACCCTAAATTTCATGTCAGGGCCCGAAGACGGACTTCCAAGCCACTAGGCCTCTTTGTTCTCCAGCTCACTGGATAGATCTCCACTTTTCACTATTAATTGTCTCATGAATTGCCATGCTGAAGACAGGGAGCTGAGAGCAGCTCGTTAGGACTGCCAGGCTTAGAGCCTAAAGACTCCAGGAACAAAAGCACATAGAGAAAGTCCCTGGGGAGGAGAAAATCTTGACGTGCTCTTGAAGAGCAGACTGATTTCTGGATTCACAGCCCCATAAATAAAGAGGGAGCCCAGGCACGCAGCTGTTTTAAGGTATTGTGCCAATTCTGAAGAGCAGAGCAGTCCCAGTCCTTGGCTGTCCTGCCCGCCTCCACGACCCTCTATTCTTTCTGAGCTTGACAAGCCCAGAGTTTCAAACACAGCTTTCATCATGGGGCACCTTAGAATCAGAGCTAGACAGAACCTTGGATCAAGAGAAATCATGAAGGGACAAAGGGAATGCTCTAGCAATAATAAAAAAAAATGTTATAAGTATAAACAAAGGCGCCTGGAGAGAGTTGTGTTCTGAAAACTAATATGAAGGGAGGAAAGAATTTGTTTGCAACAGATCAAGGAAATAACTTTTAAAAAAAAACTTTGAATTAGAATAAGAATTATATTAGAATGCTGAAGATAAAAACGTAGAAACTTTATTCATTTTGATGAAATGTATTATACCATTAAATAATACAGGAGCGTTTTAACAGATTTAAGCCTGTTGTACATAAATTCTAAGGTCTTATTATTCAGAATGTTATGAAAGCTCTAAGCAGAACAAGTTCGGTCTAGACTGGTGTTGAAGTCACAGAGCCAACAATGGGTTACTCCCAAGGACAACCTGCCTGCTCTTCCGCCGTGCATCAACACGCCATGCTGAAGTCTACCCATTGCTACTCAGCATTGTGTTTATAGGTGAACACACATGTATTCATTAACGACCTCGAAGAATCGAAACTGACCAGCTATAAGCTAAATCTCTCTCTCTCTCTCTGTCTCTCTGTCTCTCTGTTTTTTGAGACAGGGTTTCTCTTTGTAGCCCTGGTTGTATTGGAACTCACTCTGTAGACCAGGCTGACCTCAAACTCACAAAGATTCACCTGCCTCTGCCTCCTAAATGCTAGGGTTAAAGGTATGCGCCACCACTGCCCATCTTAAATCATCTCTCTCATGGTTAGTTTATTTACATCTTCCAATGAAGGCTTTTTTTGTTTTTGATTGGCATGCTGAGAAATACATCAGGAAAACAGGCCATGAGCTTGGCCTAAAGTTGTTACAAGACCAGAAATGCACAGCAAGGCAAAGATGACTTTTTAGTTGGAAGCGCATGCTGTTTAACATGGGAATGAAGAAGACCTTGGCCACACATCTGTTACTCCAGTCACAGTAATCCAGACCGAAAATAGTTCACCAGTGACAGGAACTTTTAAATAGAAAGGATGACATCTTAACAATTGGCTGGGCAACTTTCCAGCTGGTTTCTTCTTAAGTTCTTATGTGTATCCACTGTGTGCATTTTGTTTACAGCTCGAAGATACAAAACGGCCATGGAAACAGTAACTCATGATGGTTAAAATGTTGGAATTAAAGTGAGTCACTTGTTTCCTATGGGCTCTCAGGCACAAGTTCGTCACTTGACTTGTATAGCTTCTGTTCCTGCTTTGCAGGGCAGTCACGAGACGATGTGGACCAGTGGTTCCCAGCCTCCCTAATGCTGCGACCCTTTAATACAGTGCCTCATGTTATGGTGACCCCCAACCATAATATTATTTTGCTGTTACTTCATAACAGTAATTTTGTTACTGCTATGAATCATAACGTAAACATCTGATAAGTGATTCCTGTGGGGGACACGACCCACAGATTGAGAGCCACCGGTATAAATGATTCCCAGAGTTTGATGTAGTCAGTCATCAATAGACAGTTGCTATTAATATCAAATATGAATATTTAAGAATAATTTAAACTTATATTTATTTATCTGTATGTTTGCAGGTACATACGTGCCATGGTACATGTTTGGAGGTTAGAGGACAGCTTTCTGGAATTGGTTCTCTCCTTCCAGCATGTCGGTCCCAGGGTTTGAACTCAGGGCCACTGATGCACCCCACCAGCTGTCTTAGGGTTACTATTGTGATGAAACACCATGACCAAAAGCAACCTGGAGAGGAAAGGGTTTATTTGACTTATACTTCCACATCATAGTCCATCATTGGAGGGAGTCAGGGCAGGAACTCAAGCAGGGCTGGAACCAGAGGCAGAAGCTGATGCAGAGACAACCATGGAAGGATGCGGCTTACTGACTCGTTTTTTTCCTGGCTTGCTCAGCCTGCTTTCATATAGAACCCAGGACCACCGTCCCAGGACCGGAACCATTCACAATGAGCTGGGCATTCCCTGTCAATCAATAATTAATAAAATGCTCTACAGGCTTGCCTATAGCCCAATCTTGTGGGAGCATGTTCTTAATTGATCCTCTTCTCAGAAGACTTAAGCCTTTGTCAAGTTGACATAAAACTATCCAGCACACTGAAGCATGATTAAATGAAAACTCAGGGTCAGAAATTGGGGTTTAACCTGAAGATCGAAAAGCAAAACAGCAGTCACTGGCTCTTACCTCAATCTCAGAATGAAATGGCGATCCTGCCTCCAGGAATCTCAGAATGATACTGCATCTGAGAGCTGTCTTCTCCCATCTCATATTGCTCTCTAGGACTGGGATTAAAGGCATGCACCACCCAATTTCTATGGCAACTAGTATGGCTACTGGAATTAAAGGTGTGTGTCATTATGGCTACTGAGATTAAAGGTGTGCGTTACCATAATCTGGTCTTGAAGGCTAACCAGTGGGACTGTTTTACTCACAGATCTTCAGGCAGTCTTTATTTATTAAAATGCATTTGAAATGCCACTGTAGCACACCAGCAAAGAATAATTTAAATATTTATCTGTGCCTTGGGATCTTATAATACAGTTTGAAGGCAGACATTGACATTACTATAAAATAAACAGTAGAAGCTCAGATAAAGTACATTCAGAAGCATTAGTTTCCAGCAGGATGGAGAAGCTGCAGAATGTCTTATACAGGATGAAACACCCGAGCTATTAAGAAATGTCAACAGTAGATCGTCTCTGAGTACAAACTAGGCTTGTGATGACGAGGCATGGATAAATACAGCATTTGAAGTGGTCCAGGTGGCTATGGGCTGACCTGTGACCTCACGAAATTCACCTGCTCAAGTCAGAGCTGCCTGGAACTTGGAATGTGACTTTGTTAGGAAATTTAAGAAGACCAAGTGGCAGCCAAGGGAGAAGGTCACCGACAAGCAGGGCCAAGCAGATCCCACCTCATCCAGGACCTTGACCTCAGACTAACCACCCCCTGACCTGACCTGTGGAAACAGAAGTTCTTAAGCCCCCAGACCATGGCATTTTGTTACGTGGTATTCTTAAAAAACAAATGCACAGACGTCTACTACGTCCTACTTAATCTATTCTACAGTTACTTTATTTACATATTTATTTTTAATTGTAATATTTGTTCATCTATTTATTGCTTTGTTGGGTTTAAAACAGGGTCTCAACTTTGAAGCCCAGGCTAGCCTGAACCTCACTATGTAGCCCACATTGGTCTCAAACCCACGGCTACTTTCCTGCCTCAGCCTCCTGGGTGGCACAAGTCACCACACATTACTTATTCATGTCTTGAACAAAACCCCCTTCATTATGCTGTTGAGAGATATAGGGTTTCATTATGTAGCCCAGGCTGTCTGGACTACATAACGGTACTGCTTCAGCCTCCTGAATGATGAGAAAGAAGAGAGGTGGGTGGGGTGGGAGGAGACAGAGACAGGGAAGCAGGAAGGAGGGAGGGAAGGGTAGGTGCATGGAGGGAAGGATTTCTATTTCTGCCTTCTCTTTAAATATGCTGTGTATGTCTGTGCATGGACGTGTGTCCAAATGTGCACATGTATACAGAGGATCATGCGCTCTAGGCTGTCCTCAGACTTACTATGTAGCCAAGGATGGTCTCAAGCTTCCAATCCTGCCTCCGATTCCCAAGCACGTGGTACTAAGGCACAGGCCAGCACACTTGTTTCATGCAGTAGTGGGGATGGAACCTGGAGTTTCATTGCTGCTAGCACTCACCTATTGGGCCATAGCCTTAGTGCTTTCGGTTGAGACAAGCTGGCTGTAGCCCAGTCTAGCTTCCAACCCATAGTAATCCTTCTCCTTCAGCCTTCCTACTGCTGGAATGACAGATGTGGCCACCATAACACAGCAAAACCACTTCTTTTCATGTCACGCCTTGTTCAATGGACTGGATTCATGAAAAAGGGACTTAGCTAAGGAGGAAGAAATGAATGGGGTCCTATTTTAAATACAGCAATCTAGAAAACCTCTCAGTGGAAGCCTTACTTAAACTGAGGCCAGTCGAATGAAAACAAAAGCAACCACACATAGGCAGAAAATTTAAAAATGCCCACACTCTAAGAACCAAGAGAATATGAGAGAAGATATACTCCATTCTTCTGCAAGGAAATTTCAATCCCTTCCTTGATGGAATAAGGACGGGTGTGGCCCAAGTGCCTCTTAAACGCTTTCAGCCAAGTTACCTGCTTCCACATCTATTCCAGAACCACTGATCTGCTGGTCCTTGAGTCTGGAGGTTCTGCAGCACAAATCAACGGCTTTCCTTGCACTTACCTCAGGATTCATCTTATTTCTTCTGCTAGATAGATGCCATTTGTTCTCATCCCTAACTTCCACATGATTTTACTATTTGTGCTCAGTACTAGGGATAAAATGTTGACCGAGCAGTTAAGAGCACTAGTGGTTCTTACAGAGGACCTGGGTTCAGTTCTCAGCACCCACATGGTGCCTCACAACCACCTAAAACTCCAGATCCAGGAATCCAACACCCCCTCCTGAACTCCAAAGCCTCCGGCATATACATAGACACACTCACACATACACACCTATAAAATAAACTATTATAAAAATGGAGACTGAGGTGACTGTGGTTCCTAGAATATATATACCGATGGAGAAGTCAAAAACAAATAAGTAAACTAATTTGGTAAGTGAGTGTTACAAAAACAACAAATACAATAGAAAAATTTAAAAGCTTCAGTGTACATTATTAGGGAAACTAATGTAACCACGGTTTTGAAATCAAGGCTTCAAAGGAGCGGTATTAATAATCAAAGTGGGGTGCATGAAACACCCAGCGCACTGAAAAGCTTGTTATAAATGAAGATCCCTTGGCTCTATGTTGATCCCAACCAGGCAAAGGAGCGCATTTGAAAGGTTCAGAAGCATTATACTAGGATCCTATATGTAGCACCTGCACTACGGAATGGTACACGATCCAGGAACTAAGCTGAAGACTTAAAAACACATGCACACAGACAGACAGAGACACGGGGACACGGATCATCCTTGATACAAGAATGTCAACTTTATTGTGCTCAGGGGCAGCTTATATAGGGCTCTGACCATGCCCCAGCCCTTGGGATCTTTCAGTTGCAGGCCCACCAGAAACCTCTCTCCTGCCTTCAGAGCAGCTGCAGACACAGGTAAACAAGTTGTTTTGCTCAGTTCAGTCCAGCAGGCAAAGGGTCTGAGGCAGGCCAAGAAAGTCAAGAGGTCTGCAGCCCCCAACACCAGTACTCTTCCAAAGGCTTCAACAGATAACACATTTTACAACACATTTTTTAGAAAAAAAAAAAAAAAAGCACTGTTAGGGCTGGGAATGAGGCTTAGTGGCTTAGGAGCACTTGCCTAGAATATACAAGGTTCCGATTGCGTCTCCAGTACTGGAGAAGAAAATAATAGTCCTGACACTAGTCATAGATGACAAAGAACACTTAATGAAGGGACTATTAGAATCTGGGCATTGTAATAGGGGAGAGAGACTGGGCTCAAGTCCAGATACGATAAGGATAGGAAGAGATGTACTCAAAGGGCAGGTTCGATGTCTGTGAGTGGAAAATCACTGAGAGGAAACATCCAGTCTAGAGGGTTCTTTGTTCTAAGGCTCAATTGGATTTTTGCAGGAGGCAGTCTGGGTGATACTGAGGGCAGAAGGATAAGGAATTTAATCAGGCATCAACGGAGAGACATAACTTCTGCCGAAATGACCCAGCAGAATTCTTGGTAAAAGTGAGCTACACAGGCCAAGGCTAGAGTCCACAGTTGGGGTCTAGAATAAATAAATAAATAAATAAATAAATAAATAAATAAATAAATAAAAGGACTCAGAGGAACCTGACTTTTTTTTTTTTTCAACTGGAGGTCAGGGAATTAAGTGAGAGAGAAAGAAGGAAATAATTTTATGAGCAATATCTTCCTAGCCAGGCTAGGCTTGAACTGGGCTTTTCCTTTCTCAGGCTCCCAAGTCAAGTGTTGTGCTTGCAGGTGTGGTCCTGTAAAAGCCACCAAACTCTAGGGCCTAGTGCGGAATCTGGGGTAGAAGTATTGTCCAGAGATCACCTAGAAAGGATCCCATGTGAGGGGCAGTATGCCAAGTGAGAAATGCAGAGTAAAGTCTGTGGGCTGTACCGAGAGTTGAAGGTTGGAAGAGGATCCTGGGAGTTGTAGTTGAAGAACCTCCTAAGACTCAATGCATACCCAGGCAAGCCGCTTATGACAGCATACAGTGGGACAGATTGTAGAGAATCAAACGACAGAAGCCTGGAAGAGTCTGTGGCTCTGGAGACTCTCAAGGCCTCCCTTGGGAGAAGGAGCCTTACTGGGGTGTTATTGCAGTGACAGGTGCACAGGGTTGGGACGCCAGAGTTTGAACAGGAAAGGGAATAGTGGGCACTACCTGGCAAAGGGCAAACATTTGCTTGAAACTATACAGAGACACCTCCCATGGCTCCCACAAGTACTGGGCGAGCAGATTGCAAAAGAACAACCTGTATGTACATATAAAGACATGAACGGGTTAGCATTATTAGAACCAGCCTGGATTCAGAAACCAGTAAGACAGGAGAAAACTCAAGGTGGGCACATCTAAACTCTACACTCTGCATAGAATCATCATGTGCAATTAATCACTTGTTCCCTTAACAAGTCTGTTGATCACGAGGGGAGTCTGATGAACAACAGATAAGATACATCGCTGACCCCAAGGCAGGTTGGGGAAGAGCTTTCCAGCCAAGGGGCTACTGAGCAGTAAAATCGGTCCTCTTACAGGCTGATAAGTAGCACCAAGTTAGAAGCTATCCTTGTTCCCAGGCAGTGAGTCTCAACTTCTCACATCCTACGAATCCCCTGGGAGCCTTGGAAAGATGTGGAATCTGATTCCGGTGCAGGGCCTGAGAGCTTGAATTTCTAACAAGTTCCAGGACCAGGAGACAATAATGCTGCTGGTCCGTGGGCCTTCAGAGTAACAAGGCTTTAGGTAACATCTAACATGTCTTTTGGGGTGAAATGATATGCCTGTATTTATTTGTTATTATTTTGAAATCATATATGTGTGAGTGTTTGCCTACCTCCACTTACAGGCTGTGGAGACCAGAAGAAGCCTTCGGGTCCTTTAGAACTGGAGTTACAAACAGTTGTGAGCCCCAGTGCGGGCGCAGAGAATTGAATCTTGGTCCTCCTGGAAAAGCAGTCAGCATTCTTAGCCAGTAAGCCATCTCTCCAGTCCTATTTTGGCTTGTTTGAGACAGGGTCTCACTATGTAGCTCAGGCTGACTCAGAGTTCACTATATAGGTCCTCATTCCTTAGCCTTCCAAGTCTTGAGGTTACAGGCGTGTATCACTACACCTGACCTCACTCTCACTCCAAGAACCAATAAATAAACATGCCCACACGTCCCTATCCTTGGCACTCAAGATTTCAGCAAGAGAGACCGGCTGACGCTGCGGTGACTCTGGCTTATGTCATTGAGTCTCTGCATAGTCTGGGCTTGAGTCTGTGTGTGATCCAGCCAAAGAAAGACCCCCTCACACACGTTTAAGGAAATTTCCTTTGTATTAAAAAAATTCACACAACTTCATAAGGTTTGCTGTAGCAACTTCTCCACTTCACATGGCATGCATGCTATCTGTCTTCTAGATTAAGTCATCTACCACCCCATTCGTGTTCCTCTGGCCTCACCTCCAACTGAGACGGAAGATAAGCACCTTAGACCAGGGTTTCCCCACCAGGCCGAAGGCAAATATCTGAGGATCATCTTGAAGTATCATGTTCTCTGATCCCTAAACTTCCTCCTGGCCATTAGAATCAGAGAAATGGGAAAGGAAGACTGGATGGGGTTTCCCGGGATGGGGGTGTCACTGTTTTAACCCTGATGGCCCTCAGCTGCTGAAGTAGGCCCAGCCTGACACCCATCTGCTTCATTTACAGTCTTAGCTTTTAAACCCAGGCTACACCCTCTGCCCCCAACCACCCACTCACTCCATCATCCTCGGGAGGTAAAACTATATTAACTTAAAAATAAAAACTATTATTTCTATAACCACACTATTGACTTTCATAGAGAATGATAGGTGGCATGGCCACCAGTTTGAAAACTGTCTTGGAACTGAACCACTTTTCTTGACCAGAAAGGCCTCTTGGCTCTTCTGGGCTGGTGCTGAGCCTCCCGGAGCAGCAAAGCATGCAGGAGAAGGGCGTAAGAAGAAGGCTGCACAGCTTCAAAGACACTCCTCGAAATCCTTCGCAAACAGTAAGCGTCCTGGTGGCTCCTCATGTTTCTTCTAAGGAATTTGTCTGCGTATGTATAATTGTAGAGGGTCCACCTAACGCAGCTGTGATGAAGACAGGTGGGCAGATTATGCCTGGGAGGGGTCGTAAAAAAGGCTGTGAGTTTGAGAAGTCTTGGTTTTAGACTTCCTTCCCCAATTTGAAAGGCTCAAGGACCTGTGGTAGAAGAGAAGGGAGAGCCGTGTTTTCCCGCCCAGCGATTGATGGTTGACCTCTCTGTGTTAGTGCCTGAACTGATGTGTCACAGCGACACGATAAGAGGAGCTGAGTGAGAGTTTAAAAGCGATCTGATATTAAGTCAAGATATACCAGAGAGGACAGGGAGTTCATGGGATGCCCATGTGGCACCTGATAACGACATGAGCCTCCTCATGGAGGAGTGGCTACAAGAAAAGAGATGGGCTTTGGTTTGGGGGAACACAATGAATTTGGGAAATGCATTTACAAATGTGTGTTGGATGGAAGCTCTCAAACATCTCTGGCCTACATCTAGGCACCAGCCATCCCATTACATCTACATCCCACTTAGTTCAAAGTGAGGGTCGCAGCCTAGCAGCATCAGCACCACCAGAAAAACAGCAGAGGCTTCTCACCCTAGACATAACTGAATTAGAACCTCTAACAGAAAAGCCCTCACAGACGCATCAACAAACCATGCAGGCGATTCTGATATGTATTCACGTTTGACCCTAAACCAGTAGTTCCCAACCTCCCCCTTTAAGACAGTTCCTCATGTTGTGCTGACCCCAACCATAAAACTTCATTGCTACTTCATAACTATAATTTTGCTACTGTTATGAATTATAATATAAATATTTTTGGAGAGAGAGAGGCTTGCTAAAGGGGTTGTGGCCCACAAGTTGAGAACCACTTCAGCTAAACTCTGCAGAAAATTAGCTTTATTTCTTTTTAAAAAATATTTTATTATTATTATTTTCTGTTCATAGGTGTGAGGGTCAGATGCTCTGGAACTGGATTTACAGACAGTTGTGAGTTACCATGTGGGTGCTGGGAATTGAACTCAGGACCTCTGGAAGAGCAGTCAGTGCTCTTAACCACTGAGCCATCTCTCCAGCCCTATTTCTTAAATAGAATACAAGAGTCTCTTTAATATTGTTGTTAAATCTGAGACAATAGCACATGAAGATAGAAAGCTAAAGGTATCAAATGTTCTACAGCTTAGAGAACAGTTAGACGTGGACTTTTCTGGGTCGTGGTTGAAGTGGGGAATGACCAGGGGTTCTCTCTGTGGCTTTCAGGGAAGCAAACTGCTCCACATGTACTGTAGTATAGTCATGCGCGGTGTGGGTGCTCTCTAAGAAAGCGCCCTGTGCAGCTGCGGATGGCCTGTAATCTTGCTGGGAGATGGAATCTGATACTGCATTAACTTGTCCTAATGAGCAGGGTTAAATGGCTTCCATCCCCCTCCGCTGACCTCATTTAACACTGTCCTTGAAGAGACAAGGCCAGTATCTGCAGATCGGGAGGGACGAGAGACTTCTCGGTAGAATTTATAATAAAAAATGGCTTCTATGTTCTGGGCTAGCAGCTTCTCTATCATTCTGCCTGCCTGCTCGTCACTCTATTTCTAGGTTGGATTAATTCCCAGAGAGTGGAGTCATTTTCCCAATGGAAACTCTCAGCACTGATTGGAAGGACAAAGAGATTAGTGAGATTTTAGTTTTTTGTCCTGATGCAATTGGGAAAAAACAAAGGTATCCTGGAGATATGTTTTCTGTTGTTAAATCCCAGCCTGGATTTAACTTCTGGGTTCCTTTCTTCTCTCTTTGCCTCTTCCTTTTAATAAACATGCAATGGCGTGCATTGATGAGGCACATAACTGTGCAATGCACACGGAAGACGGTTCCCAAACTCACATCTCTATCCCCTCTCCTCTAACGTTTGGAAAGGAGAAAACTGAAATATATTTTGCCTCAACCCCTTGCCACTATTTGGCCTTTCAGTGTTGCTTTTCCAGTGGGGAGAAGGGGTTTAAAGCTATTTTATTT
>JAQHUG010000001.1:8722373-8819971 GCA_028555095.1 Dicrostonyx torquatus
TTTTCTAGACAGGGTTTCTCTGTAGCTTTGGAGCCTATCCTGGAACTAGCTCTTGTAGACCAGGCTGGTCTCGAACTGACAAAGATCCGCCTGCCTCTGCCTCCCGAGTGCTGGGATTAAAGGCGTGCGCCACTACCGCCCGGCAAAGTGCTTAGTTTTTAAAATCTGGGAGCGGAATGCCTGTATCTACAGACACAACCTCTCTGTGTCATCACCGGAATCATAACATAAGGGAATTTTTAAGATCTAGGAAAATCAAGAACACACATGTCATTTCAACTGCTCTGGAGGCTGAGACAGGAGAATCAAGAGTTCCAGACCAACATGGGCCATTTGCCAAGACACTATCTCCAAAGTTTTCGAAGGGCTGGCAGAGTAAGTGGCTCAGTGGCAGACATTTGTCTAGCATGTGTGAGTCTCTGGGTTTGATTCCCAGTGAAACAAAGAAGATAATGCAGGTGATGCATATTTTATTTATAGAAAATTCGGGATGGAAGTTGCATGATATTTTTCCCCACAAAGATGCATTTGGTCTTAAATCTAATCATCCTCGTGAGTAAATTCCTATCAGACAACATGGGTTTTTCTCTTTAACAGCTTCATGGGTTTTGATCCTTGGTGAGTTTCTGGGTTGGTTGAGAGCCTATTTGATGGTTGGGCAGGGAGACTCTGGAAAAGGGCCTCTCCGGTTAGAACCCCTTTCTCTTTGCTATGTAGATGTGTGGTCTTATTACCTTCTCTGGACCTTCATTTCAGGGGTACTGTAAGATTACATTGACACAGAACAAATAATTTACTGTAGTTTCCAAAGGCCAGATAAATGCTCCCTATAATTTATATTGGTTATTAGTTAAACACCTAAAGGAATCTTAGTTACATTTGTTTCATCTACTTTCTATCTATCTTTCTTTCTTTCTTTCTTTCTTTCTTTCTTTCTTTCTTTCTTCTTTTTTGCAGTACCGGAGACTATACCCAGGGGCCTGCTTTACCACTAAGCCATATCTCTAGCTCACCAATATCTATTTTATGTTTTCTGTTTAATGTTATAATAGAACAGAAATTTGTTTTGTGCTTTTTTTTTTTTCTTCTTTTTCATCACTCTCCTTAGGCCTGGGAACGGGGATCACAAAAACAGCCATCTGGTCTAACATGAAGTCTGCTTTGTGTTCCTCATTGGGAGAAGGTTTTGATCAGCAGCCATGCTGGGCAAGCTGTGGGCTTCTGCCCACAATAAAGGCAGAAAAGTTCAAATATCCTAAGAAGGGCTATAAAGGGAGCAGCTTGTGGATCCCAGAATGGATGTGAGCAGAACTTGTCCCTATTATCCCTGGGGCCCTTTCTCTTTCTAGGGACTTGGGGTGGCCCAGGTGTCTGGACTTGGGAGCTGATTGCTTTTCTGGGTCATGGACTGGCAGAGAGCACACCGCTTCTCTCCTGCCCTCATTAGAGTCTACAGTCTCCAGCGTGTTGAAGAGGACACTCAGAGCTTCCGTGAACACACAACAGTGAACCTAGAGAGCTGGCAGCAGGGCAGGGCCTCAGAGGAGTCAACCCCAGCAACAATAGGGAGAAGACTTCTTGGAATTGCTTCCAGGCCCTGGTGAGTCTGGAAAACCACCTCGCTGGTGGGCCCCATGCCAGTCCGACAGATGGTCTTACTGCTGGCAGCACACTCTATTTCAGGCTGCCAGGTGTGTTCCCTGAAGGCAAGTGACCCATCCAGGAGTGCCAGAGAGGCCGTCCTGGGGGACATCTCAGTCTGTGACATGAGCTCTGCCTACTGCCTCTTCCTCCCAAGGTCTGCTCTTACTGGCGGGGAGACTAGCTTTTTCACCTTGAAGCATATCTCTGAGTTACATGCTGGTGGGTGGATGTCCACCCTTGTTCCTACATGACAGCCCCCAACTGAAACGGTCTGTTTTTGCCAATCAACTCAGCTACTGAAAGGCTTAAAAGCCTAGGAAAGAGCAAAGATGGGGGTTGGGAGATGGCTCAGTAGGCAACAGTACTTGCTGTGCTGGAACAGGGATTTGAATTTGAATCCCTAGTACCTTCATAGAGAGCCTGGCATGGTTGTATAGTCTCGTAACTGCAGCCCTGTGGAGTGCAAACTCAAGAGGATGCCTGGAAGTTGCTGGCTTGCCCAATTAGCCCCAGGTTCACTGAGAGACCCTGTCTCAAGGGAATAAGGTAGAAAGTAAGAAAGCAGGATATTGATTCCCTGGCCTTATGGTCCGGCATGGGTCTGTACACACACACACACACACACACACACACACACACACACACACACACAGTGGGAAAGGGGGGGTTCTCAGGACTCAGATTACAAACCCTGTGACCTCTATGAATGACAGCAAAAAAGAACTTTCAAATTTATAATTTCATATCCTTTAAGACCCCAGACCTCTTGTCGTATTCTTTCCTACCCCCTGTTTTTCCCCTCCTTTGAAAGTGTCAAATGCTTTTATAATAGAAGTATCCTCTCCCAAACATTCAGGAGAAAGCCTGAGGAAATTTAATGGTTCCAAATTCAGCCTGTGGATTTGCGATAAGGATTCAAGGCAAGAAACCTTTTAACTCAGAAAAGAATCTTTTTGCAGCCATTGTCCAATTAATGCGAAGTATCTGGTTACTGGCGTGTAGCATAATGCACCACAGAGCACAGTGAATGTCCTCAGAGCGGGCCAACTCCGTGATGCCCCTGAGTGTGTGTGAGTGTGTGTGTGTGTGTGAGAGAGAGAGACAGAGTGATGTGAGATCAGTTTCAAAAAAGAAGCCCCTAGAACAGTGCTTTTAGGGATGAAAGAACAGACACATTTGAGCTGAAACACAGCTGAAGGTTGTGTGCTGGTAATGACAAGAAATGGAAAAGGAAACTGGGAAAACCGCAAGCCATGCCCTCTTTAAGGAAAAAAAAAAAAAAACCCAGAAAGACTGTTGGAAGAATTAAACTTAAACCTCACGAGAGTTTGTGGGTATGGAAAGTCACCAGCTAGCTAATATTAACACAGCTCACAACAGAGCACTGCTGCTGGAAATAGGACAGTCACAGCTCTGTCACTGGGCTGTTTACATTCCCTGGCCAGCCCTGAACTTCTTCCTGGCTCTGGCCCCTGGGCATTGCATTTCTGGAGGCTTTTAGATAATCGACCACACTCGGCTGTCTACTTTCTCCAGGAACTCACACCCTAAGAAGGAAGCCTGCTTTGTTTGCTTGCGGTGGAAGTGTTGGAGCCTCAAACAACCCACTAGGCATCAGAGGCCAAGTTTCTCAATTGCGTTTGGTTGCTGGCAGGGAGGGGCCGACGAGGACCCTCTGGCTTCCTTCACTATGGAGAATTTGTTGCCACCGTCTAGATTTTCTTACTTCAAAAAGTATCCGCTCCACTCAATTAGGAAGTATTTCTCAACGCTGAGAAACCAAAGAGCCGAAGAGCAGGTATTGTTTTGCTTGTGCTAACTTTAAAAATAGCTAGTGCTTATTTCTGGGTGTGGCCTTGCGATGTTAGGAAATCTGTTTCTGCTGGTTTACTTGTTTTCATAGACACAGGGTCAGTTCCAGCTTGTAGTTATCCACACTTGACAGTCGGACAAGCAGGCAGGCCTGGGAGGGTTTACTTGAACTCAGAGCATTTGGATCCTGAGATGAAGCAAATGTTCTCTGGGGAAAACACATGCCTTGCTTTCTTCCGTTATTACTCTTTGATGCTTTGAGAATGTTTTCAGTGTTTCAAAGACGGTCTTGAAACTGTTAATAATAGCTCAATAGATGAAATATCATACCCTAGAAACATACTTGTTTTCCTGCATGTTTCTGTGATTATGTTAATGTCACTAGGATTTGCAAAATGAAAAACGTTTCCATGACCATAATCAGATCATTAATGGGCTGATGAGATCATTTAGCTGTAACAGGTAATTTCTTGTATGTGGTGGGTAGGGGGAAGAGCACAATAATTTTCAGTCCTTTTAGCCCATCAAAACAAATCCAACAGCATGTGGGTGTGTAAGCATTTTTAAAACCCATTTAAAAGGTCAGGTTATTTTCATTTAAAAACATGTGTTTGTTACACTGATTGCATTCTACATATCTAAAAACTGCTTTTTTAATTGTACTGTATTGTTAGAAGAAATAGCAACATCTGGTCCATTTAAATCCAGCAGTTTATTTTGAAATATGGCAATGGGATATGAAGTACAGGGCACACCAGTCACCACACTGAAGATGACCAGCCGCAAGCCTTTACCTAGAATGGCAGAACTAGTCAGGAGATTGCCGACGTCTTTACTGCGCTTGTCTTCCTCGGTGGTAGATGACCCAGTTAGTGAGACACTTCCCAGAAACGGAAGCAGAGGACCGTAGAGGAAAACCCTCCCGTGACTCCTTCCCCCAAAGCTCAAGCTTCTTTTGGAAAAGGATAGATTATGATTTGTGAGGAAACTGCTTTTAGGCTCCTTCTCATGTCATTTTAAAAAGTGCTAGAGATTCGGGTTCTCTGTGCTAAGGGAGCTAGGCCAGCCCCATTT
The DNA here is from genome assembly GCA_028555095.1 of Dicrostonyx torquatus. Classification (NCBI taxonomy): domain Eukaryota; kingdom Metazoa; phylum Chordata; class Mammalia; order Rodentia; family Cricetidae; genus Dicrostonyx; species Dicrostonyx torquatus. The sequence goes on from JAQHUG010000001.1 coordinate 8,726,904, forward strand.
ACCTCTCACTCAGGTGTGTTGTCACACCAACCAAAACCATCTCTCCATTTCCTCCCAGCATGCTCTTGGTTTTCAAGTGGAAAGTTGGAGGACCATGTGGTGGTACCCAGTGTCTTTGCTTACCCCAGTAGCAATGTCACAGGCTTCTTCCATGGGAGCGGGGAGGGAAGAGTGGCTGACCCTGTTTGGGGTGAGGGGGTACATTGATTTCTTCCCCCTTCTGAACATTGTGTACGTAGAGGTGGTTATGCTGCTTAAATAATCCTGTGGGTCTTTTTTTTTTTGGAATTTATCTTACTGTTAACTTATTTAGTGTGTGTATTTATGCATGTATGAAGAGGGTGTGGTGTGCGCACATATATGCATGTGTGTGTGCTATGTGTGGGTGATCATGAGATGGACAAGGAGGCTAAAGGTTGAGAACAATATGTCTTTTCTTAGTTTCTCCTCCTCCTCCTCGTTACTATTATCATTATTCTCATTATTCTTGAGGTAATCTTACTGAAACTGAAGCTGGCCGCTGTGACTAGATTGGCAGGCCGGCAAGCCCTCGGGATGCCTCTCTGTCTCTGGTGCTGGCATTACGTGTGTGCGCTGCTGAGCACAGCTCTTCACATGGGTCCTGGGCATCAGAGCCCAGCTCTGCAGGTTGCACAGTGAGTGCATTTCCCACTGAGCCACCTCCCAGGCCTAACTTTTGGTATTTTAAGATAGAGTCTCATTTTAGCCCAGGTTGCCCAAGACTGTCCTCGAATGCCCCCTGTCTTTCTTGCCCAAGGGCTGGGATTACCCGTACACTACCACACCCAACTACTGAAAGTTTATTTAGAAAGTGCTACACAATTGTGCCTTCAGAACATGAGGACCCAGATTGGGGCAACCATAATGGATGGTGTGGGACTAGCTGGGAGCACTATGCTACTTTATTAGTTTTCTGAATATATTAATGAGAAATGCTATATTTGATTCCCCTCTAAAGCAAATTGCAGCTGTGCAGACCTGCAGCCTAGCAGAATTAGAGAAAATGGACCAATCTGGTTAACCTTGGAAAGCGGGTTGAAAACGTATAAGCAAAGCTAATGATATCAATGTTCAAATGACTGTCACATTCATTGTCTCTATTCTTTACATTCCTGTAAACCACATCTACAATAGAAAGTTACAAGGACAGGGACATGGAGAGTATGAGCGTTGTCCTAGAAGTCACCTGGCTAGAAAATATAAAAGGGAGACAGGAGTCAGGCAGTGGTGGCACACGCCTGTAATTTCAGCTCTCAGGAGGCAGAAACACATGGGTCCCTGCGAGTTCAAGGTCTTCAGAAAGAGTTTCAGGACAACTGGGGGAGGGGGAGGAGACAGGAATGCCTAAGTTTGGGCTTTTATACTTTATCCTTTTTGCCATACCCCCCATAACAACCCATTGATAACAGGGAGCACTGACCTGTCTCCTAGACAGTATTCTAAAACCTTGACCACTGTCATAATCCTGACTGCAATGGCCATGTCTATGATTAACTCCTATTTTTCTGTACTGGTGATTTAAATCACCCATTAACAAATCTGTTTAGGAAAAAACTTCATATGCTTACTGTAAGTACAAGAATCAATGGCATTTGCTCTAACTAGGAGACTAAATATGTTCAAAGATGTTGGGCTGTGGACCCAGACCCTGAATTTCCTGTAAACAATGTGTTATGCTTGCAGCTGCTCTGAGCAAAACAACTTGTTTTCCTGTGCTTGCAGCTGCTCTGAGCACGAGACCCTCAGGAGTTCCTGATGGCAGGGGAGTGGTTTCTTGTGGGTTTGGCTGGGGCGTGGCTATCAGTTAAGGATCCATATATAAGCAGCTCCGATATACAATAAAGGGGGCATTCTTGCTTCAAGGATGACCTGTGTCTCTGTCTGTGTGTCTTAGTGTGTTTAAATCTCCAGGCCCTTGCCCGGCTCATGAATGGTCCTATAGTGCAGGCTCTGCACTACAGGCATGGTGAGGGACAATTGTCTATACTCTTGTCAATTATGTTTTAAATAAATGCTGATTGGTCAGTAGCCAGGGAGGGAGTATAGGCATGACAACCAGACAGGAAGTAGAGGCTGGTCAATGAGAACAGGAGAATTCTGGGAAGGAGGAAGCCCATTCCTCTGCAGTCCTGCCCAGACATAGAAGAAGGAAGTTGTGACCTGCCCCGCTGAAAAGGGTACCAAGCCATGTGGCTAATGTATACTAGAATAATGGGCTAATATAAGTTATAAGAGTTAATCAGAAGCCTGAGCCAATGGGCCAATCAGTTTATAACTAATGTTGACCTCTGTGTGATTTTCTTTGGGACTTAATGAATGTGGGAACTGGGCAGGACAGCAACTCAGACAACACAGACATAGTACGGATGGTACACAAAGCAAATTCTGCAGACAGACAGTGTTACCTGTGCAATGGCACACACCTGTTGGCAAGCTAAGTAGGAGGATTGGGAACTGGAGTCCAGACTGAGCTACATTGGGGGGGGGGAAGCATTATCAAAACAGCCTTCTAAGCCTGGAACCTGCTTTTTTTTTTTTTTTTTGGTTTTTCGAGACAGGGTTTCTCTGTGGCTTTGGAGCCTGCGCTGGAACTAGCTCTGTAGACTAGGCTGGTCTCAAACTCACAAAGATCTGCCCGCCTCTGCTGGGATTAAAGGCGTGTGCCACCACTGCCCGGCTTGGAACCTGCTTTTTAAGAAGGACAATTGACTTGCAAGAGCGGTGTTTGGGGCTGGGAATGTGACTCTGTGGTAGCCACTTAGCATACACAAGGCCCAAGGGTTGACACTCAGTGCCCCCTATGACCCAAAGGAGAAGTGTTTAGAGCCTCCTTTGAGGCTGGCTGAGATGGTTTCCTGAATGAAGACGAGGGGAATGAAAAGGTTAGACAACTCTCTCAATTTTGAATGAGTTACTGTTACTGAATGTAATGTCTGCAAACCAGTGTCTTCACCCACAAGTACCAGCAAGAGGTGTGGTATCCCAGACATGCCATCTGCTTCTGCTCCTCTGTGCATTCAAATGCACTCCTCTCTCTAGTTTAGAATTCCTCCTCTACTTATTATTGGCCTTCCTGGATTATTTTATTTATTGTATGCCCTCTGTGTCCTTGGACTCAGGTTACAGGGACTGAGAGGAAACCATTCTCTGGTTCTGCTGGCAGATGCACACAACTCCCTTTCCTGAGACAGTCTGTTTGCTTTGATTACTAGATGTTGCTACTATATTCAGTGTGGTAATTACTTGCTTCTATGTCAATATACATATGCATGTGTGACCCCACCTCATATGCCGTTTACTCCCTCAGGCTCACTTTGCCACATGACAAAGGCTGGTATAAGAGACACCTTTACCATAGACAGATGAGACACACTGGATTATCTGTGACACATATCACTTTTACCCATGCCTTGAGTAGGCCAGGAGAGCCTGTAGGAATGGTCATTGCTGTTTTTATCCACAGATGCTTTGAACCATCTCCTCAATGTTCTTCCCCTTGTACCTTGTGCAATAGAGACAGGATTTGACACAGGGCCTGTGTTAGAGGGAGGACCTCTTGTTCTTCCTGGCCAAAATAACCACACAGAAACTGTATTAATTAAAACACTGCTTGGCCCATTATCTCTGGCTTCTTATTGGCTAACTCTTACATCTTAATTTAACCCATTTCTATTAATTTGTGCATCACCATGAGATTGTGGCCTACCAACAAAGTTTCAGCATGTCTATCTCCAGCAGCGGCTCCATGGTGTCCCTCTGACTTCGCCCTTCTTTCTCCCAGCATTCACTCCCCTACCTTCCTAAGCTCTGCCCTGCTATAGATCCAAAGAAGTTTCTTTATTCATTAATGGTATTCAGGCATACAGAGGAAAATCCCACATCAGGCCTGGTTTGTGTGGTAGTTTTTGTTGGTGGGTGACATTTCTGATGGTGTGCAACAACTAACAGGTAAAATAGATGGCTGTCCATCCAACTGAGAACAAGTCTCTCATCCCTTGCATTCCCAGATCTTTTATAGAGAATATTTCACAAATCCAGGCCCCTAAACAGGTAGAAGATTAAGGTCATGATAAGGTGAAGATGCTAAAGATTGGGAAGATTTGAGGTCATTTTTCTCAAAATTTGTGGGATGGTTTGGTAGGAGTTGGTAGCCTGAATCTAAATGATCCTTCAGGAGAATGTGGTAGGTCTGTCAGACATAGGTGAGACTGTATGGTTGCAATCACTTTATTTTGGCCTCAGGGCAGCAGCCTAGGTCTGGTTCAGATGTCAGAGTCCAGTTAGTGGGGAATGAATGCAACATGTAGGCCTTGTTCTTCTGAATACTAGAAACAAGCTGCTCTGTGACTCAGGTGACCAAGTGGGACACGGGATAGGGAAGGGGGAATTTCTTCTACCTCTTGGTATACTGTTCCTTGGCCTATGAAGAGTGGCCTATGGGTATCCGGAACTCTGCACTGCTTTGTGTAAAAGGCGAGCGGGCTGCATCCGGCCGCCCAGCTAGCTTAACTCCCGAAATAACCACACAGAAATTGTATTAAGTTACTGCCTGGCCCATTATATATAGCCTCTTCTTGGCCAACTCTCACATCCTGATCTAACCCATTTCTATCAATCTGTGTAGCACCACGAGGTCCTGGCTTACCGGGAAAGATTTTAACCAGCATCAGTCTCAGGCAGGAGGTTCATGGCGTGTGCCACTCTCTCTTCTTCCCAGCATTCTGTTCTGTCTTCCCCGCCTACCTAAGTTCTGCCCTATCAAAAGGCCAAGGCAGTTTCTTTATTCAACCAATGAAAGCAACACATAGAAGAACCTCCTATACCACTGCTTGCTCTTAAGAGTGGCAGACTTGGTGTAGACATTATGTAAGAATATAAAAAGCTAGTTTGTGAGTGCATTTGGAAAGCCTGTTCTTTTTTGCTTGATGAGGTCTGCCATTCCCATGATGAGGTCTTTCAATCTCTACCTTCAACCCAGTAACTCTCAAACATAGGCTGTGAGTGCCCTGCAGCCTTGTATATCCAGTCACCTATTCAATGCCTCCATCTGAATGTCCTGCAAACTTGGCAACTTGAATGTATGCAGAGAGAACTCACAAACTATACCTCCTAAGCTGATTCCTCTTCCACTTTTTCCATCAATCATCCTGAAAGCTCAGACCATGAAAACTTAGCTTTATCTTGGTTTCTCCTTTTCTCCTCCTCGTTACCTCCTTTTCTCAATCATTTCAAAAGACCATGTCCTTTAAAGAAAAAGAACTGAAAACACACACACACACACATTTAAAAGAAAGATGCTGAGGGTCTTAGTTAGGGTTTCTGTTGCCATGAAGAGACACCATGGCCTCAGCCACTCTTATAAGGAGAACATTTAATTGAGGTGGCTCACTTACAGTTCAGAGTTTCAGTCCATTGTCATCATGGCAGGGAGCATGGTGGCTTTTAGGCAGACATGGTGCTGGCTACATCTTGATCAGAAGGCAACAGGAAGAGGACTGGAGCACTAGATGTTGCGTGAGCATTTTTGAGACTTTGAAGCCAACCCCAACAGTGACACACTTCCTCCAACAAGGCCATACCTACTTCAACAAAGCCACATCTCCTAATAGTGCCACTCCCTATGAGCTTATGGAGCCAATAATAATTGGCTACCACCCTGGATAATACAACAATGGCCATCTTCATACTAGCAGCTAAGAGCCTCATTAGCTGTTCAGTCTATAAAGTTGAATCCTCTAACAGTCTCATTCTGGTGCTGAAGTCCTAGAAAGTCCACAAAGAGTCATTCCTCTTCAGTCCGTGTTGGAAGACTGAAGAATCTGGAGTTTGATGGCAACAGCAGGAACACATGAACATACTAGCAAGAAGCAGAGGCAGACAGGCAACACTGCTTTCCCTCAGGTCTCTATATACGTGGACCACCCATCAGAAGATTTCCACGGTGACAAGTAACTAATACACTTCCAAATTAAGTATTAAATTTGCCACGATCATCCTACCATCTTCTCCTCCCTGTCTTCTTAAAACCATAGCCTTAAGTTTGTGCCCCATATCCGCTCATACTGCTGTACTCCACATTCTTTGCATCATTCAGAGTTTTCATCTCCAAATGAAATCTTGCTTCACCTCAATGAAGGAACATGATTCTGCGCATTCGTTGTTTCTGCACCAATACCAAACACATATCTGTCAGAAACAAGACACATTTATACAGCTGAATGAGCTTCATCACTATTGGGGAAGTTGTGGGGCCAGGTACTTCACAGGGGCAGGATGCTGTCACTCAGGGCAAAAGATGGCAATGGCAATGACATAAGGCTGAGTCAGAGAAAAGCTTACTTTTGAGAATGTGACCTTCAGCTTGTGCTTCCCTCCAGCAGTTTCATCGACCAAAATCTCTCCTTCAACAGATCCCTGGCAAAGGGAAAATAGGAGGGAGAAGAAAACACAGATTGACTAGTTTAATGGACAAGAATTTGAGATGATGTGGGCTAGCAGAGCCTTGCTCTCTTGTAGGTGGACTTTTCTGTCCCTCTGGTCAGCTTCCAAATAACAACATGGAGACTTTATTAATTATGAAAGTTTGACTGGCAGCTTAGGCTTGTTTCTAACTAGTTCTTATAACTTAACCCATTTCTATTCATTTACTTTCTGCCTTGTGGCTTTATTACCTTTACTTTGTAATGTCCATGTTGCTTGTTTTGCATCTCCTCTTGTCTCTGCCGCCTTCTTCCCAGCATTCTCTCTGCCCCCAAAATCCTGCCTAGCTATTGGTCATTTAGTATTTTATTAAACCAATCAGAGTAACACATATTCACAATATACAAAAAGATTATTCTGCAACATTTCTCCCTTTTTGTCTAAATAAAAAGGAAAAGTTTTAACTCTAATATAATAAAAATATAAACAATAAGAATAATTGTTAGGTAAGAATTACATTTACAATGTCCAGTCCATTTGTATTTGGCATATTTCGAAAAATACTCCATTATTTCTTCTATCCTGGTGAGTCCAAAGCTTTGTACCTAATTTGCCTTCTAACATAACAGAGGAAAACTGCAGCTCTGACTACCCAGTCTTCAAGTCCATCAAAGACTCCGGAAGGATGTAATATAACCTGAACAAACAGGAAGGGCAGAGCAAACAACTTCCCACATGAATTGAATTTGAACCTTAAAAAATTTGGCTCTTATCCCTGACCTGCATAACACTCTGAATCTTGAGGCCACTCTAATTCCCCTTCTCAAAGAAATCTATGTTGAGGCTCCGTATTCTCCAAAAGTTTTAGAGGATTGCTGATACAGGCTCAGCCTCCCTAGGTGAAATGACACACATTTTACTATAGCATGTTCTAAGGAATGTAAAGAGAGCTTTTAGTGCCTTAGAGTAAATGGTTAGCTAGGGATTGCACCAAAGTTGTTAAAAGTTGTGGGGTTTTGTTCGTCTGAGTCAAGTTAATGAGATGGTCCAACTGGTGACTTGAGCTGGTTCTTGAGAGTCACATGATAGAAGAAAAGAACTGAAACTTCATCTGTATGTGTATACACACACACACACACACACACACACACACACACACACACAAAGAATGTGAAAAGGAAGTCATGTGATCTGGGAGAGCAATAGCAGAATATCCACTTAATACCCCAAAGCTCTGGGCTGTGTCTAGTATGTGTGTGGTTGTGTTTGCACGCACATTTAGGTGTGTGTGCGTGCACATTTATGGAGTATTGCAATGCTGTTGGTAGTTAAGTAACACTTGAGAGAACTGGAAAGTGGCTGGTGTCCTTGTAGTTGGTTTGAGAAGAGAAAGATTTAATCGTTTGGGTGTAGGAGTAAAAGATTATCTGTGTGGAATTTCAAACAGAAGGCAGAGACTTTACAGCACTCTTGTGTGGGAATTTGTGTAACTCTTTGTAGGTAGCATTGAAGTCAGTTGCTGTGATAAGATGAAGCTGCACTTTAATATTTCTGTCTATTAAATATGACATTAAGAGTGGAACCATTTTATTGTGGTAATTACAAAACTCCTCTAATGAAGGGAGGGGGAAATGCTGTATTTTAGAAAAGAAAATGCTGTATTTTAGGATCTTGTAATTACCAACATCCCGAGAGGGTGAGGAAAGATTAATAGCTTCTGAGTCACCATCACCCAGCTTCGTGACCTGCCTTCCTTACACACCTATCCTAGGGCAGTGGCACCACCACCCATCCATCCTGTTATTCAGGTAGGTGCTTTGTGTTTCTTCGGTCGGCATCTATGCTGTCACCATGTCCTTTCAATCTTATACCTGGATGCCAGTCTTCGCTTTCCCAGACCCTTAGCCCACAGGCCATCATTACTTCTTGTCTGAGACACAGAATAACCTCCTGAGTTTCCACTGGAGACAGACTGTCTTTCAGAGGCCGACCTCCCAGGCCCCTGCTTGTGATCTTTCAATGACTTCCACCTGCTTCGGGGATAAGGCAGAAGCTCCCTGACACCCTGTCACAAAGGGCTTAATTAGGTTTGGCACTGATGCCCTTTCTCACTGCCTGTCTACTTACCCCATTTCCCTGTCACTGCCTGGCCAGGCTCGTCCCTCCATTTGTGTTAACATCTACTCTCCCTTCAACTCTTCATTACCTAGTAGCTCCCCCAGGGTGGGTGGCTTTCCTGGATGAGCAAGTGCTCTTACCCTGAGCTGTATCCCCAGCCCTCAGGCAGGTTTCCTACCACAGTCCTGTGTCTAATAAATGCTCCAAAGAAACCTTGTAATTAATTCTCCTTTGCTGTCCCTGTCCTGAGCAATTCCATCCATCCGTGGAGCTATTTAATATCAATAGGTCTTAGACAATTAGCAACATGCCTGTCAGATGTGGGACACTGAATACAGGTTGATGGAAATGAATGAATAGGATAAAATGGATGTCATGGATTTGACCCTGAGACAGAAGTGCTTAAAAGAATCCTGGCTGTTAGGCTTTAAGAAGAGGAGGCAGGGTGTGATTGCTTTCAATTGTGCTTGTGTATGTGTTTCATAAGATTCACAGGGCTAATTTGTTTAGAAAGCTTGGGTGTATTTTGGAGGTTATGGAGAAAATTAAGCATGACTCGTGGGTAGAATTGCAGAGAAGGGCTGTGGGCTGTGTTGTAATAGTAAAGACAGATGAGAGAGAAAGGAATGAGCTACCTTTCACAGAACACACAGTTACATGTCCCTCTTCGATGATCACTGTAACAGTGGCTTCTGATCATCAAAGAGAACCTTGGATGATGTATAGATGGCCCATTCTAGCTCTAATATTCTAGATCAGTGGGCAGTGGAAAGATGAGAAGCACAGATGGGTTTTTTAAATTTATCTAGTTGTTAAAAAGTCTATAGGATGAACTATGCTCCAGAGTCTAAGAGCGAGGAAGATAGAATCTAATGGCTTTGGAGGTTTTGCAAATCCTCTAGCAAGAGATGAAATATAACTATGTCTAGTAAAGACCTCAGGTGAAAAGCTCATGCACCAGGGCTAGCTTTCATGAACCTAACGGACCAATGAATACTTCTATGCACAGCTGTGTAGCTGTATAGCGCCTTCCAGTCTAGGGAGAGATAACTATGTGTATGTATAGTCATGGATGGATAGGAACATTGAGGAATTTCAGGCTCTTCTGTGATGTTTTAACCATTAGCACCCCCCAATGTAAAGTCTCTTATTCGTTTCCATTTTCCCCCTGAATTTAACACAGCCAAACTTCCTTTCTTCAATGGGAACTTGTAAAGTTGTTCCATCCTTATTATTCCTATTACCATGGCTGTGCAGATCTACTTAAGGGACACCTGGACTATGGGCTGAATTCTGAACTGTTAGCAATCCTGTCATGTGCTTAGGAATTTTTCCCACTTACTGAACTCAGCTGTCTTTGAAACACAGAGCAGGTGACTGCCTGAACTGGTGCTATGTCTCTGAAATATAGGAACTCAGCTGCAAAACATTGGATGTTTGTGAAGACCCCTAAAGTGTGTGTTCATCAGACTCTATGGTAAAATACCCGGGAAGATTTCAGTCTACAGTTCACTCACTCTAGGGGCCGATGGCAAGGCAGCACACCCATGGTGGGAGCAGTAGACAAAGAAAGCTGTTCACTTAATTTGTCTGGGAGCCAGAGAGCAAGAGGGGTTGTGACCCTAAATACCACCTTTGAGGGCATGCCCTCAGAGGCCTTTCTTTCGCTAGACCCTCCTAATGGTCCCACCATCTTTCAATAGCACCAGGGTAGGCCTCTTTGATAATACATGGTTCTCCGGGAGAACTCAGGATTCCAAATAGAGAGATTTGCTGCCCAATTTTGCTCCTTCAACAGGTCGTGCAAACATTTTCTTAACTTCTGTTCAGAACAGAAGAGGACATACTCTCACACCTTGTACAGACAGTTCCATGTCTTGACAGAAGAAGAAATGAACTTCCTACATATGCCGTACTGCTCAAAATTTCCTGGGAAAATGCTGAAATTATTATTATTTTTTGCTTGCATATCCTAATGGAAGTATGGTTTGTGAAAAGTAATGAGATTGCACATTTTAGAATGAGGAATCTTAGGGTTTTAATCCGATGACTTACCTGTGTTAAACATTTGGCCAGGTCCTTTAGATCTGCCACAAGTTAGTACTCACAGCAGTGCAAAGTGGGTAGTGTCACCCTCACTTTGTGGATAAAGATGTGAAATGACTGGGTACGTAGATCACAAATAGTGACAGTAAGATTTTGATCCCAGATTTGCTGACACAGCCTCTCCATGTGAGACAGATCCTTCCCCAACCACAACCCCATCCGCCACCTGCCACAGCTACTGCCTGGTCCCTTGCCCTCCTTCCTTTCATTTTTTTCCTTGCACCTAGATTTTCTTAAACTTATTAGAGATAGCAGGACTGGAGATGTGGCTTAGTGGCTTGGGGTGCTAACTGCTCTTCCAGAGGATACAGGTTCAATTCCTGGCACCCTCATGTAACTCACATATGGTATATAGACATATATGCAGGTAAAACAGCATACACATAAAGTAAATAAAAATTTAAAAATGACAGTGGTTAGAAATCAAGCTGTGGTAACCGTTGTGTTAGAAAGATGTGGGGTTTTTTTTTTTGGTTTTGTTTTGTTTTGTATCAGGAGTATGACCCAGATTTTAGAGATATTTGCAGGTAATTCAATTTTTGGAAGCTTCCTTAGGAAAAAGTATGAGATTTATATTAGTGTTAACTAGGGAAACATACCGCATATGAGATAATTAATTACTTATCTATCTCTCATTTATTTTCTATCAGGATACTTACTTATATTTACTATGGGTACTTATGATATATATCCTATATGATTATAGAGGCTTAGAATTCCCAAGGTCTTTCCTTTGCAGGTTGAAGGACCAGGAGAACTGATAGTTTCATTTGGTTCAAGGAAGAAGGCCTGAGAGCCAGGAACACCGGTGGGGGTTTCAGCACAGGGGGAACAAACATGCCATTTCTATGCTTTGAGTTCTGATTGGCCCTTTGTGGGTTAATGATGACCAACCATGTTACTGCACATATTCAGCCTACTGATTCGCATGCTAATCTATTCTTGAATCATCTTCAAATATACAATCAGAAGTAATGTCTTACCAGGTGCTGTTCAGCCAGCCATCATTAACCCAGTGAATTGAAACATAAACATCAGAAGCTATAAATATCAAAGATGATGCAAAGTCAATATTTATTTAGAATAAACTAAGTCACAACAATTACAAAGTTCAGTGACAGATACCACAAAGATCAGAAAATGTAGATGATAAAACTAAGTAGCTGAGGTATCCTAAAATGATTTTCTCCTACCTTTTAGGGGTCTGGGATGTCTAACCAACCCCTCACATGACAGAAACTTCCTGATAGTCTTTAAATAGAGACTAGGAATGCAGACATGAAACATGATTAATAAAAGCTCAGCGACAGATATTGGGGTTCAACCTGATGACGGGAAACGCAAAACAGCCAGTCACTGACTTTTACCTCGACCTCAGTCCAAAAATGGTGATCCTGCCTCCAGGAATCTCAGAATGAGACTGACTGAGAGTTGTTCCCTCTGGTTTTATAATCTGCTCTAGTTCTGGGATTAAGGGCGTGCACCTCTACTGCCTGGTTTCTATGGCAAGTTAGGGTGGCTACTGGGATCAAAGGTGTGTGTAAGGCTGGCCAGTGTGGCTGTTTTACTTTTCTGATCTTCAGGCAAGTTGTATTTATTAAAATACAAATGAAATGCCACTATACAGACACTCCCTGGACATGGTTAACTTACATTTGTTTTTAAATTAAGTTCAAAAAGGAGCACAGATGCGCTTCTGGCTCTGTTTTCTCCTGCACTATCTATGTCCTTCAGGTTCTGCATCATACAAAACACATTTACAGCCCCTTTTCCAGTTCTGTGACTTAGTTCAGGTCATCAGAATAGTCCCAGTTGTCATTTCTCCACCAGGGCAGCTAGCAATAACTTAACCATACATACTGACGGCAAATCACATTTATATATGCCACTAAACCCAAGCACAATCTAAATGCTTTCCCCAACTCATGCTCCTTTGAGTCAGGGCGAGAATATACCTGTGATCACTTACATGGCATGGGATGGAGAAGAGTCAGCAAAGCAAGCACTCCAAAGTCAACTGCCGTTCAACTAATCTGCAAATGTTACCAAAAGACTGTGAGAACATGCTGGAGCTTATCCCTGAAATGGACTCCTGCGAGTGAGGTTCCCCGAAGTTAGCTTCTGTTGGCTTCCAAGAAAACCTACCCTGGATGGGGATACACAATTTAAAGAGGGTCTTCTACTATAATACACATGAGTTGATGTTGTAGATGCAGCAAAAAGATGCTCTACAGGGTTATCCTGAGCAACTGTAGTGCCCAGCCTCACAGAGTGAAGTGGAGGCCATTTTTCCCCCAGTGTATTTTGTAAACAGAGTGATGTAAATTGGAGATGTTCTGGTGCTGGCAAGTCTCAAAGGCTCTCGCCTCACTGTCCCCATTGATCTCTGACAAGGGATTTTTATTTGCAAAGGGATTGTTTGCAAATTCAAATAGGTCTCAAACTCCTATATTAACTTAATTAATATTAAACGCACCGTTTACTATTCTTTCAAGGAGGCACATTACCACGTAGAGGGTAAGAGTGTGTTATTCTGTTAAAGACCACATAGTAGAAAAATTGTGACTGCACTAAAGGAAGTCTTTAAAAATTCATTAAGGAGTAATCAAGCTTTTGCAAACCCATCTGTTATTTGCAATTATAACATAGTTACTGTAACTGGCCCAGTATCCTGTAAAATGTCACCTTTATGTTTGTTTTTCTTGCTGTGTTCATTGCTCATGTCTTCCGAGGCCCAGCTTTTCCTTGGGTCCTCTTCTTAGCAGAAACTCTTGTTTTTTTTTTTTAACCTTGATCATATCCACAGATAACTGTTTTAAAATGTAAGCAGCACTTCTAATTGTGTCTGCACCATCATTTGAGCTGATAATCCTTATCGCTCAACTAGGCCATGGCTTATAAATAAAAACAGCTCAGAAAACAAAGCACATTATAAAAACACATTGGCTTTATATATAAAATATACAAGTTTACAATTTTAAATTCTCTCTGTCTTTCCGTGTGTGTATGAGTCTAGGCATGTACGTGCCAGCTGACTAGTAGCCATGCCAACCAACACCGGATGACTCATTCCCTAGCACTGGGATTACAGGTGGCTTTGAGCCACCTGATGTGGGTGTTGAAAACTGACTTTGAGTCCTCTGTAAAGCAGTATATTGCTCTTTTTAAAACCACAAATAAGATTCCTCTCAAGCTACAGTTACAGGTGGTTGCGAGCCACAATATATAGGTGCTAGGAATTGAACTCAGGCCCTCTGGAAGAGTGGCATGCTCTCTAAACTACTGAGCCATCTCTCCAGCCCACGAAAAATTTTAAAATGATTTAATAGGTGGCTGAAGAGATTTCTCAATGGTTAAGAGAACTGACTACTTCCAGAGGACTTGGGTTCAGTTTCTAGCACTGTTACGGTGACTCACGGTCATCTGGAATTCTAGTTCCAGGGGAGCCAATGCTGTCTTCTGGCTTCCAAGGGTACCAGAAAAACAAGGAGTGCATAGACACATATTTAGATGAAAACTGAATACACATAAAATAAAAATTTCCAAAAGATACTGAATAGTGTAAATACTACCTGTATATTATGCTTATACATGTATATATGTGCTCTTTCACTACTGTGAAACCTTCCCTTTTGCTGTCTCCAACACAAAATTTACATGAAATCTCCTAAAAATCATTGTAGTCTCTTGTTACATGACTAAAACCTTTTTATTTTTATTTTATATTTTTTTAAATGGAACTATTTCCCTAGGGAGGATCTAGTTTTAAGAGAATTGAATTTTCTATTTACTTTGTAGGAAAAAAAAAATCTCTTCCTTTCATCTTACTGCTCTGACTAAAAAGCCTGATAACGTCTGGTCAAAGAGGCATTGTTCCAAAGGGCCTGCCTAGGATCAGGAAACAAAGGCTGGCTGTACAACCGCCATTCCAACTCCAGCCCTTACCGCAGCGCTGCTCTCCGTCCTTTGCCTTTAGTGCCCCAAGTGTGGCTGGCATGATGTGCAGAGGTGCCTACACGGGAGAAAGATGATCCCTTTACGATCATAATGCTCTTTCCCCTCACGTTTTAAGACACCAGGTTTTAGGCCAATACACATCTATTTGAAAGAGTTTCGTGCCCTCCGTGATTTCATGACGATGTCGAGAGTTTTAAATGCTGGTATGCACCCTCACTGTTCTTTAGACTATTTGTCACGATCAAAACATTCTTTAGATGAATGCTTCATGCTTCCTGAGAATCAGTGCTCAGACCCAGGCATGCACTGGAATCACCCAAGGGGCTAATTAAAACACTGACTGCTGGACTTCACCTCCAGAGTTACAATTCAGTAGGGCTGGAGGAAGCCCAAGAATCTGCCTTCCTAACGAGTTCCCAGGTGGCAGGGACCCTGCTTTGGGAACTACTGATGGAGGTCATTTGATGACGCATAGTTCTTAGAGCTGATAGGGGTTGCCATGCCTTCGCAGAGCAGCCCTGGTGCCACTCAGGAAGATGGCGTGTCATTGCTAAAGCCAGGGGAGCAGTAATGAGGACCTACGGCTTGGAAGGGTCTTAATTGACCATTTTCAACTACAGCAGTCCCATGACTAGCATTACATAATACTTAGTAATGCAAGAAATGATTAGGCAGTTTCTTTGCTCTAAGCCTCTAACATACATATTCATAACCATTTACTTCTTTCTTTTATAGATGTTTACTGATTAAACTGATTGGGCAACTGAGACTTTTCATTGCGGATTTAAATTATGGGACATCAAGGGGGATATAATAGTTGTTCTGTCCTGTACAGGATCCAAACTTACGTCACCATGAAGTCTTAATATTAAAAAAATAAATTTTCCTCGCCCCTACTTCCCTCTGCTTCATATGCAAATAGGATGTTTAAGACTCAGAACAACAGTTTAGCTGGAAAGATGAAATCGGTATTCCTGATGCTGCTGAGGAGCTTTTAGATCCTAGACATATATTTAATATGTATTTTGCTGATTTTTTCAATACAGCATGTTAATGAACATGTCTCAATTACCCGCTGAATAATCAATCTCTCTAAAAGACTTACCGCTGCTTATTTATTCCTAAGATCACGCTCTCATTTTAGCAGTCCTTTCCAACTCTGAGAACATAAACCCAAGGGCTATTTGAAGAACTTCTGCTTGGAGCATGAATTCCCCAGTAATGGTATTTTGAAGGTTAAATAAAAACAAACAAGTAGATCGGAGACAATAATTGAGAACAACCAAGAAAGACAATGACTACATAATTAAATAATATAGTCTTCACTGTCATCAAGGGAGCTGCAGGACAAATGGCCTAGATTCGGGAATTAGTCCCTCTCAAGGTTGTATGAATCCATAATGAAATGAATAGGACAAGGCTTGAGGGAAGCAGGATCGTGAGCTGAGGGGAAATTCAATAAGCTGGGTAATGTCCCGTGGACTCCCTGGCAGTGCACTGTGGGCATGCGCAGGCCATCAGAGATGGACATCTGACTGTCCAGAAATGGACAGGAAGAAACCCGTGTGCAAGGAGCTTTGCCTGTGTGGGTCCTGGCTTGAATCAGCTTGAAGCAGCAATGGAGCTGTTTGCCTCACAGGGTTGAGATGGCTGAGTCTAATTACCTCAAAGAATTGTTTTGTCTCTACTGAAAAGCAATAAACAAGTTGGGTTGTTCAGTGAAAATTGATTTTTATTTTCCTAAAATTAAATGCTTTAATCAAAATATGCAATGTTGGCATCTTTACCTTCCCAGCGCATTTGTATTTTTCCATGGTGTAAATGTGTCAGTTTGGGGGTATAACTCAGTGGTAAAGTATCTGCTTTGTGTTATGAGGCCTTAGGTTCCCTTCTGTCAAAGAAACAAAGAAAACCTGGTTCAATCTTTTACATTTTGGAACAATAAATACATGTAGCCTGCCTTCTTTTTTCCCTCCCTCCCTCCCTCCCTCCCTCCCTTCCTTTCTTCCTTACTTCATTTGAGACAGTGCTTTTTTGTGTAGCTCTGGCTGTCCTGGAACTAGCTCTGTAAACCAGGCTGGCCTCAAACTCACAGAGATCCATCTGCCTGTCTCTGCCTCCCAAGTGCTGGGATTAAAAGCATGCACCACTGCCTGGCACATGTAGGCTTTCTAAAAGATGCCAAGTGCTGTAGGTTTTCACCTGCTTTAAATAAGATAATGAAAACTAGTTGATGTAAGAATCCTACACAGTTAACTATCTTTATGTTTGTTTGAAGAAAGATCATGTAAGACAATTAGAAGGTACATACTCAACTTCGTTTTTCGGCTCTGTCATAGAATCTGCCATTCTAGTTACTAGTTAAGAAAAGAAAGAAGAGAACAGCCAACAGCCTGGGCTATGGGTTGAATGTGGTGTTGAAATGCTTGCTTAGCATATATGAGAGGCCCTAAGTCTGATTCTCAGCCTAGAACGGGGAGGAGGAAGACGAAGAAAGGAGGAGGAGGAGGATGAAGGAAGAAAGGAAGGAAGGAAGGAAGGAGGAGGAGGAAGAGAAAGAAGGAGGGAGGAGGAAGGAGATGCCAGGACACCAGCTCCATAAGAAACAAAATGCCTAAATGTCATTTTTTTTTCAAGTATGAGGCTCAGTTGTATGATTTTAAGACATGCCTAATTAGAGTTAAGAAAAACTTGCCCATAGAAACAGTGAAGTCAAGAGCCAAGGTTTTACTTTACTGGCTAATACTGGCCTGAAAACAACATCCCCTCGGTTCACTCTGACTTCCGTCTTATTCTGTGGCCTCCCATCCACAGTGCCTTGAGCATGACACTTTGTCATTTGTTTATGTCACATGCCATGCTGCATTGGACACCTTAAATTTTCACAGGAATAACCGACTAAATTTTAACCTTTTTATCTAAACTTTTTTTATTGTTTTATCTACCAATGTAGTTACAAGCAGCAGAGAATGTAATGTTTTATATCGTATTACCGGAAGCCCAGGTTGGTTGTTGGCTTAGCTGTACATTAAGAGAGCTGGCATCATCCTGTCACCGCTTTGCACCCTCGCGGTTCCCTTGCCACTAGAGATGTGTGGACAGAGTGATGCTAAGATGGTGGGAGCACTGCCAAGCATTCGCATCATTCAGAAGTCTTGTTCAATCCACCCTGAGACTTCTGTATCCGTTGGTTCCAGGAAGATCTGAGAGTGCGCATTTCTGTGGAGATAACAGGTAGCGCTGATGCTACTGGAAGCAGGGTCACACTGGGAGACCTGGAAGGGTGCGGGTATTTGAGGGTCACTCCGAATGTTCATGTAGTACATACTTTACCACTTGGAATACAACACTGAGATCTCTTTGCTCCCTACCCTCCAAAGGGCATGGAGCCATTTCTAGTTTGTTAAACTCTTCTAGAGAGCAACACTTCCGTTTACGACACCAATAATCCCAGTGGTTGTTGTACCAGTTTCTTAGAAAAGTTTTGGGTCTGGATGTGTGAAATAGGTCCAGATTTGTACTTCAGCTTGTTCCCAGGTTGTACAAATATCTCTACTACCCTGCCACCTGCAATTCTCCATTTCACCACAATGTGTAACATGAGGGGCCTGCTCGTTGGGGTTTCTGTCCTGCCCAGTACCCCGCAGCTGGCAAGCCCCAAAGAAAATCACACAGAGAGTCTACATTAGGCTATTAACTGATTGGCCCATTATCTCAGGCTTCTTACTAGCTCCCATAAGTTATATTAACCCATTGTTCCCATCCATGCCAGGCACATGGCCGGAACCTTTTCTCAGCTGGGACAGGGACACATGCTGCTTCCTTGGAGATCTGCGCAGGAATCCCAGGGAAGCTTCCTGCTTCCCAGACTTCCTCCTCGCCCTGCCTCTACTTCCTGTCTGGTTGACCCGCCTATACTTCCTACCTGGCCAATCAGCATTTATTTAAAACATGATTGACAGGATACAGAATTGTCCTGCACCAACAATGGTAACATTAAATTATATATTAATGTCTTCTAATATAGGATATGTAGCATAAACACACTGAGGTAAATGAAGTCGATTTATTAAGGGGTTACAATGAAAAGGGACAGACTCGCAAATAAAGAGAAAAGGCTGACGCTGCCAGTGATCCCGCACTGTTGTCTCTCTGCCATCCTGGGTCTCCCCTCACACTAATCAAGAGCCAGAACAAGAGAGTGAGCATGCTTCTTCTTCCCACTTGGTCCACAAGTAGCACCTCAGATGATGCCCTAGGGTGGTACCCCAAAAGCTGTTGGCTGAATGAAGTCCCATGACAAGGGTATGTTCAGGCCTTGATTCTTAGAACCACAAACCAAAAATAAAGTTACCTGAGGGCAGATTGTAAATGCTTCTGGTTTTCCATATAATTGTAGCAAAGAACTTTCTAGTCTAAAGGTCTTGACAATTTGCTTGTGTTGCACAAACGCTTCCCTGCCAGTTTTGGATTTGTGTTTCTCCTTTCTTTCTCCCAAGCCTTTTGGCCAAATTTTAATTGCTCCCTCTAAATAACTATCTTGTTGACCATCTCTCTGATATGGGATCCATATTTTGTGTAGCTTGTTTACTGGCTGTAACAGTCTGCTTGAATGACTGATTTGGGCCAAACTTCGGAATTCTCATAAGCCTCGGGCTATTTTTCTGTCTTGAGTATCTCCCCTTCACCTTCATTATCATAATGGCTTCTTTTCTCATTTATTTTCACAATGGGAAACACGGTAGAGAGAAATGATTTCTGTAGGGGAAAGGAAGGACACAGGGCGAGTTCAGACAGAGGAAAGAAAAAAACATATACTGACTTCTAATTGGAGTAGAAAACGTCAAAATAGAAAATGTGCCATTTTGAAGGTATGAGGAAACAAAACTCTCAAACCAGAACTCAGCAGGATAAAGAGCCTGAAATGTTTCCTATATGATATTTCTTTAGGCTGTAATCTCACAAATACAGACATGGAGACCTCTTATTAATTTTGGAAGCTCGGCCTATAGCTTAGACTTGTTCCTAACTAGGTCTTATAACTTCAGTGAATCCATTTATATTAATCTACATTCTGTCATGTGGTGTTACCTCTCTTCCATCTTACACCTTCTGTTTCTTCTCCGTGTCTCCTGGCATCTCCTGCGTGCCTAGATTCCTTCTCCTTCTTTCTCCCTGGAAATCCTGCCTATCCCTCCTGCCTAGCTATTGACTGTTCAGCTTTTTATTACATCAGTCACAGCAATACCTCTTCACACAGTGTACAAATATCCAACAACAAAGCTACCAGCAAAGCTTCAAGCAGAAGATACTCAGCGGTGGTTTTTAAACTTCTTTGGCTCCTCTAAGGCCCATGGCTTGGTTTTGGATTTTGGTTTTTCTAGACAGGGGTTTTCAACATAACAGTCTTAGCTGTCCTGGAACTCAGCTGTGTAGATCAGGCTGGCCTCGAACTCACAGAGATCCACCTAACTCAGCCTCCCAAGTGCTGGGATTAAAGGTGTGTGTCACCATGTCTGGCAGCCTGTTGCTTCTGAAGAGCCTCTTCATCCCTGGATTGTTCCTATTGATCCCTAAGCTAACGGCTGAAACTTGTGCTGGAGTTTGTCAGGCATGCCATTAAAATCCAAAGCACAGGTGAAGTGGAAATTTCCGATGTGCAAGGAAGCATGCACTTCAGCATTGATAGCTTCTAATTCCAGGTGGTTTCTTGGATTCAAGGGCTGGTATCATTTCCTCTGTTTTGGGCCAGGGCTTGATACTATTCAGAACTTACTCCTGCTTGGATCAAATAGTCCTACTTAACTGGAGAAGAATGTTACATTGTTACATTTTGAAAACACCTTAAATTCTTCCCCCACCCCATTGTTGCTCTACAGCAAAGCTCAGTAGCAAAGTCCAAGGTGGGGATGACCTTTATTTATTCCTCAATAAATACTTACAATGGCAGTCTTTCAGGTTAGCATTTATTCAACAAATCTTCTCACAAATACTTACATATTTCAATATAAATATATTTATATTTATTGTAATATTAAATAATTATATTTTTATATTATGGCAATATATAAATTATAATATTATATTTACATATATTATAGTCAAATGTTTTAGAGACAGATGATTTATGAAGTTTAAAAATGAGATAGAAAGGTATTCTCTCTCATCTTTTCCTTTATTGAGGGCTAGTGATTGAGCTAGGACTTTGTGCAGGCTAGTCTCAGACCTACCAGAGAGCTACTTTACCAGTTTACAGGATGGTATCTTTTTAAGTGAATGCATTTACATTTCACAACAAATCTTAAGGTTTACAGAACTTAGGATACTGTGTGTCTATTTTATATGGAAATAGTGAGGTCTTGAGTTGACTCTTGGGTGACTACTCAATTCATCTTGTTTTACTTTTTCTTTTCTAATCCTCATCTGCACCCTTTGGCATGTACATCTCCAATCTGAAGACTGGCAATATATAGTAGCAATTCCAAATACCACTAGGTTCAGATCTGTAGACTGGGGGGGGGGGTGTCAAACTCAGCACAAACTTTGAAGATAAAGATTAAAAGTATACTTTAAACTTCCCTGGCGTCTTCTCAGACTCATCTAATGTTTCACATTTTGAATGCCATTAAATATGAACGACACTATGGAATTCTGTGGGAGATAAAAATATTTGCCTAGTATGTAGGGATCTGTGTACAATTAAACTAACCAAGCACAGGTAACTTGTATTTGATCCCTTCAACATTTTATTTCTTGCTTTCAACTTCTACTGTAGTTCTGCAAAAACATGGTATCAAGCAGATTTATAGTGACTCTGGCAGGCAGCTGTAGATACTGCTTTCATATGACATTCTTTGCAGTGACCCCATTTCCTCATACTTGACACTTCACAGGCCCTTTATTGTATAAGAAAATTCTGTTGTATAGTTGGAATAGGTTGACTTACATAAAGGTTGTATCTTTTAGAAAAATGTACAACTGTGGGAAGATAGCTCTGTCAGTAATATGCTTGTCATGCAATGTGAAAACGTACTGAATTCTGTCTACAGCTGAGCACGGTGGCATGTGCCTATAATTCCAGCACTAGGGAGGCAGAAATGGGAGCATACCTGGGTAGTCTCAGGTCCATTATAGACTTGTCTCAAAAAGGTGAAGGGTATTTCTAAGGATGGTATCCAAGGTTGGCGTCTACACAGACACATACACTCACACAAGCATACATACATATGCATAAAAATGCTCAGTAAGTTTTTAGACCATCTGTATGGGATAGTGAACTATAGTGAACATAGACAAAGACACACTTTTGTCTGCTTATTTTTCCTAGGAAGTAGGTGAACTATTAAGTTTTGATGCTTTAGTTCAGATATGTTAAAAGTTTAAAAGAAGAATCAATTGAAGGAAGATTTAAAAGTAACTTTTTTTTAAGTTTTAAAATCCATATTCCTTTATCATCTGGATTTATATAAATGGTCGCTGTCATACTTGACACTTTGCATGTCCTTTTTTTGCATAAAAACATTAGTTGGACTAGGCTAATTTATAAAATGTGTTTTGTCTTCATAGACTTTTAAATGTTCAATTTTTATTCTAATTTAACATTAGAAACAAGGTGGCTCATATACTGTGTAGAAGAAGGCAGAGTATGATAACACTGGAGCATCCTGACCGTTCATCCCCACTCTTTCCCAACTGTAATACTTCCCAAGGAAAGAAGCCTACAGTTATCCCCTTCTCTCTCATGGGACCACTTTTCTTCCTCTTCTCATCCCACGTTCCACCTTTCTTGGTAGTGCTGAAGTTTGAACCAAAGTGCCTCACCACTAAGGAACATCCTCAGCTCCTGTAACTACTTTTGCACAAGATGCATTTAATTTTGTCCGTTAAATATTCAAAACAAAAGGAGCAAAACTCAAATTTTAGGAGTTTGATTCCTAAGGGAACTTTTGGGGGTTGACTGTAACAGGATTTCCACTGCCACCAAATCACAAACCATGAATGACATGGAGACTTATTATTAGTTATGAATGCTTGGCCTTTTCTTATGCTTGTCCCACTAGCTCTTTTAACTTAACCTGTTTCTCTTTACATAGTTAAGCAAATGCAGCATAAACAAATGTAACACACCTTTACATTGTTAAAGTAATATTCCACAGCAGTTCACTGCAAGGAAACTTGGACATATTATATTTCATTGCCATCAGTCTCATTTTCGCTAGGTTGCTTGTTTTTGATGTACTACATTTACCGGCAATTCTTGTATTTTACATAGTATCTTCACTTGTTTTTCAGTTCCGCCAACAGTTTCATTATATAAGACGAAAAAGAGTCTTATATATGTGCATGTATTTTATATTTACAGTTCACTGTGTGTTTGTCCCTTTAACACATGCTGAGGTGGGAATGGCCATACAATGCCTCACAGAAGGGTCCAGCATGCTTTGAGGAGGAAATGAGGAAGCATTTCTGAAGTCTGTGACTTTAATGATATTAATTAAAGCTTTAACATATAAATGTGTGCATATGCATAATAAAAGCTAACTTCCAGTCATAGGGAGTAGAAGTTGATGTGACCGATGTTGACTAGCATGGGGGTAATGATTTGTACAGAGTAGTAAAACCATTCTTTAGAGCTTCACGGAGGAAACTCAAGGATAAGCTAAAAAGTTGAACCAATTATTATTTCTTGGCTGTCTCCAAGTCTAAGCACTTGAGAGGTGACTGGAAGTGAATTAAAGATTGAAATATATAACAATTCTGTGGCGGTATTAGTCTTAACCAATTTTTTTCTTAGCAACAGGATAATGGCTTTCACCGTTTATTAAAACTTTAGTGTAAAGTACTGTCTGTAAAAACTTCGGGGTAATTTTGCATTCAGTATTAATCAAATGTTCAGGGCACAGTAGGAAATGCTGAAAGAGCTACTCTGGATCCAATGTTTTCGGTGTGGATATGGAAAAGTAGCCCAGTGCTAAGGCACCTGCATAGCAGTGCATGCAACCCTGTGCTCCCTCTCAAGCAGCACACACGTGCACACAGTTTCACTCAATTAGCCCAACAGCTAACACTACAGATGTCCTAATTTGCTTTTCTGTTGCCTGTAGAAGACACTGACCAAAAGCAACTCAGGAAGGAAAGGGTTAATTTTGGCTTACACTTCCCAATCACAGTTCATTACTGAGGGAAGCCAAGACTGGAATCTGGAGGCAGAAGCTGAAGCAGAGTCCATGAAGGAACACTGCTTACCGGCTTGCTTCTCATGGCTCACTCAGTTACGATTTTCCACAATCCAGGACCATCTGCCCATGGGTGGCAGGCACTCCCCAATCAATCAGTTAAGACAATAACCCACCGACTTGCTTGATGGAAGCATTTTATCAGCTGAGGTTCCATCTTACCAGGCGACACTAGCTGTGTCAAGTTGACCAAAAAAACCAACAAAGCAACAATGAAATTTCTTTTTCCATAAGGCTATATATGAATTTAAGTGCTTATATCATGTAATCTACCTTACAAACATGGTTTGTTAATTATGATTGTTGTACCATTAAGGTTCTGTTAAAATACTAATAACTGTAACAAACTGATTTTAAAACTGAGCGTAAGACAGCACATTTAGTATAGAAACCACAAGCTTATGCCGCTGGACACACAAACCAAAGTGGAGATGATAAGAGTCATTATAGACTTCTACATTAGCTTCTCTCGAGGAAGAGACCTGGTCCGTTGTCCTCATCGACTGAGCCCATGAAACTCAACATGGACAAGTTCAACAGAACCATCTCTAATTTATGGCCATCCTCCACTTCTGTTTCCTAAAAGTGGCATGAAACATTACACCCAGAAAAAGGTCATTTTTTTTTTTTCAAAATGAAACTGGTGTCTGTATGACAACCTCAAAACTTTCCAGAGTTTCTGATCCCAAATTTAGCTTTAACTTACCAGGCACGTAACACAGGAAGACAGAGAACTTGGTTCACTGTATTGAGCGTGTTGTAGGAAGCATGTTACAGGCCCCTATATAAAAGAGGAACTTTGTAATGGTTATTTAGTGATGGAAAACAAATACCTTAACATGTAGGGTTTATTTATTTATTTATTTTGGAGCAGAGTCGGGGTGAGAGGGTGTCTTCCTAGGATGCTCAAGAACTGGCCACAGGTGTAGTTCTGCCCTCTAGTGGATGTAGGTGAGAGATTGGTTCAATGCTACCTGTGTTCAGCAATTTCTCATTACAAATCACTTACTAGGGGTTTGTGTGAGGTGCTAAGTGTATGGCTGACTTGGAAAATGATAGCGGTTAGTGTAATACCTGTTCTTCAGCTTCGATGGTAGGGCTAGTTGCTGGTCTAGCTATTCTGGTTGCATACACTCAATGAAAAAGGCCAGGAGTTTCTTCCGTGAGCTGTCACTCTGAACCTTGCCCTTTCATGACACACGGGCCTCGGAGCACACTCCTGACCAGGAAAGAATTTTTGGAAACTGGCTCCATGATTACTGGCCCTCGCAAGATCAGAGAAGCAGCCAGAGATGGTGTTTGCACGGGAGGGTACGACGCGTGGGAGGCCGCCGAAAGGAACGCCAGCTTCTCACTGCGTCGTCCGAGGAGATTGTGACGGCCGCGAGACAGGAGGGACTTCCAGTACTGTGTTTAGAGTTCCCAGATGACTCTGGGACACGGCCATGAACAACTGTGTCTGTCCCTACGTCTCGATCCCACGGCCGCCTCGAGGAGATGTGTGGCCGGAGGGAGAGGGAGATGGGCGTGCTTCCGCCCCTTGCATCTGGCGGGTGTGTAGAATGCGGGCAGATACCATCACAAGAGCTCCCGAAGAGCCGCGGGTCCCACGCGCTCTCCCACAAAGGCCCCCCGTTCCCGCACAACGTCCATTACGGCCCGCAGGCTCTGCCTCACTGCACTTCCGCTCACCCGCGTAGAGAGCCCGAGTGCGCCTGCGTGCGCGCTTCTCCCGGCGGAAGTGGTAGCGACAAAGCTCGGTGGGCGGCGGGCCGGGGAGTGCAGGGCGCGCCGCCGGGCGGCAGTCGGCGGGGAGGGGCGGAGCGCAGGAGGCGGAGGCGGGAGTAGAGCTGCTCGGCCGTGCGCGGAGACGCGCGCGCGGAGCCGACGGGCCAACTTGACGCCCCCTCGCCGCTCCTCCTCTCCCCTCCCTCCCCGCCCGCTGTCGTGCTCCATCTCCGTTCTCCTCCGGACGCGCGGCTGGGCTCCGTGTGTGGCGCTGCCCGCGCCGCCAGCAGCGCCCGTTCGCCCGAGGCGCGTGGGGCGCCCCCCGCAGCCCCGCGAGTGAGTCCTCGCAGCCTGGAGGCGGGGTGGGCGTCTGGGGTGTCGGGGAGGATTCCGGGTAGCCACTCCTGCCCCTATTTCCAGAAACTTCCAGGTCCGGAGGGAAGGGGGCGTCTGGGGGACTGCTGCCTGTCCGTAGGGCGCCTCTCGGGCGCCGCCCGGCTGGTGGGAGGCGCTGGCGCTGCGGGCGGCGCAGGGGGTGGGCTAGGGAGGTGGCGGCTGGGCGGGGGGTCGCCCTGCTCCTCTCCCCTCTCCTCAGCTCCGCTTCTCCCGGTTTCTCTTGCAGATGCTGCTGCTAGGGGTGGTGGGAGCAGCCGTGGGACGCGTGGCCGGGAGCGGGGGTGACAGCCTGGGATTCCGGGGTCTTCTCTTCCTTGTCCTCCTCTTCTCTCTATTCCCAGTGTGGCCGTTGCTGACACTAAAGACTTTGTAGCCATCAACCCGAGTGCAGTTTCGATGGAAAATGAAGGTAAAGGCCCCGTCAGATGGGTTTGCAGAGCAGAGTTGAGGGTGTGGTGGTTTGCTTTTTAAGTTGTCTGTCTCTTTCCACCTTTTTATTTTCGTGATTTTATTTAATTGATTTTTTCCCCTCCCACTTTGCATGCGAAATGTCTGAGGATTGCTTCCCTAAGAGCATCTAGCTTTTATTTTGGTAACATGGGCATTGCGGGGATTAGGGTTCCGCGGGTGACAGCTTGATTCTGCTTCTCTGGGAAATTATTTTCTTTAGTATCGGGAATGGAACGGAAGTTTTCATTTGCGATAGCATCTGTGCTCGTCCTTATGGCTCTTTGAAAGGAACTAGCGGATGAGAAGTGGGAATGGGAAGAGAAGGCAGTGGATCCTATCTCTGTATATTTGCATAGCAAGCTTTGTTAAAGATGTGCGACTGAGTTCAGTTATAAAAAGATTTTTAAAAATAAATTCTGGCTTTGGAAAAAAAAAGCGTTTTTTTTTTTTTTAATCATAGGAAAAAAAAACCCCTCAGAAAACATACCCTTGAGTTTAATGAAATCTTTTGAGACAGTTTCCCTTCTTAAAGTTAAGTTACTCCCTATTTCAAAACATCTTTCGGAGGCTGACAGTGGAACCTGTTTGTCCCTATTACACATTGCATTTGGACGCGTTCGGTTGTTGCATGTTACTCAACTACTTTGGCCTCATTAAAATAATGCTTTTCATATATAGCACCGTTGTTTTAAAAATTAGTGAATAACTGAATAAATGCTTTTTATTCCCTCTTGAACCGACCATGCTTATTGTTTGAACCGATTTCTGGCTTGTGTGTGATCATCTTTTTTTTCAACCCTTCTTTTTTGACTGGGCTCTAAGATGCTAGAAAAGATATTGGACAAATGGTTGCTTTTTTTCCCCTCTTCCCTGATTCTTTTGGTTTTAAAATCTTTATCTGTTCCCCAGGAGCTGCAGCTAAGCTGATGTTTTTCCATTGTTGAGGATGTAAGCTTGATTGGCTAAGTAGGACTTGAAATTTTAAGGTGTTTCTTGTGGATGCGGTGGTAATCTGCTGTGCTACTGGAGAACTGTGGCATATGTAGGAAAAGTAACGACAGGATGATGGTCTTGCCCAGGTTCACGCTAGATGGATAATTGGTGGAGGGCATTTTCTGACATACCCAAGTGTGGAACTGCAGAGGACTTACGCTAATTGGGTCTTGAAGAAAGCAGTTGTGTTTTTTCCTGGTGGTATGGAAAATGGTTTTTCTAAGCCCCTTTCCTCTTGTCTTTTGTAGATTTAAGAAGGGCAGATTATTTTTCATAAGACAGTATTAAGTCCATTCATGTAGTGGTTTCTATTTAGAAATCTCTGTAAGTAACATCTCGATGTTAGTGTACATCTGTGAGCTATTTTCAGAATGTTACCAGATTAGGGGGGTAGCCTGGAGTAGGTGGATACTTGGCTGTTGGTTTTCTTTCTTGGTGTCCTAGGAATCAGAGCATGAGTAATGGAGCTAGCAGTCATCTGTGAGGTGGAAGGGGCGGTGGTTCTATAGGAGTGTGTCTATTTTATGGCTCTGCAAGAATGATGTGGCTTCATAGTAAAAGATTATATTGTCTTAAAACTTGACGGGTTTTCTGCCCAATTATTTTGATCATCAAGAGACTATTTTTGTTAATCTCTTAGTAGGTCAGCATGGTTTTTTTTTCCTATTTAACTATTTTTTTTTAGAAAAAAACTTGAAGATAGCCTAGAATCTTCCAAAGCAATTGACTGTCCTAAAATAGACTTGTATTTCTTTTCCTTTTATAGTTTGTACCCTCTTCTGATCTGATTATTAACAGCTTAGAAAGAAGTGTGGTTCCAAAATATTAAATTCTTTCCCTAATGCAAAATTGTATGGCTTTAGGTAAAACATTTCACCTTGCTGAGTTTCATCCATAAATTGGGATTGAAAATGTGCGGCTCACAAAGTTGAGATGGTGTGTAAGAACACTGCAGACAATCCTGGGAGAGGGAAATGTTGGAATTTAAGAGCATGGCTTGCAGAACGAGGCATCTTACTGTGAATACTGCATTTTCACATTATTTGTCCTTATGCAAATTAGCAATGCTTTTCATGCTCTGGTTTCTTCATGTTTAAAAATGAGGGTAATGGTAGCTACCTATGAGGTTGTTGTAAGGGCTCAATACAGCTTCTGGCATACAACAGATACTCAGTAAATGTTAATTGTGAATAGCCTAGTTCACTGTTTGATGCATGCTATTATGCCACCTGGCATTAATGTCATGACAGTTCATTGTTGGAACTGGAAATCATATTGGCCAAAATGCTCAGAATGAAACTACTAGGGTTTAAAAAATTTTCTGTAGTAGGGGGGAGGTAGGTCCCCATACCCCCTCACTCAGCCCCCACATCTGACACTGTGCTGAGCTTTCTCAGCCTCTAAGTTTAATTGTCTGTGAATGGGATATTGCCTTGTTGGAGGGTTGGTATGTTAAGTGAAGCCAGGGAAGTGGTTGACAAGGCTTTACTGAGTGATTAAGCCATGCTGCTGTTGTTCAGAAGGAGTTTTCCAGTAAGTTCAGGTAAGTTACACTGCTAGGTGTGAACTGTGTGGGTTATCTGATAGTGGCCTCTAGAGCATCTGCATGGAAAGAATTCTTAGTAGTCATGTTTACAGTGGTCACATCCTGGGAGGAAAAGGCTTTATCCATTTACTTCAAACTTCAACAGTAGAGGTATTTGCTTCTGCACTAGATTTTGATTCTTCTAGACTTTTTTCCCCCCCAGGGTCCACTTGAACTTTGTCAGGACTTGACCTGTTTTTACCCATAGTCTTCTGGATGCTTCATGAATACTGCCTACCAGTCAGTAGGAGCAGTTGAAGCCTTAATTTATTTCCTGGAATTTCAAGGATTAGTCCTAGACAACCAGTTGTGGGGATTTGCGTCCTAATTCTTTGAAACTCCTTTTAGCATGCTTATTACAAGTCTAAACTAACAAGATAACTATCATTTAGTAGTCTGAAATACACACACACACACACACACACACATATATAGTTTTTTGGTTTTTAATAGTTGTTGATAATTTAAAGGATGACTTACTAGAGAAGGCATTTCTAGCTGGAGGGTTTTGTAGATAAATTTTTTTCCTTCCTGTTAAACTACTTTAGTCTTTGTAACAAATTTGGCCTTTTCTAAAGAGCTAGCTATTTAATGTTTCTTAATACTGTTTAAATGTATCTTTAGTTCTAGAATAGAAATGTAATAATCTTCAAGATTTCAGAAATGCTACATCTAGCTAGAAGACAACCCCCCTGGGTGGTGGTGGCGGCCCCTGCACACAGGAGACAGAGGTGGATCTCTATGAGTTCCAGGACAGCCTGTCTTAACAGAGTGAGTTCCGGAACAGGCTCTAAAGCTACAGAGAAACCCTGTCTGGAAAAACAGACAAACAGAAAACAACCCCCTATCTTTTTTAAAATGTCATTTGTATTTATCCTTTTAAAAGTAGTGTATCACTCAATTTCAAATAGTTAATTGTCTTGGAATGTCTCAAAGTACTTTGTTAGGACAGATGGAGGGACTCTAGGATGGAAAGAGCAGAAGGAAAAGAAACCACTTTAGTTTACTCCAATTTATAAAAGTATCTTAAGTCTCTAGATGTGAAAAATACAGTTTGTTTGCAGTATTGTCCCTAAGATATTCTTAATTGCTACTTGAAAAAGACCTGAAACCAAGAGTGTCTAATTTTTCAAAGCATATTTTAAAGACTATTGGAGAGTTTGTAAGCAGTAGACTCACTAGCCTTTAGAACTTCTTTTGATGTATGTGTGTATTTATTTATTTGTGTACATGGGCTACGGCATGTGTGTCCTGGTTAGAGGACAACTTGGGAGTTGCTGATCTCCATCTTGTGGGTTCTGTAGATTAAATTTAGGTTGTCAGACTTTTTGGCAAGTGTCTTTACCCACTGAGATATCTCACTAGAGTAGGAATGGTCTTTGACAATTGAATTTTAAATACTTAATTTATCTTAGTATTTCTGTGTGTTCTCATGCTTGTGAAATAGGTACTCTGGGAGCTAAAACCTGAGCCCTGGTTTGCCTTACTATTCTGACCAGTTAATGTTATGTTAACAGAATCTAGCTCAGTTAATTGAAACATTATAAAACAAAATAGTTGTCTGGAGGACATACTCCTGAGGCCCAGGGCTGCTTCTCCTTGGAGAGCTTAACCAGGTGTGTTTACAAGGTTGAATTTTGTCTTAAAAGTGGCAAGAATATTTTATCTTGCTGGTAAAATAAGTTAGGGTAATTTTAAATTGCACTTTTATTATAGGTAATATAAAGATAGCTTACAATTAGTTCAAAAGAGTTCTGAATTTACCTATTTGAAAGATATTCTTTTATTAATAATTTCAGGCATCCATTATGGCAAAGCTCTTTGTGCTTTTCCTGAGGACAAATGTTGGTAAAAGGAAGTAAAACTGGTTAGTGAGCTCTCGGGCTAGTGCCGTAATTTCACAAGAAATAATTTCTCTAACATTTTAGACTAAGTTGATAGAATTCTTTATGAATTTTAATGACTAGGGTTTATTCACTAATTCATTTTATATGCATTTGTTACTGTTTCCTTTGTCTTCTGGCTTTAAGCTGCTGTTGATGAGAACATAAATTATAAGCAA
Organism: Dicrostonyx torquatus; assembly: GCA_028555095.1. Taxonomy (NCBI): domain Eukaryota; kingdom Metazoa; phylum Chordata; class Mammalia; order Rodentia; family Cricetidae; genus Dicrostonyx; species Dicrostonyx torquatus. Next base: position 8,757,976 of record JAQHUG010000001.1, read on the forward strand.
GCAATTACTCAGATGGTGTTGAATTAGGTTCCGCAGGCCAGACTTGTGATGCATTTAGAGAAAGCGTGAAATGTGAAAAGGTTAGTGATTTGGCAGGGGTCAGGTCAGGAACATCATCTCAGGGTGGCTGTAATTGGCGTCTAATTTGTCTCTACTTGCTTTTTTTTTTTTTTCTGCTACAGGTATTAAAGAATTTAGGAGTGGACTTATGTACTATACCTTGTTAATTATAATTGCTTAAGTAAAGCCTTTTGGCTTTGACATATGGTCACTCTGTAAATGTGCTGACCATAAGTTGTATGTCCCTGTTCCTCAGACTCATGAAGTAATCTAACATGACGTTCTTAGAATGACTTGATGACATCCTTGTAAAAAGTTATTTGTGTTTACTCGAGGAGAATTGGGCTGCAGGAAATGTTTTGCTGTTTCATGTTCAGTCCTTTACAGAAAAACAGAAGTAACAGCTGAAGTGGAACACTGAAAGGTTTTGGACGTTGTGGTGTCTTCAGCAGCTCATTGTCTTTGGCTGAGTTGGTCAGATCCCCAGCAGTTGGCCATCAGGAAGGATAACATTTTCCTAAGAAACACTGCAGTAATGTTTTAGGGCAAAGTTTAAAATGTGTTCTGTATTTTCTCTCATTTTGTCACCTTTCACTTGTAGCTCCCGAGACTTAGCTTTTCATGTTGCCTTTTCCTTCATATATGTAATGATGGACCCCCTTCCCTCTTAGTGTACAGTAGCTCTAGTAGACTTTGCTTGGCTGTGTTAGTGTTTGCTTAGTAGATTATCTGCTTTTCTTCATCTGAGTTTTTACGTAGGTGAGAGTAGAAATATTTGGCTCAGGCTTTCTTTGGGAGTCAGACCTTCCTCATTCTATGGAGTGTCATTGCTACGTTTCCTCAGAGGAGGCAAAGCTTTTCATGCCGTGAGAGCCAGAGATAGCATGTGGTGCACTTTGTAAAGTCGTGTAAACTAATCTTTTCTATGTCTTTTTCTTAATACTTGTGAGGCCTGCTATTACCCAGAGTTGATATCTGGCTTGTGAAACTAGAAACTACCTGTGTGAACTCCAGCTTCCTTTCCTCTCCAATAAAAGATGTGATTATTGCTTTTCTTTCCTCCCTCCCTTCCTTTCTTTTTTAAATGAGTCTTACGGGGCTGTGTATGGAGAGAGGTCTTAAATAAATACCAGTTCTATTGGAAGAACAAGGCGCAACGTGTATTCTTGTGGAAGAGACCCTCAGGTTGTCTCTTACTCAGTTTGAGCAGGGTCTGGCACATATGTATTGTTGATTGAATATAAAAGTTGGCTTTCACTGTGGTTCTTTCATCTGGGGGTAATTTCACACTCCAGAGAACATTTGGCTATGTCTGCAGACATTGCTGGTTGTCACCGCTGCTGCAGTGCTGCTGGCATCCAGTGGGTAGACTCCTAGGATGCTGATAAGCATTGTGCTATACACAAGTTAGCACCTTCCTCATCCTTCTTCCTTTAAGGCATTATTTAGCCCCAAAGGTTGGTAGCTGTTGAGAAACATTTTTGCTAACCAAAGGCAAGAAAATTACTCTGAGCCTTGGTTTCCGCCTTTGTAAAGGAAGTTTGTCAGGGTTAAATAGGGTCACGTGAGTACAGGTGTCTAGCAGTCAAAAGCTGCAAAGCAAACGCAGATTTTCCTTACCTTAGTTTAAGGAAAGAGGGGTATTTTGGCCACTGATATTAACTTAGGATTCAAAGACTTCAGTATTTGTCTGAGTTCTAAGCTGGATGTCTAAGAAGCCTATAGTAGCTTTTATTAGATGTATGCTTTTCTTGTGGTTTTAGCAAAGGTGCTGCTGCTTTGGTCTGGAATTTTAGTATTTCCTAACTTTGTAGTAGACAAACATACTGAAACTAGATTAAATGTTTTAGCTTCTGTTCATGAGGGTCAAATTCTTAATTTTACTTTAGACTATAAATACATTGCAGGTATTATCTGTTGCTTCAGAACTTTTTTTTTTAGATCAAGATTGAAGTATATAAATTGTGTGTGTGTGTGTGTGTGTGTGTGTGTGTGTGTGTGCATACGTGCATATGCTTGTGTAGGCTAGAAGTTCAGGTTGGTTGTTTTCCTCTTTTCACCAGATTTTTGAGAAAGGGTCTTTCACTGAACCTGAACTTGCCACTTCTGTTAAACTGGCTTTTCAGTGAGCCCTGGGACCTACCTGTCTGTAGCCCCAGCGCTAGGGTTATAGATGTGCTCAGCCACACTTGGCCTTATACATGAGTGCTGGGGATGCTAGTACAGCAGGGACTTTATCCACGGAATGATTTTCCCAGCCCTCTGAACTGTTTCTTTGTGAATATCCCAGACTGTCAGGGTCTGTAATACTTTTTCCCATTTATCTCTTTACAAAAATCCCAGTTGATACTTCTTTGAGGTTAGAAGTTACTGTGTATTTAATGTCAGCAAAACACTTTCCTTCAATTAAAACGTATAGTGTACAGATTTGATTATTTTTGATGATACTTATATCTGCTGGTAAACTACTTTTTTTTTTTAAGATTTATTTATTTATACAGTGTACCAGATCAATCTCATTCTAGATGGTTGAGAGCCACCATGTGGTTGCTGGGAATTGAACTCAGGACCTCTGGAAGAGCAGCCAGTGTTCTTAACCACTGAGCCATCCCTACAGCCCTGGTAAACTACTTTTAAGGACTTAGTAGCTCCCAGTTGCCCCGTAACTAACTACATATTTGGCCAGCAGGCGGAAAGGTGTCACAACAGTGACCAATTTCATCAAGGTTTGGTTTGCGATAGCCTACTAAGTTAAGGTCACCAGTTAATTGCTTAATGAAGTGAATATTGTATAGAAATATTGCTAGAAAGTCTGGTGGGATCTAACATTTGTTACTGCAGTTGATGAAAGAGAGGCAACAAAGACTTCAGGTGCTGAATGTGGGTAGTAAAAGAAAGTCACAGATTTGAAAAGGAATAGGTAACGTGACATAACCTCTTCTCTCTATCAGATAGCTTCAGTGATTTGTATAAACTGATACTAATGAAATATGCCCACCTTGAAATTTGAATAAAAAACAATGCTAGATTCTTTTTATAGAGCACTATAGTTCAGAGTGATGACCTGTTGGATATAAATCTAATTGTCAAAGAAAAATTTTTCTAAGATTGATTAAACTTTTCGTGTCTGCCAACATTAGAGTTATATAAAAGGTACAGAGTTCCCAGGTGTCTACTTCCTAAATTCTCTATGGTTGCACTGTATATAATCATGGTGTAATTATCAGAACTAGGAAATTCACAATTATACAATATCCTTTTTCTAGCCCAGTTCAGGGTCCATCTCCCTTTTCATTGTCATTGTTCCTGTTTCTTTCATCTGTCATGTGTTCTAACTTTTTCTTTCTCCTTGTGTGTGAGCTGGACATTTTAAGAGGGATGGGCATTTGCTTTTTTTTTTTCTCTCTTGATTTTGAGTTCATTGGGTGATTGATTATTCATGATTAGTATTTCTTATGACTGGTGAAGTTAGGAAGATCACTTGATTAAGATAGTGTCTGCCAGGTTCTTCTGTTTAAAGTCATTTTCCCCTTTGCGTTTCATAATGCATATTATTTTTACTTTTGTGAGAGAATAGTTAATAATTTCTTTGTCATGAACATTTCCTCTAGTGGGGAAGCACTGTGCATCTGTGCTTTTCATTGTCTTAGGCTAGTTCTCCCGTCTGTATTGTTTCTCTGAGGTAACAGTTACTTCTGTGATGGTTGCTTAACTACTGCCAGTTTCTTCATTCCTGGAAAAAAAAAGGGTTATTTATTTATTTGTTTTATGTATATATATATGTTCTTGTCTACATGTATATTTGCACAGCAGAATCTCATGACAGTTATGAGATGGTTGTGAGCCACCATCTGTGAGCCCCACCATGGCTGGGGATTGAACTCAGGACCTCTGGAAGAGCAGCCTGTTCTCTTAACTACTAGCCATCTCTCCAGCCCCATTCCTTGGGTTCTTAAGAAAGTACTGTTTTGTATTCCTGCTTGTTATTTATGTGAAATCTTGAATATTTACCTTGTGAATTAACATGGAATATAGTTTTTGGAGCAAATTGTTCCTGTGTCCTTTCTTATTTTGACAGTACTAATATACATTCTGGTACCTCATGTTGCAGGTGCATCTTGGTTGTTAAATTGTTTGAACCAACTATGGAATCATACCATTTTCCTAAAGGATCTGAGCGCATATGGAGAACAGTATCTAGAAACCAACATGTGGGTGGCGAGTGAGCTCAGTGCTCCTGAGGTCTTGTTGCATTGAGTTAGCAGGTCACATATAATAGCATGCATAGCTACATGTTTTTATTTTCCTATTTGTCATTTGTACTATACATCAGTTATGTGAGTGGATGCTGATGGTTGTTTCAACTTGTGGAACCACAGAGTTCATTCTACTCTAATATTTGTTGAAACCTCTCTTTCCTATGATTACCTATGTTGCTTGGTTCTGGAAATCTGAGTAGGGGCAGTGATAGGATGAGGAAAGCACAGACAGACATACAGACATACATACAGAAAGGCTGGGATCAGGTGGGTCGTGCATGCCCTTATGAAGCCGCTCCAACTACACAGGGACCTGGAACTTCAGCATTAACTATGTACAGCACTGAGGGTTGTGGTGTTAACTAGGATCCATAGGTGAGCAGTCTCAGGATGTAAACATCTGGGAGGAGGAATCTGTGAGTGCCAGTGTTTGCATACACTGCTAATATTTGCACTTGGACCAAAGGAAGGCGTTGCTATACTTCTGAGCCTAACTTGGGGTATATGGGTGTGTGTGTGTGTGTGTGTGTGTGTGTTTGCCAATTTCCCATGTGTCTGAGGCATCTGGATTTGGCTGTTCCCATATCAACAGTCCACGCACTCAGGACTTCATTTACTCTTTATACATTCATTCAAGGCTTCTTCTGTTCCCACACTTTCCTTCTTATGTCTTTTTTCAAAAGTCTCATCCACAGTAATTGACTGACTTGTTCAGTCCTAATTCAGAACCATTTCCTCATAAGAAGTACATTAAAAACTGTTATGAGTGTATGTGGATAATGTGACTGTATTTGGTTGTGCATGCCATGTTACACATGTGGAGGCTAGATGAGAACTTGGTGGAGTTTGTTCTCCGTCTATCTTTATGTGGGTTCAGGTCACCAGGCATGTGTGGCAAGTGCCTTTATCTGTTGTGCTATCTCCCTGGTCCAGGAAATAAAATTTAAAGTAGAACACACTATTTTTCATTAGCTTTGAGTATGTAGGCAAATTCTCCATTCCAAAGATCCTTGGCTTGGTTTCATCCCTGCCTACTTGGGTTTCCATGTGCAATGCAGATTAGGTTCAATTCCTTACCGTTGGTATTCTGTTTTAGCCTCCTCCCTCATCTTGCTTGATTTTTATTATTTTTAAATCTATTTTGAAGTAAATGGTGACTGCTTCTCTCTCCGATTTATTTGTAGTAGAGAGCTGCTTGTAAAAGCACTGGATTTGCTTACAGTTGGGCCGAGCTGCATTGTGTGCCAAGTAGCAGGTGGATTACAGGAGCCTTCATTCCCCTGGGATGGCTTGCTTGGTTCCCTAGTTACAGCCCTCCATCTCCATCGTCCTTCTACACTGGGGAATTTGTACCAGCTAGAGTTCCATGACTCAGTAGTTGATGTTGCTTCCCAGGTGAATCTTCTTTGTTCTGGATGTTCTAGATCCAGAGTCACTTGATTGAGTGCTTATACTCGTTCTTATTGTGGCAGCTTAAGTAATACTACTGTGAATATTCATACATAATTTTTTTCCTGAGTATGTTTCCCATTCTTTGGGTACACATGGAGGAGTAGCATGATGAGCCGTGTGGTGATACCGTGTTTAACTGAGGAACTGCAGCAGTATTTGATCAGTTTCATTCTTTCTGGCAATGCAGGTATCAAAATATTTCCTTCACATCCTCTCCTACATTTTACTCTTTTCTCCATCCCAGGGTATAAGTGTTGGATATTCGTGTTTTGGTGTGTGTGTTTCCAATCACTAATGGTGCCCAGCATCTTTTCATGTACTGTTGACCACTTGTGTGTCTTTGGAGAAGCTCAGGTCTCTAACCACTTCATAATTTTTTTTAATTTGCTTTTTATTTTTTAGTTAAGAGTTCATAAATAGAAGATTTTTTTATCTCTTTCTCTAAATAGCCTGGATACTGGATAGAAATATATGCGCTAGCTGTATTTATGTAAGAGTTAGTTGCGCAATTACTTATTAGGCCTTATAGAGGTATGGTTTTCAAGTAGTTCCTCTGTTCTGTGGACTTTCTTTTTAGTTTTTTGATGTGTTTTTCCTTGCATTTATGATAAGCTTTAATTGTGATTATTTTTGTTTGGTGTTTGTGCTTTCACTGTAGACCATGATTATTAAACCTGATAAAGATTTATGTTTTATTCTAAGTATTTTACAGGTAAGCTCTTGCACTTGATCAATTTTGAGATAAAAATCCAGCTGCATTCTTGTGTAGGGAATATCATTATTCAGTATCATCCACTTATAAAACTATTTCTTCATTGAGTTGTCTTTGTACCCTCTGTTTTCCATATCTCCTGACTTGGGGCTCTGTTCCATTGTCTGTCTGCTGTTGCCAGTCTTGTACTATTTTGACTAATGTATAGTTTTGTAGTCCAGTCTGAAACAAAGTATGAGACCAACTCCCCCCCCCCGCCGGCTGTTCCTTCTACTTTGGTTCCCTTATATTTCTGCGTGAGTTTTAGAATTTGCTTGTCTGTTTCTGTAAAGGAGTTAGTTGGAATTTTTATAGATATTACATTGAATTGTCCTTTATTGAGATTTCAGTATTCTTAACATGTACAAAAAAAGTTGTTTCTTTCTGGTTTTTTGAGACAGGGTTTCTCTGTAGCTTTGGAGTCTGTCCTGGAACCCTAACTCTTGTAGATCAGGCTGGCCTCGAACTCACAGAGATCCGCCTGCCTCAGCCTCCGGGGTGCTGGGATTAAAGGTGTGTGCCACCATTGCTAGGCCAAAAATAAAGCTTTTAAAAAGGGATTTTGTTTATTTTTGTTTTGTGTGTATGATATCTGTGTATCACATGTGTGCCTGGTTCCCTAGGAGGCCAGAAGAGGGTGTCCGATTCCCTGGAACTGGAGTTACAGTAGTTGTGAGCCACCTGATATAAGTGCTGGGAACCAAACTCTGGTCCTCAAGAGCAGTAAGCACCTCTAAACTGTTGAGCCATCTTTCCAGCTCCACAAGTAAGGGCTTTGGGGTAGCAGTTGGGGGTGTGGTGGTGCCTGGGCCTGGCCAGTCTGCAGGCGCAGTAGAAGCTCCTGAGCATTGTGGGAGACGCAGTTCTGTGAGGTCAGTTGCTAGCAGTCACTACCGGAATAACAAGCACATCAGTATTGTCTCTTCCGGGATATAACCCGTATCTCTGTACTGGGATGTCTATTGAAGCAGCTGTGGTGACATTGGGTCCAAGATGAATTGAGTTAAAAAAAAATAATGGTAGTTATTTGGTTCTGTTCGTAATAATGATAAAAAAGAAATCAAAAGTATTTAAGCATGTCTACCAAAGGTGGTGATACGGTGTGGAGAGACAGCTTCCCTCTGGTCGTAGGAGTGGGATGTGTAACTGTCTCATCTACCTCAAACTCGTTTTCTTATAACTTGCCCCCTCCTTTTTTTCTGTGTCTCAGACCAAACATTTTAATTCTTCCCATTAAATTATTTTTAAAAAAATTAATTGTTTTCCTTCAAGTCTTCTTTAAAGTATTTTCCAGAAATACTACAGTGGTATGACATGTTTTAGAATAGGTGCCAATAATGCTCTACAATTCACAGAGACTCCTTAAGACATTCTTATATTATTGTCAGATGTTCTGAGCTTGTTACCACCCTGTTGGAAAAGCTGTCTTTTTGGTGATGTAGCGTAGAGTTAGTATTTGCCTTTTTAGGACTGAAGTCACTCTGAGGAGAGACTTTCACAGTGCCTTTAAGTGGTGGATAAAGTCAGCTCATTTTCATGTTTGCCTGAATTACTATTCTAGAGCCATTCCATTGGTACTTAGTAGCCGGTTTTTACATTTGTTTGTAATAAATCCATATTTACTTTTGCAAAGAGGAAGTGGAAGTGTATTGGTTCTACACATTGGTGCATCCTGATAAGCTCCTTTGAATTTTGTTTCCATAATAAAGCCTCATATTGATGTCATCTTGGATAAGTACTGTTTATCTGAGTTGTCAGTGAAGTATTAAACAGGATGCAGCCTAGTGAAACATCTGAGTTGTTAGACTATAGGCTCACTTAGCCAGAGATTGCCTAGTTTTTGGCTTGGGCTTCAGTGTGACAGAGTTGATAAAATGTCTTGTTGGCAGACAGTATAATCCTAGAGTTCTTAGATGAATCCTGCTTGTAAGCGATCATTGTGTGCTTTGTATAAATTTCAGAAATAATCAACTCAGTCTATTAGAGAATTTTTGTGTGTGTGTCTGTGTGTGTGTGTAAAAAAGAAGGTGGGAGGGTGAAAACTCTTTGGTTCTGAGTTTACTTTTAGGCAATTTTTGTTTTCAGATTGTAATTAAAGCTGGTCTCACCTTTCTTAAATTAGTTCTGAGCGTGGTTTGGTGTTTTGAAACTTTTGGGTTACCTGCTTCATTTAAATACTGTCTGTGGACTTGAGAGATTTTTGAGAGTCTGACATTGGCTCAGTTTTTCATACTACTTACTAATCTTGTTAGTTTCTCTTTGTCCCGGATAAGTTATTCTTTTGTTTTTAATTGCTCCAACTGTGAAATAGGGAAAAAAAAAGCAATACCTTCTTCTTAGGACTGTGTGAAGGAAGACAGGTAAGGAACTGTTTCCTCATTCATTTCCTGATCTGCAGTCCTGCTGCTCTTGTGTGTGCTATGATGCACTCTACCACTAGCCTGTGCCCCAGCCCTAGACTTTTTTTTTTTAATTTAAAGAGTCAGAATAATAGAAACACCTATATATTCCAGGTTCTTGAAGGACTTTTCAAATAGTGGCAGACACCTTTGATGGTTTGGGAGGCAGAATTTGAGGCCATCCTGGTCTGCATAGCTAGTTCCAGGCCAGCTGTTGCTACATAGTCAGAAGACCTTGTCTCACCACCCTGCCACCAAAGCAAACAAACAAAATCAACTAAACAAGCAACCAACCAAAAGCAAACTCAGAACCATCATATGCCAGAAAATGCAGTATTGGTTTCCTTTGCTTGAGAGGAAAACGGTTGGTTGCCAGACAGGTAAAATTCAGGCTGACTAGTCAATGAGGAGAGAACTGTTTGTCCTAGCTTGCTTTCTGTACCTGACACACACTCCTGGGCTATCTCTATTGCCTATAAAAACGTGTGTGGTGGTTTCTTGCCTACTTTATCATTTTTACTTTTGCTTGCCTTTATTCATGTTGGGGACTGATTTTTCCAGACAAGAGTTTTGTTGGTGTGTACTGATTGAATTCATTTCTGGGATTGTGCCTTCAAGTGGCCATTGCTAACCTTTGGTTGGCAGAATAAAGCACAGTGGGGGATTCTACAGAGAATAAACTGAGTAAAGAGTATTTTCCCCTAAACTAATAACGTTAAGCATCTTGGAATTGGCTTGTTGGCGTTACGTAAGTCAGATATGGTTTAGTTGGATTATAGATAGTTGGCAGTTGTATTCAGCCCCAGTAGTTGGGAATGAATACCATAGTCTGTTTCAGAATCTTGTTTTAAGTGCCCTCTGTGCTGGAGATTGAAATGTAGCCCTTTTATGTTACTATGAGAATTCATAAAGCTGCTCAAACTTGGGATCAAGAGGTGTAATTTTTGCTTACGCAAATTTTTCTTAAAATGTTCTCTTGTGGTAATGTTCTGTTTTGTTTTCTATTGTTGTGATAAACACTGATGGAAGCCAACTCTTGGAGGGAAGGATTTCCTTGGCTTGCACTTTACTCAGTCCTTCATTGAGGAAAGGCAGCAAGGAACTGAAGACAGGAACCTGGAAGCCAAGACCAGGGAGAAGCATTGCTTCCTGGCTGGCTCGTTTTGGCTTGCTCTGCCTGTTTTTGTTTTTGTTTTCTTTTAAAATACAGGGTCACCTTTCCAGGGTTGGAACCTCCCACAGTGGATTGGGCCCGCCCGCATCTTTATCAAGAGGATGTCCCTCAGGCCTTTCTACAGGCCAGTCCTACCTGGGATGTTTTCTTAATTGAGTTCTCTTTCTTAAATTGCCCTTCATCATTGTGTCAAATTGACAAAAAACTACCCAGCACATGGTAAGAACACAACATATGATGCCAGATATTAAGTGTCCATTTGTTGATTATGGGCACTTTTTTTGATTTGATTTCCTTGAGGCTGAAACTTTATGCTATTAATAACACCCCCCCCAATCCACCACTCCATTCTTTGAGTCTATGAATTCTACTATTAGACACACGTGTAAATAGAACCCTGCAGTGTTTCTCTTTGTGCATCTATCTTATTTTGCTTATGGTGGTCTTAGGGTTTGTGTTCTGATATTTTGCAGAATTTACTTTTCCCAATGTGGTATGCATATACCATATTCTATCTATCAATTTGTTGATGGATATTTAGGGTGTTTCTACACTTGTCTCTGTTACCTTATGAATAGTGCTGTGAAGAACACTGGAATACTGATGTATATAAGATCTGATTTTAATTCTTTCTAATCAAGACTCAAAAAAAAAGTTGTTTGTGGATCACTTGGCAATTACCTTTTAAGATTTTGAAGAGCAGCCATACTTTTCCATAGTGGCTATGCTATTTTGTATTATGTCTGTGGTGGATTGAATTTGAATACTTGATCATCAGTTAGTAGGACTGCCTGGGAAGATTGAGAAGCGTGGCCTTATTGGAGTAGGTGTGTCACTGGGGTGGGCTTTGAGGTTTCAGAAGCCCATACCAGGTCCAGTCTTTCTTTGCCTCAACTTGTAGATCAGATATGAGCTCTCAACTACAGCCCTAGCACCATGCTTTCTTGCCTGCTCCCACACTCTCCATCATGATGATCATGGAATAACCCTCTGAAACGCTAAGCAAGCCCCAATTAAATGCTTCCTTTTGTAAGTTGCCTTGGTTAATGTTACGTCTTCACAGCAATAAACAGTAACTAAAACAATATCCTGTTAGTTACTTTTGCACAGCTGTAAACAAATACTCAGCATAACTTAAAGGAGGAAGATTTATTTTGGTTCCTAGCTTCAAAGGGTTCAGTCCATGTCTTTAACTCCATGATGGAGGAGCATGTGGCAGAGGAGGTTGTTTATGCCAACAGGAAGCAGAAAGGATGGAATTAGGGATCAGACACAGTTTTCAGAGGCATGCCCTCAGTGCTCTGTGCCTTCCAGCTAGGCTCTATGTCTTAAAGTTTTCAGAACACTCTTCCAAAATACTATGAGTTGGGGACCAACCAGTCATATGAATTTGTGGCAGAATTTCATATTTAAATTCTAAAGCCAGCAGTGTTCAAGGGCTCACTGACACTTGGGTTATATTTTGTTATTGTTTTGTAGTAATCTTTATAGGTGTGAGATATCTCACTGATGCTATTCCCTCATTATTAATGATATTGAGCATATTGATGTGCTTTATTGGCCATTCATATGTATTCTTTGAAGAAATATTTGTTTATATGCTTATTTTCTAATGGAGTAACTAGGTTTTATACTCACTGATTTAGTAAGAATTCTTTATGTACTTAATAGATTAACCTGTTGTATATTCAATGTGCAAACTTTTCTCCTGTACCATAGGCTCTTTTTAATCCTAATATTTTCCCTTCTCTGTGCTTATAGATTTTGCTTTTTACTTTGATAAAGTTTCACTTGCTTATTTTTGTTGTTTTTGATTTTGATATAAAGTGCATGAATTGTTAAGACCAATGACAGCAAGTTTTCCCTGTTTTCTTGTAAGAGTTTTATAGTTTCAGATCGTAAGTTTAGGCTGGGACTCCATTTCTGTAGTATCTGTATGGTGGAAGATGAGGAGTGGGTTTGTTATTTGCATTGCGGGTTAGCAGTTTTCCTGACACCTTTCCTGCTGTATATTCTTAGAACCCTTGTTGAAAATTCAATTACAGCATATGCACAGACTTATTTTTGGGCCCTGCTCTATTTCAGTTTACCCATTTCTTCTGGGTTATTCAATTTATGAGTGTACTGTTGTTGATAGTAGTACTCTGTGAGTTACTTTGTGTCTCCAGGGTTATAATGGTTCTTTTTATTTCTGACTTTTAGTCTTTTTCTGTTAGTTTAGTAAAGGGTGTGTCAGTTTTATCATTTTAAAAAGCCAACTCTTAGTTTATCCCACCCATTTTAATTTCATTTGTTTCTGTTCTAATCTTTGTACCTACTTTGGCTCCCCTTTTCTTCCCCTCCCCCTCCTCTTCTTCCCTTCCCCCTCTTTTTCTTCCCCCTCTTCTCCTCTTTTCCTTGTCCTGTAGTCCTTGTAGTTCTTGTTGTTCTCTTACACAAGGTCTTCTGTTACCCAGGCTGGCCTTTAACTTTCGCTTAGTTAGGGATGACCTTGAATGTGGTTTTCCTGCTTCAAGTTGGGGTATTGCGCACACTGGACAAGTATTCACTAGCCAAGCTATATTCTCAACTCTGGTTTTTATTTATTTATTTTTTCCTGTTTTCTTGAAGTATAAAGTAAGGTTGTTTGAGACTTTTTTTTTCTTTTAAATGTGTTTATTGCCATCAACCTCCCTCTTAGCACTACTTTTGCTGCATCCCTTAAGTTTTGGTATTAGATGGTTGAACTCCAACAGTAGAATGTATGTGTAGTTGAGTTCTTACTGCTCTGTTCAAGAAAAAAGTTCAAGCTTAACTTTAAAGTATACTAGTAGGGACTTTTATTCAATGGTATATGTGGAAATTTTTGTTATATTTAGAGGTAATACAGCACATTGAGCTGAATTTTATAAGGGTCACATTTAAGGAGAGCCATTCTTTTCATCTCTCTACAACCAATCTACCACATCCGTCCTCTGTTTCCTTCTGCACAGATAAGGTACATGGTTTCTTATTTCCTCTTCTTTGATTTAGGGTAACTCGGAATGCAGGTACCTTCCTTTTACTAAATAGTGTATATCCAACATCGCTCAGCTATTCAGAAAGCTTCCTTATTCTTACTATTGCAAATTTGCAAATAACCATAGGTTTTGCAAACCGTGAACCATAAAACATCTCATGTTGAAGTCTGTCTTCAAGAAAATTTTCTGAATGGAAGAGAAATGGAAAACATGGAGGCGGGGATAGAACACTTCTGTTTTTGAGTAGTTTTTACAGTTAGAAGTAAGTTATGTTTTCATGTACTCAAGATTAGCAAAGGTGTAGGTGTGTGTGTGTAAATAAAATTCCTTAAGCCTAGAATCCATAACACTTATGAATATTACTTTTCAATAAAAGGAACTAAAGCTTCCTTGAGAAATGATTAATTCTAGTGCTGTGGCTAAGAAAATACAAAGGTAATCTTGGAACATCTTGCGCTAGAAAATAAGGAAGTACTTAAAAATTGGTGAGCACAGGTCAGAAGGCCTTATAAACCGGTTTATTCAGTGCTTCTCTGGGCCACAATTGGGAGCAGTAGAGTGATTGTGTGATGTAATATAATTTATAAAATAATAGAAGGTCTATGACATAAAAATTGGGCTATATGTATGTTTAAAGCCACACATTGAAATATGAAAGAAACCTGAGAAGTCCATGTAATTTGTGTAAACAAAACAATTTATAATAGTACTACTGGAAAGAAATATCTATTGAGCAAAGTATGATAAAATGCCTGATATTTTACATAGTTTCATGGTAACTAAGTTCATGAGATACATTAATTATAAATCCCCAAACAGTAATTTGATAACCAAAAAAACCCAACCTCACAAGTAAACCATTTTAGTAAAGTAATCAAAATTCACATTGCTGTAAACAATCACATCGTATTAGTTTGCCTGAGCTGCTGTGTGCTTAAACAAAGATTACTTTCCTACAGATTTAAGGCTAGAAGTCTAAAGTTGTATAGTTACAGCACGAGCTTCTGGTGAGGCCTCTTTTGCCGAAGACAACTACCTTCTTGCTCTCTTCCCTGCGTTGTCTTCTGTGTGCTCATTCTTCTGCTTTCTCTTTTTGTAGAGCCACCGTTATCTCTGTAATGACCCCATTTCTAATACAGTGACATTGATGTAACCGTCAACAGTCACACTGGAAATTAAGGTTTCAGTATAGGAATTTTGGAGGGGCAAAGGGACACAGTTTATTCCAGAGAAAGCATCTTATGCCTGTTAGTATATGCTGAGGATATACCATTTTTTCACTGGTATTTCCTTCCTTCAGAATGCATTACTTGAATCAGTGGGGAAAATCTAAATCATGATATATACAGTGGGACTGTTCTATAAAGTTAATCTTGTTTTAAACAGAAAAGTGAAGGTCTGCAAGATAAAAGGACTTAGGTATTGTTTCAGAGCCTGGCTTGAGGTTTGAGTCCCTTACCTCTAACTCCTTTGGTTGACATATTTTTAATATAGCTTGAAACTGTTTCTCCTTTTCCTTGCAGTTTATTTGTGGATAACACGTTATTTTGTAGAATTCTCCACAGCTTGTACTTTGCTGAACTGTTGTTTGGAAAGTTTAGTTTGTTCTTATGGCTCCTGTATTTCTTGTTAATTGGAGAGAATAAAGAAGGACCCATTTCTGGAACCCACTCATCCTCAGGATGGCATGTGGATTCTGATCCAGGTTGTCTGGATTTCTGATCATAGAAAAGAAAAATAACAACAGACTTCCCTTCTGATTTTTAATGTGCAGCCAAAGTTAAGAAACATTGATCTAGATCTAGTTTGAGAATCAACATATTCCATCCTGCCCTTTAGACTGTAAGACAGAATTTTTATGTTGGTAATTTTGGCAAGTACAGTTAGTTGGCAGGCCATCTGTCAGCTTGAATGTTATAGAAGCATTTGTGCATATTCCTGAATATTTTGGTATTACCAGTCTCTAGACTCCTATTCATTATTTCATCAAATGTATTCACATTGCCTTTGTCATGTCATGCTAGCATTTCCTCATTGGTAGGGCTGAAGAGAGATTCTGATCTAAGGAGACTTTGCCATGCTGATACTTGCTGACCACTATTAGTCCTTTGCTAGGGTGTAATCCTTGAAGAACTTCAATCACTTGAGAATTTACTTTCCGTTTACACAGCTGCATTTGCCAATAACATAATGTTTGGTGGCTAAAAACCGTAATCTTGGCCCTTTCAGTGGTATTCATAGCTTTGCCTGTTCTTTGTAGAGAATATCTGTAATTCACAGGTGATGGAGGGTATTTTTCAGATCAGTTTTCATCATTTTTGCTTCCAGTGGAAGATCATTTAAAAGGTGCAGGTCAATTTCAGGATGATATTCCCTTTCAAAGTTTGTTGCATAATTGCCTATTAAGACAGAAAAGCCTACTGATTACCCCTCATTCCCCATTAGTAGTTTTGATGTTATAAGAACTTTTTAAGGTTTTGTGGCTGGGTTGTTAAGAAAAGTTAAGAACTTTTCAAGGTTGTGTGACTGGGTTAGTGTCCCAGTCCCTCCACTGGAAGTCTTGCCTGGTCACAGGAGATGGCCAGTTCAGTCTAGTATCCCATATTGCTGGGAGTTTTCCTTGCCCTGAAATGCCCCCACACAACCGTTGATCTACAGTCTGTCCTCCCTATGGGATGTGCTGGGGTAAGGGTGGCACAGAGATAGTGGGAATGGTCAGCCAGTGACTAGTCAAGCCTTAGACTCATCCCACGAGAGTGTTCCCACCATTGACACAGCCTTGAGGGCCAGGACCTAGAAGCTGGATGACCCAGAGACCTAGTATAGAACCAAACACGAATGGAGAAGAAAAGTGTCGATGTAATGATGCCTAATGATATTCTGCTGTACTCACAGATTGGTGCCTAGCCCAGGTGTCATCAGAGAGGCTTCATCCAACAACTGATGGAAACAGCCAGATATTAGGCCAAGCTTAGGGAATCCTGCTGAAGAGAGGGAGGAAGGATTGTAGGAGCCAGAGGGGTCAAGGGCACCACAAAGAAACCCCCAGAATCTACTAATCTGGGTTCATAGGAGCACACAGAGACTGAATCAACAACCAGGAAGCCTGCATGGGTCTAGGCCCTCTGCACATATGTGACAGTTTATAGCTTGGGAGGAGGGAGGGACTGTCTTTGACTCTCTTGCTGCCTTTTGGGACCCTGTTGTTCCTGTTGGGTTACCTCTCCAAGCCTTAATATAAGGGGGAGGTGCTTAGTCTTGCTGCAACTTGATATGCCTTGTTTTGTTGATATCCGTGGGAGGCTTGTCCTTTTCTGAATAGAAATGGAGGAGGAGATAATAGGGGAGGGCCCCCAACCCCCACCTCCCCTTCCTCACGCCCCAGTTCCCTCCTTACTCCCCCCTGCAAAGGGGAAGTGGCAGGGAGGGGAGGAGGAAGGGGAAACTGCAGCCTGGATAGAAAAATAAGCTTTTCAAAAGATACCAAGATATCAAAAACATGGTTAGACCCTTCTGAAGATCTAGTTTGTAGAATTTGAATACTTCTCAATATACTCTAATATACACCTTAAATAAACAGTTTGACTTTCTTCTTGAAACCAAAATAGCTCTTTTTCCTAGTTTTTCACTGAGGGAAGGAACTCAGAAGATAAACAAGTTGTTCCTGGTCACACAGCTGGGAAAACAGACATGGAATTATGGAGTTGATGAGGTCTGACCTTGACTGTAGTGGTGGTTCTCAGGTATATAGTCCCTGGACCAGAGCATCCCTACTACTTAGACCTTGTTAGAAGTGCATCTTCTGGGTCTTACTCAGACCTGCTGGTTCAGAAGTGCTGAGCAGTCAGTACAGTACTAGCAAACGGCGAGGACAGTGCACTGAAGGATTCCTTCCTCTTTTGAAGTTATAGAACTCCTTGCTTAAATTTAACTTTTGTTGCCGCTCAAGCCCCTGCATTTGTATTGGGGGAGCCTTCAGCTCTAAAGGTGTTTGGTTTGATACTTGTTACACCAAGCTGTTACCTCATGCAGTAGAATGTGGTACAGTGTGGGCTAGTGTGACTGCTTCCTCAACCAGAATATCAGTGAGAGGAATTTGTGGGGGTACTGCTTGGAATATGTTTGGATATTTTGGGAACCAAAATTTTACTATTTTTAATGATAATGTATGGACCTTTTTGTATATATTGCTTACAACTAGGTAGCAAAAGTACAAATTCTACCAGGATTGTGTTCATGTATGTAAGCTCTATTCTAGATTGAATTATTTAGTGTCCTTCACTTTAGGCTTTAATCAACATGCATTTTTTTTTTAAAGTCAGGGTCTCATGTAGCCTAGGCTGTCCTCAAACTTTCTATGAAGAATGACTTCTTACTTCCGACTCAGGAGTGCTGGGATTACAAGAATGCACCAGCATGTGGTTCTAGAGATTGAACTAGGGTGGGTGTGGGGTGGGGTAGGGGTGGATGGGGCGTCCTGCTAATTAACCTGTATCCCCAGCCAGTGAAGCAGTTGGTTCTTAAATTGAGTAAGTCTGCTTGGTTTCTGGAGATCATTGTGAACTTCATTTCTTATTTGGACCTGAGGTCGTCTTGCTTTTTTTCTTGTCTATAATAAACCTTCTTCACATTCTTAAAGTGGAACTGTGTTTTCTGCCCTGTAAAGTCAGTGATTATTAACTTTGGCTGCATGTTAGACTCAGCAAGGGGAATTTTTAAAACTAAGTATGTTTTGGCTCCACTTAAGACCTAATGATTTATGCTCTCTGGAGATGGTGGCTGCATGGTTATGTTTATAAAAAGCATAAAAAGGCCTGCATCTTAGCTCATTTCTGTTGATGCAATAGAGCATGGCAGACCTCAGAGACTTAAACAGCAGACATTTATTTCTCTAGGTTCTGGAGGTGAGGAGCCCTGCCAGGAGGTGCTGTATAATGTAGTTCCAGGAGAGGGTTTCCTCTACTGCTCTCACCTGTCTGGTAGTAAACCTACCTTGAAGACCTTGTTCTCAGAACCTATTTAACTTCCTAAAGGACTCTAAATTCCATCACTTTAAGGGCTGGGGATTTCAATGTGAATTTTAGGGGCACAGTAGCTTCTGTGCGGTTCTGATATGAGTGAGATTAGAAACGGTAGTAGTGCTTATTATTAAAAATAAAAATTAAATCTTGGACTCTTTGTAAAATGAAAATCTGGCTTCCGTAGAACTCTGAAGGAGTCTAATGCATATAAGACTAACATTTAATTATTTACACACTAAATATTTTAATCTCTTGAATTAATTTGCTCTGTAGGATATAGATGTGGAAGGAGTGTTTGTGTCTGTGGGCTTTTGTTTGTAAAAGGTCTGCTTGTTGCTTGAGTTAGTGGTCCAAAATATATAGTTTAACAAATGGAAAGCTTTGAGGAGGGAATTTAAATTGAAGCTCAGGTGCCTTCCCCACACCCCACTGGAGATTAAAACCAGAGTCTCAGCTGCAGGGCAGGCTCTTGTCACTGAGCTGCCTTCCAGCCATTAGGATAAGTTTAAGACTAAGCAGGAGATAAGCATATCTGGCAGTTGAGACCATAAGACAGTGGACTTCTTTAAACAAGCTGTAGTAGTCACAGTAGCTCTTAAGATAGATACATTTACCTTCAGCTGAACTTGATCTTTTTTTTTTTTTTTCCTGGTTTTTCAAAACAGTTTTTCCGTGTAGCCTTGGCTATCCTGGAATTCACTTTGTAGACCAGGTTGGCTTTGAACTCAGAGATCTGTCTGCCTCTGCCTTCTGAATGCTGGGATTAAAGGCGTGTGCCACCACTGCCTGGCTTGAACTTGATCTTTTTGTTTTGTAATTCTCAAAATTAAACCCTAAGTCATTCAGTCTTTTAAAAATAACATTTCATTTAACTAAGAAAGATTAGATGCTTGCTTAATAACATGAGAATAACATGCAGCAGCTTTTGAACTGTTCCTATAATAGATACACATTCAACAGCCACACCAGAGTAGGAGGCTCCACTGTATCTGCATTTCACCAGCATTGTAATCTTTTTCTTGTCCTTTTGACTGTAACTATTCTAGTGGATCTAGTGGAGTCTAGTATTTCAAAGTGGTGTCTTATTGTGGTCTTAATTTGTGCTGTACCATCTCATATCTAACAGTCTATCCTGTTAGATCTGTTTAATAACAGTCTTAGTCTTTGGGTTGGTGGAAATCAGTGCCTTGTCTGTTCATTCTAAAAGGATTTCCCTGGTAGTCATAAGGTGTTGAGTCAGAACCAGAGATGGGCGGTAAATAGCTATTAAGAGGGCTAATAGTAGCTCAATATAACTTGGGCCTGTCTCTGCAAAATTCCATCTTTCTGCAGTTATGGAAATTGTGATTCTACTTTGTAGAATACCTGTAGAATCTCTGACACAGATATGTCTCTCCTCTCTCCCCTGGAAATCCAGTTCCTAATCCTAACAACTTGAAGGCTACTGTCTTCTTCCTTTTAGCGAGAAAGTGTGACCTGTTACTGCAAACGGCTTATTCCTGCGCAGTAAATATGTTAGAATGGAGTTTTGATTAGCATTTGTCTATCTACAAAGTTTTCGAGGTAAAGTAGATGCTCAGAAGAACAAACATAAACTCTGAAAATAAAATTCCTCAAATACAGACACAGGTTTTCCAGAAAGTTCCTCGATTGACTGGAAGATCATAATGCATTAAACTGTGTGTCCTGAAAAGTTTGTGTTCATATATGGGATAATGAGATTATTTTTCACTCCTAGGTTAGTCCCTGTCCTTTCTTTATGTGGACAAAGTTAGCATTGTTAATATACTACTTTATATTTTAATTTCTGCTTCTTGTGGGTTGGAGTGTTGCACACTTTTAATCCTAGCACTTGGGAGGCAGAGGCAGGAGGATCTCTTGAGTTCAAGCTAGTCTAGTAGAGAGACCCTATTTCCACTCCTCCCCTCTACAAAATCTGCTCCTTAGACTAGGCTGAAACCAGGATTTCCCAGAAATTTTAAGAATATGCATCCGTGCATGGGTAAGCAGCTGATTGAATGTTGAGACTCACAAAAAAACTTGTGTACCATGAGGATCAACGTCCAACTCAAATTTATTTTATGCCCCTATTCTTTCCCAGTTTCTTATCTTGTAAAACCTAGTAAATACCCAAATACACTTGTACCAGAGGCTAATTACTCAATATGTCTTGTGTCAATGAAATAAACAGAAACCACTAAACAGGTGTGTATGGTAGACCTAAAAACACAAGTTTTTACCAGAACCTTATGTATGTACTCCTTAAAGGCTGCCTGCTTCCCAGATCAGGTGGTTCTTCCTAATCAGCCTTTCTTGGTCCTTAAAGCAGGGGCAGCATTTCTACTTTTGTACCTGAGTCCTCAGATGAGTGTGGAAAGTGAATCAGGTTGAAACAGGTGGAGTAAGCTTACATTGGCAGTACATTTCAGGTTGTAGGATACTGTCGTTAAGATTTATTTTCGAAATTTTTTTAAATAGAGAAAGCAGCATTTTCTTGGAGGAGGAAGATGGGGGCCTGAGTAGAAATGATTGTGACTGCACCTGAAATTTGATTGGCTTGCCCAAGAGAGAAACAGGCAGATCACCAGAGGCCAGCTAGCTACTGTCTGAGGCACACAGTTCACATAGCTTAGTGTGTTGTTGTAAAACAAAAGCATAAAGCGCTTTCAGTTCTTCCTAACACAGGTCTTATTCTTAAGAAATTTTTCTCTACCTGCGCATCAGTGTGAGCACCTCTGCGCTCAGGATGACAGCTCTTCCTGGGCATCAGTGGGACTGCTGCTCTCTCTCCTTTGGGACAGCATCTGTTTTATGTTCTGTGGTGCCTCTGTTCAGCAGTTAGGCTTCTGGAGACAGTTCCTTCCAAATGGGCAGCGTCCATTCCTTCATGGGGATCCCTCATCCCTTGTTGTTCATTGTCTCCTTGTTTCCAGATAAGCATCTGTTGCTTTCTGCCTCACTGAGTACTCACTGGGGTGACGACTGTAAACTAATAAATTCCATCCAGTATTCGGGGCAGAGCTTGGATGTTTTGCTTTCTAGTTGTTAGTTCTCCTTCACTTGTGAACACACTTGAGACAGTAGATGTGGTTGCAGTTGGAGAACATCTCGAAACAGCCCTTGATGTGCTTAGAGTGGTGTCATCACACCCCCTGACTGTCTCACCCTGTAGTAAGTGAAGTCTGTCTTCTTGAGATTTTCAGCTCTTTTGGGCCAATGGAATGCCCTTGAGGGGTTTTATATAAAGTGTCCTCAAATGGAGACACTTTAAAGGTACCATTTGCCAAAAGATTACTTGAAATTTTTGAATAAGGCTCTTATCCTGTGTATTGAGTGTCAGAGTTAGCAGTTTTCAATAACTTTGTTGTTTTCCTGTTGTGGGTCTAATCCAGAGTCTTCAGCATGTTAAGCGTGCGGCAGCACACACTCTCTACCACAGAGCTATACATCCAGCCAGTAGCTTAATGACAGAAAATAGATTGTAATTGGAACATCATTGTACATTTAACTTATTTTGATAATTAAGTTCTGTATTGACATACATGAGCTAATGATAGAAGTGAAATGAGTACATTTAATAATTGAGTAGTTCATGTACTGTCCTTTTGTGTATTTTCTCGTGTGTGGGTGCATGATGTTTGGGACGACAGAGGCCAGCCTTGGATAGAGTTTACTTTGGATTTGATACAGGGTGTCTCACTGACCTGGAACTCACCGGTTAGATTAGGATGGATGGCGCAAGGAATCCACCATTCCACCTTCCTGGTTCTTGGATTGTAAGTGTACACTGCTTTACCCAACTTTTCTGTGGGTTCTGAGAACTGAACTCAGAACCGTGATTAAACACTTTGATATTTGCTTATAAAATTGTATGAAATAGCTGTCATCATTGCTGCCTCTTACCCTGTATGTTCCTAACCAGCCAACTGCCTCTGCTTTGTCTCGTCTCTTGAATGTCTCAGTTTCCTCCTGATTTGAGAATTACTTTTGAGGTCTTGCATGCTGTTGAGGTGTATGGAAGAAGGGTAGCCAGTGTTCTGAAAAGAGGAATGAGAGCGCGGGAGCAATTAATTTGGAGAAAACTTAGCAATTCTTGTTCCTCAAGTTAAACATAATGAGTTTATAGGATTATAATTGTGCATAATCATCAGAATCTGACAGGAACGGTAATTGTTTTATTTTTTAATCTTATGTCGCTGGAGAATTAGTGTCTTTAAAAAATATAATGTGAAGATTTTGGATGATACCTTGTATTAATAGGTATCCAAGGTTTTGAAATTTGCTTTCAAGAAAATGTTAGTATCGAATTGCCTTAGATACTCATTATTAATCTGAGTATACATTCCTAAGTGGAAAATAAGTTGCTGTGAATATTAGGATTTTCATTTATACTACATTGTAGTTGTTTAGTATATTCCAGTAATTTTCCTTTGTTTTTATTCCTAGGTTGCACGTTTTCAAAAAATACCTAATGGTGAAAATGAAACAATGATTCCTGTATTGACATCAAAGAAAGCAAGTGAATTGCCAGTCAGTGAGGTTGCAGGCATTCTCCAAGTAAGTGGTTGGTGAGGAGGAGGAGGGAAGTGTAAAGCAGCCATTTAGATTAGGTCAGTGCTGACCTATTGCATCTTTAGTGATAGAAATACTGGGTTGTACTGTCTAGCATAATAGCCCCAGTTAAACATTGCGACATGACAGGAAGTGTGGCTGGAGTAATGGCTGTGTGTGGTGGCTGGGCAGGACAGCTCAAGATGAGTAGTTTCGCCAGCGTCTGTTTGTACTCTTTATCAGTTGGGTTGGGAAAGTAATTTAATTAGTAACATAAATGGTGTTAGGATTTTTTTGTTTGTTTCCCAAGATAGAGTTTCTCTGTGTGACAGCCCTGGCTATCCTGGAACTCTCTTTGTAGATAATGCTCTCCAGAACTTACAGAAATCTGCCTACCTCTACCTCCTCAGTGTTGGGAATAAAGGTTTGTTTGCGCCACCATGCCCACCAGGATATTTTTTAATTTAAATAGATTTTTCTAAGGTAAAGTGAAAGCTAAGTACAAGTGCAGTTTTGCAAATAAGTGTTAATTATATAATTTCATTCTCTTCCTAGTTAAAAAGTACTGTCTAGTAACATGAAGAAAAGAGTATTTTTCATTCAGCCATTTTAATTGTTGTTCCAAAGACACTGGTATCCATTTTTAGCAAGTTTTATTTTGGTATATTTATACTTGGTTTTAAAACCACTATTTTAAATAAGTTTAAGTTTCAGAAAGCTTGACTACTGAACTCCTACCAACTTTCTGACCAGGGAAATTAGCCATATCTGGGATGTTGTAATTTCATTTTTTATGATTGTTAAAATTATGATAGTGACTATAAGACATGCCCCAAGACATGAAAAAGTTCATGTTAACTTTATTATTTTGATTAATTTAAGACCAATATTTTCATTCTGATATAACATAATATAGAAGCAAAAAAGTAAATCTCAGTGGTAAGTTCAGAGAACAGGAAGGGCACATGTAACCCACTGAATATTCTTTTGGAGACACAAATTTTAGAAAAAAATAATTAAAATCTAATGAAAGTTCATATGAATTACGGTTTACTTTTATTATTCCTCTTTTTCTTTTTTCTTTTCTTTTTTTTTTTTTTTTTTTTTAGGTTTTTCGAGACAGGGTTTCTCTGTGGCTTTGAAGTGTGTCCTGGAACTAGCTCTTGTAGACCAGGCTGGCCTCAAACTCACAGAGATCCTCTGCCTTCCGAGTGCTGGGATTAAAGGCGGGCGCCACCACCACCCGGTGATTATTCCTTTTTTTCATAGAAAAAGAAAACACCATCTTGTTGCTTATTGAGATATTATTTATATAAATATCTTTGTACTTTTAAAAAGTTAATCATACACTCATCCTTCACCCTCTCTACTCACCAGCCCTGGCCTTCTTCCACCAAGTCCCCATTCCACTTCTTATGCCTTTTGTTTCCTTTTGTGGCCCACACGGTTTAGCTAGGACTAGTTGGGTAGGCCTGAGTGTAGTAAAAGAGCAAGGATAACTCACCAGTGGCTATATCACTGATGACAAAGCCTTCTTCTTTATCAACTCCTGACTACTGTCAGGGCCCCTGGGTAGAGTGGGGCTCCATGAACCCCTACCCTAGTTTGTGACTGACTGCATATTTACTGACTCAATGTTGCATAGGGCAACTATAGCTGTTGTGACTTCATGAATGCCATGGGCATGTCATGCTTCTAAGATAGTAGGTATGCCACACCTGTAAGATGCTGTTTCTAGGCCCTCCTCTATTCACTTGGCTTCCATGAAGGAGTGTTTTTGGGTGTTCTCTTTAATGCCAAACTCTCAGAAGTCACTTATTCTCAGAACCTTGACTAGTTATGATGGTCTTTATTTACTGCCATTTGTGGTAAAGAGAAGATCAAATCTGAACACAGCACTAGTTCATGGATATAAATAAGTATTTAAGAAGCAGTTTGATATACCCACTTACCAATATAAAAGTAAGTTCACCTTATGTGGATTTTAAGTATGTATTTTGACAAATGTGACCAGCAAGATCATACCCTGTAGCTCAGACTGGTGGTCTAGAACTCACTGTGTATCTCAGGTTGTCCTCCAACAAATGATAATTCTTGATAGTTAACTATGTCTGAGTATTATGGCTGCAAGTCCCATGCAAAACTTCTGGTACACTTTCTGTAATTATTAGGGGCTAGAGAGATGGCTCAGTGGTTAAGGCCACTCAATTCCTGTTCTTGCCGAGGACCCAGGTTTAGTTAACAGTACCCACTCAGTGACTCCCAATGTCTGTGACTCTAGTTCAGGGGATCCAGTGTCCTCTTTTAGCCTTTGCAGGCAATGCAAGAAAGTGATACACAAAACAGGCAGAATATTCATATACATTTTAAAAAAGCTTCTTTTAATATAATCATATACTGTGTGTTCTTTTGTGTTTGTTTGCTGTCTGCCAACATTTTAAATAACTTTTATTGTAAAATTTAATAGGCTGATCTTCAGAATGGCTTAAACAAATCTGAAGTTAGTCATAGGCGAGCCTTCCATGGCTGGAATGAGTTTGATATTAGTGAAGATGAACCACTATGGAAGAAGTATATTTCTCAGGTAAGATACTCCCCCTACATCTCTGTGGTATAACTTACATTGACTTTTATGGTTGTGAATTCCCTGATATTTACCTACAGAGAAAGGAAATATTTTTTTTGTAATGTTTTCCCCTAAAAATTTGCATGTTAAGTTGGAATTTTTATAGTCTTAGTTCTGACTCTGTAGATGCCCGATTCTGCAGCACATTCAGTCCCAAATAAGCACACAAAGTCTTAAATTAATTATAAACTGTTTGACCCATTGCTCAGGCTTATTACTAACTAGCTCTTACATTTTACATTAACCCATAATTTTGATCTATGTTTAACCACATGGCTTGGTACCTTTTCTCAGTGAGGCATTCTCATCTTGCTTCCTCTGTATCTGGCTGGTGACTGTATCTCTGCCTTTCTTCTTCCCAGAATTCTACTAGTCTGTTTGCTCTGCCTATACTTTCTGCCTGGCTACTGGCCAATCAGCATTTTGTTAAACCAGTATGAGTGACAAATCTTTACAGGGTATAAGAACATTATCCCACATCATGATTTTTTCATTTGATTTTAGGCAAAATTGAAAAGTGACTATTACTTATAGGGTAGCATTATCTGTATCAATGTTCAACATTTTCTATATAAGCAACACTAGACAGTGGCCTCTTTGTGAATGCTGAGCTTAGGGTTCATAGTGATAGAAGAATGCTGTATTTGCAGGTAATCTTGGCTGTCTTAGAAAATTATTAAATGCATAATTAAATCCTAACTGCCAAGGTGTAAGTTATACCTTTCTTTTCAACTCTGTGATTTCTATTTGCCTCTATTGATTATGACCTCAGGAAATAGTAAGCTCACAGTAGATTATGGTCATTCATAATTACCTTTATTTTATTTTTTAGCAAAGGCTTATAGCTTTTACAAATTTGGTAACAATTGCATTAGTGTAAAAAGCTGGATGATTCTGTGGCTGGCTTTAACTAGTTAAAGTTTGGTATGCTAATACTTTGTAAAGGTATTAGAAAGTTTGGTTTAACTTGTTTAAAAGACAGCATCAGCTAATGAGATTAGCTTTGTACACATGGTTGTGTAAGGAAATGAATAACCGAAGCTTTAAGAGTGATAGGACTGTGGTGCCTTTCCGTTCGTAGTTGAAACTTCATATTTGCACCTTAAGTAAATCCTACTTTAAGTAATCTTACTTTAAGTAAATCTTACTTTAAGTAAATCTGGACCTATCATGCTTGACTGGCAATATAATTGAATTGTTTTCTTTCTTGAACCTGTTATTCTAACCAGAGTACCTGACTCTTAGGATTCCTGTAAGAATTAAACAGTGCCTGAGATATAGTTAAACATAAATAATAGTTAGCATCTATTATCTATTAGTCATACAATGTTGGATGGTTCTTTATAAAAAGAAGCTTTTACTAAGGTAAAGTGGGATTGTCCTTCAGATAAGAGTGTTGAATTGTTTGTTTTTCACCTCCAGTTTAAAAATCCCCTCATTATGCTGCTCCTGGCTTCTGCAGTCATCAGTATTTTAATGCATCAGTTTGATGATGCTGTCAGTATCACTGTGGTAAGTACACTCCTCTATTTTTAAAATTTTAATCTGTTAGTTAATTATATCAGTTGGATCTGGCTTTACTTTGGCAATTAACGTGAATCAAAATGAATCAGATTAAAAAATAATCAAATCCACTCTTAGAATTTTCTTAAGTTCTGGTTTGAGATGGAGGTCTTCCTGTGTTACTCAGGCTGATCTCGCCCTCCTGGGCTCAGCTGTGCTGTTGTATCAGCTTCCCATTTAGCTGCGATTCCAGGCTTGTACTGTCAGTCTCACAAATGAGAAACAGTTTATAATTTTCTAGTTAAATCAAAATTCCTCATGCTTTTCAGTTGAAAATATTTTGACTAACAGTAATTGCTCAACAAGTATGTGATGTCAATGCTATTTTAATAACACGTTCTTGTTACTTTAGGCTTTTTGTCTTAATGGCAAATGTTATAGTCTATGAAACTGTTAGAGTTTTAGCACAATTGGAAATGACCTTAAACTGTATCAGTAGTCATTGTTTTCTTTACTCAGTAGCTGAGTGTGGGAGTACACACCACTAACACCAGCTGTGCTACTTGGGAGGCAGAGGCAGGGTATAACAAGTCTCAAGGTATTATGGGCAACACAGCGAAGGAAGCCCTTCCTCAAATGTCTGAAATGTTCTTGATAGAGGAGTAAAACATTTTTTCCCTGAGTATATATGTCTGTGATGGATGGGAAGCGTGTATAGATTGAGTACCTGTCTTAAGGAAGGGCAGTTGTGAGGTAAACTAGCCTTTTCCTTAAAAGAATAACGTTGCTAGTGATAAGAATAGACACTTTCAAGTAATAATTAAAGACTAAATTTTTATGCATTACCATGAACTTGGGATTTTAGATGAGCAAGAGACCTGGTTATTCGTCCTCATCAACTTAGACCAGGAAACCCAATGTGGAGAAGTTCAACAGAACCACCATATAGGGGCTGCCCATGCATGCTTCAGCATTGCCAGGGAATAAATTTTATTTTTCACCATGAACTTTTGATAGCGTCCAAGTATTTAAAACTTTAATGATATTAGTAGTGATTTTAACAATTATTAAATTTAGTAAAAATGCCAGCATTTATATTTGAATAATTAGGTGAACCAGTATTTTCCAAATGATTGATTTCTGAGATTATCAAATTTGAGTAGGTAAAAAGATCAATGGATTCATTTGAAAAAAGATAGGCAGATAATAGAATTTAATGTGGCAGATTATGAAAAGTTCATTGATACAGTTTTGCATTGTACAATAATGGCAAATACTTCTTCCCTTGCCAATTTTTATTTTTTAGTCTGAGGCTTGATTTTTTTTTTCCTCTCATAGTTTATTAAAAAAATTCTCGTATTATGCTGCTTCTACCTAACAAAACATCAATTGGATTACAGCTTTCTATAGAAAAAGTAGGATCAAGGTTAACTCAGCATTAGAGAGAGCTCTTGCCTACCATTTGTTTGACAAATCAGCACTGGAAAAATATAGCCAATTTAAAAAATTTTTTTTTTCTGGAAAAAGCTATGTGTTAACTTTTACCAGATTTTTAAATTCTTTTCATAAATTAGTATGTAGGAACTAAGATTAAACAAGTAATTATTATGTCAGTTATAGCAAATGCTATCCACATAACTAAAAATAAAATAGTCCTTAATTTGGGAGGACTTGGGTGGATTCAGAAAGTTTTGAAGCTGTCATGGGGATGGTTAGCAGTTTAAATTCATACTCTTCTCCCTCAGGCAAATTGCTTTCTTCTCTCGCTAGCTAGTGCAAAAATCCATTCTCCTGGGCTGACAGCCGGAGAAACACATTGTGACGAAAAGTTATTTCTTGTTAATGTCTGATTTAAAAGGCTGTTTGTTTTTTAGGCAATACTTATTGTCGTCACTGTGGCCTTTGTTCAGGTGAGTAATCTATTTTTCCAGGTTAATAGTGGTATATTAGTTGGTTTCTTAAAAACAAATTGAAGTGGTTTATGTGAAATAATCTGAATTTAATGGGTGGTAGTGTATTCCTAATAATTCATTATCTTGAAACATTCTCAGCTAATAGCCAACTGCGGATAGTTCCTGAGAAGAGGGCACTGCTTTGATTTAGGTAGTGAGAAGAACATAGCCTATATTTTTGGTAGAGACATATGAGAAAAAAAGCACAGCAATATAAATATGATCCACTAAGTGTAAAAATGTTTTTCTAGTTATGAATTGGTCCAGTACCAATAGTACTGTGCTAGTCTAGATGAGGAAAACAAAAAGGTGAGTGTAAAGTTAGTGAGCAGTTTATTACATATCATCTGAAGAAGACGTGGTGGGTTACTGAGACTGGTTTCTCTTAGTTAGCAGTACACTTTTTTACTGAATTTATTTCTTTGCCTTATAAGTCTTGTTTTGGAATTAAAGTTTTTTTTTTTTTTTTTTTTTTTTTTTCGAGACAGGGTTTCTCTGTGGCTTTGGAGCCTGTCCTGGAACTAGCTCTTGTAGACCAGGCTGGTCTCGAACTCACAAAGATCCGCCTGCCTCTGCCTCCCGAGTGCTGGGATTAAAGGCGTGCGCCACCACCGCCCGGCTAGTTTTTTTTTTTTTAAAGTATTGGTAATCCCTTACTCCACTGCTGAAATTTCTTTACTTTCCTCAAAAGGAATGGTCCTACTTCCTGTTCGTTATAGTCATTCCAACAGCAAAATAAGGGATAAGAAGTCTCTTTTAAAGATGATTCTGGATAATGTGGAGATGAGGTCATGATTTGTTTCTTTACGCTTAGCTAGAGGCGGAGAATTGTCAACTCAAGGCTAACATGGACCACATGCTAAAACCCTACTGTTAAAGAAGGGAAAAAGAAGGGGGCAGAGAAGAGAGGGGCCGTAACATACCAGGCATGTCAGGTCAACAAGTATAGGAACAAAAACACGAGGCTTAGTTTTATAAGTGTGTTTTATGTTCATTTAAAACTTTGAAACTTCTGTATATTTTAAGTTTCTACAATGATCAGGTCTTACTTTGAATACAGCTAATAAGAGTGGAAGGATTAATCCACTGTAGAGATAAATGTAATGATGCTGTATGTCCTGAGGTCAATGCTCTGATTTTTAAGACAGTGATTGTAATTATTCTTACATTGTGTGTAATTTATTTCGTGGTAACTTTTGTCACTGTCCTGGTGTCTTAACGTAGTTCTTGACATGTTAAGTTTCTAATTCTATATTAACTGAATGTAAGAAGCCAACTGGAGTCTGATTACTTGGAAATTTATGAGCTCCTTTAGTAGACCATCAGTGTTCTTGTTCAGGGTTGAAGGGTCAAGGGTGGGGCATCTTCTTAAGACAGAGTATTGCCTTTGGGCTGTTGGAGCTAATAAATGCAGCATAAGCCATTTCAGGCTGTGCATCATCTAAGGAAGTTACTCACTTCCAGTCAAGCGAGTGGTGTGATCTACTTAGGGCCAGTAACTGGAGTTCTCTCATAACCCCTCTCCTAAATTGTGGCAGTCAACTCCCTCTTGGATCTTCTTTAGTATATCAGATGTATGAAAGATTTCATTTAGGTATTACCATTGTATGAAAAGCCCTAGCAACTTGCTGTCTTTGGAAAATAAAGAACTCCTATCCTCAAAATACCCCACAGAGTTTCAGTCATCAACGTAATCAGTGTGGAGTTTTACATGGAGTGTGTTATGTGTTTTAAATGCTGGGGTCTGTTGTTGCTGTCTCAATGGTAGTTTTATTTGATGCTGCATTAGCTACTTTCTTATTGCTGTGACCCAGTATCTGGCGAGAAGTAACTTGAGGGAGAAAGAATTGCATTTAGGGAAGATGTGGTGGCAGGAGGCAAGAGCTTGTGGTGGCTAGTTGCATTTAAATCTGCAGGTAGGGAGCTAAGAGCTGGCAGCAAGTGGGTTGGAATATAAAACTTGGAGGCCAGCCTTAGTGACTGACCCATGTCTTTCAATGAAGCTATATGCTTCTTAAGGTTCTACAACTGTCAAAAACACCACCACGATCTGGGGACCAAATATTCAATCACATGAGCCTGTGGGACATTTTACATTCAAACCATAGCAACTGAGAAATAAAAAATGCTCCAAAACATGAAAAGCTTCATTTTTATTAATAAGTATGTTTTTTATACAGATTTGGCCCCTTTCCTCAAACAAGTCTTAAGAAAGCAATAAAATGTTTTTACATACAAATCGAAACCATTCTTCCCATCATTTTCCTTCTGCTCAAGTCACTGGCTACCTTGCGTTGTCATAGAATGACCAGTCGTACAACAGCTTTGCAAAGATAAAGACTGATAGCTTCTGTTTGATTAGTTACTGGAGACTACAGTTGGTTAGTATTTTCTATCCTTACTGAATTTTGTATAGAACTTCCAAATTCTTCACCGTGGTTGGTGGATTGAGAGGAATGCCTAATAATTTTTTATTTTTGTAGATTTGCTTACGTTTATTCCTCTGCCTGGGTAGTGACTGATAAAGTTCTGAGATAGTCTTTCATAGCTTTGCATTCACATTTGAAGCAATTGATGACAGGTAGACTTGGGAATTGCTAACATGGCAGGTATTTCAAGACTCTTCTTATCTTCTATTTTACCTTTGTCCCTCACCTTTTAACTTTAAACCAAAAGATGAGAAACGAAGTAAGAATAGTCTTGTGGCCAAATGAAGCACAAGTGCTAATGGAAGCATAGGCTGAGTAGTGCAGTGAGATGGAAGATGCTCCTGACCCATCGCTGTTGGCTGTGTGCATGGAAGGGTGTGTGATTGCAGAGCAGCACAGGGCCTCTCAGCAGCTTCCCTTTCATATAATTCAGGTTGGCAAGAAAAGCGAGTGTCAGAATATCATCAGCCACACTATTATTTCCAAGCAAATATATTCCACAAGCGAATGTAGTTAGTGTGGGCTTAAGTCCTCAAAGTAAAATTATGTACAGATTAGTTTTTGGCTTTATTGGTTGCTAAACTCAAGTGTAAAATTATGTTAAAACTAAGGCTTAATTATGTTAACTTTTAATGTATTCTTTGGATGCAATAATTGAATTTCATTTCCTTCTAAACAATCTTAGATTTGCACATTGATTTTTAAACTGTATAATTGGAATATATAATTTTCAATAATTTTTTATTATGATTTAAGGACACATTTTTATTAATAAAAGGATTAGTAAATCAAGATAAGAATTGGGAGAAAGTTTTAAGTGATAATGATTAATATTTAAGTTTAAAAGGACCATGTAAATTCCTTTGTGTTATGTTAATATTAAGTTCTACTTTTTCTTTAATTAGGAATATCGTTCAGAAAAATCTCTGGAAGAACTGAGTAAACTTGTCCCACCAGAATGCCATTGGTATGTTCCTTTTATTTTAGAGTTCTACACCTTAAAAAATAGAATTTGAATGTGACTAGCATTGTAGGCATTATCGTTCCAGCTTTGTTTTAACATAAAGAAAACTATTGAATATGACAAGAAAAGTGTGATCAGTATAGCGAACATTGTATTACTGGTGGTTTGGAGAAAGCTTTGTTCAACAGTCAATTTTTTTTAATTGTTCAGGTATGTGCATATTTGTATGTGTGAGTGTGGGCATACATGTGCCATGGCACACCTGGGAAGGTCAGAAAATTCCTTCAGGTGTTGGCGTTCACCTTCCACATTTTTTGAGTCAGAGTCTGTCTTGTTCTTCACCATGTGTGCTGGCCCTTGTAGGGACTTCTGGGATTGCCTGCCTGCCTGCCTGCCTTCCTTCCTTCCTTCCTTCCTTCCTTCCTTCCTTCCTTCCTTCCTTCCTTCCTTCCTTCTTTCCTCTGCCTGCCTCTGCCTTACAAATGCTAGGATTAAAGGAATGTGTGATGATGCCTAGCTTTTTTGTTTTTTAAAAGATTAATTTTTGGGGCTGGAGAGATGGCTCAGCGGTTAAGAGCATTGCCTCCTCTTCCAAGGGTCCTGGGTTCAATTTCCAGCAATCACATGGTGGCTCACAACCATCTGTAATGAGGTCTGGTGTCCTCTTCTGGCCTGTAGGCATATATGTAGGCAGAATATTGTATACATAATAAATAAATATTTTAAAAAAAGATTAATTTTTAAAAATTGTTTTAAATAATTTGTATGTGTCTGTCTGTGTGGGTATAGGCATGTGAGTTCTGGTGCTTGAGGAGGAAGTGTTGGATTCTCTGGTGTTGGAGTTATAGGCAGTTGTGAGCTGCCTGATGTGGGTGCTGGGAACCACACTTAGATCCTCATCAAGAGCATCATGTGCTTTTTAACTACTGAGCCTTCTTTCTAGCCTGCTCTAAGTTCTTATATTTGACTTATCTCTTTGGAAGTGACAGTGTTTTTCTTAAGACAGGTTCACTGAAACTAAATGTAGTTTTAAAGGGAAATAGTATGGTTTTCTTACTGTGATGATTTCTATTTCATGCTACAGTGTGCGTGAAGGAAAATTGGAGCATACACTCGCCCGAGACTTGGTTCCAGGTGACACAGTTTGCCTTTCTGTGGGAGACAGAGTTCCTGCAGACTTACGCTTATTTGAGGTAAATTGAGGGTACATGGATATCGATTAATTCAAGGGTTAGCTTTAATTAACACATAGTTTATTTGAAATATTTAGTATTGTGAACTGAAATAGTGACAAGTGTAAGCATACCCCCTTAATATATATTTGTTCTTCTGTAAAGTCTTTAGAGTCATCTACTTAGCCAATTAGCATACCTTTATGACAGCCTGAGTTAGGTATTGTAGCAGAGATGACAGAATTATGTTGATTAGGGAATTCAGTATTTGTGAACACAGATCAGTATATGATAGAAGTCAGTAATAGGTAAGAGAAGTTAAAAAATAGAAACTGAGAGAAGAGACATTATTTCTGACATAGCAGCAAACAGAGAATGCCTCATGCAATGTAGCCATGATATTTGAAAAACAGTGTGGGAGAGGAAAGGAGAAGTGTATTAACCTCTGTGACAGTTCCAGTAGAGGTGCTCCTGGACTCAGTGCCGAGGTTTTGTCTCAAAAGACCCACTATAAATTTAAAATACTGTGTCAGAAAGAATTGCCTGTACCTAACTGGGTTAAGGCACACAGTGCACTGTATTAATTGCTTACCCAGTGAAACTGTACATCTGACTCTGGCTTACTACACTGCCCAGAATCACATGAGAAAGTCCTATTGTAATCTTAGAAAAGAGCTGAGTAAACAATGGAAGTGTGGTTTCTATTGAATGTGTATTTTACTTTCTTCGTGAGAGGCAGAGTTGCCTAACAGTGCATCCCTCTGGAAGTGCATAGAAATCATCTGGGGCCATGGTCTGGTAGTGCAAGATTCTGTACATGCATCCAGTTCTTGCCAAAGTGCTGCTTCACCCACCTCCTTACAAATTCATTAAAAATCCATTGTTTATATTTCTGAGACAGGTTCTTTTGGAATATGTTCTTAAAATATAGATCAGGCTGGCCCCTCCTTTCTCAGTGTAGCATAGGTTTGAAGCCACCATACTTGCCCTAAGTATTTTTAGAGATATAATTCACATATGATAAGATATGCACAAGTGAACTCTAACATTTAGTGGTTTTCAGTCTGTTCCCATTACCACAAGCTAATTATAAAGATTCATCTCTTTCCAAAGAAAACTCCTTTATCTTTTACTATTCACTGTGTTCTTACCTCCAATAACCTCTGATTTTAGCCACTGGTTTTTTTGTTTTTGTATTTGTTTTTGACACAAAAGTATGTTTCCTTATTCTAGACATTTTATTAACTTAAAGGAATCATATAACATGTAGGGGTTTTTTTTTTGTCTGTATGTTTCACTTAAAATATTTTCAGGTACTTCATCTAGTACTTTATTACCTTTTATTGCCATATGATTTTCTGTTTTATGGATATACACATAGTAAATTTAATCCATTTATGTTGAAACACTTCTAGTAGGGAAAGGCTTTTGCTGCTTTATTATTTTTGTCATTGTGGTGCTGTTACCTGTGGCACTGTGTTTCCAGACCCCTCCACTTTTGACTTCTTTTTGCCAGAGAAATTTTTTGTCACCACAAATGTAGGCATATAAAATATATCTGCAAATGAAGCATTAACATATATCACAAAAAATGACAGTTCTTCAGTATGCATATAATTTACCATTTATTAAAGGGAAAGCAAGTTTACCAATGAGATGGGAATACTTTTTAATTTTTGCATAACGAATTAAAGTTTGGACTGGAGAGATGACTGAATATTTAAAGAGTACTTGCGCCTCATGCAGAGAAGTGGGTTTGATTCTCAGCAACAACGTGTTTGCTCACAACCATCAGTAACTTCAGTTTCTGGGGATCCGATGCTCTCTTGTGGCCTGTGTTAGCACCTGCGAATGAATATACGTACGCATGTGCACGTGCACACACACACAGACAGACAGAGAGAGATTTATTAGAATGGCTTGCAGACTGTGGTCTAGCTTGTCCAGCAATGGTTGTCTGTCTACCAGTGGAAAGTTCAAGAGTCCAGAAGTTGTTCAGTCCACGAGCCTAGATGTCTCAGCTCGTCACAGTGTACATTGGAATCCCAAAGAAATATGAAGGAATGGACTTGCCAGTGAGAGCTAGCAGGTAGTGAGAAAGAACAAGCTTCTTTCTTTCATGTTCTGTATATGGACTACTAGCAGAGGGTGTGGCCCAGATTAAAGGTGGGTCTTCCCACCTCAAAAAGTCTGGATTAGAAGTGGGTCTTCCCACTTCAAATGATTTAATAAAGAAAATAAAAATTTTTCACAAAGCCGGGTGGTGGTGCTGCACGCCTTTAATCCGAGCACTAGGGAGGCAGAGGCAGGTGGATCTCTGTGAGTTCGAGGCCAGCCTGGTCTACAAAGCTAGTTCTAGGGTAGGCTCCAAAGCTACAGAGAAACCCTGTCTCAAAAAACCAAAAAAAAAAAATTTTTTTTCCCTCACAAGTGTGTTTATTTTGTTGAGTTGACAACCAAGCTGTCATACCCCTGTTACATTCTTACAGGTCATGCCAAGAAGTTTTGGTTCTAGAGAGGAGAGTGCTCCTGCCAGGAGCCATTGCAAACATGCCATTGAACTGGAAGCTCAGACTTCTCCATGGTGGGACAGGAAGCTAAAATTTTCCTGGTGTGTCACTAGGGGTGATAGTGAGTGAAAGTATTATTGTTTTCACCCCTTGATTTCTGGACCTGTGGGTCCTGGCTGTGGGAGAAATTGGACCATGTATTAAATGCCAATTCACAGTACATACTGCCTGCCTCCTGGAGAACCTGCCCTTAGCCCTATGGCTGTTGCCAGCCAGCTATTTGGTGCTGTAACTGTGTCTTTAAAAGGCCCTCTGTCTTTTGGCCAGGTCAGCTGTGTTAGGATGGTAGGAAATATGGTAAGGCAGGTGGATTCCATGATCTCATATTTCTCTGGCTGAGAAGTATGCTCCTTGGTAAGAAGCAATACTGTGTGGAATACAATATTGTGGTAGAACAGGCATTCTCTAAGTTCCTATATGGTGGTTTTGGCAGATGCATTATGTGCAGGAAAGAGAGATTCATAACCAGAATAAGTATCTACTCCAGTAAGGAAGGACAAAACATTGTCTTTCCATGGAAGAAGTGGTCCAGTGTAGTCAATTACAGCATACATGCAGGCAAACACTAATAAAAACAAACCTTTTTTTAAAAAATAAAAATTCTGCCTGAGCAGTTGGTTGCAAGACGAATATTCTCCAGAATTGATCAATATTTCATTTTATAATCATTAATGCTGAGAATGCCACTTTGCATAAACACATAGCACAAAATGGCAGACGTATGTTTAGGGTTATTTCTAAAATTATTGAAAAATTTGTCATAATCCCAAGCCAAAATTCATCATTTTTTGTGAAATTCATATAGTAATGTTTAAAATCAAACATTCTAACATTCTTGTTATACAAACCAAACTTGTACTGATTTGATACCTATTTGTTAAGGGTTGATGTCAGAAGAATATTGATAGTCCTCATCATTAGTAAACTATTATGTTTATTTAACAGCAGAAACCTTTCTACGTACAGTAAAAGCCTTCCAGTTCATAAAATACTTAGGCAGTGTGTGGTGTGACTGTATGCACAAAGTGCATGTTGTATGTTTAGAACCAGCCAGTGGTGAAGTTGTACAGTTCAACATGGGTGAGTCCTGGCAGAAAAAACTCAGATTTATTATGCATTTGATGTTGAATGTTTGTACGGTTATTGGATGTTCAGAAAATTTTCCCTGTTGCCAATTTTTCACGACCCCTTATAATTAATGTGATCTCAACCTGTGTTATGACCATAGTTTAAGAATTGTGCTCCCTAGGGCTGAGGAGATAGTTGAGTGGGTTAGAATACTATAAGCAAGAAAGCCTGAATTTGATCTCTAGGACCCATGGTAAAGCTGGGCAAGTCTGCACATGTTTGGAACCCCAGAATTATGGTAGAGACAGGCAGATCTGGGTGCTTGCTAGCATGGACACATGGTCTTAGGTTTTTTTAGTGGTTAGGATAAAATCCTCTGACAAAAAACAACTTAGCTCACAGTTCATGGTTGCATTCCATGATGGCAGGGAAGTCAAGCTATCAGGAGCTTGGAATAGCTGACTCCATTGTTAGAAGAGGGCATGCTAGCACTTAGCTTGACATGATTTCTACTCTCTTAGACTGTCCTCTGCCGAGGGAATGATGCCACCTGTAGTGGGTAGGTCTTCTTACCTCCATTAGTGTAATCAAGATCATACCCTGTAGCAGTGGCCTCAACCTTCTTAATGCTGAGATCCTTTAATACAGATCCTCGCTGCAGATGACTCCCAATCATAAAGCTATTTCATTGCTACTTCATAACTAATTTTACAACTGCTGTGAATCGTAATGTAAACATTTGATAATAGAGGATCTCTATGCAGTCCCTAAAGGAGTCACAACCCGCAGGTTGGGAATCTCTGACCTACAGACTTGCTTAGAAGCCCATCTCCTGAGTGATTCTAGGTTCAAATTGAGAACAGTAAGCATCACAGTGAGCTTTTAGGTTCAGTGAGAAACCTTGCCTCAAAAATAGGATGGAGAGTTCATTCCATCCCCAAACTAGGAAATAAACCAAGTGGTTTTCTGAGACCCAAACTCCAGTTCTCTGGAAGAGCAGCAGGTACTCTGAACCTCTGAGCTCTTTCTTTAAACTCCCTTTGTGGACTTTGGTAAGAATTGGATTGTTAATTTATTTTTGACTCTTAAGTGATAAAGTTGCTTTTTCTGCTGTTTTTAAGATTTTTTTTTTGTCATCTGCCTGCCCAGCATTTTTTGTTCAAAAAATAAGTCTCATTGTGAATTGATTGAGCTTCTTGATTATTTAGATTTGTGTTTTCCATCAAGTTTGGGAAGTTGTCGACCATTATGTAGTAGTCAGATATTCATTGCCTGTCTTTCTTCTTCTGGAATGCCTGTAGCGTATTGTTCTGCTTGGTAGTGTCTCATACATATCCTTCATCTCTAGATTTTCTTACTATTTTCTTTCATTCTGCTCTTTAGACTAGGGATTCTTAAAGCATTTCTTATTTTATTCTTATTTAAAATTTTTATAATTATCTTATTTGTGTGGGTATTTTGCCTCTAGGTACCAGGTAGTACCCACAAAGGTCAGAAGATTGCATCTGATCCTCTGGCACTGGAAGTACAATAGATACGTGCCTTCAGATGGATGCTGGGAATTGAACCTGGGTTCTCTGGAAGAATAGCCAGTGTTCTTAACCACAAAGCTATATCTTTAGCTCAAGTGGTGATTTAGAACAATATTTTGTGTGTATGAGAATTATGAACATGCCTGGTATCTGAAACATGTCTGGAAAAGGATGTCAGATCCCTAGGAACTGAAGTTACAGATTTGTGAGCTACCATGTGGGTTCTGGGAAATGAAGCCTGGTCCCCTGTAAAAGTAGCAGGTGTTCTTAACATCTGAACCATCTCTTGAGCCCCTGTACTGGTGATTTGTAATTGTCCCAGCTTCTGGGTTATTGATTGCTTTTTTTCTTTTTAACTGATTGATTAACTGTGTCATGTCTTATGTAACCCAGACAGGTACTGTACTATTGAGCTGTAGTCCCAGCCTCCAGATTTCCAATCATTTCCTTATGTAATTTCTACTTTTTTTTTCATAAAGTTTGTTTCTTGGTTCTATTAGTTCTTTAAACATAGTTAATACAGTTCACTTTTTCTAGTCTGTAAGTTCGATGTTTAGGCTTCCTCACAAAGGGTTTTTGCAAGTTTTTTTTTTCTTGTGAAGTCAACCATGTGTCCATGTATGTACATACATACATGCATGCATATGTTTGTGTGTGTATATATGTGTGTGTGTGTAATATATGTGTGTGTGACTGTATATCAATATTTTTTTATTTCTTTTTTGATATTTATTGAGCTCTACATTTTTCTGGGCTCCCCTCCCTGCCTTTCTCCTCCCCACTTCAACCCTCCCCCAATGTCCCTATGCTCCCAATTTACTCAGGAGATCTTGTCTTTTTATACTTCCTATGTAGATTAGATCTATATAATTCTCTCTTAGTGTCCGTATTGTTGTCTAAGTTCTCTGGGATTATGGTTTGTAGGCTGGCTTTCTTTGCTTTATCTTTAAAAACCACCTATGAGTGACTACATGTGATAATTGTCTTTCTGTGTCTGGGTTACCTCACTCAAAATAATGTTTTCTAGTTCCATCCATTTTCCTGCAAAATTCAAGGGATCGTTATTTTTTTCTGCTGTGTAGTACTCCATTGTGTAAATGTACCACATTTTCTTTATCCATTCTTCGGTCGAGGGGCATTTAGGTTGTTCCAGGTTCTGGCTATGACAAACAAAGCTGCTATGAACATAGTTGAGCACATGTCCTTGTGGCACGATTGAGCATCCTTTGGATATATACCTAAAAGTGATATTTTTGGGTCTTGAGGAAGGTTGTTTCCTAATTTTCTGAGAAATCTCCACACTGACATCCAAAGGGGTTGTACCAGCTTGCATTCCCACCAGCAATGCAGAAGTGTTCCCTTTTCCCCACACCCTCTTCAGCATAAGTTGTCATCAGTGTTTTTGATCTTGGCCATTCTTACAGGTGTAAGATGGAATCTCAGAGTTGTTTTGATTTACATTTCTCTGATGACTAAGGATGTTGAGCATTTCCTTAAGTGTCTTTCAGCCATTTTAGATTCCTCTGTTGAGAGTTCTCTGTTTAGGTCTGTACTCCATTTTTTATTGGATTATGTGATCTTTTGGTGTCAAATTTCTTGAGTTCTTTGTATATTTTGGAGATCAGCCCTCTGTCTGATGTGGTGTTAGTGAAGATCTTTTCCCATTCTGTAGGCTGTCGTTGTGTCTTGTTGACCATGTCCTTTGCTTTACAGAAGTTTTTCAGTTTCAGGAGGTCCCATTTATTAATTGTTTCTCTCAGTGTCTGTGCTGCTGGGGTTCTATTTAGGAAGTGGTTCCCTGTGCCAATGTGTTCAAGTGTACTTCCCACTTTCTCTTCTGTGAGGTTCAGTGTGGCTGGCTTTATGTTGAGGTCTTTGATCCATTTGGATTTGATTTTTTGTGCATGGTGATAGATATGGGTCTATTTTCATTTTTTTTGGAGGTTCATATAAATGTAAAAGGTTTTATTCATTCACTAAAATAGTTTAGAGATTTTTCTTTTATTGCGTATATTAATAATTCAAGCCTTTGAATTATTGAATAGCGTACTTTTGAATGAGGATGCTATAAGTTGTCATAGTTATAATGGTACATGCTTGAATTATTTTTTTTATTATTAAAAAAAAATTTACATTTACTCCCCTTGTTCCCGCCCTCCCGCTCCCCCACTACCCTACCGCCCTCCCCCTGCTTCCTTAAGATGGTGCAGGATACCCTGTCCTATGGGGAGCCCAAGGCCCTCCCCCCTCCATCTTCTCTGGAGAGATGGCTCAGCCGTTAAAAGCTAGGCTCACAACCAAAAATATTTTCATTTTTCCACATGTTGATATCCAGTTATGCCAGCACCACTTGTTAAATATGCTTTCTTTTTTCCATTTGATATATTTTGCCTCTTTATCAAATATCAGGTGTTCGAAGATGTGTGGATTGATATCTGGGTCTTCTGTTTGGTTCCATTGGTTCCTCCTGTCTGTTCTTATGCCAGTACCAGGCTGTTTTCAGTACTATAGCTCTGTAGTAGAGTTTGAAGTCAGGGATTGTCATGCCTCCAGAAGTTCTTTTATTGCCCAGGATTGTTTTGGCTATCGTGGTTTTTTTTGTTTTTCCAAATGAAGCTGAGTACTGTTTTTTCAAGGTCTTTCTGGGATTTTAATGGGCATTGCATTGAATCTGTAGATTGCTTTCGGTAGGATTGTCATTTTTACTATATTAATTCTGCCTACCCAAGAGCATGGGAGGTCTTTCCACTTTCTGGTGTCTTTTTCAAGGATTTAAAGTTCTTGTCATATAAGTCTTCGACTTGTTTGGTTAGAGTTACTCAGAGATATTTTATGGTATTTGTGGCTATTGTGAAGGGTGTTGATTTTCTTGATTTCTTCCTCAGCCCTTTTTTTTATTTATTATGTATACAACATATATGTATGCCCACACGCCAGAGGAGGGCTCCAAGTATTATTACAGGTGGTTGTGAGCCACC
The DNA here is from genome assembly GCA_028555095.1 of Dicrostonyx torquatus. Classification (NCBI taxonomy): domain Eukaryota; kingdom Metazoa; phylum Chordata; class Mammalia; order Rodentia; family Cricetidae; genus Dicrostonyx; species Dicrostonyx torquatus. The sequence goes on from JAQHUG010000001.1 coordinate 8,799,436, forward strand.
ATGTGGTTGCTGGGAATTGAACTCAGGACCTCTGGAAGAGCAGCCAGTAACCACTGAGCCATCTCTCCAGCCCCTCTCCTCAGCCCTTTTATCATCTGTGTACAGGAGGGCTACTGATTTTTTTGAGTTAATCCTGTATCCTGCTACACTGCTGAAAGTATTTATGAGTTGTAGAAGTTCCTTGGTAGAGTTTTTGGGATCACTTATGTAAACTATCATATCATCAGCAAATAGCGAGAGTTTGACTTTTTCTTTACCAATTTGTATCCCCTTGATCTCCCTTTGGTGTCTTATTGCTCTAGCTGGGCCCTCAAGAACTATATTGAATAGATATGGAGAGAGTGGACAGCGTTGTCTTGTTGCTGATTTCAGTGGGATTGCTGGGAGTTTCTCTCCATTTAGTTTGATGTTGGCTGTTGGCTTGCTGTATTGCCTTAATTATGTTTAGGTATGTTCCTTGTATCCCTGCCCTCTCCAAGACCTTTTTCACGAAGGGATGTTGTATTTTGTCAAATGCTTTTTCGGCATTTAATGAAATGATCATGTGATTATTTTTCAGCTTTTTTATAATGGTGGATTATGTTGACAGATTTTTGTTGATATACTACCATCCCTGTAGTATATCAAGATTGTTAAGAGAACTTAAGCTTATTATTTTATGTTATGGGTATTGGTGTTTTGCCTGCATGTGTATATTTGTGCACCATTTGCATGCCTGGTGCCTGAAGTGGTTGGAAGAGAACATTAAATCTCCTGGAGTTGGAGTTATAGACAGTTGTGATCTCTCATACTAAGGGTCAAACCTGGGTACTCTGGAAGAGCAAGCAGTGCTCTTAATTACTGAACAATCTCTCCAGCCCTTAAGGCCACATTTCTTAATTTTATTTTTGTGGAGTTGTATAACTGCTTCTTTCGAGGTGATAGCAGATAGTAGGCATGTTTTAAAAAATTAGCTTATCAAAATTGCAGGGACCCTTTTTTAAAATTAAGTATTAAGAGTTAGAAAGTCAGCAATTTATTGACAGGGATAAAATTAACTTCAAATATATTTAAAAATATTTTGGGGTGTGTGTGTGTGCATGCACGTGCGCACTCAAGTTTTTGTCTGTGGAGACAAGAGCTCAATGTTGGATGTTATTCCTCAGGTGCTATCTTGTTTTTTTCAGACAAGGCATCTCACTGGATCCCGAGACTCTAACTTAGTTGATGGTTGCTGACCAGTGAGTCCTAGGCTCCTGTTTGTTCTTCCCCAACACTGAGAATACAAGCCCCTGACGCCATGCCTGACATCATAAGTGGTTTCTGGAACTTAAATTCAGATCCTCCCACTGTGAGGGTGGAGGAGGGAGGAGGCTTTGCCATTCCCATGGGACTGGGGCTGTCATTCTTGACATGGTCCTGTCAGCAACTCTCACTCAACCAGTATTGCATTCATGCAGGGCTTCCTCTGCTCCCTACTCTTGGGCAATACTCTTTTGCAGTTTCTGGTGTCAGAAACTGATTCAGGTCACATAAATAGTTTTTTCACCTAAACTAGCATTTTTTATATTTAGAAAGGTGAATACTTTGGGACATGACAAAACTAAACAGTAATATGTTTTGTTAGGAAAGTTGGGTTCTTAGCTGTAGGTTCACCTGGTGTCTCCATTTCTTTAGTTGTATTTTGAATTTTAGGCTAATGTAGTCTTATGGTAAGCATTCCATATTGCATGCATCAAGTTTTATTGACTCAGTTAAGGTATTTGTTTATACTGATCTAGTCTTTTGTCTTAAAGTAAAATGAGATATAAAATAAGATGTAGCTAATGGCTGAATGTGAATATTGGAAGAAGTGTAGTGGTCTTGAACTCTTGAAATGTGAAAAGTACTATAAATTTAAATTTATGAAACACTTGTTTTCCAAGGCTGTGGATCTTTCCATTGATGAGTCCAGCTTGACAGGCGAAACAACTCCTTGTTCTAAGGTGACAGCTCCTCAGACAGCTGCTGCTAATGGAGATCTTGCATCCAGAAGTAACATTGCCTTCATGGGAACACTGGTCAGATGTGGCAAAGCAAAGGTGACTATCATTCTTCTCTTTCAAAAGGGTAGTTTCATTAAAAAAATAACTTTTTCTAGTATATGTATGTTTAGGTAAATGGGCACCACAGCATGCACATGGGGTCAGGACAACTCCGTGGAGTCTATATAGCTGCAGGGTCATCAGACTCAACCGCAGGAGTCTTTACTTGCTGACCTACACCACTGATCCATTCTTTTTTCTATTCTCTCTCTCTCTCAGGTAGTTTTTATTTTTTTTTTTTAAGTAGCACTGGTTATAATATTCTCACTATATGAAATACACCTAATGATGTATTTCAATTATTTTGTTTCCTGGTTTCTAATATTTTACCAATATAAAAGCCACCATTTTGGCTAGAGAGATGGCTTAGCAGTTAAAGAACACTGACTGAGTTTTGAGTTTAATTCCCAGTAACCACATGGTGGCTCACAACCATTTATAGTAGGATTTAGTACCCTCTTCTGACCTACAGGCATACATGCAGACAGAGCGCCCATACCTAAATAAATAAATAAATAAATAACTTTTTAAAAAAAGGCACAAGTTCATTCATAGAAGCAGGGTTGGAGTAGGGGGACTACAAGAAACAACATTAAATGTTTATTGAGTATAAGACATTAAAATTTAAAATATGGGCCTCACATTTGGATCAGTTTGTTTCCAGGGTCTGTATTTTAAAGGGGTAATTATTAATAGGAATAACATAAACGTACATTTGTAAAGGGAATCTGAATACACACACACACACACACACACACACACACACACACACGCGCACACGCGCACACGTGCGCACGCGTATCCTAGATCTGGGGAGGTTAAGAGTGAAGAAAGGAAATGAACGGTTTTTGTTCTCCACCTACCCTCACTCTTTTTTTTTTTTCTTTGTTAGCAGTGATTCCATCTGAATATAAATGAGTTTTCCTGGTTTTCCCCTTAGGGTATTGTTATTGGAACAGGAGAAAATTCTGAATTTGGAGAGGTTTTTAAGATGATGCAAGCAGAGGAAGTGAGTACTTAGTGTCACCGGTTTGTTCAAATCTGTAATTTTTTTTTATCTTAAGTAGAATATAAGTGTATATGGATTCTTGCATATACTATTAAGATTGTTTTCTTCAGGATATTGCTTATTGTTTTTGCTTACAAAGACAATTGGGAATTTTAAAATTGGAAGGGCTGGAATATACATTGGTACTGTTCTGAAAGATTCTTATTTTTATTCATTGTTTCTGTTAGGAAGCCATTCCTAGCCATTTTTGGATAAATGTTATTCCTTACAGAAAATGGTTCTGTTTTGTTGTTAACCTAATTTTAACCTGATTTAACCGAATGTGTTGCATGTACTCAGCCCATGTTCTGCCACTGATATGTCCCTTTGTCCCTAGGATTACATATATTCTACCCAGAATTTTAACACAATTTCACTGTGTGTGTGTGTGAAAACTGCATTCTCTAAATGTTATGTTCTTTCACAATCATCTGGATTTCTTAGCTAACCTTCCAAAACTCCAGTTTGTGGTATAATGTGGAATATGAAGCTTGGCAGTGCGAGATCACTAAAGAAGATTAGCAGATCAGGGAGGTACAGCATAAAACATAAACTTGGGGCAGTAGGCATGTTTGCGGGTACAGAGAGGAAAATTGGAAAATGGCAGAAATAATGAACAGTAGTGAAGTCTGCTAGAAGCTGTCAGGAGTTTTTTAAGTTAGTGGGAAGCATAGCAAGAAACCTTTTCAAGTAAGCCAGATCTTTAAAGCAGAAAGCTGTCACTTCTTCCTGTGGGACCTGCACTGTGAGCATCGGTCTCAGTTTCTTCCATGAAGGTAGGAGCGTTAATCTTTAGGAGAATTGTTTGCTCAACTCAGAAATGTGCATTTCGAGTGCTTTGCAAAGTTCCTAGCATCTGGAAAATGTATTACAGTTAACTTACTGTGGCAATCTTCTCTAATTTGTCAAGGCCCCAAAAACCCCTCTGCAGAAGAGCATGGACCTCTTAGGCAAACAGCTGTCCTTTTACTCCTTTGGTATAATAGGTAAGAGAAGAGTGAGTATGTTTGCAATTCTTACTTGTGTTTTCTCTTTTTGTTGTTTTTACATATTTATTTTGCACATATATTTGCACACATTTGGAGGCCAGAGGACAACTTCTGGGATTCAGGTCTCTCCATTATCACGTGGGTTCTGGGAATTGCACTCATGGTATCCATGGTGTCTGGTGTGATGGCGAGCTCCCTTACCCACTGAACCATTTCATTGGCTTCCTGGGTTTTCTGTTGAATGTGAGTGGGAATCTGTTTTCTGTTGAGTATAAAGGCTATATTATTTTGCTCCCGTGTTTCCTTTTAGCTTAGTACTCATTTTTTAAATTATAAAACCAACTCTGGGAGCAGATAAAATTAGAACTGTGTAATTCCTATGTGTAGTCAGTGAGCATCTCTCTAAACATTTTAGTACTTGTCTTTCCAGCTATGATAGTGTCGATGGCTCTTCTTAGTTTTGTCTCTCTTCTTTCACCATCTTCCTTACCCCTTCCCCTTTGTCTTTTTTTCCCTTCTTTCTGTTAATAATGACCTAAAGCAGATTTTTTAAAATTGATTTTATTGAGCTCTACATTTTTCTGTGCTCCCCTCCCTGCTCCCCCCCTCTTCAACCCTCTTCCATGGTCCCCATGCTCCCAGTTTACTCAGGAGATCTTGTCTTTTTATACTTCCCATGTAGATTAGATCCATGTATGTCTCTCTTAGGGTCTTCATTGTTGTCTAGGTTCTCTGGGATTGTGATTTTTTTTTTTTGGCTAGTTTTATTTGCTTTATGTTTAAAACCACTTATGAGTAAGTACATATGATGATTGTCTTTCTGGGTCTGGGTTACCTCACTCAATATGACGTTTTCCAACTCCATCCATTTGCCTGCAAATTTCAAGATGTCGTTATTTTTTTCTGCTGTGTAGTACTCCATTGTGTAAATATACACATTTTCCTTATCCATTCTTTGGTCGAGGGGCATTTGACCCAAAGCAGAGTTAAAGATACTGTAGTATTCTGTTTTCTGGATCTATAATCTGGTATCTTTTTAGATATTTACTTAGATTTCTGATTGTATTTAATTCATATTTATTATCTTTCCAGTGTATATTATTAATAGCATATTGTAAACATTGCTCATTTCTTTGGGATACACTTTCAGAAATCAAATTATTGAGGTAACAGGTATCCAAGTAGTTTTAAGCTTTGATCATCCTAGGAATATCTATCTCATCCTCACATTTAGAAAGATGTTTACTTTAAGAATAGTGCTATAGGTTAATTTCTTTTTGTTTAAATTTTCACTTCTGTTTGGTTTTGGTGCTGGTGATTGAATCCAGGGCCTCACACGTGCCAGTCAAATGGTCTACTATAGAACTATACTTCTAGCCACTAAAGAAGTTTAAATTTTAATGCTCAGTTTTACTACTGTGGTAACATGTAGACCATAGTGACTTCAAACTTACTTTGTAGTCAAAGATGGACTCCAGGTCTTGCTATATGTCACAAAGGTTGGGATTCCAGGTCCTTGATACTATGCCTGGCTTACTTTTACTATTTCATTTAAAGATTTTCTACATCACAGCAAGGTTCTGATGCCTGTAACTGTAAGCCTGACCAAGAATTCATAACTGAGGAGGTCATAGGCTTAGAGGAGAGCCTACTACTGTTGTTTGCTAAATGAATATAGTATCAAGCTGCCTTCTGAATACTTATTCATATATCCTTAGATGAGTGCAGCTCTCTTCCTTAAAGAGAAGCTGCTTTTTTTGTAGTAGACAGTGATTAATGATGTAGGAGGGTCCTTCTGTATTTCTGTGCTTTCGTTGGTTGAATAAAGAGACTGCCTTGGCCTGTAGGATAGGGCAGCCCTTAGGTGGGCCTCCGGAGTAGACAGAACAGAAGGCTGTTGAGAAGGGAAGTGTGCAGACTCCATGTTTCTCCAGCCCAAGATGGATTTTGGTTAGAATCTTCCTGGTAAGCCACGACCACATGGTGACTTACAGACTATTAGAAATGGGTTAAAATAATATGTAAGAGTTAGTCAATAAGAGGCTACAACTAATGGGCCAGACAGAGTTTAAATGAATACAGTTTGTGTGCAATTATTTCGGGTATAAGTTACAGTTTGTGTGCAATTATTTCGGGTATAAGTTACAGTTTGTGTGCAATTATTTTTGGTATAAGTTAGCCGGGACCAAAAGCAGGCCCGTGGCCAGGAGCTGGGAGCTGGGTGGGACACAGCCCGCACCTCATTAGTAGACTCACCTGGTCCAAGAATAAGTGACTGGAGTGCTCATCCCTAAAGAGGGCATCTATAGCAAACTCCCACTAAGGCTTAGGGAATATTGTAGAAGTAGCAGAAGGGTTGCAAGAGTCAGACAGTGTCTTCAGAAGGTGACGGGATCCAGTGATGATCCTGTGTCATGGATTCAGAGCCGCTGTAATTGCCCGAATGAGACCTGCAAAAGATAAAGCCAGTGAACATTCTAGTATGGAGGGGCTCATGAAACTCCACCCCTAACTGAAGAGCCATTGGCAATCATGGCTACCGGTTAGGGTTTGGCCCCTGGTAGGTTGTTTATTCCTTAGTGGCTAGCCCTTCACCCATGTGCATAAGAGTAACACTGTTTAGGCTCACTGGGTTATAAAAGAAATGAAAACTTGAAGTTGAGGGGGAAATATGTGTGTGGGAGTATGTATCCAGGAAGTAGCTGGAGTAAGAGAGGGTAGCTAGGATAAAATACATTGTATACATGTGTGAAATTCTCAAAGAACAAATAAAAAGAAATCAGAATGGAATGGTAACTAAGGAGGAAGCTGTATTTTCTTTGCTGTAAACATTGTGTAGTATATAGATGGCATCAGGAACTGTGTAAAAATGCCTTTTGCTTCTATATAATCAGTTAATTTAAATTACTTATTTTAAAATTATGTAGATTAAGGTAGAGTTGTAACTTTCTTACTCAAAAGTTAATTATCCTGGTACTACTAGTTTTATAATTCATTATTTACTATTTTGAAATGACATCTTTATCTTATATACAACACATATTAATTTAGAATTTTAATGTAGACATTCTACTATTTTAATTATTATAGTTCTTAGTGTTTTAAAGTCAGTAATGTATTTTAAAGCAGTCTTTTCCGTTGTGTAGTTTCAGTGAAACAGTCCCTAATATATTTGTTTTGTATTTGTATGGTGATCAGTCGTCACCTTAGGAGGTAGTCTTACATACATACCTCCAAAGCAACTACATACCTCACGTACAGTACCTCTTATTGATTTATGTAAAGTTAAATTGCAGTGTTGTTTGTAAAGTTGATAGTAAGTATAAGACCTATGTATTTTATAGATCTGCCTCCAATTTCATCCTATGAAAATGCTAGTTTCTGTTTTGAGAGGTGAATGGGCGCATCAGAGGCAAAGATGAATCTGTAGTCTCTGCACATGCCCATTCAGGACAGCCTCTAGGGGATATACTTTTATTTTATGTGCCCTTGAGCTAGTTAATCTAGCCTTGGTGGGTGATTATATAGAAAAAGGAAAAATTAGTATTTGATTTTGTTCTAGGTATCATCATGTTGGTTGGCTGGTTACTAGGAAAAGACATTCTGGAAATGTTTACTATTAGTGTAAGGTAAGTTCTAATATTTGTAGATACAGTCTCTTATCTCTTTCCTAGTGGAGTTCATTTCATTATAGAGATTGGTTTTATGTGGAGCCCATAAGAATATAATGTTTCTACTTAAGTAGTTTAAAAGCCATATTCTGTTTGTGTTGTGTATATTATATATATATATATATCTGTTATATATTATATTAGATATACTATATATAAACATATTATAACTGTGTACACATACACACACTTGTATACTATATAGTTACAAAATTTGCCTCACAAAATCCATATATTAAAGTGATCTCATGGGAAAATGGAAGCCTATTTATTTGTCAGTGGAGAAAAAGCAGACTCGGCTCTTAACTTACTGTTGCATTTTTGTATGTAGGTAGACAAGGAATGTTCAAAAAGCTCATAGTATGAAATAGAAAACCACACTGTATTAATTGAATAATCAGCCTCTAAAGAAAAAGGAAATCTCTAAACATCAAGTATCCTTTGTCATCCATGGAAGAGGAACATGTTATTGTAGAAAAGCATCAGAGAACAAAGAATTTCTAGAAATGTTAGATATTGATTGCTGAAATTAAAAATTCAGTATGAAGTTCAAGAGCGAAAACAGAAAGTCAAAGAAACAAGCAAAAAAAACCATGAAAAAGATAATAATAACGTATAATGAAATAAAACAAAGTAGAACAATTTCAGGAAATATTATTTCTAAAGGAGAAGTAAGAGAAAACCAGGCAGGAAATCTTCGCAGGATAAACCAAACCAAGCAGGGTATCTTCTCAAGGCAAAGTGCAACCTGGGTCCGTGGAGACTGAGTGAATTCATCATATACCCAGCTAGATGGGAAAGACTGTAGGAACACGAGCCATCTACAGAAGAAGTATAATTGGGTTGTCTTCAGACTTCTCATTATCTGTGGATTCCCACTACAAGATGCACTAAATGTTTTAACTGAGGTTTTCACAGTTACGTCTTGTATCTGTGTCCTTAAGACAGCAGGCCCAGTTCAGAGTGTTCCTGCAGCAGAGTGAGCCAATTACTCAGGCACACAGTCAAGAAGGTTCTGAGTTCAGCATTACACTGAGTTACAGTTAGCCTCATTTACCGCATAGTGCTTGCAAAGATACAGGTGTAGCTAAAACAATCACTTTATCTGGATATTACATAACTGTGACCTCTTGTGAGATACTTATGATTTTCTTAGACCAGAGAAAGGTTGCCAGTGATCTCCAGTTAGACAGTACTTCATATCAGGCCACTAAGGAACCAGCATCAGAAAGTTAATCACCTAAAGAAAGGGAAACATTTCACTTTTCATCTATAGCAGCATCAGGTTATATTGTAGGATAGTGGGACAGTATCAACAACAGAGGAAAGTGATTATAAGTCTGTAGGCTATGCCTAGCCCAAGTATTTGTTCAGTCAGTTAAAAATAGCAGATGCTCAGGATATTTGTGAAGGGAAGAAAGGGGAGAAGTGATGTGTGGGTATGTGAGAAAGATAGAACTTTTACCTAGTCAGCTTAAGGAAAAGAAAGTCTGAGTAGCATCTCTGTATAGTAGATCAGGATGGAAAAGTCCAAATATTAAAATAAAACAAAATCAGTATTTCCAAAGAACAAATTGAGTATATTATAAGGAATAAACAGGGAGATAGCATCTCTTGAAGGTTTTTGTGACATAGTTAAGGAGCTGGAGCACAAGCTGATACTCTCCTTTTAAAAAATATGTCTCTCTGTGTGTGGGTCATGAAATATGAAATAAAAATAAAAATGGGGAGTGTGTTTGAGATACTGTTAGCATATGATAGGGAAAGTTTAGTTCTTTAGTATTTTTTCTTTTAAGTCATTCTGTTCATAAGGATTCACAGTATTGTTTTTATTATTTCTTCAGGATATGTCAACATTTCAGAAATTAAAAACAATTAACAGAATAAAAATTGGTTCCATTAGTCAAGTATATAAATATATGATTCATGATGAAAACTTTAGTGATCTAATTTTTCTTGTTTCTTTAAACATTTTGCTTTTATTACTTTAAGAATTAATTTAGCAATGATTTTTTGAGGTATCAACAATGACTAATATAAAGTAGAATGATGGGATGGCCTGAAAGTGGAAGATTGTTATAGTAATAAACCGTTATTATCTTACAATCCTTTAGGGTTTTTGATCAATATATCCCATTACCATATAGGAAAGAATAAAAGAAATCTTAGAGATGGTCTTTATAGGTTTGCAAGTTTTTTTGTTTTTGTTTTGTTTGCTTGTTTTTGAGTCCCTTAAATATTTGAAGCGTTCATTAAACAAAAGTGTAAATTCTGGAGTTTTGCACCATAATGGCAAGGAGGAAAATTGGCAGGCGACTAGACAGTTACCAGACAAAAGAGAATACAGGAAACCAGATAGAAATTCTTTGGACTGTCAAAATGTATGAAGTTAACCATGTAATTGAAGTATCAGGGCTCTAAATTCCCCACTTGATGAGTGAGTTTTGTGTTTCTAAGGTTAAAAATAAAAGAGGCCCTTTCTCCTGGTTATTTTTGCAGCAAAGATTTCTTTGATGTAATGTCTCCAATAAGAATCTAGACCATCCCTTTCTTTTTCTTTTTTACCAAAACAATATATAATGACATTCTTCATGTTTAATGCTCAGTTTGGTTCACTTCATGCTGTTTATATGGAAATGGAGAAATGTCTTGAGTATGAAGGTGATTACAAAGAAATGTTATGCAGAAATGGGAAAATTACTGCAATAATTGATAATTGATGTTTCAAAATCTTAGAACAGAAATATTACACAGTTACATAAAATATGATTTTCCTTTCCCACCAAGTTAAGAGACCTCATTATTTTTAGAAGTGCTGCTTGCTGATAAAACAACTGCAAAAGTATCTGGTTTGGTTTGGTGGATCATGTCTGCTACCCAGCTGAGGCAGGAGGATCATGAATTTGCGGCTAGTCCAGGGTAATGAGACCCTGTCTTACAAAAAGTAAAAAGCAACCCCAAAACCCAAGCAAACACACAAAACACCAAGACCATCAATGAAGAACCAGGATTGTAAGTTAGAAACTGTTAGGAATGTGTTTTGGAATGTTTTTTGTTGTAAGTAGGGGGAGAGGTGCGGGTTGTATGTTCCCGGCACCCAGCTTCCAGCCCCCAGCCGCCGGCCCGCTCAGCCGCTGGTTGCTTGCTTATGCCCGAAATAACCACATGAGAATTATATTCATTTAAACTCTGCCTGGCCCATTATCTCCAGCCTTTTCTTGGCTAGCTCTCACATCTAAAACTAACCCATTATAAAAGTCTGTATGTCACCATGAGTGGTGACTTACCGGACAGTTCTAATCTGCATCCATCTGCGGCGGAAGCTCATGGCGTCTAGCTCACTTCCTTCTCTCTTCCCAGAACTTCCGTTCTGTCTACTCCGCCCACCTAAGGGCTGACCTATCTTTCAAGGCAGTCAGAGTCTTTATTTAACCAATCAAAGCACAGAAATAAAGACAGACCCTCCTACTGTTTTTGCTTCTTTAATTGCAGTTGAACAGTCCACTGTACCCAGAGGATGTTATTCACTTCAGGCTTATAGACTGTCAAAAAAGCAAGGAATAGTTTTGGATTAAGATTTTAAAAATTCTAATGAAGTTATTCATAACCTATTTTTCTATATGCCATTTGTAAAATGACTAAAGAGCAAAAAGATTGAAAAGGCTTGTTATATGTGGATTATATATCATGATATGCTTTTTAAAAATATTTTTGGTACAGTAAGGCATAGTGGAAGCACAAGAGCAAAGGATTTCATTTCCCTATTGCTCAGACGAGAGCTAGAAGGTGTGCATGTGTTTAACCCTTCAGGATGCTCAGTTTGCCAAGTAGTTTTGTACATATTGCTTCCTTTCAGCCTTTGTAGTCAACATCTAAACAAAGGATGAAAATGTAAATTATGTTCCAGAAGTATAACAGAATGTTAATGTTAGGAAGTAGGACTAGGAATATTGTTGTGACGTTAGCCAACTTCAACTTTAATACTGTGTATTCATTGTGTATAGTTTGGCTGTAGCAGCAATTCCTGAAGGTTTGCCTATTGTGGTCACCGTGACACTAGCCCTCGGTGTTATGAGAATGGTGAAGAAAAGGGCTATTGTGAAGAAACTGCCTATTGTTGAAACGCTAGGTAAGTGCTGTGGAGAGCAGTGAGCTGTCACTTCACACTGCAGAATCTCTGCACTTCACAGTTGCTCTGTTAGGAACATTATGATGATATTGGGGCCAAGCAGTGATGGACAGTTTTCAAAATAGGCAATTAAAATTCATTTCTCAAGAGGAATCTTTATGCACTATGGAATATGTTGATGCTTAGGTCATATTTTTGATATCCATATTGCAAATGAAGTCCTAGAACAAAATTAATAGAAGATTTTTTTTTGATAGTTGATTGTTACAGAACTCCATTTCCTGCTTAGGTTGACTGTGTTTATTTATAGTAAGAACAATAAGTATATCTTGGTCATATTGATTGGACAGCTTTATTCTCAAAATAGTACAAAACTTCTTTTAAAGGTAGTTTAGCTATCTAAAACTATTTTAAATTCAATTTTTTTGTTTATAATAACTTGAAAAACTCTGACTGAAGAAATTATGTGGATTTACATGTCAGAATCTTCTAAACTACGTATAAAATGCATTCTGAAAATCATTGACCAAAACCAATATGAAGTAGTTTTGTAGGAACTAAGAAAAAGTAAACATCTAAATTTTGTTTCTAACTTCAGAAAGTTTACCTTACGATGAAGCAAACACAATGTAAGAAATTATAATTCCCAGTGACTTGGGAATTCAGAGTACTAGAACACTGTTTCCAGGTGTTTTATTTATTTTCTAAGTTAACATATTTTCTCTGATTCTTGTGGTGACGCCCAGTGATTTATTTTTAGGCTGCTGCAATGTGATTTGTTCAGATAAAACTGGAACATTGACGAAGAATGAAATGACTGTTACTCACATATTTACTTCAGATGGTCTTCATGCTGAGGTACTGAGTTTTTTCTTTTTAAAAAAAAGTCTACCCTTTTAAAGAAACTTAGTGTTTAAAATGCTTACCAATTCCAGTGTTTCTGTCTTCAAAATCTCTTTTCTTTACATGAGATTGTATCGCTTGCTTCATGTTGTGTGTACAGTTTAGAAACTTGAATCTCTCTGCATCCTTTAAATCGTCCTCCATCCACTCATCACCAAGTCCTGCCAGTTTTGACCTCCTAAATTTCCTTCCTGGTTGTCTATTTTTTTAGCCAGCTTCTCTAGACCATGTTTCATGTTTTTCATTTGGCTTTCTGATGGATCCTTTAGACTTCCTGTATTTATTTATTTTTGTTTCTCATACTCTGTGTACTTTGAAAGCCTTTTGTAAAATTGCAGGCCCCCCCCAATTGTCTCAGTTGTGCAGAGGATTCTGAATTGTGGCTCTTAAGACTCCACGTGGCCTTTTCCTTCCTTTTCCAGCCTTAACTATTCCCCCTTGTCTACGGTACATGAAACATACATACTAGCTTCATATTTCTATGTGACATAATTTCCCCTATGACGCTTGTTGCTGTCCACTATGAAAATGCCTGAATGTCTCTTTTTCCTTGGTACTGATTCTCCCCACTCTTCAGGAAACCCTTGCTAAGCACCTAGAACTGGCTGTGTGCCGCACGTGTTCTATGTATTCCAGTCTTTATCCCAACTGAAAATTCCTTCCCTCCTTCCTACTAGATGATCAGTTGTTAAGAGCAGGAGCTGTGTTGTATAGGACAATTACTAAAAACTCAGAGAGAAATTGGGGTTCAACCAGAAGATCTGAGAAGCAAAATAGTCAGCCACTGTCTCTTACCTTCACCTTAGTCCAAAATGGTGATCCTGCCTCCAGGAATTGTAGAATGAGACTGTGTCTGAGAACTGTCTCCTCCCCCTTTATAATTCTCCCTAGTTCTGGGATTAAAGGTGTGCACCACTGGGATTAAAAGGCATGCACTTTCCAGTTTCTATGGCAACTAGTGTGGCTACTGGGATTAAAGATGCATGTCATTACTGCCTGGTCTATAAAGCTGGCCATTGTGACTATTTTACTTTTCTGATCCTCAGGCAAGTTTTATTTATTAAAATACAAGTGAAATGCTACTACATTTCTCCTTTCTGTCTAAAATAAGAAAGAATACTATAACTAATATAAGAAAAACTATATACAATAGGTATAGTAACTATATAATATATACAGGCAATAAATACATCAATAACATCTAGTCCATTTGCATTTGACAAATTCAGAGAAAATACTCCATATCTATTCTATCTTGATGAGTCCAAATTCTTGTACCTAATTTACTGTCTACTACAACTTACTGTGTCATGTAAACAAAGAAATCTATAATTATCTGTCTTCAGCTCCATCAGAGATCCCAGAAGGATATAATATTATCTAAGTAAACAAGAAGTGCATTGTAAGCAGCTTCCAAAACTCTAGAATTGATAGAAACATCTTACTGCCCAAATTTCTTTAGGGCATCCATCTTCAGCCTATAGGCTCATAGTTTCTGGCAGACTTTTCCATGAAGCAGGAAATTTGAAAGACTCCTTCTTAGTACACTGTTTCGCCTATATTGGTAGTTTGTCAGTCACTTTCTTCTGCATCCTGAGGAATGTCTGGCAGATTCTTTCTTGAGGCAGGAACCCTGAAGGACTGTCTCACCTTCTTTAGGCAAGTTCAGTAGTCATTTTTCTGAGGGTCCTGTATGTCCAGTTTATACAACGTACCATTAAGCAGTCCAGGTAAGAACAGTTTCTTGCTCAAATGGCTACCCTTGTTACATTGAAGTCTAATTCCATAATGAGTTTCTTCAATGCCCATCAGCCTCTCTGAAGTAATCGGTACTGCCAGGAGCAGGCATGTCTCATTCTTGAGAAGACTTAAGTTCTTAAAATATTTTAAATCCATTATTCTGTAGATCTTTGAAAGATTTGAAGGTTATCTTACTGAAATATATCTCTGTATATCTAGAAAACCTAACTAACATGACTAAAATTTTGATTATTCTAGATGACTATTAATCTGTATTTCTTAATTATACATTGCATTTTTAAATGACTATAAATAATACCTTAAACGAACAGAAATATACATATAACAATATTGAGCTTAAATTTGTATCAGTAAACCAAAATCCATGCCAATGCAAAGTCTTGACCTATATCATATTCTCCCTTTTTTTTTTTTTAAAAGAAATTGACTGTGACCATCAACTATTTATAATCAACCCCCTTGAAATGACAAATTTTTATAAACAATATTTAGGAATTTGGGCATAGTTCTCTTAGACTACTTCCTTCTAATTGGGGGTGCTGTTAGTTAGGTCCTTCATGGGTATCTTGTGTGTTTGGTTCATCTCAGCCAGCATTCCTGAAGTTGTCCTGAATGGTGGGCCACCTGGGCCATTGCTTCTGGGTGTCTTGTTTTATCAAACTGTATTAGTTGGTAAGGAATCCACAGCTTTCTGTCCTCTGTGGATACAAAAGCAGAACTTTCTTTCTGAAGTAACACATCCTTAGACTCAAATTTTGAAGTCAAGATACCTTTAAAATGCATGTTTGGGGGCTGGAGAGATGGCTCAAAGGTTAAGAGCATTGCCTGCTCTTCCAGAGGTCCTGAGTTCAATTCCCAGTAACCACATGGTGGCTCACAACCATCTGTAATGGGGTCTGGTGCCCTCTTCTGGCCTGCAGGCATATACACAGACAGAATATTGTATACATAATAAATAAAAAAATATTTTTAAAAAAATGCATGTTTGGGGTTAGCTTAGCTGTAGTAATAGGGAGCAGCTGGGCTGTGTCCCGCCACCGCTCAGCTCCCAGCTGCCAGCTAGCTTATGCCCGAAATAACCACATGAAAACTGTATTCATTTAAATTACTGCCTGGCCCATTATCTGTAGCCTCTATTGGCTAATTCTCTCATCTTATTTCAACCCATTTTTAATAGTCTGTAAGTCACCGTGAGGTAGTGGGTTTACCGGGAAGATTAAGCATATCTAACCCTGGCGGCTTCATGGCGGCTCTCTCTGACTCAGTGTTCTTCTAAGCAGTGTTCTCTTTTTCCCGCCTATCTAAGTCCTGCCCTATCAAAAAGCCAAGGCTGCTTCTTTATTAACCAATGAAAGCAACACAAAATATAGAAGGACCCTCCTATACCACTTAGCAGCCCCTACAGTGAAATGTCTCTCTGTAGTTAGTCAAAAAAATCAATGAAAACACAATAATATACATAATCCACTTTTTGTACTTTTTGTCTTTACATACCTTTTCTTATTTTGTTTCACTCTTTCTTTCATTTTTATTTTTTAATTTTTGGTTTTTTAGACAGGTTTTCTCTGTGTTTCTTGGCTGTCCTGGATCTCACATGGTAGGCCAGGCTGTGCTTGAACTAATGGAGATCTGCCTGTTTCTGCCTCCCAAATGATGGGGTTAAAGGTGTGAGCCACCACACCCAACTACTCTTCCTCCCAAATGATGGGGTTAAAGGTGTGAGCCACCACACCCAACTACTCTTCCTCCCAAATGATGGGATTAAAGGTGTGAGCCACCACACCCAACTACTCTTCCTCCCTCCCTCCTTCCTTCCCCCTCTCTCCCTCCCTCCCTCCCTCCTTCCTTCCTTTCCTCTCTCAAGCCTACATATATTTTAAAACACACTGTAAACAGTTTATGGATTTTCATATGAATCTGCCTTTATTGGCTATCTTGTCTTGGCAAAGTTTGGCAGTCACTTTCTTTTGTGTCCTGCTTATCCAATTTGGACAGCATGCTGTCAGCAAATTGAGGCAAGGGCAGTTTCTTTGCCCACATGGCTAGCTTTTGCCATAAAGAAAATAAACACCATACAGAGTTTCTTTGATGTCCATCATCTTTTTTTTCTGTAGATTGTTGCTGCCAGAAGCAGATATGTCTCACTGTCATGAAAATTCTTAATTATTAAATATATTAAATGCCATATTCTATATATCTTTGAAGAATTTGGAGAACATCTCTCTAAATACGTTTGTGTGCTAACTTGAAAACATACATAACAGGACTGTAAATTTGACTTTACAGATGACTATTATATTATTATATATATTATACATGACTACTAATCTGTATCTTTAATTATACACTATACTTTTAAATGAGTTTCATGGACATTATTCTTTAAACAAGAATAGAAATATACATACAACATAAGAAAATTAACTTTAAATTTGTATCAGTAAACCAATATCCATACCAATGTAAAATATTTAAGATTAATAGTTTTTTTGATTAAAGTAAATTCAATAATCTACCCTTTCCCCCCATCATTTGTATATCATATCCCCCTTTCTTCTTTTTGAAAGAGATTGACTGTGACCAATAATAATTTGTAACCGCCCACCTTAAATAAAAAGAAACATTTATAACCAAAAGTTTGGGAATGTGGGCTTAGTTTTCGAGGCTACTTTCTGCTGATTGGTGGGCACTGGTAATCTTTTAGGGACCCTGAGAAAATTGGGATAATTGTTAAGTCTTGGCTAGTATTCTGTGAGGCTGGTTCATCTCAGCCAGTAGCCTTGAAGCTGTTTTAGATGTAGAACTCAGAGGAAATTGCATCAGAGGTGCACTGAAAGGTTGGATCATCTAGGCCATCTGTTGCCATTAGAGATTTTTTTTAGGGTGTCTTCTTCAATCAAATTGGATTTTTCTTCACCACAAATGAATCCAGATCTTCTGGATTTTGTTTCCTGTGGAAACAAAAGCATAATTTCTTCTCCAAAGTATCATATCTTTTGAATTAAATTTTGAAGACAGTTATATAGGTTGGTTTAATCTAGCAACATTTATAATCCAGTATGTTTTAGCAGCTATTGCTCCTTCCTCAATAGTCAGAAAAATTCAAATACAACAGAATAACAAACAATATCTAGATTCTTTTCATTTTTGCATGTCTTTTTGTGTGTATGGATGTGTGTGTGTGTGTGCGTGTGCGCGTGTGTGCGTGCGTGTAATATGCTATATACATTACTACTCTGTTCCCTTAAGGACTTTACTGTTTTAAAACATTTCTTTTTAAAACAGTAACTGTTTCCACCCTTTTCCCCCTGTCTCCCAAGCCTGCCTACGTTTATAAATACTCTGTGTTCAGAGACCTTTTTGTTTGAATCTGCCCTGTGTATCTCTAACCTTTTCTGTTTTTATGAGCAAAAGCTCTAAATCTGCCATGTAGTGAGCAGCTGTGCTCTCAAGCCTGCATGCAGTGGGTGGGAGGAGCCTTTTTTAAATTTTTTTTTGGCAGCCTATGAGAGACTGCAGGAGTCCTCCATGTTTCAGATCAAGCCTGCTGTGGCCAGGGGACACAGTTCTATACTGCAACCGCCAATGAGAGACATGAACTGTGAAGTTACTCTTGGCTCCATTTTGTATGTTTTGAACCCTTTCTTAAGCTTTGTTATACCTTATGTGGAAATTCTGGCCCTGTGGAAGCACCATATGTAAATGGAGCTGGAGCTTTTCTTTTGTCCCGACTGCCAAGTCCCAAATAATCACACAGAAGCTTACATTAATTCCAAAATGTTTGGTCTATTGCTCAGGCTTATTACTAGTTAGCTGTTAGAACTTAAATTAACCCATTTCTATTAATCCATTTTTTGCCACATGATTTTGTGGCTTTATCTGTTATTTAGCATGTCTTGTTCCTCTGGCCACTTGGTCACATTTCTCTTGACTCTGACTTTCTTTTTCCCTACATCTTCATTTGGTGTTTCCACCTAGTCTTATTATTATCAACCAATGAGAGCAACACATAGTCACAGCAAAAGGAGTGTTATCCTACAGCACCTGTGCTTGTATATGAAAGACAGGGTAATAGTTTCACTTCAGAGTCTATCATTTTATATTAGACATTAATAATTTTTAGTTACTTTCTCTGAACTTTATTTTCATTATGATAGTTCTTTTACCTGTACTCTAGCCACTTGGGATACTTGCTTTGTTTAAGTTTTAAGATGGCCATGTACTGTGCTTTCAGAGCAGTCTGAGTTCCAGGGTGAGTCCTTCACTGCCCCTAAGACTGTTTGCCCAGAAACCAAGTTTCAGCTATTACCTGATCCTGGGTCTGTGTGACAGGCTAGAAATGGTAATAATGGGTTTGATTTTTTTTTGCATGCTGTAGTGTACTGTTATATAAATTTAAGCTCATTTACGTAAAGATATTGTCCATGGTTTTCTTGGCCTTTTATAATGTATTATTGAGCAGGCAAAAATATCTTTTTAAGTTAATTAGTACCCTAAATAGAATTTCTGTTCCTCTAATATTAAATTGTGTTTTAGATTTATTAAAAGCATTTGTATTACCAATAGCATGACTAGAAAATGACATGAATATAGCTCAGGGTGTTCTTTGGCTGCCATTAAGCCTTACTACTATGCTGTTTGTGTTATTAATCCTTAGGTTACTGGAGTTGGCTATAATCAGTTTGGTGAAGTAATTGTTGATGGTGATGTTGTTCATGGATTCTATAACCCAGCTGTTAGCAGAATTGTTGAGGTAAAAATATATTCAAGAAGTTAACTTAGTTCATAATGACTTAAGCCAGAGTGATGGATTTATAGTTCATATGCATTTTTTAGGCGGGCTGTGTGTGCAATGATGCTGTAATTAAGAACAACACTCTGATGGGAAAGCCAACTGAAGGAGCCTTAATTGCTCTTGCAATGAAGGTATGTGTTTAGTGTCTTTGGCATGTGGGATATTATCTAGCTAGCAGAATGTGAGGCCTTCCAGATTCATCGTACTGTGTTTTTAAATGTCCAGTAACACTCATTTTTCCATTATTTTTAATTGGCATTGGGGATTAGTTCAATATAGAGTCTAGAACGGTTTCAGTATAAGTTATTCCTCACTGCAAGGTACAAACTAATGACCAGTGTTGGATGTGTTTTTAGTATTGAGGTCTGTATGTGAAAAGCTTTAAAGGTGTGTGTAGTTGCCGGTAAATACTTGTATGGGAGTGAATAAATGATGTTATTCGGAAATACTTCTATACCTTTTCATTAGTAAAAGATAGAGGTCATTTTTTCCCTTCCGAGGTTTGCTTCCATTTGTCCATTTCTCAAAATGAGTATTATTAAAGTCTGTGTTTGGGAGAGGAAGTATTGTTCCTGTGCTCTGTTCAGATTGAGCCTATGTCCTATATTTACATTTCTTTCAGCAAGAAACTTGGTATTTGTATAACTAAAGCAGCCTTTCCCACTTTTAAGAACAGTTTGAGAAAACACCGAAATTGGAATAAAACGGTATCTTTCTATGTGAGATTACTGGGAATGAGAACCATTATACTGTTGTAAGTTATTCTAGGTTTTAATTCAGAAGAAGATCATCACTAGATTTACTTCATTTGTTCATTTTAATACATAAAATAGAGATCAAACCCAGGGTTTTCTATATGCCAGGTAAGTGCTCCAACTCTGCCCACTAGTTTTAAAATATGCATGTTTTCTCTTTTGAAACTTAAATTTTCTTATCATTTGACCTTACAACTAAAAAAAAGTATAGCTTTTAGAAGATTAATAAAAATATGATGCAAGTGTCAGCTATTTCCCATATTTCTGTTTAACAAGCTACTAGAGGCATTAATACTAACATTCTGGGAGCAAAGAAAAGGCAGAGCAAGATCGTTAAACCCAAAGTACTGAACAGTACGTCTGTCTGTCTCTATACTTACCTATCTACCTACTTACCTACCGACCTCTACCTGTCTGTCTCT
>JAQHUG010000001.1:8821604-8835343 GCA_028555095.1 Dicrostonyx torquatus
TACCTACCGACCTCTACCTGTCTGTCTCTATACATACCTATCTACCTACTTACCTACCGACCTCTACCTGTCTTGAACAGTGAAAGCTCAGAGCTGGAGGCTTGACTTTAAAGGATAGAAAGGATTTAGTGAGGATAGCTAGAAGGAGCTAAAATGAAAGCATGAGGGAGGGGAGAAATAGGCATAGAGTGAATAGGTCACTGCCTGTCACTGACTAATATGGAAGGAATGAAGGGTATTCGAATAAAGAGAGAAATTGTTAAATAGGCTGTATTTTGGTGGTTGTGTGAATACCAAGAGAACTCTGAACATATTTCTGAAAAAAACAGAAGTTAATAACATGGACTTTTGACTAGTTCTAAAATACAGTTAGATACTTGGAATAAGAGGCAAAGGTTTCAAAAGGGATTAAGAGTGAGAAAAAACACATGACATTAGTAGTCACTAGTTATAGTGGTGGTGCTGTGTAACCAAACTTCGTAAAGATATAAACACACAAATGCACATGCATGCACGTGTGTACACGCACAGACACACACAGTACATGTATTCACCCCAGATAGGGAACCCACAACAGACCAAACTATAGATACTACCAAAGTCCAACTTAGTGAACCAATGAGTTTTATTGGGGTTGCTCACAGGAATATGGGTGAGGAGTTACTTACAGAAACAGAAATGACTCAAAGACCAGTACATCATCAAAGCCCACCTGAGCACGGGTGATAGTTCACAAAAGCTAGGAACTTGGAGTATGCTGCATAGCCTGCAGGCAGCTTAGCAGTCTGGATCCTTTCCAGGCCACTCTGATCTAAACCTCTTCCTATTCTAGGCACTGAGTCTGGTGTCAGAATCTCCTTTGAAGCTTGGCTTGTTTGAGAATAGTTCTCAGCCGTCTTCATTGTTTAGTCTGGGAGGGAGGGGCCCACAATCTGGTCAGTTTCAGGACTCAAAGCAATTTTGATTTGTTTACCTTCCTGTTTAAGGACTCAATGTTTCAGTCTGGAGGAAAGTATTATAAAACCTAAAGGATTAGGATGCAGATGATAGCAACAGACAAGAAAGATCCCTGTTGCTAATAAGTAAAGTTAAATAAGAAATTTTTCTTGATTGGCAAAGTTCATCTTCAGTATTAGTCAGGCACTTTTGTTTGTATCTTGTTTTTTTCCATATTTTGATCTGGTAGAAAGGTTAATATATGAAGGCTTGGTGTACATACAGTCTAATATTCTATCTATACATGCAGGATTTCATGTTGAAATTGTATGTTCTTTAAGAAAATGCAGTCCATATAAATAAAAGATTGATATTCTTTCACCAATACCTGGAGTAACCAGTTATCTTAACTCACCATGTCATACGTTGTTTATATTGCTTGTTAAAGGGAAAAATAGCACATGTTGATTAGAATTAATTTTATTTTTATTTTGTTCATGTAGATGGGTCTTGATGGACTGCAGCAGGATTATATCAGAAAAACTGAATACCCTTTTAGTTCTGAGCAGAAATGGATGGCTGTTAAGTGTGTACACCGAACACAGCAGGTATCGCTCCCTTTAAAAATATTTATACACAACTCCAGCATTCAGGAGACTGAGGTCAGTTACATAGTACATTCAAGACAGCCTGGGATATTGGGTGAGGCTTTCAAAATAATAAGAGCACATCTATTTCAGCTTAGATGACATTTTTGGGGAAGGGGTCTACATTAATTTTACTGAATTACGGCATCTAATAAATCCTGTGGCCTAAGAGCAGTGATTCTCAATCTCTGAGTCACGGCCTCTGGGGGGTTGAACAACCTTTTTATAGTGGTTGCTTACGACCATTGGAAAACACAGATACTTACTTTACAGTTCATAACAGTAGAAAAATTATAGTTATGAATCAGCAGCAAAAATAATTTATGATTGGCCTCAGCATAGCATGAAGAAATGTACTAAAGGGTCACAGCATTAGGAAACTTGAGAACCACTGCCTTAAAGCAAAGCAATCAGCAGTGTTCTTAAGTCTTTATTATATTTTTCTTTATTGTGGCACTCTTCTTTATAGAATTTCTGTAATGAAATATTTAGTGTTGTTTGTAAGCCAACTGCTTAAGTGTTTTTTAGCCCTGTCTTAGGTATGGAGGACTTTGACATCCAGTTCTCTTGGTCTGGTTTTCTTCTCACTAATAGTTCATTATAGGTCTCTGCTGTTTTGAGGATGTTGGACTGCTCTTCACTGAAGGAGTGTCTTATCCTTATAATAAATAACACCACTAATTGTGTGATTCTTCTTATTTTCCAACGTAAAGACTAGCTGCAAAATGAAAGCAACAAATGGATTTAACATACAAAACCTAAACACACAAATGAGACTCAGTAAAGTGGATGTGGAGGGAAGGTCAGCCTGCCATAGACTAGACAAACTTGCTAATTTAAAAATAATTAGAATAGGGCGGTGGTGGCGCATGCCTTTAATCCCAGCACTTGGGAGGCAGAGGTAGGCGGATCTCTGTGAGTTCGAGACCAGCCTGGTCTACAAGAGCCAGTTCCAGGACAGGCTCCAAAGCTACAGAGAAACCCTGTCTCGAAAAAACCAAAAATAATAATAATAATAATAATAATTAGAATGGCTCAATTAGTTTGCTTTTAGAAGTGTCTTTTGAATATGACAATAAGAATATATTTTCTCAATCTCTGGAATAAAAGATAAAAATCCATAAGTACTTTTAAAGGCAAATATTAAGACAGACAAATACTAGTAGGGAATGTTGAGGTCTAAAAGAGGAATCAATATGTACCTTTCTTACCCAAATGCCTTTTCTGCCTCTTTAGACCTTCAGTATTCCTTTATCCTTGTGGAATATAGGAGATCTGAGGAATACAGGGGTGGTGTGCTAGCTTAACACTGAAAGCTGAGCAAGGGAAGTCATTATAAAGGATAAATTCCTAGGCTCCAATTGCACTGAGTATGAGGCAGGCCCTGCCCCACACTTGTTCCCTCAGAATGATGGAGAGTTCTGGAAAAGCTCTCTGTTCTGTTCAATAACAAGGACAAAAGCTTCCCGACTCTTGTGCTTCCCCTGCGCCCTGCGGCAGGGTCCGCCAGCTGACCAGTGTTTGCAGTGCCCAGGCAGCTACCAGTTTTTTACTTGTGAGCATAAATTGATGGGTAAATTTTCTTTCTTGTAACCAGGGAAGTGTTTATTATGAAGATGCAGACTGAAGTAGCAGGCTAAGGCTCAGAGAAGCAAAGGTGGTGCACATATGAGAAATGGCAGAAAAATGCTTACGTAGAAGCTCTAGTTAAGTGAGGACTCTGAGAAAGTAGAGTAGACAGAGAGAAGTAGCCGTAGAGAAGGTAAGAAGATGAGGAAATTAAGTTTTGGAGTTTGAGGACACATGTAATAATGGGAATAGCATAGAGAAGACAAGAAATACGATTGTGCCAGGCTTGCTGCTCACACTTTGAATCCCAGCACTCAGGAGACAGATGGATCTGTAAGTTTGAGGCCGGCCTGGTCTGTGCATATCAAGTTCTGGGACAGCCAAAGGCTACATAGAGAAATTTGTCTTAAAAAAATAAATAGCCAAACAAAACAAAACAAAATAAAAAGAAGAAAGAAATGAAATTTTACCAAATAATGCTTGAAATATTTTCAAAACAATGATTTTAGGCTTTATAGTGAAATGTCCTCCCCTACTGCTCTAAACTATGTTTGGAGGATAGAGTAAGGAGATAAATACATGGTCTGTAATCAAGAAAGGATGCTCCCTTATGTTGAAGGGTAATGAGATACTTGGAGAAAGCATTACTAAAGCTTCCAGAGATGTTTTAAATAGGAGGCAATGCCATGTGAAGAGAGGCGAGAGGGGTTAGGGCTAATCTGGCTCCTTGGTGCTTCGTGCTACAAGACTGGGCACTGGGATTAAAGGTGTGTGCTACCACTGCCTGGCAGACAATGTGTAAAATTGTTAACAGAGGAGTCGCAATATGAATGTGTTAAATATTCAGAGGTGAAAAACAAAGAAGACAGCTGAAAGAACTGTAAATTAGTTTGCCTTGCTGGAGGAGTGCCTAAAATGAAATGGGCACATAGAGACTGCAGGTTTTCATTAGAAGATTCTAGGGATTATTTTGTATTTATTTTTTCCATTTGGGGATTAAATTTAGGGCCTTGTATATACTAGGCTAAATTTTACTTCTATTATGATAAATGGAAGAAATTTGTCATTGTGAGCATTGCAGAAACATCATAGGTAGATAGTCATAGATAGAGATGTGTAAATAGTCATTTGTAAAGAGCCTGAAACATTACCCCCAGACTAATACTAGATCTCCTTCATTTCCATGCTGCAACGATCTCCCAAATCTCACTGTAGCCAAATTGAGGTGTAGTAAAACATTGCTTACAGTGTAAGGTATGATAACATAGAATTTTATTTTATTTTATTTTAGAATATGTTCCCACATGCATTCATGATCTTCAGAGTTTAAATCCACTCAAAGAATTAGGTTTGAATGACTTACTTTGCGAAGGATTATGAGAGATTGAGGTCTCTTTTTTGATTCATGTAGGATATATATACAATTAGAATATAAACTTTGTATGTTTTTCTTTTTAGGACAGACCAGAGATTTGTTTTATGAAGGGTGCTTATGAACAGGTGATTAAGTATTGTACTACATATAACAACAAAGGGCAGACTTTGGCACTTACCCAGCAGCAGAGAGATCTGTATCAACAAGAGAAGGCACGGATGGGCTCTGCGGGACTCAGAGGTAAGGCTCTTTCAGCATTCTCGCTGTTCTGGGGGGAAAAGGGGCCTTCTTTTAATTGCAGTTGAATCCCCACTTCACTTCTGAGCAGTCCAGTTCTAATCCAAGTGTCAGAACCATTGAAATTGCTGAGGTGTCATGCATGTTCTTATAATTGGGGAACTGGCCCTCAGATGTAGAAAGTCAAGAATACAGCAAAGTATGAACTCCTGAGTTTCTATGGATCTGCAGTGTTCTTTGATTAGAATTGAGATTTTACTTTCAAGAAGTTTATCTTCTATGGATTTCTGTTACTTTTATTTAGTGTGTGTGTGTGTGTGTGTGTGTGTGAGGGACAGGAGGCGGCACAGTAGATAACACATAAAAGTCAGTTTTCTGCATTACTGTGTGAGTTCAGGAATGAAACTCAGGTTGGTAGGGTCTATAGCAAGTGCCTTTATCTGTTGGGCCATTTTGCTGAAAACTTGTTGATGTTTTTGTGTATGGTTTGTGCTACACTTCACAGTGTAGACTTGAATTATTAGAGGAAAACATTCGTTTCATAGTTTTAGGAAATACTGTGATCTTTGTCTCTTAGGCCCTTTTTCATTTTCCCTCTTTTTTGTTGTTGTAATGGAAGAATAAAATACTAAATATGAATGTGTATACATTAAAATATTTATTGATACATGTATGGTTATACTGCATCTTACAAAAGTAGTTTCTTAGAAATGCTTGTGGTCATAAACTTTGAAATTCTGACATATTTTAGTTCCATTTTTTTATTGGTGATTATGACCTGCCAAGAAGCAACTTAAGTGAGGAAGACTTTATTTTGATGCATAGGTGAAGGTTACTGTCTGTCACGGTGGGGAATCCATGGTGGTAGTAATGGCTTAAGGTAGCAAAGTTGCTACTTTATATCTTAGGGCAGTAGAGAGAGAGGGGTACAGGATGGTGAGCTATAAAACTTAAGTTCTGTCCGGAAGAGACCCACTTCCTCCATATTCTGAAGGTTCCACAACCTCACAAAATGTTACCATCTGGGGACCAAATGTTCCAATTCATGAGGGATGGGAAATATCATATTCAAACCATGATAGCTGTTTTGTATCAGAGGGCTTCTGTATAAACACTGTTTATCTACTGTTGACCTAAAGAATATTTTAAGTAGGTCTTTAGTGCTAAAGAGTGCTCAAATGTAGGATAACAATTCCTGGGCTAGTGTCACCCCTCCTAGTGTGCAGAAATGATCTCCCTTTCTCAGGACTTGGTAGCATGCAAACTGATAATCCTCATGTCCTTGTATTGACTTCTGCCTCTATCCTAACATCAGAGGTTGCCAGGAATCGCTTCCCCTTCAGATCTAAAAAACCTTTGTGGGTTTTGTCTACACACTTAAACAGAAGTGGTTCGCCTTCAGCTTTGATTTTTCAATCCTCCATATTTATTGCTTGAGTAGGAATAAGTACTGCTTTGTCCCTTTTGGGACTTTGCAGGCTCCCTCTGAGACACTTAGATTTAGTGTGTGCCCTTGTGGATGCTTGTTAGTAAGTGTTTAGTTTAATCTCCCTGATGGAGGGATAGCCTTTGATTTATAATGGTAGTGACCAAAAGACCCAGAATTCTCAAGAGTAACCGAGTGATATTTGGGAAATGAACGTGACTTTCTTAGATCTTGTTGCCCAATGAAGACAGAAAACTAAACATAATGATATGATAGTTATGAGCTCTCAGAGACCTAAATTATGAGCAATAAATGTTTGTTAATGTTTGGAGGCAGTGAAAACAGACTTTATTAATGGTGTTAATACCACTTTATAGATGAAATTTTCTTTCTAGTGTTCAGTGTGTATGAAATTGTGTATATACAGACTGTGTATAATTATTAAAGCTTTCTCAGATGAAGATATGTTAAAAGCTTCCTTCAAAGGGGTCTGTTTGTTTAAATTTGATTTGATAACCTCTCTTTGCCCCTAAATAATGAATTTTCTAAAAAGGTTGTAGTTTCTTTGGAGAGTATATCTCCATGTGGTTGTTAGGAAAGAATAATTCTTTCTCATTTGTATTCTATGCTTAGTAGTTCTTTGGTTTTATCCCTTTTAATTTCTAAAAAGCTTAAAAGCAACCCTGTAAGCTGGGCGGTGGTGGTGTACACCTTTAATCCTAGCACTTGGGAGGCAGAGGCAGGCGGATCTCTTTGAGTTCGGGGCCATCCTGGTCTACAAGACCTAGTTCCAGGACAGGCTCCAAAGTTACAGAGAAACCCTGTCTTGAAAAACCAAAACAAAAAAGCAACCCTATATCCAGAAGTATTGAACCATAATGTGATAAATTTGAATTATAAATAATAGGCAGTAACTTCAAATGACATTATAGCCATATGTGATTTATTATCAGCTAAGTTTAATGCTTTCATAACCAATACTTTCTGGTTTTATATTTTATCATTTCCTAAGTTCTTGCCCTGGCATCTGGTCCAGAACTGGGACAACTGACCTTCCTTGGCCTGGTAGGAATCATCGATCCTCCTAGAACTGGTGTGAAAGAAGCGGTCACAACACTTATTGCCTCAGGGGTTTCCATCAAAATGATCACTGGAGATTCACAGGAGACTGCAATTGCAATCGGTATAACTGAGCTGCTGCATTTTGGTTTTCGTAAAATAGTGCAGTGCATAGTTTTATGAACATTAGCTAGGAAACATGTTTATATGAATAATTATATAATAACTTAGTTGTTTTTGCTTAAATTTCAAAAAGATTACAGGGAAACCGGATTTTACTTTAAAAAGAATATTAAAAACACATGACTAGCTCATGAAATCATTTGTGTATTTATTCACAGAAAGATAGCTGACTTTTAACTTTATAATCCACTTGCTGACAGGTATAAAACAGTAGTTTAGGGATGTGAAAGGAAAGTTGAGTTGAGGTTTTTCTTTTCAATTTCAGTATAACTTTCAAAGCAGACTTGAGCATAAATACTAAGGACAGCTTTTGTGTCCTTTTTTCTCATCGGAGATGTACTTCTGTGGTTTGAAGGTTAGTTGCAGTTACCTTCAGAATGTAAGGTGGGCAGAAGCGTAAGTGCCAGATTCCTGCCCTGGAGCCTGTAAAGCATAAGTTCAGCACTTGCCAAGTCTGTTCATTCTGATCTTACTAGTTTGTGATAGGTCTGAACTAAAGGGTCAGCCTTTGTTACTAGAAAAGGATCACTGGAGTGACGATATTGGTAGAATCGTTTTTCAGCATGCATTTTCATGTCTATGCAGCTGCATGATTGCATGCAACTAAATCTGCCACCAGTTTTTCTGGCTTTAGTTACTTTGCTTATAGTACATTCTGGTTGTTTTTGAAATTGAGCTGCTGAGCAGAAATTGATTAGTATAGTTTTAATTTTTCGGTATTGCTCACTTAGGGACAATTCTTTATTCTTAAATTTAAGTAAAAATAAAATACACAAGCAGTAATTTCAGACTCATTATAAATTTCAGATAGTTTTGTCTTATCAGTTATTTGTCTTATGATTACTTGATACACTTTTTAATCTTTAAGAAGTAAATAAAAAAATCATGTCTAATAAGCATAATTTTACTAACTTTTCAAGCAAAGAAATTTAATTATTTTTTGTTACCTTTTTTTTTTTTTTGTTACCTTTTACTTTAGCTAGTCGTCTGGGATTGTATTCTAAAACTTCCCAGTCAGTGTCTGGAGAAGAAGTGGATACTATGGAAGTCCAGCAGCTTTCACAGATAGTACCAAAGGTGAGCCTACACGGGTAAATACTGAGAGCCCTTATTCAACCTCAGATATTGCTACTGTCCTGGGGAAACTGCTCACTTACAAATGAGACACGCCCACCAAATTTGCTCGTCCAGATTCTGAATTGAAATTTCCTTGAAAAAACCATATTATTTATGATAAGATCATTATGAAAATGTTGTAAAATCATTAACTCTGATAAAAACTGTATTTCCTCTGAGGAAAGTACTGTGGTAATCTAGGACTTGTATGTGTGAGGTAGAAGATGGAGCAGTACTACTACTTACACTTTAGTTCTGTTTTTATTTTACCCTGAGTTTGTACTTTTTAAAAAATGAGGTTTTGTTTACAAACAGTAACCACACCTCTTCTGGTTTATAGTTCTGAGTTTGGACTGATTCGTGGTGCCTTACAAAGTCTTTCCCAATTAGCATACAGAGCAGTTTCCTCCTACCTCTCAATGCTTTCATGACCCTTATATTCATCTGCTCCCCTCAGTCTCCAGCTTGGCAGCAGTGATTCACTTTCTGTTCCTGTAGTGTCCTCTTGTGTTGAGTTCTGTAAGAATAAGACCATGTAGTATGAAGCTTTTGAATTTGATTCTTTTCCACAATGCCTTGGAGATGTCACTTCGCTGTGTTGCAGTGTGTCTTAGTGTACTCTACTTCTTTTTCTCTTCCCCAATTAAATTGCTGAGCAGTGTTTGACTGAATGGGTGGACTGTATCTTTTTAGCTCAGTGACAGTTGGATCGGTTCAGTATTTGCTGTCAGTGAATACAGCTGTATATCAGTTTGTGAAAGTTGTGTAAACTGCTTGATGATCATATGGCTTCATAAGAATGTCACTCAGGTTGGGTGACAGGACAGAATTGCCATTTGAAGCTGTGTTTAGCATGTGGGTATGTTCCCATTGTCGTTAGTCCTATTATTACCTGTTGAGTGCTCAACTCGTGGGGTATAGGAAGACTTATTTTGGTTTTCCTTTGCATTCTCTCTAAAACTTCACATGTTAATTTTTTTTAAACCATATTATGGTGTTTACATAGTCTGAATGTTTTTACAAATTACGTTTTTTTCTTATTTAGTTCAGAGTTTTGCTTTCTTTTTTTAAGTGTATTATACCCTTTTCAGCCTTTTTTTCCCCCCAGTGTGGCTACAGAGAACTATTTAACTTGATAAAGTCTAGCTTATTAATCTTTACTTTCATGGATCATGCTTAATATTTCTTCTATAAGCTGGTTTCCCTTAAATGAAATTAATTTTATTATCCAAGTCTGCTTTGTGGCAGCCTTATAGAATCTGGTTATCACATATACAAGACACATAGGAAGTTGGCTTCATGAGAGTTGGGCAGCATTATTTGTTCCATGGTGTTAACATTTGAGCATATGTATTTATATGTCCTTCAAAATAAGTACTTACCTGGCATTTATTTGGTTAGCAGTTTTAGGTACCTGTTGCCATTAATAATAAAATGCGCTACTTAAAAGCTGCCTTTTGAGAATATGGAATTTTCTTAAATAATCTCAGTATCTTCACTTATATATAACTGTATATATATATTTATATATGTACTTATTTATATATATATAAAGTATATTCACTTTTTATAGACTATGGCATTATGTATTTATATGCATATATATTGTATATATCTTTATAATACTGATTAGAAGAAAGTCAATAATAACATAATTATTGTAAAAGAATTTAACAGTAAGGTACAATTTCAATAGCTTTAGCATAATAAGTTAACCTACTGTGACTTTTCAAGTACACATTTAGCAGAAACATAGACTGGACTTCATATATTCACAAGCTTAATATTCATTTTATGTAATTTCAGCATTTCTGAAATCACAAATAAATACTAGAAAATATACCTTTAGTGGCTCCGCTATGTTTTGTGTAGCTGTTTACTGTGCATGAATCTCTGAACACTTGATTATGTATTTATAAAGCCATTTTCTTAGTGAAGTTTTAGTTTTTACATATATATATATATATTTTACTGTGAATAATGTTTTAATGATAGTAGTAGCAACCAGGAGTGCATATGTTATACATATCTTATTTACTCTACAGTCACCTTCTAAAGGATGGATCACTTAAAAATTTTCAAGTAATTAGTAGATTTTTGTTAGCTCAAGTTTTGATTTTCAAAAAAGCTTAGGAAATAACACCTAGTCCATCTCTACTATTTCTAGGGGTTTTGACAAATGAGGATTTACTTTGTCAACCATTAGTTTTATGTAGAACTGTCCTGTTGCTTTAAGAAATCCTTGGTAGTTCAGTTGTTCGTAATACTTTAAAAAATGTCATGGGGTTGATTATGTCATAAGTAGCCTTTTCAGGCCGGCTTTTTATACTAACCTGTATACATTTGTTATTTCACCAAGCCCTGGATTGAGAACTTGCTTACTATGATTCTTTTGTTTAGAGATGGGGTTTCTCTGTGTAACGGCCCAGGCTGTCCTGAAACTAGCTCTGTAGACCAGGCTTGCCTCAAACCCACAGATCTGCCTGCCTCTACCTCCCGAGTGCTAGGGTTGAGGATGTGTACCACCCACCTGGCATCTGATTCTTCCTTGAATGTATGATGGTGACACTTCATTTTGAAGGGCATCTTGGTTACTTCCATTTGGGGCAATTATAAAGTTTGGCTGATGTTTTAGAGCCAGTGAGAGGGGATAACATTGATACTGGAGCCCATGTCTGTTACTCCAAAATGTTCACCAACTGTTACTTTGTAGTTCTGAACATTACTGTACATGCAGCATCTAGATACACTTTCTCTTGTGGACCAAATTCCTGAATCTAAAATGATTTGACCAAGGTTCAGTGAACTGAGAGACCTCTTAAAACTTACTGCAGAACTGTCTTCTGGAGAGATTTCAGTTTATATTTTCACAGTCTGTACTTTATGCAGTGGTGTTGAGTCCCTAGACTTCCAGCTCTGCTTTCTCCATCTTCTAGTAAACTGACTGGGGATGTGGTTGCTGGCAAATATGCACTGTTTTGTTCAGCCAAAATTAGAGTTTAATCAAGCTGTACTCATTCATGAATGTTATTTCCCGATCTTGTAGAGCAGCATAAACATTTTCTTTGTTTGAGGTTAAGGGGAGAAAGTGTTTACTTATTTGGATAGGAGCTTCTGTATGTATATTACCTTATAGTTTATTTATGAATGAACAAATCCTATATTGACCTCTCCAGGGGTATGGGCTAGAGTGGACATTACTACGTGGTTGTAAAATCTATAGTTAATTAAGTGTTTTCCCACTAGACCTTTGTTCAACCTTCTTTCTAGAGCTGCCCGTCTTGCACTTGCCTCTTCTTGTTCCCCTTCTGTTTCTTTGATAAAATGTTAATACATTTTGGAAACAAGCCTAAAAGGTATTTAGAGAAGGAAGAAGCAAATTCTGAATTGCATCATTAACCTGGACAGATGACATCATCTTTCTTTTCCAAATAGACAGTGTGTTAATTTTGGCAGAAACACTGGCACTATTCTAAAGAGACTTAAATAAAATAAGCTTTGAAGTCAGTTTATTGAATTGGTTAAATGTATTCAACTTAAAAGAGGAATTGTATAATACCATGGAACTTAATGTGTTTCAAGTGAGTCTCCAAATACTAGGGATTTTTTTTTTAGTGAGCGGGACTGTTTTTCCTCCCACTTTGCCCCCACCCCTTCATCTTGTGTTCATGTAAACCTCTGACAACTGGCAGGTTTCATTTCATCTGCTTTAGTTTCTGATTAATTTTCAGAGCCTGTTTTCTTATTGTGTAGATAAAAGTGTTCTCATTACTAGTCTACTAGTTTTCCCACATCTTCCATTTGTGATTTATTTTAGATTCTGTCCCGTTGTCCATAGATAGAACTGAGTGTCCTTGTTCATTCTGTTTTCTGTTTTTGATATTAGTACTTGTTTTTGTTTACTCTGTTAACGAATCCTCACATTCATGGCTTCATTTTCTGTAATTCACATATTTTTATTTTAATCACCTACAGTTTATCCAGTATATCAGTAGGAAGTCTCCTAGATTTGAGGACTGTGACAGGTTGTTCTGATCCTTCAATATCTTTTTTTTCATCAACCTCTTTCTTAATGTTTTCCTATTTTCTCCCTGACTTCCTTTCCCCGTCTTACCTTGTCAGTTTACGCCATTCTAAGGAACCGTGAATGCATACTGACCACAAGTTCAGTTCCTAGAGCAGTGATAAGAAGAAGAATGAAATGCCCTTGAAGAGACCTCCTGAAAATGTGGAGGCCTTTTGTGCATTTTTATTTGGTGTTTTCCCCATCCCCAGTATTTCCCTGTATTCTTTTCTTTTATAATGTAGCTTTCTACTGTCTTGTTCTCCTCTCTCCTCATTTCTATTTCAAAACCACAGTGGTTGTATTTTGTTCTTTAGTCATTGCTACTCCCTTTTGCTAGAATGAGAAACAAATAATAAAATTCAAAAGATTATTTATGATTTGCAACATGAATGCTTACAATTAGTGAGAAGTATGAACTGATGTGACATTCATAACTGGTTTTATGAAGGAGGATGCTCTACAGCTCCCCTTTCTCACTTCCCCACTGGAACTGTGTGAGAGATCTGTAAGGGCTGGCAATGTTACCTAGAAAACTTAGAATACAAGACTCATTGTTCTGGCTGGCTTTTGGCATGGTGACAGGATTACACAGAAGAGTTATGAAGAGATAATTGTGGGTGGAGAAATCTGATCACTAAGTAGCTTTGAATTACAGTTGAAGAGAGGCTTATGCATTATTCTAGATTAAGAGGGGGCACCTGAGGGGCACTGTGAAAATAGCCCCTCAGACATTGGGAAGCAGCCGTTCTTCTCTGAGGCATACCAAAGAGAAAAGCAGTTCCTGTTGTACACTAGTACTGTGAGGACACAGATGAAGGTCATAACATGTTTAGATTATGTGTTGGTAAAGATTGAATCCCCTGCACAAGGTAGGTATCTTGGCACAACAAATGGCATTAACTAATTTCAGCCTTTGTGCCAAACTAAATTGTTAAAAATGTTACTTAGAGCCAACGATAATGGCACAGGAACCTATCTCTTCTGCATGTATTGGCTTTTTGGGAACCTAGTCTATATGGATGCACACCTTCTTACACCGAGATGGAGGGGGGAAGGCCTTGGGCTTCCCACAGGGCAGGGTATCCTGCCCCATCCACTTAAAAACCTGAGAGGGCTTAAACAGGA
>JAQHUG010000001.1:8835384-8905937 GCA_028555095.1 Dicrostonyx torquatus
CCAGCCTGGTCTACAAGAGCTAGTTCCAGGACAGGCTCCAAAGCTACAGAGAAACCCTGTCTCGAAAAACCAAAAAAAAAAAAAAAAAAAATCAAATAAAAGAAAGAAAAAGAGTTTACTTCCCTTTTCTTAAAACAAACCATTGGTGCTTGTTGACATCAGAGATTTTTAGTTTATCTGTGTTTTAACAGGTTGCAGTATTTTACAGAGCAAGCCCAAGACACAAGATGAAAATTATTAAGGTGGGTGTCTGACAACCAATTTATTTTTAATTCTTTTTATAAAATGT
Source organism: Dicrostonyx torquatus (assembly GCA_028555095.1). Classification (NCBI taxonomy): domain Eukaryota; kingdom Metazoa; phylum Chordata; class Mammalia; order Rodentia; family Cricetidae; genus Dicrostonyx; species Dicrostonyx torquatus. The sequence continues at coordinate 8,835,674 of JAQHUG010000001.1, forward strand.
TGCTACTTTGTCTTTTGTTCATTACAAAGAATATGGCAAAGTTTTAGGGTATTATGAAACAAAACAGGTATAATTCTGTAAGAGTTACACTTTAAAAGAGATGGTTGGGATATAAAGACAGAAGAAAACTATAAAGCATTTTCCAGTACAGCCTCTTTAAACAGTGTAGAAGTGTAATATGGCAGGGATGCGTAGCTGAATCATCCCAGTGTGAATAGTGATAGACACTGTGTCAATGTAAGAAAGATGTTTTATAAGAATGAACAGTAAGTATCAAGAAGGCTTATTATTTCCATCAGTTCACTAACCAAGCTATGTTTTCAGTAGATAGCATGCTCCACAAATTAGGGAGCAGTATGTTGAACACCAATACCACTTGCATGTCACCAGGCATTAGCAATGTTTCAGCTCCACCTGCTGCATCATTTACTGGAATATTTTTATGTTCTGTTTAATTTTATAAATCAACTGCAATTATATCCAACAGATAAGCAGATTTAATTATTTAATAGTAGCCAGACATTGTATAGTTGAGAGCTTCTGAGTTTGGAGGTTGTTGATATCTTAGGATGGGTTATTTGCAGGTAGGAGTGATAGGGCTCTCCTGAGTAGTCTAGAATGTTTAGTATCATCTTTAGCTCCTACCCAGTAGATGCCATTGCCTTCCTACAACTTAAGATAGTCAAAATGCCACCAAACGTTGTTAGATGTTCTCTGGAAAATGAAAATACCTCTAGTTATGAACCATTATTTAGTTAACTGTCACATTACAGATATACAGTTCTCTTGGATGAGGATGCTATTAACAGTATTTTCTAAGATTTATTTTATAAAGACTTTGATGTATTTAAGTTGACCAAAAAAGTGATTATGTATTTTTTGCTAATCTTAATTATGTGAGAAGTGATTGGTAATATTTCCTTATCCTATTATATAATTTCAAAAAATCAGAACAGTTCTCTCTGCTCTACTTTTCTGGCCCTCCTAGTCTCTACAGAAGAATGGGTCAGTTGTAGCCATGACAGGAGATGGTGTGAATGATGCAGTTGCTCTGAAGGCTGCAGACATTGGAGTTGCCATGGGCCAGACTGGCACAGATGTTTGCAAAGAGGCTGCAGACATGATCTTGGTGGATGATGACTTTCAAACAATAATGTAAGACACTTGTTTTCCTTGCCTACGGGCATCTCACCTTCAGATAATTCAGCTTGAAAAGAATTAGCAGGATTGGGCAAATTAAAACATGATTTTTTTTTTGTATAATCTTTTTTTATGTAGTTCAAGAGAAAATTATTTGTGTCAGTGGAACACACATAATAAATGAGAAGACTGTTCATTTAAGGAATATTTACTGAGTGACAGCCACATGTCATGTTTTTCTGGGCATAGAATGATGGCACAACAGTCACCCTTCTTGCAGAGTCTTTATTTTAGTTAAATTGAGGTTATGGGAGACATGTATGCATCATTAAAAGTTAAGTTCACAGTCATGAATATTTTCATATATTAGTAAGTGTTCTTGTTGCTCTTAGTTTTCATGAGACAGCATCTTAGCACCGGCTGCCTTTGTTAGTCCGTGTTTTCAGTGATTGAGATTCCAGATTAATGCTAGTGGTGGAGGTCATGTGAATCTCACTCTCCATAACCCAGCTGAATGAGCTTCACTCCCCATAGTGATAAATTCTAATGAGTCCTGCCAGGCTTTATTATCCAAATATGGCCTAAAGTGGTTCACTTTGGAGCACAGGACTCTGCATATGCCAACTTTTTGCAAGAAGAGTGGTGTTTTTGTCCCCCATTTTTGAAGTTATTTACAAATCTTGGAGGATGCAGTTGTTTCAAGAATTCACCTTTCCCTAGACTCAACCAAGTGAATGCAAGAATTCCTAAGTAAATTTTTGTAAACCACATCTTTAAATTCTTCATAGTTATATAGAAACAATAAATAAATTTCATAATTCTTATATAACTCATTGGGTTCACCTTGCTATTTGGCATCTGCAGGCTTGTAAGCTATACGCTTAATGTCCTTTGTTAACGGCTAAGGTCCACTAATGAGTGAGTACATACCAAACTCCAGTGCCATTTAATTTTTGACATGTTTTAATTTGACCTACTAAGAAAAACGAGCTGTGAAGGATATAGAATGTCATTGTTTTATTATCAGAAATATGTAGTACTATCTTGTGTGGAGAAAGATAATACACGTTTTTTTTTTTAAGATTTATTTTTAATCACATGTATGAGTATACATAATGGTGCAGGTGTCTCTGGAGACCAGAGGTGGTATTCCTCCACAAACTGGAGTTACAAATGGTTGTGAGCCACTTGACATGGTCCTGGAAGTAGAATCCAGGTCCTCTGCAGGAGCAGCATGCCCACTTAATGCTCAGCCATCACCATCTTTCTAGCCCAACCTTTATTGTTTTTTTTAAGAGTGAGAATTTGGGCCAGGCTGTGGTGGTAATACACACCTTTAATTCAGCACTGGGGAGGCACAGGCAGGTGTATCTCTTTAAGTTCCAGGCCAGCCTGATCTACAGAGTGAGTTGCAGGACAGCCAGAGTTACACAGAGAAACTCTTATCTTGAAAAACAAAACAAATCCATCTTTCCTACTCTTTCCTACAAATCCATTTTTTTAAAACATGCTAATTATTATTTAGTTGGAAACTTAGTTTCAAAATGTTTTCATATGGGTATATTTTATGTGATAGTTTCTTATTTCATTATTTTTAAATTTCAGGTCTGCAATTGAAGAGGGTAAAGGCATTTATAATAACATTAAGAATTTTGTTAGATTTCAACTGAGCACGTAAGTTTGCAAGAACTTTTGCCCATGGGTCTTCTAGAGAAATTATTTGAGGAGTAAAACTTGAGCAGAAACTTCCTACCTATATTCTTGAAGTTTGCTTATAAGTAGTTTTCTAAAAAGAAAAAAGTATTAACAGCTATGAACATACGGTTTAGGTCATATTAGATGATCTCAAAGGGATGATTTAAAGTATATAATAAGAAATGTATAAATAATAGGTAGATATTTTGTAATTTTATATTCACCATTTAGCTAAAAGGTTGAGAAACAATATGATGGTGTTTTTATGTAAACGACTGGGACCTGGTATTTGAAGGAGATCCTGCAACCCGACCAATTCCCATGAATACTAAAGGATGCTTGCATAAACCTTTGGGATTTATTTAATTGGTTTTAAAATCTAAAAGGGGATGTGTCAAATCTCAGTAATGTTTCTTGGTATCTTTTTCTAAAAATAAAATAGGTTTTCTCTAGTCAAAGTTGTTAAATATTTTTGAAGCTGACTTTGTGATAGGTCTAAAAATCCTTCCTTTCACCTGGGCTTGTTGGCACATCTGTAATCCCAGCATTTAGAAGGCTGAGGCAGGAGAATTCCAGAGGCCTGGTCTTTATTACTTAGGTGAGAGCCTCTGTCAGGGTTAGGAGGTCTTTGTATTGTTGTTGTTGTTGCATAAGCATTTTTTTTAGTCTTCCGTTAAAATACTCTTAGCTTCCCTGATAGGTGGCTCTCATTTTTTATTCTATCACCTGGTAGAATAAAAACCAAGTAGATTGTCGTTTGAGGCAGCCCAGTCTATCCAACAAGACCCTGAGCTGCAGAATCAGACTCACTTTCAAAAATTCCCATTAGCTTCTTAACAAAATATTTATATGAATGAAGCATAGCTCAGTTGAATTAATAGGATTACATTAAAATATGTAGAACATGATTTTTTTCTTTTTTTATGTAGTGAATGTGTTCGTGAATGTACCCATATCTGTGTACACATGTATGAACTTACATGTGGAGCCCAGATGTTGACACTGGATGTTTTTCTCAATCATCTCCTACCTTAATTAATTAATTAATTAATTAATTAATTAATTTCGAGACAGGGTTTCTCTGTAGCTTTGGAGCCTGTCCTGGAACTAGCTCTTGTAGACCAGGCTGGTCTCGAACTCACAAAGATCCGCCTGCCTCTGCCTCCCGAGTGCTGGGATTAAAGGCGTGTGCCACCACCGCCCCGCTGCTACCTAAATTTTTGATGACATGTCTTTACTGAACCTGGGTTCACTGATTAGCCATTCTGGTCCCCCAGCAAGTTTCTGGGACCTTCCTGTCTCTCTGTCCCCAATACTGGGATTGTAGGTGTGCACCACTGCCCCTAACTTTTCACTTTGGTTCTGAGGATCTGAACTCAGGTTCTCAGGCTTTTATTCAGGAAATATTTCACCAGCTGAGCTGGCTTCCAAGCCCTAGTAACGTGAGGCTTAAGTGCTAATAAAATGTATAAAATTTATTATGCTAATTTTTAAAAGACTCTTTTTCAACAGGAGTATAGCAGCATTAACTTTAATCTCATTGGCTACGTTAATGAACTTTCCTAACCCCCTGAATGCAATGCAAATTTTGTGGATCAATATTATTATGGATGGGCCGCCAGCTCAGAGGTAAGTGATTTTTCATGCATGAACTGAAAAGAGAAGGCAGGTGTGAATAAAATCTATCAAACTTTCATCATTTACACTTTCCAGCAACATGCTTCTTAGGAATTGTCATGTCTGCATATCATTTATTCTCTTTGATTGTCCATTCGTTCAGCATAGATCTGATTGTTGACATTGTCTGGGGTCCAAACAGATCAGGGAACAATTGCAGTTCTTTCTTGTTCTTTTGAACAGAACTGGATATAATGGAGAAATTTCCTACAGTCAGTTTGAACACATTAATAATAAACTTGGTCACCACTAATGCACTGATGTTGCACTAAGGGAAGGAATTAAAGTCTCCCCCACCCCCTGTTATTGTTACTTAACCAAGAACAAGCCAATATTTACATTCTCTGCTTCATTTTTCCTGTGTCTTCTGTTTTATGACAGATGTATGAATCTGAGAATCTCTGCCTGCCTGAAAGTTGTATTGTGGTCTGTGTATCTGTGTTTGTTGTATCTGTCCCTAATAAAGGGCTCTTTTATTGAACAGCACAGAAAGCCTCACATGTGGAAGGAATGATGAATACTTTACAGCCATTTTAACTAGAGTTTTATAAGGAATTAAGTCACTCACTCCAACTGACCCAGATAATAGACACCATCAAGCAATATCCTAATGTTGTGTCCAGCATTTATGGATATCCATTTTATAAGGTTGCTTTCAGTTTATTTGCTGTTTCCAGCAAATGATTATAATACACATGAAAACACATATGCATTGTTCTGGGTTGGGGCATTGCAAAGTATGTAACTGAAGATTACAGCTACGTATTAGCTCAAATTGTAAAAGTTGATTACATGGGAAGTCTAAGACAAGATTGGTTTTGTTACTGTTCTCTTAAATGCAGGTTATACATGCTGAGTACATGGTAGGATAGCAGTGGTTACTTTACCTCGAGGTATATTGTTAACTCTGCTGAAGTCTAGCAGAAGTTCCAGGCTTTTAGTACAAAAGGGATACTTCCATATACTGCATCAACACCATCTCTCCAAGTTTCATATCTGAATTCTGTTTAAGAGCCTTCCTAAAATACATGTTCAAATAGTTCAGTGTCGTTTTTAGTAATATGGTAATTGAGTGATATCTGTCATGGTCATCCCAGTAAATCTTCCTAATCAAAGCATCCTTGTGTGAAATATATCATTTCCTTGGTAGGTTATGGATTTGAAAAATCAATTTATATGTAAATGAAATTGGATGGTTTTTTGAAAGTTGGCTATCAATTGCCTGTCATACCTCGCCGAAGCTTAAGTGTAAGAGTTCAGAAAATGACAAAATCAGTAGTCTTCCTTGCTCTCTCTTCTCTTTCCTTCCTCCCTTCTCTTCCTTCTTGCTAGTAGTTAGTACTATAGACATTATATCAGCATGTCCAGCAGTGATAGTTTTCAAATGATCATGGCCAGTATTTTCTTTATATTCAACATTTTATTTTTAAAAGAACGCATTTAGTTTGCTAGATAATTGAAGCTAGTTAGACTATGAAAGTAAGTGTAAACATTTCAAAGTACTTTATTTGTTCTTTCTGTTTTTAAGCCTTGGAGTAGAGCCAGTGGATAAAGATGTCATTCGCAAACCTCCTCGAAACTGGAAGGACAGCATTTTGACAAAAAATTTGATACTTAAAATACTTGTTTCATCAATAATCATTGTTTGTGGGACTTTGTTTGTCTTCTGGCGAGAGGTATTTTTACTGATAAACTGCCGTGTTCCCATGTGTCTGTGTAGTAGGATTCTTACTTTTTTTGGTGTGTTGTACAGATGTTTGGCAAGTAAAGAGCCTTCTGATTGAAAAATACAGGTTAAGGAACTATAACCTAAAGTCATTAAGTATATAGTAAAGTATCATGTGGATGGAAATTTGGGAAAAATCAGAAAACAAAATCTTACATGGCTGTGTTAAAATAGTGCCAGTTTTTTAATTCCTGATACCTAGCTCATGAGAGTTTTTTTTTTTTACTTTCAAGTAGACTGTATTTATTCACTAAGTGGTTTATAGAAAATTCAGATGGTTTTTAAGTGTCATGTTTAGATGGAAACTATTTCATTTTAAAAGCATGTAATGTTAATGTTTATCCATTTTATTCTGCCACAAAGCGGGGAGAAAGAGGTCATTTTGTCTTTCTTGGCAGCTTCGAGACAATGTGATAACACCACGAGACACAACAATGACTTTCACTTGCTTTGTGTTTTTTGATATGTTCAATGCACTGAGTTCCAGATCTCAGGTATGCTTAAATGGTCTTATCTAGTTCACCTGTTTCAAAAGAACCCTTTTATAAGAATTAGACAGATTATAAATATTTTAGCTTTGATTTTTGTAGCCACAGATTCCAGCACCATACATTTTACTATAAAGATGTTCTATGATCAACAATAACGATGGGGTTTGATCTCAGAGGAGATCTGATCTTTCTTCAGTTATTAGTTATAGCTATAGAGTAGCTAGCTTTAGGCTAACATCTATCTTAGATAGGTAGGGCGCCGGTTGCTGCAACCAAACACTATGACCAAAAAGCAAGTTGGGTAGGAAAGGGTTTATTAGACTTATACTTCTACAGTTTTTTCATCACTGAAGGAAGTCAGAATAGGAACTCAAACAGGGTAGGAGCTGAAACAGAGACTATGGGGCCGGGGAGTTGCTGCTGTTTACCGGTTTGTTCCCCATGCCTTGCCTAGCCTACTTTCTTACAGAATCCAGGACCACCAGCCCAGGGATGGCACCACCCACCATGGGCTGGGCCCTCCTCCATTGATCAGTAATTGAGAAAATGCGGTGTAACTGCATCTCATGGAGGCATCTCCTTAACTGAGGTTCCTTCCTCTCTGATGACTCTAGCTTGTGTCAGGTTGACACACAAAACCAGCCAGCCAGTACAATATCTGAACATAGGACAAACCTCACGGGGCGGTAAAGATAATATTAGTCTCATTTTAGAAAGCCTTGTTAAAAGGACAATTTGTTGCTCCTTACATCTATCATTGTGTCAACGTTTAGATTCTTTTTTCTTCCCGTGCTGTACATTAAACTATGTTTGCATTTTGATAAAGAATAATGTGCCAGCACCACAACCTCTGGTGCTTCCTGAGAGCATAGTGTCCTTGAAAACTAGTTCTGTGTACATGGCATTCTCTGCAGTTTCAGAACTTTATACACTCTGCTTTCTCTTTGGCTTCTAGAAATTTTTTACCCTTTGAAGGCCTTAGCACCCCCCCCCCCATTTTTGTTTTTTGAGACAGGGATTCTCTCTATAGCTTTAGATCTTGTCCTGGCATTCACCCTGTAACCCAGGCTGGCCTCAGACTCATGGAGATCCACCTGCTTCTGCCTCCTGAGTGCTGGGAATAAAGGCGTGTGCCACGACCACTACCTGGCTTGAAAGCCTTAACCCTTAATGAGTCCTTGACTGTATCTGTTAGCATCTACTATACTAGAACTTTCCAAGGACAGTGATTTGTCACTAATTTAGACTACCTTTTTAGAAACTAGTCCTTGTGTTTGTTCTGTAAAAGGTGGTTTTACCTTTTTCATATACACATAATTAGGTGTTTTTGTTTGGAAAGGGTTTGGGTTTGTCTACTTTAGTGAATGGTTAGAAAAGATTTCACAAAATATGAAAAAATTTTATTAATACTTTGTGGGTACTGTCTTAGTCGGTGTTCTGTTGCTGTGAAGAGACACCATGACCAAGGCAACCTTTAGAAAACATTCTGTTACAGTTTCAGACTTAGTTCCTTGTTAATCATGACAGAGAGCATGGTGGAAGGCAGGAGAAGTAGCGGAGGCTACATCCTAATCCATAATAGAGAGGGGGGAGGGAAGGAGGGAAGGAGAGACACACACACACACACAAACACATACACAGAAAGCCCACCCCTAGTGACACACTTCGCCCAACAAAGTTGTGCTACACTGGTGATTAAACATCAAGTATATGAGCCTATGGGCCATTCTTATGTAAAGCACTACAAGTACTCAAGTATTTTTCTTTTTATGGACTCATTTTTATAACTGAAGCTTTTTAGTAAGTTCCCTTTTTCTTTTTCTTTTGTTTCTTTTTTTTGAGATTATTTCCTCACTGTTTATCTTTGTTTGATGTTTTGTTCGGTCTTTCATTGAACCTGGAACTCAAAGACTAGTGAGATTGTTGACCAGTGAACTGATGTGGGATTCCCCTCTGTATGCTATGAATGTGTTTTATTACTATTGGTTAATAAAGAAGCTGGTTCAGACTGTAGCAGGGCAGAATATAGCCAGGCTGGAAGATATAGATATATATAGAGAGAGTAGGCCTCGGAGTCAGGGAGACGTCATGTTGCTACCGAAGGAGACAGACGCCAGAACTTTATCCGGTAGGCCAGAGCCTTGGGGAGATACATAGAATAATAGAAATAGGCTAATTTAAGATGTAAGAGTTAGTTCATAAGAAGCCTAAGCTAATAGGCCAAACCGTGTTGCAGTTAATATAGTTTCTGTGTGATTATTTTGGGTCTGGGCAGATGGGAATGAAAAAGCAGCCTCCACCTACAGGGAACCCTTGAGATCTTCCTGTCTCCACCTGTTGGGGCTGGCTAAGATTATAGCCAGCACTGTCACTCCTGGCTTTTCACGTTGCTGGTGGAGGTCTAAACTCCCCAGTGTGCAATTTTTTTCTTTAATTTTAATTAGAATGTAATTACATCTTTTCTTCTTTCCATTCCTCCCTCTAGTCCCTCCTATGTACCCTTTCTCCAATTTTTCATATCCTCTCACTCCCTTTCAAAGTGGTCTTTCTTTATTGGCTATTATTGTTATGTACATATATGTAAAGATATAGTAAATATAACATGCTAAATTTAATTTTTTATTGTTTGAGAATTCGATATGTTCATATAATATGTTTTGGTCAGATATACTTCTTATTCCCTCCTCTCTAAGCCTCCCTTATTGCTCCCTCCCCACTTCATTTCCTTTTTTTTTATTTTTTAAATACTCACTGAATCTGCTTAGTGTTGCCTATATACACATGACTGTAGGACTATCTTCCTTGAGCATAGCTGGTTTATCAGGGACCAGATCTGTGGAGAAAACTTTCTCTTTTCCCCAGCAGCAATCAGCTGTCAGTAGCTTTTTAGCTAGGGTTGGAACTTCACGAACCCTTTTGTTCATGCTGGGGTTTAGCTGGCTGGATCTTGTCCGAGCAGTCAGACCTGCTTGTGCGTCATGTGCAGTATCCCTGACACGTGTGCAGCAGCCCAGCCATAGCCAGCAAATGCTGTTTTGCTACAGACACTACTTTTGGTTCTTAATAATCTCTTTGCCCTCCCCTCCCATAAAGTCCTTGAAAAATAAAAGTTAGATCAGAATTTCCTTTAGTCTTTATGGAGTTACAAAATAATGAAGTTAGGACATTTTGTGGTGTTGGCATGATAGAATTCAATGATACCGATTATTTAGAATTGAACAAAATATAGTCATGGTGTCATTTCTATGACCAGGGTGGAATAATTAGAACTCTCTGTTTTTCAACAGACCAAGTCTGTGTTTGAGATTGGCCTCTGCAGTAATAAGATGTTTTGCTATGCAGTTCTTGGATCCATCATGGGACAGTTACTTGTTATTTACTTCCCTCCACTTCAGAAGGTTTTTCAGACCGAGAGCCTAAGTATACTGGGTAAAGAAAATGCTGTCTATGCACAGTAGATATTGTTGTATTTTCTAATGTGTTTATCATAATAAAAAACTATTTTAAAATAGGAAATAGAATAATAACTGCCTTTACTTGTAACAAAAGGTCTTTTATGTTTTCATTTCAGGACATTCAGAGAAAAACTCACTTTCATTTATTTGACCCTCCTCACTCTTTACATCAGTTGTTATAAAATCATGTTTGGTGATTTTGAAATACAGCAACTCACAAAACCTGTTGTAGATTAATTATAGTTTATATTTCAGTTTATTTAAAAAATTCAGAACATTTCTTTCATGAAACGAGAAAACTATACTTATGCTTATTAAATCAAATTGTTCTTAAAACTTAGTCATTTTTAAATAAACTTAATATTTAATATTTCACCATTCTCATTAATACATTCTTATTTGTTGAAATCTCAGTCTGATCCAGGAGACATTAACTTTTATAATGTTTCTGTGGAAATTACTATTCTTTCATATGCATTAAGTATATGGTGATGTTTGACTGGCAAGCTAAGGCTCTTGGTTTTTTCTTTCTTTGTTGTTTTACTTTGTTTTGCTTTTTTCAAAACAGGGTTTCTCTATGTAAATAGGGTTTCTCTGTGTAACAGCCTTTGCTATCTTCTCTAGACCAGGTTAACCTTGAACTCACAGAGATCCAGGCCTCTGCCTCCTGAGCGCTGAGATTAAAGACGTGCGCCACCACCACTTCTCAGCCCTTGGTCTTATCTTCAGCAGTACAAACAACCACCTCCATCAGATGCATCAAAATTAATGCTCTTAAGTATGTGGAGAGTATATTTGGAAATGTGCCTTTATTTCTTAGAGTTTTTAATTTTTTTTTTTTTTTTTTGAGGCAGGGTTTCTTTATAGCTTTGGAGCCTGTCCTGGAACTAGTTCTTGTAGACCAGGCTGGCCTCGAACTCACAGAGATCTACCTGCCTCTGCCTCCCGAGTGCTGGAATTAAAGGCTTCTGCCCTACCATCTGGCCTATTTCTTAAACTTTTTAAAAAGTTAATTTGTGTATTTATGAAGTGAGTTTTATGATTCCTATTTTTTTGTTATAAATTGGTTTACCTTAAAGTTTGAGCTAGTTTAATTTAATATTCTAATTCTATATTCATATTGCTTCCACTTTTTAAAAAGCAGAATTTTCAAAAGACAGATCCATTTTTTAAAAACAATAAATAAAAGTAGAGACTGTGTGACTACTATTACCAGACAGTCCTAGGTTTAGAAATGCAGTGTCTAAAACTTTCAAACACTAGGAAGGCACTGTCAGGTGTCGTTGCTACTGCTTGAAAAGTGCTTTGTGAAAGACTTGTTTTATCAAATAGGAAACCCTTGATGTTACTATTAAAGTTACTTTGTGAATTTAGGATTCAGGGGAGGTGGCCTGGAATCTGGGTTCTAGTTCTGACTGCTCCCTTAGCTGTGTGACTTTGCTTTCATACATGTTTTAAGGTTTATTATTGGTGTGTGTTGTGTGCAGGCGCTTGTGCTGCAGCCCCATACAGAGGTCTGGACATCTTTCAGAGTTGCTTTTAACCTTCCCTCGTGGGTTCTGAGTTGAACTCGGGTACTCTAGCTTGTCTAGCAAGGCTTTTACCTGTGAGCTACCTTGCGTGTCCTTCATTTCAGCATTTTTAATTTATAGCAGTGGTCTCTACCACATGAAATACTTGCGAAACAGTGTGTTTTAATACATAAGCTGCTGCTGTATATTTCAAAGAATTGTAAAACTCAGTTTGTTTTCTCTTGCAGATCTGTTGTTTCTTTTGGGTCTTACCTCATCAGTGTGCATTGTGTCTGAAATTATAAAGAAGGTTGAAAGAAGCAGGGAAAAGATCCAGAAGAATGCAAGTTCGACATCATCGTCTTTCCTTGAAGTATGATGCATATTGCATTTTTTTTTTAATTTGCAAACTAGGAATTGCAGTCCAAGAATCATTTAGAAGGGCAAGTTCAAGAGGATAATGAAGATTTAAGGACTTTTTAACTTTCCATTGACTAAAAATGAACATTAATGTTAAGGACTTGATTTCAGCCTTTAACCTGTTTGGTAGTCCCAAATGAGATTATGCAGCTGTGACAACATGATCCTGGATTTGAATTGGCTTTTGCAATTGAGTGGAACTTCATAAACATATGGGCAAGTACTGAATTAAAAATACAAAAGACAAAACCTGAACCACTGTCTGCACTTAAAGAGTTCTAATGTACAAATACACTGTCTGTCTTAGATGGATATAAATATTTTTTTTTATTTTTAAATATTGTACTATTTATGGTGGTGGGGCTTTCTTACTAATACACAAATAAATGTAATCATTTCAAAGGCATTCTATTTGGTTTAGAAATTGCCAGGAGTGCCATATCTCAGCTCCCATGTTATCTTTTTCCTGCAATATAAGCAGACTGATACTTTGTGCTACCATTTTTGTATTTTACATTTTTTTTTTTGCACAGGATATGACCACTCTCTAATCACTTTCTTTTCTTTCTTCTTGTGACTGAAAAGCATATACTGCAATTGAAGTAAATGTTTGCTCTTCTTTGTAAGTGTAAATGGTTGTTTTTTTGTAGTTGTTTTGTTTTTCATAGAGATGTGAGTCTTTTAATTCTAGCAGAATTAGTTCAGGGCTGTCATTGGTATTACAGTTAGAGTAATTGTAGTTAACACACAGTCATAGAGTAAAAAACAAGGCCGGGTTGGAATTTATGACAGATTATATTAACATGTCTTTGTCTCCATTTTATTTTAATATAAATATACTTTGTCAATATCATTTTGTCATTCCTTGCTCATAAATCAAACACTTCAGCTGAATAACCTTTATTACTGTTTCATATGTATATTTTTAAGCCTATTTCTTAGAGAGTATAGACTACTATACTTACAGAATAAAAAGTCCCAAACTCATATAGATAGTCTATGAACGAGGGTGTACTTGGGAGATCCTGTGCTGGCCTTGCTCCTCTGAATTTTCTAGGCAGCTGCTTTGGCCTAGAGTGTAGCACAACCCTGAGTCTGTTCCTTCTACTATTTGTTTGTGCTTTGTCTTCTATTTCACTGGGCATGCTTTGGAAATTGATGGGTTTGCTCTGTGTAATACCATCAGTTTTTATAAAAGCTTGACAAAATAAAGGTAAGTGTTAAGTTTTGTATTTCATAACCTGTCAGAATAAACTGTTCCTGAGCTTGTTCAATGTTAATGGTGAATGTTAACACTGATGTGCTGTTACTGATAGGAGGAGTCTGTTGTTTGAGTCCTTACTACTGAAGCATGAGCATACGGAGCCAGAACGTCTGCACTTCGTTCTCACTCTTTCAGGCCGAGCTGTCATGTACATTGTTCTGTCTGATTAGATGGAACATGATGTCATTGTCTAATCAACTCTCAGAGGTTTGATGTCTCATACCTAAATTTTATAATGGTTTTTACATTCTGTTACAGACTTGAAGAATACATTATTAAGTGCATATTCAGTCTTCTTTGTTTTACATTATAGGTTGAGAACATAACTCATGAAATGAATGTGCCTATCTTCTCACTTGGTTTTTGAATTATAAAAATAAAATGATTTTTTTCATAAGTACATTAATGACTTTCCAGTTAGTACTGTTAATATTAAAGTTATGTCTGTGGATGCTGAAAGATACAGAAATTTTTTAGTTTTGAAAAAATATTAAATGTGTAATAGATTCAGATTTCAGTTTTCTAAATTCTATTAGTCTAGATTAGTGTGGATCATTTCATTGTGTTAGCACCTAACTTTTAATTTTCACTCATTCTCCTTGTTCTAGTTTTTGTCCTTGGTTATATCTTTTTTACCCCCATTAAGACTACTTCTTTAAGTTATTCGATTCCATAGTAGCTAAGCTTCAAGAAAAAAAGAAATGACCTTGACATAATGGACCGTTTAGGTAGACATCAAATGCTAAAATCTGAGCACACCTGTGCTAGGTACTGGAGATCTCAGGCGAAGTAATAGGGAAGTTGCTCAACCCAAGGAATTGTCCCCCAACTTATCCAAAGGCGTTAACTACCTCCATGAGGATAAGACATGTTGTTTTTCACATTTTACACTCACTCACCATACATCTGGTAATCTTTCTGAGGTTGCTTTAATTTTGAATCTCTGATGTAGTACATAGCAAATTTTTTTTCCCACTGAAATGAGTCACTAGCATCAGTAACTATCTGGTTATGAATTAATTAACATTACACTGCTTTCTGTCCGTTGCCTGGCAATGTATGTACAGTTTGTTTGGCTTGAATAACTCATCCAAAAAGTGTGATAAATTGATTACTTTTTCATTCAGTTTTTATTTAGTAACTGAATGTACTAGGAATACAGTGACATTCTTGCTCATCAGGAAAAGCATATACAAACTGTTAAAAAGCTACTTTATTGATGTTAATAGTTATCTTCGTACATTTATTTAAAAAGTATTCATACATTAAAATAAATACCGCACACATTTCACTTTAGCATTTGAAAAGTTTTGAAGTGGCTCTTCAGACTAAGCTCTGTGATCTAAATAGCAAGTGACGTGTACACTAACATGAGGATATAAAATACTAATCCCACTTGTCTGTGGCTGAACAAACAGATTATCCTGATGAATTTAGTTGGCATTTGATGTGACTGTTGAGTTCAGTTAGACTCTTGTTTGATAGTCTTACTTTGGCTTATAGTTGTCAGAGTTGTTTATTGCTGATAATGGACAATGTATTGATTGACAGACATAATTTTCTATAAACACTGCTGTAGTGTTAGATTTATAATAAGTATCTTGTTCTAGGAAGCTTTTAATTCACACTGGAGACCAGCATGAATTATACCATCTACAATATTAGTAAGTGAAGGAGACAGATGTCTTTGTGGAAGGATCTTGCTGAAGAAATTTCCTAGGACTAGTGGCGTATTATTAAATCTTTCAGTGGGGGGTAAGTTCCAGCCAAGAGGCAGTGGGCCTTTGCAGTTGGACAGTAGAGTGTCCAAAAGAGGTTGGTAGAGAGATAAAGGAACACTGAAACCCACAGAAGTTGTTTTTAAGGCTGCAGGTCTGTAGTGTGAAGGGCTGGTGACAGGCAGAACTTTTACTGCCGCATGCTAGAAGACATGCTTTTGAGCTATTGAGACAGTAATCAAAACAGAGCAGGCTTTAGTGGGATACAGGCTCATTTGAAATGAGAAGCTCATGGTATCTTGGAGGTAATAAAATGAGTGAGCTGGCGGAACGGCTCAGTGGGTAAAAATTACCACTAATCCTGAAGGGTCTGAGTTCAGTCTCCAGAGCCCACATGATAAAGAGGGCTGACTTCCCAGGATGCTTTCTGACCACCTTGCATGCACCACAGCACCTGTGCCCACACGCATACCCATATACAAGTAAAATAAGTAAAAAAAATACTAAAGCTCAGTTTGACAGAACTTGATTCTTTAAAAAGTTTGACCCTAGTTCACACAGCGTGTGCAGCTGGATACATTAAGAAAGCTGAAGTAGGAATCTTGTAGTCTCCTTTGCTACAGAGCTTCCACATTGAATCTTGTTATTAAGGCCAACAAGCTGGGAACACTTGTCTGAACCATTGGTAGTACCCCTTTTTAGTATCTGCAGTTAGATTCTCTTAGGTGAGGCAGGGATAATGAATGACTGTGTTTCTGAGTCAGAGTCCTGTGGTTTTGTTTGCTGTGTGGTGGACAACAGGATTAACACCAGACAACAATGACATGCTTTGACAAGTTGTGGCAGCAGAGTAGCGAGATTTTGTTTCCTGTGTTAGCCAAGGCCCTCTCTAGCCTCCTCTCACACACTTCTCCAGTTCTATGTCCAGTTCTGGGGACAATGTTCATTAACCTTAGTTTTGAGAATTACAAATTTCACCTGTATTTTTAAAGCCCCGCAGAAACAGTTCACGATGGTTCCAGTGGCATGGAAGTGAAGGGGTGTGTGGTGGTTCTGTTGCCGCACCTTACACTTTGCCAAGGGAAAAAAATAGCTATCAATTTGAGGGGGAAATGGAAAGTCATAGCCTTCATTTGTTTGTTCATGCCTGTCAGTGTTCCTGTGTACAGTAACACGAGTGTGTTCAGGGAGGCAGTAAAGGTCAGTTTGTAGGACTGGTCCAGGTCTTGGTTTTCTTGTTAGTTTTACTCAATTCTAGCCAAACTGACAAATATTCTTTGTAGCTCACATTTCTGTGATGGCTCCATAGCTTCTAGCTAGGCCCATCATAAGTAAAACTAACTTCTTTTTTTCTTTTTCTTTTTTTTGGCAGCTTACAGGAGTAGGGGGAAGTGTTAAGATAGGGGTTCTCTGTGTATCCTTAGTTGTTCCAGAACTTACTCTGTAAACCAGGTTGACCTCTGCCTTCTGACTGCTGGAATGTGTGCACCACCATGCCCAGTTTATTTGATAAGTACTGGGTACATTTCTTCCTCTGGTAATGCTTTCTATAGAAACCACATCTCCCAGTATCATTGAGCAGAAATTGGGCAAATAGTTATATTATTTTCAGAGATGCTGTATTTCTAGCGTTAGAACTCGTCACAAAATGTGCTTTTAAATATTTTAAAATAAAAAAAAAGAAAGAAAACACAATACATACTACAATCCCTTGGCTAGAATTGCAGCCCTTGCTACTTCTTACTATGCACAAGATCATGGGCTTGATCCCTGCACCAGGAAGGAAAGGAAAAAATGGCAGGATAGAAAGAAACTCATATCCACATAAAGGCTGCTAGAGTATTCAACAATAAATACATAGGGACAGATGGAAAATAATTTTTATTATTTTAGTTGATGTTAACAGCTAACAATTTATTCAAAATAGCACAACACATTTAACTATACACACAAATATTATGTGTGTGAAATGAGTGACAGCAGTGACCCCCAGGATAAGAAGAGGCAATTCTGATTATTCTGCTATAAGGAAATCCACTGCACAGGGTTTTCTGAAAATGGGATTTGACTGATTGTGGATACATTGTAAACACTAGGGAAACCTGTACAAGAAGAAATGAACAACTGATTTGTTAATAAAAGAAAGAAAATAAAAAAATACATATACCACATTTCAGGTAGGTGGTTGCCTACTAAAGTTTTCCTGTTGTAAGCCTACTGAAGTGTATTTAGTTGAGAAGTGGCATTTTGGTGCCATCTTATGGTCATAAAGAAAATACTATGCCTTGACCAGTCAGCTCCTCTTTGGCAAGTCTGCATCTTACAGCATAGTATGAATGAGGCTGATGTGCAAGGTTTCTGAAACACTATCCATGAAACAATATGGGAAAAGTTACTACTACATAGCTGATTGTGTAGAGAAGAATGTTCCTGATAGAGAAGGCATGAGGAACTGCATCTCACATTCTTCATCCGATCCCCTAGAACTGAAGTTACAGATGGCAGTGAGCTGCGTCACTTACATGGAATTGTTATTTCGAGGTTGACAGGTGATGCTGTGTAGGCCAAATCTGCATGCTACATTTAAATTTTTTTGTAAATAGTTTATTGGAACACAGTTGCATTCATTTACATTATTATTACTGTTTACATGCCCCAACAGCAAGGGTAGGTGGAATAGGGATTACACGGCTCAAAAAATAGGGATTTCAAGGCTCAAAATACCTAAATTACTTAACCAGGACAGGAGAAAAATGGCTTACTGGGTAAGAGTACTTAGTGTTCTTCCAGAGGATCCAGGTTCAAGTCTGAGCACTCACAGGGCAGCTCACTACCATCTCTATCTTCAGCTCTAGGGGATCGGATGCCCTCTGTTGGCCATGGAAGAAACCAGTCACAGACATACAAGCAGGCAAAGCACCCATACACATAAAATTAATAGTAATAAAAAATTAAATTGCCATTTGGTCCTTTATAGAAAATATTTGCCTACCAAATTAAATATCAAGAAGAAAATAGGTATGTGTATTTCACTCATTGGCAAGGAAGTGCACCAGTTATGCAACTGCCCATCTCTAAGTTGCCATTCTGTAGCAGATTTGATGTTAGTGTGCGTGCCAGGCTTTTGTGTGGAGGTGTGTCTCAGCCTGTCCTCAGCTCATCAGCAGGGTTTGCCAGCGGCCACTGTGTTTGTTCTTACAGTGGGTCCAGTGTTTTGAATGCTGCACCACTACACCTGCACTTGCAGTCTCCCTCAATGCATTTCCTTCCTCTCCTCCCACTCCCTTCATCCAAGCTTGTATTCCTCTGATGTAGCTTCTCCTGTCTGATCAATCATTTGCTCTCCTACCCTCTTCAGGCCACAAGAGAAATGGCAACTTCCCAAGGACTCTGGCTTAATTTGAGTAAGCTAAAATTTATTATTTTGCATAGGAAACACAAACTTCAGTAGTAGAAATTAAAATAACCCAACAGCCTAGTCTTAAGGGAAAGCATACTCTTACCTCATTTTCATAGAACATTCTACCTGAAAATGTGTTCATACAGCTTTTGTCATTTTAAAGGTAAAACTGTTACACTTTTTAGTGAATTATTCTTACCATTCTTTTCTCCCCATTCTTAATCACATTATAATTAGTTATAGTAGAAGCAGTTTAATTAGTTTGTCTTCTGTGTGTGTGCGTATGTGGAAGACAGACATCATCCTCAAATGTCACTCCTCACCTGCCGCCTGACAACAGTAGACTAGACTGGCCTGTCTGCACGTTCCCATCCTGGAATTACAAGTGCACACTACCACACCTGCCTTTGTGTGTGCGCTTTTTAAATGTGTGTGTGGATATGGCTGTCCATGTGTTTGTGTTGAGGCTAGAGGTTGGCATTGGCTGTCTTCCTCTGTCATGCTCCACCTTATTTTTTAGACAGGTTCTTGACTGAACACTGGCTAGCCAGCAAGCCCCCCAGGATCCACTTGTCTTCACCCTTTTAGCTCTAGGGTTACAACTGTATGCAGCCATTTCCAGCTTCACATGGGTCCTGGGGATCCAAACTTAGGTCTTCATGAATGTGTACAAAGTAATTTTCCCACAGAGCCATCTCCCCAGCCCGGATTTGTCTATTGAAAACTTGTATAGGTCTGGAGTTAAAAGGCCTACAGAATTTTGTCATTAGAAACTTGGGTTTGGGGATGTTCCCATTCCTAGATTTCAGCTCCTTCTTCACAGTGTGTCTACATTTCTGAGGCCAGGCAATAGGGATTACAAGCATGGCAGCTTTTAAAAAAAACAAAACCAAACATGGGAATCTAGAAATTGACTAGATCCTTCTGCTTGCAACTGGGCTGTCTTCAACCTAGTGCCTACATTTTTTTTTTCAAAGCAAATTCATCTGCTAACATGTCAACTAATCCAAATTACATGTCTTTATTCTGACTTGAACTTGACACCTCGTTCTTATAAAATGTTCACATTCTTCACCATATGATAATCTTGACTGCCTTTGCAGAATTGTGCTCTTCGTTTAGACATCCCTTATCCCATGGTATCCTTTTCTACCGCTTGACATATACCTTTTCCCAGGCTCTTTTCATGTACAGATGTAACATTATTGGTGATTTAGCACATTTTAGTGCCAGGCATGACTTACCTGTTTTAGTATTGATATGAAATGCATATAGGCACATTATTTTGATTTTGTGCAGTGGTCTGAGGGTAACAATTCTATTTCACAGGTAGGGTGACTAAGATGTAGTTACTGATTGCTTTATGCACAAAGGAGGGAATGGTAAGGCCATTTTAGGTAATAAAGTTCCTTTGCTTGCTAAAATTAATTAATTTAAATTAGGAATTCAAGTTGAAATATTAAGGTCCACTTGAGTCCCCTTTTCATGACCAAGATTTACCCCAAAATTTACTCATCCTCGCTGTCCAGAACTCCTTTTGTTACTTGAACTGCTAATTGAAGACTGACGCATCCAGAGCCTCAGGTGAGATTTCATTTGCTAGAACTGAGTCAGACAGAGCAAGACTTGATTGAAAACACGGGATTGGTGTAGATTTTGGGAATAAGAAACACGCCACGTTCTCTTTATATGAGGTGCCCTCATTGCCTCATCCCTGTTCTTTCTTCTCAATCTTAAAAGCCAGTCAACCAAAGGAAAATAGAAGAGGGAGGAAAAGAAAGGCCAGGCCAAACGCCACATGTAGTGACTCTTCCTGATTGAACCGTGCCTCTCGGTGACTTCTTAGACACAGCAGTCAAGTCTGGTCTTTGTACTTGGCCGACTGTTGATAAAATGTTCTCATTATTTCTTTGTGTGCTTTCTCCCAAGCAGCTTAATTTTAAGCAAGTATGACTCGTGGAACTCAGGTACTAGGTCCTTACTGTCTGGCGAAGCCCTGTGAATGTCCTGTGGAGTGCCCGTGGCCTCTACTCTATCATACGTACAACAGGGTAGGAAAACTTTTTGATTTTCACAAGAAATGAGAGACTACTGGATGCTATTTCCTTTACTGCATGGGTGGATTTCAAGGGACTTGCCCATTTGGTATTAGTGGTTAGAAAAGGAAAGCCAGATGACTATTGTTTAAAAGGATCCATCCACATCTCTTCTCCCTCCATTATCTGTCTGAGGAAATAATTACTATGTAGTCTGCGCCACCTGGTATCAATGGTAAGAAAAGGAGTTTTTAGAATAGCACCTCTCCAACATCAGGTTACCCGACCTTCACTCTTCCTGTCTCAGCCTCCTGATTCTGTGTCATCACACCCAGCTCAAACTGTTTTAAATATGGTAAGATAGACATTTTACAAACAACAAGTAGGAGGTGTTCATTCTGCTACTTTCCACCCTAATCCTTTGATTTATAAAATACTGGCTTGTGGTTGAGGGTTTATCTCAGTAATAGAATGTTTGCTTAGGATATGCCAGGCCTGGGTTGAATCTCCATCACAGCAAAATTCAAAACAAAAAGTGTTGGAGCCCTTGTCAAAACCTAGCATGTGGAAGACCTCAAATCCAGTGTGGATCTGAGATTTTCATTTCTTTTCTGCTCTAGATATAGCAGCTCAGAATACTATGTTTATGGATTGTTACAGTTGCAGTTTATGCTGTAAGACCTGCAGTGTATCTATGCTTTTATCAATTACACGTTATCTAACTTACCACATTTCTAACTTTCCCTTAGGTCTCCTGTCTTTTATATGACCCAGACTTTTCAATCTCAAATACAAAACAAATCTTTCTAACAAAACAATCACTACTAGATTTTGTGGTAATTTACTATGTGAGATTCCTATTCTGAAGAATATAGTTGGCTAAGCTATTGCAACTTAAAGGCTATAAAGTATTAGTGTTTGCTTTGAAGGACTATGAGGAGTAAAAACACGCTTAAATATAGACATTTCTGGGCCAGCAAGATGGCTCAGGAGGTACAGCACTTGTTTCTAAGCCTGACAACCTGAGTTTGATCCCTGGAGCTCACATGATAGAACCAAGTCTCAACAACCAAGTTGTTCCCTGACTTCTACACAAGTACCATGGCTCTTGCGTCCCCCAAACACGTACAAGTAAATAAGTGATACTGACATTTCTTAAATAGGCTGTATTAAGAGTAGAGTACAAAATATCTTGGAATTCAAATGATCTGTTATAAGGTTTATCCCATAATAGGCAACTCCTAAAGCAAAGTTAGTTTCAAGGGAGGTAAGAGATTTCTTTTTTTTAAGTTAGAACAAGTCTCATGTGCTATACAGACTGTTTATTCAAGCTCTGAGGTCTCTAAGTGCTCCTCCAAGCTCTCAACCATTAACAGCCCAAACCGATTGCTTCTGTCATACCAGTGCCTGCTGTCTGAAGTGGTTACCACTTTGTTCTTTGACTGGCTGGCAACCTTTTTCTTTTGCCTCCTTTTTTTTGAGTTTGATTGAGCCTTTGGTACAAATAATTCAGCTGGGGCATATGACCTCGTGGCATCGAACAGATGTTCATAAAGTTGCTTTGCCTCAGGACACGTGCTCAGGAGGCTTTCTGCAGAAGCGGATGCTAGCAGTTGCTGGCAGAGTCCATGCACCAGGCTTCCACTGTACAACCTGTTCAGTGGGAGAACATGATGTGAAAGCATCAGTTCAATGTAATGGGACAACTACGATTAACATTTTCAATAGAAGTATCTAAACACTCAGCTTACTGCTCCTATATAAGCAGTAAAATTACTTACTGGAACCGAGTGACATGAAACCTTGTGATGATGCTAGACCAGAGTTAAATGGGCCTCTCTAACACTTCAGAGGAAAGGAATTTAATGAAATGGCCTTGGTAAACCAAATAGGCAATTTATTACAATATCAGAAAATTGCAATGACATCATTTGTATGGTCATTTGGAATAGAAAGCCATTACACAAATACAAAAGGGTATTAACTAAAGCCCCTAAATTTAATGACTCATGGACAGAGCTGATCAACCTGGTGTACTTTGGCAATCAGTGTAGAGCCCTCAAAAGTGTAAAATCATTTAAGAAGTCTTGACTATGCTGAGATGCAACAATAATCCTGCAGAAAACATATTAGCAAAACCACAAGTGATATTGTTGCTTCTGTTTTAATGTGAAAGGAACTGTGGCATGTGGTACCCAGAGAAGATCAGTTAAGAATGACCAAAATTATCAAAGGAACAAGCACAAAGACAAAAGGCCAGTTTATTAGACTTGTGTGGAGGCTTTTGTGTTAGCTCAGACATGCGGTCCAGAGATACATTAACAAAAGTAGGATTGGGCTTATAGGTCAGTGGTGGAGTGCTTGCCTGACTTGCACAAGGCCTTGTCTTCGGTTCCTAGTACCTCACAAACACCAAGCAAGCAACCCTTTTGTTGCTACACTTTATGGTGCCATATCTTTTTACTCATTGAAAATATGCTAGGCTCTGGACTTGTACTTGAGTTTGCATGGAATACAGATGAAGCATGTATACAACCTCAAATTCCATATCCTAGCCATTGCCTTATTATCTTACTCTCTCTCTGATACTTTCTGGATGGACAGTTACCCAGATGCCTAATCCATTGTTAACTATCACTTTCCCATGGGCTCACGTCTGTCCCACCCAGCTTAAACTCCAGAGTTAAACTCAGGCATACATGTTCAGCTCCCTTCTTCCTATACTGTCTGACAAGACAAATCCCCAGAGAAAGCTCCAAGAGAACAGAGATTTTCTTTTTGTTTACTTCACCCTAGCACAAAGTAGGCATTTAATAACTATTTGAGTGAATGACAAATGGTAAGAAGTGTCGTTACACACACACACACACACACACACACACATACAAAAAAAAATACACCAGTAATAAGATATGCCTAGGAGTAGAGTGGCATAAAAAGTCTCCACAAAATAATCATTCAAACACCCAAAAAATTGAGTTAATTAGTTATATCCTACTGATTTTTGAAAAATTAGATACAATTGAAACTGGGAACTTTCCATTTCCAGAACTTCAGTTATAACTTCCGAGACTGAGTACAGTAACACTGACTATTGTCAAAGCAGCCTGTTTTAGATATAAAGATAGCAATCTTTGTTCCCATGGCACTTACTGAGTTAGGTCTGGCTCTGGGAGAGGAGTGGACAGCAGCTGGTTGAGGTACAGCCCCATCTGGAGACAGCACTGCCACTGACAGAAGACGTGAGCTGTGTCTAAATCCAATCTTGCACCTGGCTGCATGGGCGCCTTCACCCGGTGTAACTCTTCATACAGCACCTTGGCACCACCTGCCCGTGGATCTTCCTCACCTAGATAAAGAAACCACCCAAAGGCAGCATTTCCCAAAAACACTGCATTCGTTTGCACTCTTTGTACATACCAGCATCAAAGCCCCCAGACAGTTAGTTTGAAAACCAGTTGCTTTTCTCTTCTGGTTTCATAAATGTCTTATAAAAACTGAAATATTTACACTAGCAGTCCCTTTCCATGACTTTATTCAACCCTAATTTATTGATTTTTCCTTGAAGTAAGATATCTCCTGTAGTAGTATGCTACCTGACCTTAAACAAATCTGCATGTAATTCTCTAAGATCAGTGTCTATGAAAATTTCACATTAAACACCATTCTCTTTACTGTTTCTATCTGCTCTTTCTTTTCACAAATGCCCCCATGGGGGTAGCACACTTGCTTAAAGACAGCTCATACAGGTTCAAAGCATATTTTTGCCTGTTGTAGAGGAGGAAAACTAAAGTATGAATACTTCGTTGCTTAACAGAAGTGGCAAGAACTGACAACCTTAGCCGATGCAACTTACGCAGGATTGTTTGAGCAGAGGTGCACAAAATAACCTTGGGACCAACTTGAAAGTAATAAAAAGGAGGCCCACCTTTCACAATTGGCAGGAAGTAAGGCACTGAGCCTGCCTTGGTGCAGGGTCCATATTTCCTAAAAGAAAACAAACAGACATGCCCCTTCTATAGGACTCATGCAAAATCTTAATGGGCTCATGCTATGGGAGTTTCTGTGTTTATTTAAACAGAACATAGCTTCAAACAGTGTTCTTACATCCATGGGCCTGACTTGTTTTGATTGTCATATATCAGTGGTCCCTCTGATGGCTCCTATCAGATTTGAGCTTGAATATTTGGGACGTTTTGAGTTCATGCTGTTTCACTCTTAATATAGAATATACCAAGATAGGACTATCTACAGAACTCTTCCCATGATGTCTTTTTCTCTGTCCACACACATGGCATTCATAATCTTTTAAGGAGAAAGTTGCATTAAAGAACTAAAATGCTCCAATGCTTCATTTATTACCTCACCCAATATTTATGCAGACAAAACTGCCCAGGCTATTTCTCTAATGGAAACAAGTTTTTATTTTTTTCTTTCTATTATTACTTACATTATTAGTTGAAACTTAATATCCTTAAAGAAAGAAAACAATACAAGCAAGAATACTAAGGTTGGAAGTATTGAGTTTCATTTTCTGGGCAAGTGCAAGTAATGTATTGTACTGCTGCTGCTGCTGCATTGGTGGTGATGGGGCATCAATTATCTCAGAGCAGTTATGCAGTACTGGTACATCTCAGCTCTTTACCTGTGGCCAAACTCCTGGCTCCAAGTTCGGTACATGCAACTGTTAGGAATATTTTTACTTGTGAAGGGCATTTTGGCACCTTCACTTCTAAGTTCTGTAATAGTTAATTGTGTGTGTGTGTGTGTGAGAGAGAGAGAGAGAGAGTACGTACATTCTTGAGGATGTACGGTTTATACACAACTTGACAAAACATTCCTGGATTTCTAGAACCTACCAGGGCAGTTGATGATGGCATGCAAGGGCTCCATCAGCATTCCCAGCAGTAAGGCCTGCAGATGATGGAGCTTTGCCTTGGCCTCTGTGGACTGCAACCAGTAACAAGTGACAGCAATGGGCAACTTCAGCAAAGTAGGGATGGCCTCCAGGACAACTTGTTTGACCTTCAGGGCTTCTAACAGAAGCATCTGCCGCCTAGCCAAGGGGAGCTGAAACATCAGATATTTCGAAAATTAGGGATTTTTTTTTTGGTAGCATGAAGAGATCTGATTCAGTTGTGGAAGTTAATAAATTACGTTTGGTTCTTTGAAGGAATTTATCTTCTATGCCCTCTAAATAGCTTTTCTTGTTTCTGCCCTGTCTCTCTGCATATTCAATACACACATCCTTCAGGAAGCTTGTTAGAAATTCAGTCTTGATGCCCTAACCCTTAATTTTGGTTCAGTAATCTGAACTTGTAACTGAAGCCCACATACTTTACTGCGGGAAACACAAAGATCTACATCCGCACTGCCCTTACTTGCTAGTGGATTTCTTACCACTTTCTCTCTGATGGCCTAACTAATCATCTCCACAAAATAAATTACAAATACCTCTGGCATGTGGCTGCTCAGGGTGAGAGATGTACTGAAGTCAGACGGGACAGACAGTCTTAGTGACTTCCATGCTGTGCTTGCAGCACACGGACACACTTTCCCCTTACACCTTATAGCAGAAGGCGCTCCAAACACAAGCGGAGAAGTAAACGGCACACGGACACACTTTCCCCTTACNTTCCCCTTACACCTTATAGCAGAAGGCGCTCCAAACACAAGCGGAGAAGTAAACGGCACACGGACACACTTTCCCCTTACACCTTATAGCAGAAGACGCTCCAAACACAAGCGGAGAAGTAAACGGCACACGGACACACTTTCCCCTTACACCTTATAGCAGAAGACGCTCCAAACACAGGTGGAGAAGCTGCAGCTTTGAGCTGCTCGCTGAATTTTTGAATCTCAAGATGTTGGGAATCATAAAGTGCCTTATAGGCCACACTGATGAACATTTATGAAAGGAGTTGTACTCCTAGTGTCTCTATGAAGTCAGAGAAATACCCTCCCTTCCTTCCAGAGGACGAGACAGTGCCGTACATTCTTAGCAGTTAACGGGTGGTTAGTATAGTGACTGATAGATGAGATGAAATGTTAACTCAAACAACAAGATCATGATTCACACAACAGTTACATCATTAATGTCTGAGGTCTTTGGATAGTACAGTGACTCTAAATACAGTTTCAGCAAGTCAATATTGTTTCAGTAATTTAGTTTTATAATCAGAAATAAACGAATTTCTTCATAGTATAGCAGCAACCTCCACAGGACGCATACCTTAAGTGAAAACAAATGTAAACTCCAAGTTAGAACTTTATGAACAAAGTGGTCTAGGATTTGACATCGGAGATTCTGCTCTCAATGTGTGGCTTTGGGCAAGTTTCTGAGGGTTTTTCTAGTTTGATCATCTGTAAAATGAGCCTTATGTGTTGGAGTTGCAGTAGGCGTTTTTTTTTGTTTGTTTGTTTTGTTTCTTTAACTGCTCAGTCCTCAGTGCCTTCTAGACAGGGAATTACTCTGCTGGTAGTCTCATGTTTTGCTCCCAGGCCTGTTTGGCACTGTGCCATTGATGTTTTTCTGTCACCTTAGTGGCTGCACATCAATCTGCTGCTATTTTAATTATTGTCTGCTTCATAGCTCCTCAGTCAGTACCTCGCCAGCTAAAGCCTGTTGGGACGTCTGGTCCTGTGGCCGTGGATACATAGGTTTAAATTAAGTCTCTATCATTCTATTTATCAATAACACTCAGAAGTCAAAGGCTGGGGAGAAAACCTGCTAGGTCAAAAAGGCTGAAAAACAATTAGCTGACCTTGTTTGTTTGGTCAGAGAAATCTCAAGAGACGGGTCTCTTCCCTTGTCTCAGACTCTAGTCCCTGTAGTCCCTGCTCTCTTTCCTTCCTGTGGGTCTTCTCTATCCAAATTGCTGGCTTCTGGTCAGCTAGTCACTAGCTCCAGTCCTTGATTCAACGTATAACTTTATTGGGAATTCTCAGGAGTGTCAGAGTGCGATCAAAGTAACATACAACACCCCATTTGGATTTGGTGGGAATGAAATGAGCCAATATGTAAAGTCTATCATGAAGCTGACACAAAGCTACAGTATTATAACATCATGTAAAAAGCAGGAACGACCACAGGGTTTCTGTAGTTGAACCTGCGCTTGTGTTTGGAAATACAGTTGCACCTGGCATCACTTAGAATTATGGGCTAAGTAAGCCGGGTGGTGGTGGCACACGCCTTTAATCCCAGCACTTGGGAGGCAGAGGCAGGCGGATCTCTGTGAGTTCGAGGCCAGCCTGGTCTACAAGAGCTAGTTCCAGGACAGGTTTCGAGAAACCGTCTCGAAAAACAAAACAAACAAACAAAAAAACAAAACAAAAGAATTACGGGCTAATTACAGATTAAAACCAGTGAGTTAAACAGAGAACTGATTAACTCATGCCAAAGGCAAGCCAAACGATATACCGTGGTACAAAGTGTATTAAAATGTCCTCTTACTATGAATACATTGATTGGATTAGATTTCATAGGGAAAAAGGTGTCCTGATCCCTATTTCATATCCTGCTGTCCGGACAGATTGCAGATGTAATGTAAAAGGAAAAGGTAATAGTTTTCATGATCTTGGGAGTAGGTAGTAATTTCATAAGAAGATCACAAAAGGGTAACCGTAAGTAATGAAAATTTGAAGGACTACACTAAAACTGTTTAATAAAATATACCACAGTGAAAGTCAGGATGGGAGGTTCCGGCCACAATGTTAATTAACAAATGATCAGTAGGCAAAAGACTTTACATAGAATATCTAAATGGCTACTGAACACAAGGAAGTCATCAGACAAATGCAAATTGCCCACCCAAATGACTAGGATGCTGTAACCCCACTAGAACAGCCGGGATGTTTCCTGGGCTAATAAACTCCTAGTATTGGCAAGAGCACAGGAAGAAGCACTCTCCTGTGCTGTTGGCGGGAATGTAAGTGGCAAGACGTCTAAAGAGCGGGGCACAAAGTCTCTCCCACCCCACCCAGCAATTCCACGTACGTGCATTATGTCACAGGTGATGCGCACCATAGTATTCACGTGCTGTCTGAAACAACACAACTGGAAACCACCCAGAAGGAAAGTCACTCGTGCTATATCCGTTTTCACAGTGCAGTGAGTTTACAGCAGGAGAAATGAACGAGTTGTAAGCGAGTCTCACAGATAAACTGAATAGAAGATGCCTGGTGGAAAAGATCCATTCTTCCTGTGGGGAAGAAGGCTTTTAACTGAAACTCTTCTTGGCTTTCTTTGCGATATAAATCGTTGTCAGAAAATTCACCCCTTTAAAGTACACAATTCAGTAGTTTTAGTATAGTATAGGCTTGTGCATCCATTATTAATCCCAGAACATTCTCATCACTTCCAAAAGCAGCACTGTTCCTGTAAGGAGTTAATTCCCAGTGCCAAGGATGCTTCTGATACCTACTTCCAAATCTCCTTTTCTTGCGCTTATGCTGTCACCAGTGGGCAGGCTAACAGTGCACAGTGGGCATTATGGGTCACATAATTCTTTCTTGTGGGGTGCCAATCTGTTCATTCTAAGAAGCTGAACATTCTTGCTGTACCCAACTAGATCTTAGTGGCAGCTCCACCTTTTCCACTCCCTAGGAAGTGACAATCACTCACATGTCCCCTTGGGGATCAAACTGGAGGCCAGTAAGGTATGATCACCACCACAGGGCTAAGGACCCTGTGAATCTGCAAGTGAGTATTTAGTTGGTGCTAAAAAACAAAAATCTAATGGGCATTGCAACTGGCTTTATAAATTCATTTACATTTAATTTATATGTTTGTGTTATCAAAATAAATAGTTTCATTTGTTATTCTTACTATATGTACATATTATCAAAATAAAGGCAAGACTGGAATCCATGAAAATATTTTCTTCCTTGAAATGATGACTGATTTGAGTGTTACTTAGAATTAAGCAACAACAGGGTAGGCTAAGGCATGCTTTTAAGGATCAGTTTAAGCAAGTTGCCATGGTGCCACAAGCTTAACGCCTAAAAAGAGACCCTCATTAATAAAAACAAAACCTTTAGAAAGGAGCATCAGTACCAATCTTAATTCAACTCTGAGATAATCTAAGATGCTGTTAGGCCTACATCAAGTGCCTATATGCACACTCCTTTTATAGTTCAAGTTCTATAACCCTATTCTAGTTGGGATCAGTATAGTACAATAACTGCAAAGGAACGGGTTACTGAAGAACACAACACCGAGAATAGCAAATTAAGTGCTACAGGTGCCAGGTTTGCTGTTAGTACTGACGCTAACTAGGTAACTAAAAGGTTACCTAGTTCTCTGGAGTTTGTTTTCACACACACCATGAAGGCATGATGGGAAACAATGTGTTACATTAAGAGACACAGTACATATTATAGTGACATTGTTTATGATCTAACAAAGCTTGCCTGAAGATCAGTGTGCAAAGCTAGCCACACCAGTCAGCCATACAGGCCAGGTAGTGGTGGCACACACATTTAATCCCAGCAGTCACACTAGTTAGCCATAGAGGCTGGGCGGTGGTGGCACACACCTTTAAATCCCAGGACTTGGGAGACAGAGGCAAAGAGATCTCTGTTAGTTCAAGGCCACCTTGGACTACATAAAATTGAATCTGTCTAAACACACAAAGGTGATCCTAGCACTTGGGATCACACGCCTTTAGTCCCAGCACTAGAGAGAAATGTAAGGCGGGATGCGACAGGAACTCGCTCTCTTTTTAGTCTGAAGATTTCGTAGAGTTAAGAGCTCACTAGTCGTTGGCTGCTTTGCTTCTCTGATCTTTCAGCTTGAACCTCACTATCTGCCTCTGGGTTTTTGTTAATCATACTACAATATATGAAAAATAAAAATAAAAATCTTATTATCGATAGATTTTTAAGAATTGTATTAGTTTTACAAACTTACCTCACTCAATTTGCTCAAGTCAGAATGATTCTCGAGCAGTTGTTTTGCATAAACAACCGATGTTTTGATATTTTTATTAATTCTTTCCACTTCACTGAAAGCTGGAGGCTGAGAAGGCGCTGTATTCTGGGATATACCTTCTGGATGTGACGAGGTATTCAAAAGAAGCCCATAGATGATTTGCCGGATGGGCTGAGATATTCTGTGGGCATTTGGTCGCTGCATGTTTTCCACCTGTGTGTGAAGAAAGGTCCTCTGAAGCACCAAAGCATCACTGATGAAAGGCGGTAGCTGGCCTTTGGCTAAAGCTACTAGTACCCACTCTGGTAAGCCCAGATTCAAAGCGTCTGGACAGACATAAGTACCATAGTAGAAGAAGTCCTGCAGCTTCACCTGGGACGGCTGGTACTCCTCCATGGAACTGCAGAGATGTTCCTTAACATCTTCTCGGCCCTTTTTGGGGAGATACTTCAGGACATTCTCCAGTGCTTCAGCGGGGTCATGGAAGTGAGACAACCAGTTCAGAAGTCCCAGAACTCGGTGATATCTCCTCCCCTTGGAACTAAGGGGAAGACGTGCTTTACTGATGAATGTCTCTATGACGGGCAGATTAACATGGTCATTTCCACACAGCACCGCAAAGAGAGGTAGTAGAGTCTTGTTCATGTTGCTGAAGTAATGGCAGAATGCATCAAGGGAAAAGCATTTGGCAGGAATATAGTAGTCCTGTGTATTCTTAACAGTGTTCAGATTTCTCCACTGAAAACCATTCAGTGGGCAAAACCCACTTTTCAGGTCGAAAATGCAAAAGTCACTATCTGATGAGAGCACAGGGCAATTCCAATGATTGGCAAGTGTCATGATGTCCCGATCTGCTTCTGAAAAGCTCTGGACAAAACATACCTTAAGCCTGATCAAAACCTGTATAAACACTTCTCGAATGAGTAAGGGACACACATTCCCACCCCCACCAACAGAAAGGGAATGGGCTGCCTGGATCTTCTCTCTAGCTCGATCCTTCAGAGTTGTAAGCTTCTTATCTGAAATGTCACATCCTCCATCTAATACAACATAGGGACAGATATGACACGCAAACAGTGATTCAAAGAATTTCTGTACAACATTTGCAAATGAATCATAGTCCCCTCCATACCGGAGTTCCAAGTTTGAATTGAAGCAAAGTCGATGGAAAAGAGAATAGCCATCGATGATAATTTTTGTGTCCCTTAGTTTCAGATCAGTGAAGAACTCATTACTGTAATCTTCCACGAAACTCATTAGCCCTCGGATGCCCATGATGGCTGACAGAGCTGCCTGTGAAACAATAAAAAAAAATTTCAGTGGACAGTGCTTCTGAAGGCCATTCTTGGTTGCTCATCTAACTATATCTGGAACCAGCCCAGACCCAAGCTGCTGGGTATACTGATCAGGGATTTTTCTTAATTGGACCATTAGAGGTGGGAAGACACACCTTTAATCTAGGCACACTTTTTGGTGGCAGCCTATATAAAGGATACGGACAAAGAAAGTTCTTGTTCTTGGCCCACTTGCTCTAATTCTCCCTGGCAAGCTCAGTCCTTTCCTGGCGTTAGAGCCCACTTCTTCAGCATTCTGGAGGATACTGAAGAGCTGCTGAGATATGCTGTCTCATGAACTGAACATCTACTGGACTTTTGGGCTTTTTGTTGCCATTGTTAGAATAATTGGACTACTGACTTTAAGTCGCTCTAATAAGCCCTGTGTGTAAGTGTGTGTAGACAGATCCTACTATCAGTTCTGTTTCTCTAGAGAATCCTGATTAATACAGTGTTCTCAGGGGCACCAGATCACTGCCTCAACAGAAAACGAGATGTGCTCTTTGAATAAACTATACTGGTGTCAGCATGTCTAGCTGAGCATTTACAGGACACAAACTCAATCGTTTCATGGGGTTTGATCTTTGGTTAATGATGGCGGCTACTCCTGGTCTCACTGGAACACCATGGTCACAGCAACAGGAATTCTATGGATTTTGCTACTGGTACTATGTTTCCATTTTATAAGGTGGAGTATTTGTTTGGTGAGGGTCAAGGCAAAAAGTCCTAAGCTATAAAAATGACATCCTTATCAATGCCATAAATCTCAGTGTAGGGTACATAAGGATACAGTTTTCTTATGGACCCTTCTTACAGGTCTTAAGTGTGGGGGCCATTAGATGCAGTTTGGGGGTAAGAAAAAGCAACAGCTTCATGCTTCTAAGACCCCAACTATCCAATTTTAGCCCCAATTATTTACATCAGCTTCTGGCCTATCTCTGGCTAACAACTCATAGGACTGGTTGGTACTACTGATTTTCCCTCTAGCTTCAGACTTTATATACAACTTAGTGTGGCACTATTACCAGCCTTGCCTTTCCTTAAAATCGTGAAATGTTTGTCAGTCTTAGAATTCTTGCATTTTTTAGAGACACTACGTAAAAATACATCACCCTGAATTGTTTTTGCCATCTGCCTACGTTTCACGTCACTTCAGATCTACCCCAGTCAACACCTCAGCACTATGCAGCACTGAATAATCATTTCTTTCCCGGTCTGTCGTGTGGTTTCTGCAAACTTACGACTAATGTGAGCTAATGACATGACCTTGCATTTGCTCAACAAATGCAAGCCGGGTAGAGCAAAGGTGCGCAAAAGACGTAGGATCTAATTCCTCAAACACAGATCTCCTACCCCAAGCCCTCACAACCCACCTGCTGCTTCCTCCTGGCCTCCCACTTCCTTCATCAGCAGCCCAGGGTGGCTTGGCAGGCCCGCCGGTGAGTTGAAGACCGCGAGCGGAAACCGGAAGTACCTGGAACGACGTGACTGGGAACCCTGGCTTCGGGAAGCTAAGGGCGCTGCCGGTAGGGAAAGTGTTTTCGGGCCAGTGGCGGTAACTTGGTGTGGAAGGATGAGGTGTTTATCTCACGATTGCGGCCTCTTCCTGGGGGATGCTCTCCCCGCCTCGCCCCGACCCTTCGCGCTGCCTCATGGGGTCGCACGCGCTTCCGAATCCCGATTTCCCAGCAGCCCCCGCGCCGTCTCCGTGGCGACGGCGTCAAACAACCACGCCCGCCGTGGCAAGGAGTTTTAGGCTGAGGCGGGGCCGATCGCCGGTCAGGGACCGGGAAAGGTAACAAAAGTGGAGCCTGGGCAGCCGGGCCCCGCAGCCCCCTGACCCTATTTCCCCTCGGGAGAATAAGCGCTCAGCCCCTCGATATACTTTTACCTGCTTTGCGAAAACCAGCGTTTATTTGTTGAAGAGACAAGGAAGTTGTTCCTTTTACCTCAAGGTTAGCGTTTACCTCTCAGGTCAGATTTAGCAGAACCCGGTCAGGACCACTTCTTAGTGCTTGTTATGTGGGCGTAAACCACTCGGTCCCCACCGCGGTCAACACTTGCCTTTTTCTTGGCCTGTCCCAGCGGGATGGGTCGTTTTCCTTAGGAATGGTTAGCACAAAGTGGGCATCTCTCTGCTTTCTCCGAGTTCCCATCCTGCTTTCTTTCTTTTTTTGTCTTTGGACCACAGTTGGTTTTCTGAGCCCTTCTTTGCTCTCCAAACGTCTGCTAATACTGTATATCGGCTGTTAGCGAGACACCAGGGATACAACGATAAAGTGTTCCCAGCACCCAAGTTCATCCACCGCTGCCCTATATGTACATTCTGTGCTTATGGACAGGGATGAGAGTGACAGTTGAGTCTGTGAGATTAGCCTCGAGGGGCTGCTTACTTACACACTGCCGGGTTTATCTCTCCATTACAAATAGAAGCTTCAGAACTCCGTCTTGCTTTGGGCCCTTTACTAAACTTTAATCTCCTCTCCACAATAAGGAACTTTATTAGTGATCTGAAAGGCTGGGGTTAGGCCATACGCTTTTCCAAACAGCTTACTTTATCTAGAAATGACCACTTCTACAGCAATCAAAAAGCAAACAAGGTACCTTTTAGAGGCCTATACTGTAGGTGCTGTAGATTTTCCTAACATTTCCATGAGGAGGGGGGGTATCGCTGCCACTGGAACTGCGTGAACAACAGATTAGTACATTCTTTAGAGAAGACAGTGTTACAACTGGGCCTTATACTTCTGTTTTGCAAATTTTCGTGTTTGATTGCCCTGGTAGGTTTTGTGGTAAATGTCAAGCCTATAGGTCATCATTAATAACAGTATTTTTTCTTGTTGCTTTAGAATTGTTGAATATGAAAACCTAAGGCCAATACATAGTATTCGGCATAAAATCATTTTCATGCAAATTTAAAACAAAGCAAAAATTTTCAATAAAACATTTACCGCTTGGATGGAACAAGAGGATGCTCTGTGGAACATTGTCAGGGAACGGTTCTGCCGTTCATCGCTGCCGTACATTTCAAAGCTCCTTGAGGAATTCTGCTTTTACCGATGATACATTCATATTCAGCTTTAGGTTTGAGTTGTATTTTGTTACTTCTAATCCAAGGAGATAGCTCTGCACCCAGCATAATAAAAACAGAATCAAACTTTGCTTAGGATGAAAGGGAGAAAAAAAAACACTCCAAATTAATATCCCTTCACATATCTAGTCTGATAAACTAAAAAGCTGTGATTTACTTTAGTCTACATGGAAGAAATGCAAAGGAAAGCAGAATATGCTAATTCCTGGTTTAAGCCCAATTTATTTTGTTTGTAAGCCAGAGTAGACATAGAAGGGAGAGATTACCACAAGAAAGTTGATACAGTCTGTGCATTAAGGGATGATATGGTCCTGTGTCTGGCTAATCTTTTTACACTGGTGGAAGTTTTTTAAACTTCCTGAAAGTTTATAAAACACACACATTTCAGAAGTCAGTAAAGTTTTGACTGTAAATCCAAGGAAGGCTGTCTCTATAAGAAAGTGCCTTCTAGAGTTTGCAGCATTTCAACACACACACACACACACACACACACACACACACACACACACAAGCTGGTGTGATAACACAAGGTATGGTGCAGGTATCATCGTCAAAAGCTTATACTTTTTTTTTTGTAGGAATCTTATAGCTGCCTTTAGACATGATCTGTGGATATTTCATGTTTCCGGCATCACTCGCCACTTCCTGCTTGACTCTTTGACCAACAGCTGGGAGGCCGGACTGTTACTGTGGACGAACAAGCCAGTTTTAGCTTGCTTGGAGCAATGCTGAAATTCCAAGAGACTGCTAAGTGTGTGAGCGGGTGCACAGCCACTTCCAAGTATCCAGCTACCTTGATTGCAAGAAGATATGTTCTTCAGCAGAAACTTGGCAGTGGAAGTTTTGGAACTGTCTATCTGGTGTCAGACAAGAAAGCCAAACAGGGGGAGGAACTGTGAGTAATAAAATGTTCAAATCTGTGCGTAGCCACAGGCTAAGCTGATTTTAGAACATGCTGTCATATCTGCTCTGTACTTTATATGAAACAAGAAAGTGCTAATCACAGAAAAAAGTCCCTTCACTGATTCCTCCTTAGATACCCCTATCCCATTTTCTTTGAACTCACAGGGTTTTGCTCTAAAATTGAGCTACACTCCCAGCCCCAGGTAAGATTATAAAAAACAACAATAATATACGCTTCAGATCCAAATAAAGTATTCAGATGACGCGAGAAGGTGAATAGGGTAGATATGTAAAAATGAGTTTTTAATGCATACCACAGTCTCAGTGGCATAATGTCCCCACTGACCTTGGTCGGGAATTCTCCAATGAGAAAAGCCGGATTCTTCAAGATGATAACTATTTTTAGAAATGTTATAAAATGAAAATAAACAGTAATTCACATGCAAAATAAATGCCTGCTGAAGGAAAGATGGTATTTTCTTTGGCTTCTTTGAAGAGCCCTCGCGAATCTGTAGTCAGAAGCTAGAAACTTAAAACAAATGAATCTTCTCATTCAAAACTAGTTTACATTAATGGTAGGTACCCTTGTCGCCTTTAATTTTGCTCAGACCCTGTAAACTCTGGAAAAATTCTTGATACTATTGCTCAATCCTCTCTTACAGCGTCCATTTTGGATCTATCTGTTTTCTATTTGTTGCAGTTAAAAGTTAGTTGGACCTGAAGTTAGGCTGGGATGGTGGTTCAGTTGGCAAAATGCTTGTCATGCAAGCTTTGGACATGTGTTTGATCCCTAGGACTTCCATAAAACAAGCTAGCTGTGGTGGCATTTATTTATAATCTCTGTGCTGTGGAGTCTGAGACAGATGGGTTCCTGGAGCTAGCTAGCCGTCAGCCAGCAAAATTGCCAAACTCCTGTTTGAGTGAGAGACCTTGTCTCAAAAACAAGGTGATTAGAAACTGAAGAACAATGACAGCTAAGGTTGATTCCTGCTCTCTCTCTCTCTCTCTCTCTCTCTCTCTCTCTCTCCACACACACACACACACACACACACACACACACGAGGGTAAGGGAAGAGAACATGGGAGGATGGGAGGAATATAAAACAAATGAAGAATGATGCACCCAAGAAACTCTTTGCTCTGGAAGATCAAGTGTCTGTCCTAGTGTGTTGGTAGAGGATGCTGCTTTTTGTTAGGCTAAGTATTTTGGGGGCTTTATGGTGACCTTTAGGGTGTCTTGGTCTATCAAACTACATTACTCTGGAAGGAATCCACAGGTTCTTATTCTCTGGAAACAAAAGCTGAGCCTCTTTTCCCAAGCAACATATCCTTAGACCCAAATTTTGAAGTCAAGATACATTTATAATATGTATGTTGTTTTAGCTTAGCAGCCCGTACAATGAAATGTCTCTCTGTACTTACCACATTCACAGACAAAAAATTCAAAGAAAACACAATAATAAACATAATCAAGATGCTCTCTGTATATTCCATCTTTATGTGGCTTATTTTTATTTACTCCTTTAATCTATGACTGTAGTTTGTCTCTTTAAAAACTTTGTTTTATTTTTTTAAACAATTTACTTTTTATAACTCTCTATACTCTTTTTCACTCTCCCAAGCCTACGTACATTTATCCAACACTGTGACCCATTCAGAGGTTTTTTCACCTGAATCTGTTTTTATTGCATATCTGTAAACCTTTCCTGACCAGGACCACTTCTTAAAATGCTAAGTGGTGTGGCTAGGACTAAGGCTGCTTTGTCTTTTGGCTTCACCCAGTCCAACTTGGTGGGGGTCTATTTACTTCCTCTGAGACTGCCAGGTGGAAGCCATCCTCACCACCTCAACTCTGGTAACTCTTGGTTGGCCCATGCTGCCACCAAGTAACTTGCAGCATGCTCTCCACAAATCCCATTCACTTGCTCAGCCTTCTAAAGAACCAGAGTTTGTGCTGCCCAAACCAGGAAGCCACCACTTCTTAAGTTGAGTCAGTAAGCCTTTTCTTAAAGGAGCAGTATCATCTCTTCTCACTGCCATCAAACAGAGCCCATCCAAAAACAAAATGTGGCTTCTAAGAAACAGTGCTAAACTTTGTTCTTTTGTGTCTAGAATTCCTTTCCAAGCTTCCTCCTGTTTTACATGGATTTAGCTGGCCCACAATGGCACACCAGCTAGTGTCTATTTTCGTCTTTAGCAGCCTCTGGCTCCTGTCATTGAATATTTAAGAATGAGTTGAAATCAACATGATAAATGACTTTCTATGTCTTTCTATATTGTAGGAATTATAAAAGTGTTACCAATGGTTTATTTTAAATATCAACTTTTGAAATTTTCTGCATGTATAACATTTGAACAACTTGTAGTTTTCTAGAATTTGGCATTTTCAGTCAGTCCAGCATGAAGAAGGGTGAAAGCTGTTATTTTTCTGGGTTCTTCAAGCATTATTTATCTATATATTTGCTAGTTTTCTTGATGCTATAATAATACACAAGACAATTTGAACAAGGAAGGTTTATTTTGACACAGGGATTGAGGGAATGCTATCCATCATGGTAATGTATGGCAGTGGAAGTGTGAAGTAGCTGATCACATTGTCTCTGCAGTCAGGAATCAGAGCAACATGAAAGCAGTACTCAACTCTCTCCGTTATCTCTTTATTGGGTCCAGAACCATAGCTCATCAGATGATGTTGCTCACATTTGGAGTGAATCTTCCCTCCCCATTTAAACCCCTCTGGAAACACCTTCCCAGACATGCCTAGAGGTTTCCTGTAAATGGATACTGCTTTTTTGTTTCCTGGTCACACGGACTCGAATAATCACACAGAAACTATATTAATTATAACACTGTTTGGCCAATAGCCTAAGCCTAAGCTCTTACATCTTAAATTAACCCATATCTATTAATCTGCATATTACCACAAGGCTATGGTCTACTGGAAAGGTTCTGATGGCCTTCTCCTTTGGCAGCTACATGGCTTGTCTGTGACTCCACCTACTTCCTGCCTGGCTTTACCCAGCTAAGCCATTGGCCAAAACAACTTTATTTATTATCCAATAAAAGCAGCACATATACAGAAGAACATCCCACATCATCTCCCCCTTTCTGTCTAAATAAAAAGGAAAGTTTTAACTTTAGCACAGAAAAATTACATAAACAACACAGTTTTCAAGCAAGAATAATAGTTACAATATTTAGTCCATTTGCATTTGGCAAATTAAGGAAACTACTCTAACATCTATCCTATCTTTGTGAGTCTAAATTTTCATATCTAATTTATCCTTTGTCATAGCTAAGAAAAAACTATAACTATAATTATCTGTCTTCAACTCTTCAGAGACCCAAGAAAGCTATAATATTAGCTAAATAAACAGGAAGTGCATTGTAAGCAACTTCCAAAACTCTAGAATTGACAGAGACATCTTACTGCCTGGACAATCACCCAAAATTTTTCTGTAACATTGGGGCATCCATCTTCAGTCTACAGGCCCATAGTATCTGGCAGACTTTCCCATGAAACAGGAAACTTGAAGATCTGTTCTGCCTTGTAATGGCAAAGTTCATCAGTTGCTTTCTTCTGTGTCCTGCAGAATGTATGGCAGTTTGTTCTATGAAGCAGGAATCCTGAAGGACCATTCCATCGTTTGGAAAGTTCATCAGTCTATTTTCTATGGGTCCTGCATGTGTCCAGTTCATACAGCATACCATCAAGCAGTTCAGGCAAGAGCAGTTTCTTGCCCAAATGACTAGCCTTGTCCAATTGAAGTCATATTCCATCACAAGTTTCATCAATGCTCATCAACCTCTCTAAAGTAATTGGTGCTGCTAGAAGCAGACATGTCTCACTGTCAAGAAAAGTCTAACTTCTTAAAACATTTTAAATACCATATTCCGTAGGTCTTTGAAAGGTTTGAAGATTATATCTAACTGAAATATTTCTCTGTATATCTAGAAAACCTAACTAACATAACTACAAGTTTGATTATTATAAATGACTATCTATTATTCTGTATTTCTTAATTATGCATTACATTTTAAATTAGCTGAATAAACATAATACCTTAAACAAGAGTAAAAATACATATAGACAGTGTAACAAAATTGACCTTAAATTTGTATCAATAGATCAAGATCCATACCAATGCAAAGTATTCATCTTTATATCATATCTCCCTTTAGATGAAAACAAACATTTATAAACAATCATTTTTGGGAATTTGGGCGTAGTTTTCTCCAAGTCACTTCCTGCTGTTTGTTGGACAAAGTATTTTTAGGGTTCATGTAGCTCTTTCGAGGGGCGGGGTGTCTCATTTTATCAAACCACATTAGCCTGGAACAAATCCACAAGTTCTCATCTTCTGTGGAACCAAAAGCAGAACTTCTTTTCCAAATTTTGAAGTCAAGATACCTATGTTGGTTTAGCTTAGCAGCCCCCAGAATCAAAATCTTTCTACAGTCAAAAAATTAAAAGAAAACACAAATACACATACACATACACACACACACAGATATATATATACATTCTAGACTCTGTGCATTTTCCATCTTTACATGGCTTTTTTATTACTCTATTACCTTTTGATATTATTTTATTATCTTTACTCCTTTAATCTATGATTGTCTGTATTCTTTTTTCTTTCCCTCTTAAGCCCATGTATATTTGTCCAACACTGTGACCCATTTAGAGGTAAGTTTTTTTTTTTCATGCTAAGTGGGCATGGCTAGGATCAACTCAGTAGTCCTACCTGTTGGCTCTGCCCCATCCAACATTGTGAAAATACTGTCCACCACCTCTGTGAGCTATGCTTATTGTCTCAGCTCCAGGGAGAGCGGGTCAACGTCACTATTACAAACAGAGCCTATCTGAAAAAAAAATGTGGCTACCAAGAAGCTGTGCTCGGCTCCTATTTTTGTGGACCTAGAAGCCATCCTTTTTTTTTTCTTTAACTTTTTAAGTTCTTCTGTGGATCCATGCCTTAGAGGTGTGTACCATTTTATAAATGGAGACTGCTTTTTAATTTCCTGGATGCCCAGACAGAATCACATAATCACACAGAAACTATATTTATTACAACACTATTTGGCCAGTTGTTCATGCTCATTTCTAGGTAGCTCTTGCATCTTAAATTAGCCCATTTCTATTAATCTGTGAATCAGCCTACTGGTAAGTGTCTGGCGTCCTTTCCCCTCAGCAGCTACATGAGTTCTCTGTCTCTATATATCTTTGTTCAGATTTCCCACTTGGCTTTACTCTGCTAAGCCATTGGCTGAACCAGCTTTATTCATTATCCAATAAAAGCAAGACATATAGAAGGATATCCCACATCAGTATGCCTTCTAGGTAAATTCTAAAGTCTGTCAGGTTGACAATAAAGATTAAGCATTACATGTTCTTTATGAAAAGGATTTTCACCTTCAGTCCTAAGGGTGGTCTTCTAGCCACACAGAATGAATGCTAAATTTCTGATAACTACTTCATGTAATTATGTTCTAAAAGAGAATATTCTAGTTTGGCTTATATTATTTTTTACAATGACCTCTCTCACCCCTGTGCTGTTGACTTTAGATCTTTTGTTTTATGAATAGGATCACCTCATCGACACCCCTCATTATCCAAAAATTTGGTTTTTAGGTAAGGTGTTGATCTCTGCTTTATGTACTGGAGCACAAATAGAAGGAAGTGATGTTATGGCAAAGGTGAATGCTTACTAAGAATATTTCAGTGATGTTATGACTGCTGTTTTCTTAGTGGATCAAAGCAGATCTCCCTAATATTAAATATTAAAAGAATTGACGTTAACAGCTCCCTGGTCTGAACTTGGACGTAGGGCATTTATTGTTGGCTCCTGTGAAATACAGGTTTGTGTAATATACTCACATATACAATCAACTTGACAAAATGGACTATAACTTTTGACTCTCACAACAGAGCCCTACAGTTCATCATTTTACCACTTGGGGGCACCACATCATCATTGACATTTTCTGTATGCTGGGAACTTTAATTACAGTGGAAATGTAAATACCACATTCCTTTAAATTTTTATTGCTCTCCAGATTAGCTGTGGGTTAAAAATAAAAGCTGCAGGCATCATGTTTGATTAGTGCATGTTTGCAGAGAGTTTTCTTTGGGCACAGATATCTGACATTCTATTTTTAGTTATTGCAGTTATAAGATTAAACTGTTATATTGAGTAGTGAACCAGAAAGTTGTTTCTTGCATTATGACATTATGCATCCTGAAATTTAGAAATACATTCTGTCGAGTATTTTCTTTCATAATTATAGATGCTCTGGTCTAATGGATGTAATTATGTTCTAAAAGAATATTACAGTTCACAGTTTCAGTTTATATTTTCATTAAGTTGCCAAAGCATTTTAAAAAGAAAATTCACAAGGAGTTTTTGATATATAAAATTATGTTTATCTATGGGGTACCATGTAATATATCAGTATATGTATACTTTATATAATGTTCAAATCAGGATAAGCATACCTCTCTCTAAATATTATCATTTTTTGTGGGAAGACATTAAAATTCTCCACATTGTCATTATGTGCAGTCATCCTGCCATGAAGTGGAACTTATTTCTCCCTCCTTTCTTCATCACTGCTAGACCTTCCTAGTCCTCTGCCCTGCCCCTGGGAACCACGCTCTCTGGCTTTCTTCTCTACTTCTATGAGGTAAACATCTGGACTCCACATTTTTGTGAAATCCTGTGGTATTTATCTTTCTGTGTGAGACTTTTATTGACAGAGATTTCTGTCCTGCCTGGTTCCGCAATCCATTCAGTCCCAAAGAAACACACAGAGGTCTACATTAATTATAAACTGGTTGGCCTATTAGCTCAGGCTTCTTATTAGCTCTTATATCTTACATCTTAACCCATAATTCTTGTCTGTGTTAGCCATGTGTCTTGGTACCTTTTATCAGTGAGACATTTTCATCTTGCTTCCTCTGTGTCTGGGTGACAACTGCAGACTGACTCCTTCCTCTTCCCAGAATTCTCCTGTTCTCATCACCCTGCCTCTGCTTCCTGCCTGGTCGCCCTGCCTATATTTTCTGCCTGGCTACTGGCCAATCAGCATTTTATTAAAATATAAGTGACAGGGTACAAACCGTTGTCCCAGAGCAGACATGGGCTTAGCTTCTAGTTCTGTTCATGATGCTGTATTGACACAATTTGTCCCTTAAGATTGAGTAGTGTTTCATTGTTTATGTGTAAATGTATGTATCATACTTTACTTCCTGTCTCACTGGTTGATGATGCTCCAGTTGTCTCTGTTTCTCTGCGATTAGGAATATTGTTGCAGTAAACATGGGGATGCAGTCTCTCTTTTTTTTCTTAAAAGCTTCCACCTTATTTTTCATAATAGCTGTACTAATTATATTCCTACCTACAGAATATGTTTTTTCCTCTGTATCCATGCCATCACTTGTTTACTTCTGTGTTTTTGATAATAACCACACTAAATATAATGATGTAGTATTTTATTGTGGCTTTAAGTTACATTTTCCTAGTGATTAATGATGCTAAGTACCTTATCATGTATCTGTTGGTGATTTGCTTGTATTCCTTTGATAAATGTCTCTATTTCTCATTGTGTATGTCTATGGTGGGATGTGTGCATGGTGTAAGCATGTGCATGTATGTGCAGTGCACATGCCTGTGCAGAGGCAAGGAGGACAGAGGAGGACATCAAGTGTCCTGTTCCATCTGTTCACCTTGAGGTTGAATTTCCTTGACACAGGGTTTCCATTTTAAACCATATTGTTTCATTATTTTTTGCTATCCAGTTTTTAATCTTATAAATTCTAGATATTGACCCTTGGAAAGATGTAAAGACAAGCACAAAAGATTTGGGTGGGCTAACATCTTACTTTGATTTAGTATAGTGAACAGAATTTAATAGAACTTTGCCCTGGACTCAGCACCAGAAATTGAGGCATTAGGAGAGAAGGTCTGCTTCCCCCACCCCACTCATTTCTAGGTTAGAAGAGAGATACAATAAACATACACAAAGTAGCTAGCAATGGTACAGGACAAGTACAAGTGTCTGTATGGTAGGCTGCTCTCAGAGGAGCTGAGTGGCTCTCTTCCTAGGTAA
Source organism: Dicrostonyx torquatus (assembly GCA_028555095.1). Taxonomy (NCBI): domain Eukaryota; kingdom Metazoa; phylum Chordata; class Mammalia; order Rodentia; family Cricetidae; genus Dicrostonyx; species Dicrostonyx torquatus. Next base: position 8,879,578 of record JAQHUG010000001.1, read on the forward strand.
TTTTAGTCATTATGTTTCTAGTTGTCATCATTACATTAGAGTTCTAATATTTTTTCCATAGTCCTGTCCATGCAAATATCAAACATTTCCCCACTAATTATAACATGGTACTTTGACCACTACCAAAATAACATTGTCAGCTTGGCAATCATGGAAATACTTGATTTTTTCTAAGGTCACTTCTTCCTGATCTCCTATGACTATAGCATGAGCTGAGGACAAGGAGTTAAAGATGAAAAACTCACCAGTCCTCAAAGAAATGTTCTCAAGCACATGCTTCAACCCCAAGGCTCTTACCTCCCTGGAGAATTCTTGGCTCTGTAGTGGGTGATTTTCAAAGTCTGAACAAGCTGATTTCCCACTCAGGCACACAAACCAGAGGAGCTAGCAGAACCAGGAGTAGCTGACAGAATGAACTAAAGAGTGACAACAGAGAGAAGTGATGGTAGAGCTGGAGAGGAAGAGGGCAAAAAGCAAATCAGTCAAACCAATCAACCAACCAAGTCCAAACTGTGGTATCAATCCATTTCTCCAGAAGATGTTTTAGGCATGTGTAGTGTTGTTAGATGAAAGTTTTTTCCCCACCTGGTCCTACAGCCATTCAGTTCCAAAGAAACACACAGAGGCTTTTATTAATTATAAACCAGTTGCCCTGTTAGCTTAGGCTTATTATTAGCTAGCTATTACAACTCAGATTAACCCTTAATTATTGTCTATGTTTAGCCACATGTCTTGGTACCTTTTCTCAGTAAGGCATTCTCATCTTGCTTCTTCTGCATCTGGCTGGTAACTGACTCTTTGCCTTTCCTCTTCCCAGAATTCTCCTAGTCTGGTTGCTCCACCTATACTTCCTGCCTGACTACTGGCCAATCATCATTTTATTAGACCAATATGAATGACAAATCTTTACAGTGTATAGGAGCATTATTCCACAGCAGTCTCGTTGTTCTGGCATGGACTCGAAGGAACGTAGGGCTTTGAAGAACAGAACATGTTTGAATCGCTCTCTGGAATCCAGGCCTCAGCTATTCATCTCATATACCAAGTTGGCCATGTTAGGTGTTGGTGAGGTAATTCTGGTGTAAACCATGACAAGGGAAGTTTGGAACTTAGATGCTAATTGAGCTCAAAGCTTATATCGAAAGCTGTCTTCCGTGTTTCCTGGTGACGTTTTCCTGGGAAATCCTGAATATTCAATTCGAAGTGAAAATATTTCTAAACAAAGACAGTTACTCATTTATACCAAGCAGATAGTGTCTTCATCGTAACGTGAACCTTCACCCACAGGTACTATTTCTGTGGACATTCTCAGTGTCTCTATCTTATGAATAGCTCTGGCTACACACACAAGTGCCTTTAGGGCTCCCCCTTTTTGATACTGAATGCAATGTGTATGCATTTTATGAGAAGTGCAGTTGTGCCTACAAAAGCAGGATAATAATCTGCACAACTTTTGGTCTTTTTCTGTATGGACTAGCAAGTAAGAAAACATGATCTTGTCTAAGAGATGAGTGGCAAAGGAGACTGACTCTTCCCTGAGAACTTCATGTGGTTTGGCACCTTTCTATTATGTCCAATATTAGGGGAATAACTCACAAAAAATTAAAAGGAAAACATGCACACACACACACACACACACAAACAAACACACCAAAAACCTAGTTAATACATCATATTGGTCATTATTTACTGGTTACCAAATCCTCAAGAAATTGGAGTGCATAGGAGTGTTTTTTTAACTCTGGCTGAACAGAAGACTCACATTTCAAAAGTATAGATGCTTGAATCTTGCAGTAGATGCTGCCTGGCCTGGGGTCTGACATGGGCTTCTGAATTCCTGAGCACTTACAGGTGATTTGAGTGTACAACCAGTATCAAGAGTGTCCAGTCTGGTGGGAGCTGAAAACAGTGATTTTAAAACCAGAAGGAAAAAGCTGGGGCATTTACAACTCTGGGGATTAAAAGTCTTGGTTGTTGTCACATAACACAGACCTGTCTAAGCTTGCAGGCTCAGATGTGAAGCAAGGCTTCCTGGAAAGGATTATTTCATGTGCGGCCTGAAGGATTTGCTAGGAGTTGTTTTTCATGCATTATTAGGTAGAAGGAGTTGTGAATTGTGAAGAAGGAGTGCACTTTAAGGCGCACTGAACTCTGCATAGCTGTGGAGGAATGATTCCATTTCATGTGCAAGGCCCTAAAATGGGGCAGGGGTTCAGTGTGTATCTATCTGCATCATTTTTAAAGCAGTAAGGTTTAAGTATTTTCCCAGGTTGCTAATTACTGTGTAAAAGCATCATTTCAGGGGCTGGAGAGAGGGCTCAGCAGTTAAGAACACTGGTTGCTCTTCCAGAGGACCCAGGCTTGAACCCCAGCACCCACATGATGGCTCACAAATGTCTGTAACTCCAGTTTCAGGTTGTCTGATGTACTTTTGTGGCCTCTTGAGGGTACCAGGTACACATGGTGCATATAATGCAGGCAAAACACCCTATTTTAAATTTCTACATAGTAATTTACCATGCTGATTTATATCATGTAAGCCCCTCTGGCTGCATATCCAGGTCTGTTGTTGTTTCTATAAGACTGTTAGATGTAGCTGCTCCAGTGCTTGGAGAGGGTGCAGCACACCCTTTCTGCAGTGCATAACTGCAGGCTAATGGGAAACTCTGCTGCAGTCACTGGAAAGTCGAAGGCACTCTACATCGTTCACTGGATGTATTTGAGAATCAGATATAAATTATGACTCTATTTGCCAAGGAGCTCAGTTGTAATTAGAAATAAAGCACTTCATTTGTTTTCAAGTTTATTTATGACATCTTAAGAAATGGAGAAAACAGGTTCACATTGTAAGGAATGAACTAGGACACCCTCCTTTCTCTGTATAAGGCTTCACTGTTCATGAAAAGGACATGATTCTTAAAGGATTAATAATTTGATGTTAGTAGCTCAATATCACCAAATTCAATTTTAAGTGGATATTCTTTCTTGAATGCATAGGTTTTGTAATACAATAAGTCAGTTTGCTTTTAAAATGTATTTTATTAATTATCAAAGAGGTCCATGCAATGTATTTTGATCATATTCACCCCATATTCCTTCCCTTCTCTCCTCCCAGGTCCACTCTTACTTTCTAACCCCCTCTCTCTTTAAAAATAACCCACCAAGAGTCCAGTTTATGCTGCTCAGATACTCATGGGTGTGCAGCCCATATACTGGAACGGGTCAGCCAGCCAGGACTCAGCACCTTCTACAAAACTGACTCTTCCTTCTCTGGAAGCCATTATCTGTCCATGGTTCCTCAGTTAGGGGTGGGGGCTCATGAGCGCCCCAGGCTAGCATGTTGACTGGCTCCATCTTTTTCAGGAATTCTGCAGGCGACCACAGCTCATGAGGCCTGCAGTCCTGCCATCTCTAGCAGACACTGTGCTACTCTGGTCCTCCTCAACTTTTGACTCTTAAAATCTTTCCACCCCAACCTCCATGATGGTCCGACCCTGAGCCTCTGCCCAGGATGTGCTATAAATGTCCCATTTGTAACCGAATGTTCCACTGGCACTTACTCTCTGTGCTTTGACTAGTTGTGAGTTTCCGTGTTACCCACTGTTCATTCCACAGAGAATCTTTTCTGATGAGTTCTGAGCACTGCACTCTTCTATGGGTACTGAGATAAAAATGTCGAGGGCAGCTCCACCTTGGATTATTGGCCAGACTTATAGTGCCCGGCATGAAATTCCTCCTGTGGAGTGGGTCAGTGAGCAGTGTTGTCTTTCAAGCGTGGGTGCCACTGTTGCATCATGGAGTGTCTTACAGGTCTTTATTGTAGAGCTTGCACTGTTCAGAGCTGTGTAAGGCTGCTGTGAATGCTCCACTAGTGCTTTGCATGGCACCTTTGGATTCTTGGAAGCTAGTCACCAAGGAGGGAGCTTCCTGGTCAGTACCAGCTTGACTTTTTCATGCTTCGTGGCTAGAGTGTGCTGTGTCTTTAGCAATGTGGTCTTACCATCAAGTTCTGTTGGATATCCAAGAGCAATGGCAATAACCTTGTTGGTCTTGTGGTTTTAGGGGTCTCCAGAACACACCTGACCAAGAACTTCAGGGAACGTATCCCACACCTGGGCTTTTTATTTGGCAACCTTTGATTTTTAGAAAGAACATAACTCTTGTTATGGTAACTCCAGTTAAACTCTGACACACACACACACACACACACACACACAAAGTATATATGAACTTTATAAGTTACTACTATGGAAATCAGTGTTCAGTTTCTTAAAAAACTAGAAAAACAGCTGCCATATAAGGCAGTTATACCACTCCTGGGCGTGGAACCAGAGAAGTCTGTTCTCTACTACAGAGACAAATGTGCATCTACTTTCTTTCTGGCTCCATTCACAATAACTGGGACATAGACTCAGCCTAATTGCCCATCATCTATTGAATGGACAATGAAAATGTAGTATTTGTATACAGTGGAATTTTATTCAGCTGTGAAGGAAAAAGAATTTGTGGAATTTTTAGGTAAATGGACAGAGCTGAAGAACATTATTGTGAAATAATTCAGACCCAGAAAGAGAAACATCACATGTTCTCACTCATATATCTTTTTATTCATTTACATACTAACCTCAGTTCCCCTTCCCGCCCCTCCCTGACCAACCCCCATCCACTCCTCAGAGAGGGTAAGGCGCCCAGAGGGAGAGTCAGCTAAGCCTGGCCTATCCAGTTGAGTCTCATTCAGATCTTAGCGTTAAAGCTTTAGCCCTCTGTGTTTAACTTAGCATCCAGGGAACTAGAAGACACTGTTGGTGACGAGTGGGGGTAGTAGAATGGAGGTGATATGAAGGGGACAGAGGGGATAAAGGAGAGGGAGGTTTAAATGGGGAAAGGGACCGGAGGGTAGGGCAGAGGGCGGGGTGAGAGAGATAACCAACAAGTCATCTTTCAGCAACTCAGTTGTGAGCTGTTTAAGAGCGAGCAGCCCTTGGCAAAGCCAGTGTTCATGCACTGCACCCACTAACACTACTTAATGCATCTTTCCGTCGGAATTACGTAATCATCTTAACATGTACTTACTGTTTTTGAGTCATTCTAAGAAAGCGTCAGTGGGTGTAATGCTCAGCTTTGAGCTCATTCTATATACCTTATTAAGATATCATTTTTATATTATGCCAATTCTCTGCAGTGGGTATCTGTAATGGAAGGCTGGGGTTGATGAGTGGGCTGAGCTAATTTAACAGTGGTTTATGGAGTGGAGAACTATGAAAGCAAATTAGAGGGACCCAGGATTTCTTTTCATATTGTCTTGCTAAATATCAAAACAGTTTTCTTTGGTTTTATTTTATAGTGATCATTTTTCAAAAACGTCAGTCTTCTATGATAAATGATAAAATAAAAATGTACTAATTTTTTTTTAAAAAAAAATACTGGCGTTTGGGGCTGGAGAGGTGGCTCAGAAGTTAAGAGCACTGACTGTTCTTCCAGAGGTCCTGAGTTCAGTTCCCAGCAACCACATGGGGGCTCACAGCCATCTGTAATAAGATTTGGTGCCCTATTCTGGCCTGCAAGCATACAGACAGACAGAACACTGTATACATAATAAATAAATAAATAAAAATAAAATACTGGTGTTCTTGCAGTTTTGTCCATGGGTAATCTAGCAAGGCTAGTCTTGAATATGGCCTCATTTGGTCTTTCCCTGTTCCCTGCCTGTAAAAGGCTCAGAACTGAGCTGTGGCCATCTTGCAGTGTGGAGAGTTTGGAATGGAGTGAACAAGAGAAGAAAATACAAAGTCAGACAGTTGTTTTCATTTATTTCAAGCATGGTAAAGAAGCCAATATTGTAAGCTAGGGGGCGTTCCTCAGCCCCACTGCACATCCCAGGATAGAAGAAACCGTGTACTTTTCCTCCTGCTTTCATGGACCAGTGATGGCTATGAGCAAAATATTTTAGGGTGACTAGGATGCAGGGAAACTCTGGGTTTCTTTTTGTCCATGGCAGGAGGCCAGAGAAGCTTGTTTGGAGACAACATTCAAGCATTCTTTTCTTTAAAAAATAAGGTTAATATTATGAAAAAGAAAGCAAGTGATTGTTAGACAGTGACTCACGCCAGTGCTGACAGTAAAAGAGTGCCTTCGAGTTACTGTAGACTATTGAGAGTTTCAGGCTTTAGACCCCTTCTGCCGTCGGCCTCTCAGGGTGCTTTGCTTGTCTTGTGAATTTTTGAAGAGGGAAGCTGACAGCTCTGCCAATGCCAAATGTCCCCTGAAGGAAATTAGAGATATCCGCTTAAGTATATGAGATGAGGGAGGGGGAGGGGCTGGGCAGATCGCTCAGTCAGTAAAATACTTGTCTTGTAAGCGTAAGAAACTAAATTTGATTCCCAAACCCTCTAAGTATGCTGAGCACAGTTGCTCCATGTCACCCTGGAGTAGGGAGGTAAAGACAGGCAGATCCCTGAGATGCACTGGCCAACCAGTCTGGCCTAATTGAGGAGCCTCAGGCTAAGGGAGAGACCATGTCTGGAAGGAGGGTGGACAGCTTTGCTGAGAAAGACACCTGAGGTTGCTCTCTGGTCCTTACATACATGTGCATACATGTGCATATGCACCTTACTATAAACAGAAACATAAAAACAAGATCAAACATGACACTAATAGCTTCTTGGTTAGCATTCTCTAAGCTTAGCTTTTTTTTTTTTTTTATAAAGAGTGGTTTGTAAATGTTTATTTACATGGGAAGTAAACATCATTGGTATCGAAGATTCTAGAAGTAGCCTGTGTCCTCTACTTATTATCTACTGCATAAATACTCCTACAGTATTGAAAATAAGCACTTCATATTTATTATGTGACCTTTATTGGGTATTTGTACATAGCCTACTAAGAACACAATGGCTTCTTACTCCCCAGCTTCCCTTTCAAACCCTGTTATCTATATTCACAAATATGAAAAACTATTTGTGAACCTTTGATGTACTACAGAACACACTGAGAACTGTATTTAGGTGGTTATGTGAAAAACCCAGTTAAAGTTTCGGTTGTTAAAAAGCAAATCCTAAAGGGCAAACTTGAATTCAATTGATACAGTGAATGAATGGCTAACAGGCATGAAGTCCTGAGTTCGAATCCCAGCACTGCATAAGCTAGATATGGTGCTGCATACCTGTAATCTGTAGAAGTTAGCTCGATTTGGGAAATAACCAGCCTAGCTAAAAGATAAACAAATATATAATATATTTTTATTATATATTATATATATAATTTCAAAATTTCTACTTCCTCCCCTCTTCTCGTTCCCCTCCTGCTCCCCCATTTCCCCTCCTCCCTCCATCCTTAAGAGGATGGTCTTAAGAGAGGGTAGGATACCCTGCCCTGTGGGAAGTCCAAGGCCCACCCCCCTCCATCCTATGAAGGTGTGCATCCAAACAGACTAGTAGAAACATGTCCCAGTGCCATTATCAATGGCTATTCAGTCAGCCCCTATTGTCAGCCACATTCAGAGAGTCCGGTTTGATCACATGCTCATTCAGTCCCAGTCCAGCTGGATTTGGTGAGCTCCCCTTAGATCAGGCACACTGTCTCAGTGGGTGGACCAACCCCTTGCGGCCCTGACTTCCTTGCTCATCATCTCCCTTCTTCTGCTCTTCAACTGGACCTTGGGAGCTCAGTCCAGTGCTTCAATGTGGGTTTCTGGCTCTATCTCCATCCATCACCGGACTAAGATTCTATGGTGATATTCAAGATAGTTATCAGTGTAACTATGGGACAAGGCCAGTTCAGGCACCCTCTCCTCTGCTGCCCAAGTACCTAGCTGGGAACATCCCATTCTAATTAATCTTACTGTTTCTAGTTTAGAGAAAATTATAGAGTTTATTTGACCTTTATTGAACGTGTGGGAAAGGAAGGTTGTAATGTAGCAACATTTATCACGTGTATCCTGAGTTTTGAAGGGTGGAGAGTTCGGAATATTGAGTCTCTTATCAGAACATGTTTTCTTAGCTTTGCCCACATGCGCTAGTCACTTAGCATTTTAATTAAACTTTGGCCCATGTTTCTTCTTTCTCATTAGTTTCATATGCAGAAATCCGTTTAAACGCGATCACTTAGCTCTCTCCCTGCTTCCCCAGATGTGGGGCCCAGCTGCCCTAGCTCTTTCCTCTCAGTGTCTTCCATCTCCTGGGCCCCCTACAAATGCACATGCTGGGAGTTTAAAAACAAAACAGCTGCTCCGTGTTTTATAATATTTGATTTGCTATTTAGTGACCAAGTGCTTTTAATTTGTATTGCTATTTAGAGCTGTCAGGGCCGTGATTGCTGTACTCCGGTGAGTAGCATTATTTCCAGAGTTATTTTAAGAAGGAGAATTGTGAAATCGCAGCAGGCAGGTGGCTCTGTGGGGAAAGTGCTTCCTTTGCAAATGTGAGGGTCTGAGTTTGGATCCCCAACACCCAGGTCAAAGCTGGGATTTGCAGCTCTTGCCTGTAATCTGTGGGTGGAGAGCAATGAGAGAAGACACCCAGTGCTGACCTCTGGGCTCTTCGTGTACAGGCACAGAGTGTACACACATGTACAAGGACACACACACACACACACACACACACACACACACACACACACAGAGCTCCTCAACTAGCCTGGCTTACCCAGCAGTGAAATAGATTCTCTTGCTAACAAAGCAGAAAGGCAAGGACTGTCACCCTCAGGTTGTCCCTCCCCCCATCTCTCTCTCTCTGTCTGTCTGTCTCTCTCTCTTGCTCTGTGTGTGTGTGTATGTGTATGTATGTACTTGTATGAGTTTGGGTCTGCATCTTGATTCTGTAGGTTTTCACTTTACCACTGGTTCCATTGGCAAAGCTGTACTTAGCATACCAAATCCGGTGTCTGGAGGTGGAGGAATTGGGGCTCATATTTCCGCAGCACACATGGACAGGCACTAGAAGTACCCAGTGGGAACTCCTACTTCATGAAAATTCAAAAGGTGTTCATATGGCTCCTCCCTGAGAGGCTCACAGTAAGGGGCATTAACTATAGCTGCCCACACCTCAGCAGCACGGGCTTTTGCCAACGTGTCCCCCTGGCAACTGCCTTTGGGTCCTCTTAAGCCATTAACCAGGCTCCCCCCAGGATTCCTTGGAAACTGTGTGCCTGCCTGAATAATTGATCATATGATCAATTATTCATAACTCATTATTACAACCAAACTAAAACCTAAAGGCGGAATCATTCTGCTACTTATGAATATCCAAGAGATCATCAGGAGACCATGGTGGAGGTGAAGTCCTTGCCATCCCCTCTGCCTGTTTATTCCTCTGAAGGGATTCCAAAGAGAACAGCCTGTGAGAGAGAATCAGAATTCATGAAAGTGACAGCCACCTCCCCGCTGGTCCTCACGCTGTTTGTCTTTTGAATTCTGGCCTCATTTACACCTACAAATAAAATCTCAGTTTGAGGGAATGTAGAAGACATTTATAGCTCTCTTGGTTTATGAAATCATTTTCAGGAAGTCCACAGAGATATAAAAATTGCCTGTAGACTGTCTTTTCTGAGGTAAACTAATAATGGGTTTTATCATAACATTTTCATGCATGTATACAATATATTTTGGTCATATTCAGCCTTCTTCACTCTGTCTTCTCCTCCTATTCCTGTTGGTTCTCTACTTTTTCAATTTGTTCCCCTTCTATGTTCACATCTTTTTTTTAATGACCCAGTACATTTCATCAGAGTTGCCTGTGAGCATCTGTGTGACAGATTATTTCAGGAGCATAATAGGCACCTTCCCTAGTGGCTACACCACTGAAGGAAGTATCTCTCCGTCCAGGAGTAACTGTGAACTGCATCTAGATCTTGGGGGAGGTGGGGCTTGTAAGCCCTCATAGCTCATGCGAGCTCAAGAATGCTAGACTGGATTAAAGTGGCCTGAATGCACACTAGAGCATATATAGTGTTCCAGAACTCACCACTTATGAGTTTTGCTATTATAAAAGTACATATGGGAATATGCTGTGAAGCAGAGTAAAGTTTCTGTCGTTTTTAAATTTAATTTTGGTATGTTATACATCTGCATGGTTCATATGAAAAGGCAGATTTAAAAAGTCTCCTCGAATACATAGAACCATTATTCTCACTCACGCGCGTGCGCACACACACACACACACACACACACACACACACACACACACACATTCTGGGAATTTCCTGGGCTGGAAAGATGGCTCAGTGGATAAATGCTTGAAACATTTAAGTGTGAGGCCCAGAGTTTGGATCTAGGGAGCCCTGATTCAGTAGTAGTGCAAGAGTCTGTAACCCCACTGGAAGACCCTCAGCTAGCCTGGCTTACCCTGCAGTGAGTCAGAGCCTGTCTCAAACAGGGTGGAAAGGCAAGGGCTGACTGCCTGAGGGTGTCCCTTCTCTGTCTGTCTGTCTGTCTCTCTCTCTCTCACACACACACACACACGGTACACACCTGTAATTGTAGTGCTCAGGAGGCTGGGGCAGGTAAATTGTTAGGTACAGACCAGCTGGGGCTGTATAATAGCCTGTCTCAGAAACTAAGCAACACTCAAACCAAATCCATTAAACAAAAAGGAATTTCTGAATATAGATGCTCCCAGAACTGATATATATATATATACACACACACACACACACACACACACACAAATAGCTTCAGAATATTGAGTTTTATTTTCTTTCTCCTCATGATAAATTTCAGCATATTACATGTTGTGTTTGATGGTCTTTAGCATCTAGAACACATTTCCATATTTGTATATGGGAACACCTTGTCCTTTTTTTTGTCCTTTTTTTCCTTGTAAGCAGCTCAATAGTATGTTCCATGGTAAGCTCATAAATGTCACTATTTTTCTATTGCTGTCATTTGGATTGTTTTAATTCTTTTGTTCTTGCAGGCACTGCCACAAGGAACAAGCCTGGATATTTGTCATTTCACAAATATGTCACTGTTTCTTGCTTGGATTCTTAAGACAAAACATGAGATTTGGGGAACATGCCCTGCCAGTCCTATTCCAGGGGACAAGTTAATCCTCTGCTGTTTGGGGTGTTTTGCTGGAGAACTAGAGACTGTTCCTGAGTTTGGCGGTGGGATGACTGCTCACTCTCTTAAATGACTCCACTTTGGAGGGACCGTGACAGCAGTCACTTCGTCATCCTGTTTTCCTGGTTATCTAAGAAAAGGTGTGAGTGTGATGGCAGTTTATTTGTAAGCAGAGACCATGTAAGATGGTCTCTCTTTCTTGCAGACATTCGATACACTGTGACGTTTAGAGCTGGTAAGTTCTCAAAACCAGTTTAGGCTCCCATCACCTAAAACCCCAGCACATCCAACACTGAAATTTGGAAATTGCTAGTATAGTTTCTGATTTAAAAAGGGTTTCATGTGAAACACATTTGTAAAACACTGGGTTCCACAGAATTAGAGCAGACTCCTTTCCAAGGGACTCTGGGTACTTAGATCTACTGAGGCAGGCTGCAGCTCAAAGACCTGGACAGACCACGGCTGTACCCAGACTTGTTTGGCCATTGTTCCTCCCACCCCAGGCTTTATTAACACTGGTAAACTGAGGAGCCACGTTGGGAATTACCAACAGTGCTGGACACCATGGTGAAATCAGAAGTCGTAAGCCCACGCGGTGAGCAGAAGTCAGAATGCAAGTCCCCGTTTGAAAGTTGGCCATGACAAACAGCAGATGGTGGTAATGCGACATGCAGATCAGCTGTTATGACACGGCTGTATTTCTAATGGCAGCGTTAGTTTCAGGTCCAACATGTCTTTATTTAATTAAGGTTTACCAATCCTTTAGTTTTACTGATTAAATAAATAAAAGGCTAAATATGGGTCATTAGCATATTCTAGGAAACGAACAAATCAGCTGAGAAATAGCTTGGAGCAATCTTTGTATCTTCACAGACCATTTTCTATGGGATGGGATAGATTTGTGTTCTCATGCCCTCGGTGTTTTGGCTGGGCGTTCCTACCTTACATGCACACACAGATTTCTCTTGAAAGAAAAACTGAAGTCTCCACTGCCCATGGAAGGATGGAGAGCAATTGCAGTCATTCAGGAAGCAGCTAGTCAGTGCTGCTAGGGACACTCTGCGATCTCAGTGATGAAACAATCATGTCAGTTAAATGACACTGAGCTGAGAACACAAGGAGCCAGTGGTGTGAGACAGGTAAGGCCTCTTAGAAGCTGAGAGGCCTGAGTCTCACTTCCATTCTTTTTACATAAGAAACTGTGATATAGGACAATGAAATATTCAATATATTTTAAATATTTACATTGAAAAAGATGAAGACAAAAATACAATAATACTTGAGTTTACTATTAATAAGAGAATTATAGGATTAGTATGAATTTTAATTCACAGTATAGTAAGGCCGGAAATGGGGCACGCGTTTGAGCATGTGTGGTGAACAGCTTTCCATGCTGCCAGTGTGTGTGAGACAGAGGCGTGTCCTGGATTATAGGTCTTGTTAAGAATGAACATTTGGGGTGTAGTGACTCAGCAGGTAAAGGCACTTTCTGCCAAGCTGACTACCTAGTTTAATCCCCAGAACCTGTGCAGCGGAACGAGAGAACCGACCCCTGCAAGCTGTACTCTGACTTCCACATGAGCAGCACGCCACCTCCCCACCTACGCCCACATGCACACTGTGGATTAATAAATGTGGTAATGCAAGAAGAGTAGCATTTGGGGCTCGGGAGATGTATGGCTTAGGGAGTAAAATGCTTGCAGCACAAGTACCTGGACCTGAGTTTAGTTCTCAGAACCCATGCAATACGAAGCCAGACGTGATGAAGGCAGAGATACTTGGATCTTTAGGGCTCACTGGACAGCCAGTTTAAAATTGGTATAGCCAAATTGGTACAATCCAAACTCAGTGAGAGATACCATCTCAAAAAATAGGTGGAGAGAGATTGAAGAAGACTCCTGATGTTGACCTCTGTCCTTACACACACACACACACACACACACACAGAGAGAGAGAGAGAGAGAGAGAGAGAGAGAGAGAGAGAGAGAGAGAGAGAGGAGAGAGAGAAAAAGGGAGATGAGCATCTGAAACCATAAGTCTGCATCCCTAAGCAAGAGACTCGGCTACTTCTGAGGTGAATCTTGGAGTCTTGATGTAGATTCATGAGCTGCAGGATGGCTGTTCTCCCAGGAAAAGTGGTCTGGAGCTACCGGAAGACAAGAAGTTGCTAGAAATGGCCTGGGGGTGTTATGATTTACACAAACGGGTGTCCTTTAATGTGCAAAACCACTACCCTTCAAGGGTACAGTTTTCCTGCCTGTCCTCTGCTCCTTCATCCAGGCGTGTGCTTGCTTACCCCGACTTTCAAGAAGTAACATAGCAGCTTCAGGCAGGGATGGTGTCTCTTCATAGGTACATCATCTGTGAATCATTGACAGTGCACATGGGTGTGTGTGGGTCTGTATGTGCATGTACATGTATACTCATGTGTGCCGTGGTGTATGTGTAGAGGCCAAAGGACAGGAATAATGCTCTCTTCTCGTTATGGGGGGCGGCTAGGATTGAACTCAGGTCATCAACTTGGTGGCAATGCCTCTGCTCACTGAGCCCTCTCACTGGCCACACCACCTCACCTTTTTGGAAAGGAGGGTCCTGATGGCTTGCTGCTCCTCAGGTGAAAAGAATCATCCTTTTGACCTTACCGCTTCAGGTTATACATTAAAAATAAAGAAATACGAGGAACTTCTATCCACCAGCTGCTTACTGCAGAGGGGACCATTGGCTAGTACCAAGTGAGGAAACAGCATTTACGGCAAGGAATATTTAGTGTGACTATCGTTCCTCAGTCCTGGCTAGTGAATGGGCTGATGGCAGTGGCAGCCACTGTCCTAGGCAGTGCACTCTACAGTCTGTTTGAGGCAGAGGACATTCTGGTGGGATAGTAGAAGGTGATGGACAGTATATAGAACTATGTGATACTAAAATATTATTTAGTGCTATAGATAAAAATGAAAATCTTACATGCTTGGTATGAGTCTTGGCAGATTATTTGAGCCGATAGTCACTACTATGGTCTTACATGGCAATAAATATTTACTCTGACAGAATGCCCAAAATGAAAGCTTACTGAAGGATTTTGAGGCAAAATCTGTTTCTGTGGCTTTTTTGTTTTCCACTAGCAAAACGAAACATCTTCCCATGTGGTTATAGTTCTGTGTCTGCATAGTAGAGCAGAGACCCAAGTATGGTTGCTCAGTTTCTCTTGCTGGAGGGTTGGTGCCATTTTTACAGGGAGTAGGGTAAACATGGGAGTGGTGATAGCACTTGGATTTTCCCTAGAGGGCATTAGTTCACTTCCTTGTCTCCAGGCAGGCAGAGACCATGGAAATCCCTAGGCCTCAGGATGAGCTCCGCTGTACTGAGAAGATTTCACACTCAGATGAGAGAGCAGATGGACAGGTGACGCAGCCCTGGTGACTGTCATTGTTGTGTTACCCCAAATCCATGAGCCTCCTCTCAGAAGAAGGCCTATGTATCTGCAATGCTCTGGGACTCAAGTCCTTCCGGAGAGAACCCATGTCAGCTTGTGTTTGTAGTTCTGCTAGAGGCTGGAGCAAAGCCTGTGCTACCCAAGGATACAGGGAGTCACGTCATCAAGGGTTCAAGGTTGATAGCAGAAGGGGGATCAGAAGAGATGTAGTGACATCTTTAGGGTTGCAGCCACAAGCAGCCTTGCTGCGGCTACAGCCTCACGTGGGGCATAAACCAGCTCTAGATCAATTCTGTTCAGAAAGTGAAGACTCTCCCCTCATCCTGAGGGCTCTGCTGTTTTCTCTGGACATCATTTATCTTGGTATTTTACAAATGAAACCTACTGACTCACCTCTCTGTATGAGCCCAGAAAGCCGCTCCCACAGCCCCTCAAAAGACTCTCATGAGGTTTTAGACAAAAGCGGGAATATGGATTCTAATTTAAGATCCTGAGATATCCTAAGTTAGTCCTTGTTTGTCCATCGGTCTTCACAGAGGTCATCTGGACGGCAGAGGTATGCCACAAAAGGTGCTGGGCCCAGATGGAGTGCAGACTGGGAAACAACTCTTCTCTCTGGCCCCTCTTGTGTTCTCTTCTCTCCCTTAGTCTTAATGGAACCAGGGCCCTTTGTCTGTAAGCAAACACTATACATCATATATCATCCCTAAACTGAGGTTTCTTCTATCTTAATTGTGGGCTTGGCCACTAAATGTCAAAATTAAAATCTGTATCTAAGAATGAATATTTAATTTCTTTTTTCTCATTTTTATGACTGAATTTAATCCATTCTCTTACAATATGGGCTGCATAAAGTAACATTCCACAAAGCTTATACTTTTAATCCCAGAAATTATGCATTTTAACTTTATTCAGTATTAACAATAGTATTTTTCTTTTAACAAAAAGTACTTTAATGATAACATTTTGTTTTCTTGAGACAGGGTTTCTCTGTGCAGCCCTGACTGTCCTGGAACTCACTCTGTAGACCAGGCTGGCCTCAAATTCACAGAGATCTGCCTGCTTCGGCCTCCCAAGTGCTGGGATTAAATGTATGTATCACCACACCCAACAAAATGTTTTTTAAATATCCAGGACTGAGGTTGCTGCTCAGTGATGAATGATTGCTTAGCATGTACAAGTCCTCTCATTGACTGGCCAGCAGCACAAATCAAAATAGCAACCCAACACCAAACCTACCAAGTAACCCTCAGCACGCTGACCTCTGAACGCCTGACTAACAGTGAAGATCAGTTTCCACATTCTCATAGTGAAAGTCACCCTTTTTTATTTAGAATATAGACGTTTTTAATTTTAATAGAATAAATGGAAAAGCAAATATGCTGTGTGTTTAAATGTATACTCATACACACACACACACACACACATACACACACACACACACACACACTGTTTCAAAGCAAGACCACCACCGAAGGAGATGATGGGAAGTTCCCAGTGTGTTTAATGAAGAATGTAAAGGACAGCTGAATAGCTCAGGTTTTAGTCCTAGAAAATGTGATTTTTGTGAGAACTTCCGTACAGACATGCCACCACAGTTACTCTTTTTATTTATAATTTTTCTTTATGAGAATTTCATACATGTATACAATGAATTATCATCAACCCCCCATTTCTTCCTCCGATCTTTCCATATCCCCATTTGGCCCTCCCAACCCCATGTCTGTCTATTTCTTTCTTTGTGTTTTGATAACGAACTAAGCCCAAGAAACAGTCACATGTGTGCATGTGTGTGGGTGGTGCCTCTGGTAGAGCACTGGACGCCTACCAGTGAGGACACCTTTGAAAGAGAATGATTCCCCCACACCCCCAGGAGCTAGCTGTCAACCTCAAATAGCTCCTCACGAGGGGCTGGGCCTAGAGAATATCTCCCCATCTTAAGGCATTATTTTCTTAGTTTTCATGAAAATATATTTTTCAAGGTATTTTTCTCTCTGAAACTGGTGAGTCAATACAATAAAAATTTATTTAATATTTTATTATTTATTGTATATATGAACATGCACATATTGTGGGGGCCATGGTGCTCAGGAGGCTGTGAGAGGACATCTTTTGGAATTTGGTTCTCTCCTTCTACTGTAGGTCTTGGTATTGAATTCATGTCATCACTCTTGATCCTCTGAGCCATCTTTCCAGGCTACAGAGGATATGTATGGTGATTCTGTCATGGGCTTATGCATGTTTAAACTTGTCAAGTTATACACGTTTAAGTGCAGTTTTTCTATATAAGTAAACCTCAATAAAGTTGTTAGAAGTATGCATTTCCTACCCTATCACTCCAGGGGTTGAACCCAGGTCATCAGTTTGTCAGCAAGTGCCTTTACCCACTGAGCAGTTTTGACTTGGCATGCATGCCCACATACAAGCACACAATAAATTTAAAAAGTGAGCCATAAGGTATCCTAATTATGAATTGTAAATCATTTATCAAAGCTCTGTCAATTTGCAGTTATGTGCATTAGCTATTTTTTATAGTCCTTTCAAGAAGTGAGCCAAATTAAGATCCATTAACATGGTGTGGGGTACATGTGTTTAATGGCCCATGTATCAAATATGCATGCAGTTTATTTCCACTTGGTGAGGCTTTTCTGGAGACTCAAAAAAGTGGATTTTAAAGTGGCTCCCTTGGTGACAGTATTCCTTTAAACACCTCATTTGCATAGGCATAGACATGGTGTTTTCCTTTCTCCCAGTGTTCCTGTGGCCTTCTTAACGTTCCAGTCTGTACCACAGTTCTCTACCGCTTACACAGGAAGGATGCTAATGGCTTTGAGAGACACGGGATTGCATTTTATCCTTAGTGAGATATCCCAAACCCAAAAAGATGAGTATGGTATGTACTCACTCATTAGTGGACCTTAGCCATTAACAAAGGACATTAAGCTTATGAAGACTGCAGAAGCCAAATAGCAAGGTGAACCCAAAGAAAAACATATATAGATTTTCCTGGAAGTCGGAAGCAAACAAGATCGTCAGACAAAAGTTGGAAGCACGGGAGTGGGGATGGGGGTGGAGGTAGGGATTGGGGGAGGGGGTAGGTGAAAGGGAGGGTGTAGAAGGGAGAAAGGGATTGCTAGAGCTGAGCCACATAGCTCACTTTCTTAAACATATAAAAGCAAGTGACCTAGTGACCAAGAATCAGGTTGGTTACTTTCGTGAGTGATTAGAAATGACATCTATGCCGGTATAATATCAACCAGAGTGGATACACAGCTTGTGGGACCCCATACATTTATGCTGGAATAATGTCAACCAGACCGGATGCATAGCTTGTGGGACCCCATACAAATGAGAATTCAGGGTCCTCCTGAACTCGGGCTTTCATGTGACTGTGCAGCTCCATGCCTAAGAAAGCAGCTGGAGACAGCTGGGGAGCAGGACAATGTCCCTGATGTTAGCTGTTGTGCATAGATTGGATAGTCACTGTAATTGCAATAGTTTGATTTTAAGGCTGAAATTATCTCATTCGGGCAGATTGCCCAGAGATTCTTGCTCATAAAGGTAATAAACTGTCACCATGGACTGTGGGCTTTGCTCGCTTTTCTCACTGGGACAGTTTATCCAACTTTCTAATGATTAGTGGGTTCTACATTTATCTGGAAGAATATCTCTAAGGGTGAAGGGCCCTCTAAAATATTGTCAAGGCAATAATAACACAGTTCTTACAAAGGGAATAGGTTATAGTTCATTCTTGAGCCAAGTATGAGTGTCCATGGCTTGAGAATATGGATTCATGAAAGACATGTTTCACTGTGGCAATGGCTGCACGGGATTTCATTACTTATAAAGCAAGTAAAGTCAGAAATAAAAGTAGGACTCATAGGCAAGTTAGAAAGAAGTGGGGGAAACAGTGTCACAGGGTTCAGGTGCTTTCTGATGGGTTTCTTAACTCCTGGTTTCCTGCTGAGAATACATTGTATTGTATTGCATTATATTGTATTGTATTTGTTCTTTTCTAAACAACGTTTCTCTGTGTAGCCCTGGCTGTCCTGAAACTCACACTGTAGGCCAGGCTTTTCTTTTTCTGGGAACTACAACACTGTGCTGAGTGGAAGGAGCCATATGCACATAACTGTGACTACACTGCATGTACTGACTCAGAACTCTTAAGAAGACATAGCTATATTGACAGAGGTAAGTTGTGAGAAGATTTGAAGGAGCCATTTACCTTCTTGATTTTCCTTCTCATCTGAAAGCAAGCACCTCTAAAACCCACTTCTATGGCTTGGACCTTTGGACTTTTGGACTTCTCTGACCTTTTGGCCACATTTGTTTTTTTGCACTCATATTTTTAGAGCTTTGAGAGAAATCTTTGCTGGACTGTCTAGACTAGGATTTAGAAAATCGAATGACATAGATCCTTTCCTATGGTGGGTGCCGCCCCAGAGCCTGCTGTTTTCTGTCTGCTTGTCTTCCACATGTCCAGGCACCCACCAGCTCTCAAGGGTTTCTCTGCCTTGCTTCTGTTTTCCTCTGTCACCTTAATTCAGACCTTTAATAATTCACAACTGCAGCCACTTCTTGGGCTTGCCAATTACTCCTTATTTTCCTCAAGCTCAAGGATAATGATTTTTTTTTGAATACTATTTTTATCTTGTCAATCTCTTGGTAAAGATCTTTGTAGCTCTTGAATCATCTTGTCAGACAAAACTTGAATGAAGCCCCGTATTTGAGGTACTCTTGTCAACTGGGCTGGCTGATCAATAACCAGCATCTAACCCATCTGTCTTCCCTCCTTTTACCTTCTTTTGTTTCTGTCTCACTCTTCTCTGTTGTACTTGGAAGAAAGGATGCAAGTCTGTGGACTTCTCCACCCGCAACTTGTCTTTGTAAATAGATCTAGAATTCAGGTCCTGGAATAACTGCTATGGTGTTTAAGTATCTTAGGTAGAGAATAAGGGCCTTGGGACCCATAGCATACAAGCTCCTGTCATATCTGAGACCCTGGTTGAGGGGACATTATCTTTACTGGTTTTGGTCCACCGTGTCCTTGGTTGTAGGAAGTGTCAGAGTTTCCTACCAGTTCTTGGGTTGATAGTGAGGCCTAGAACTGAGCGAAATGGAGAAGAGTGGATCATGGGAACTTTAGGGTGGGAGTAGAATGCTCTACATTTTATCCATGGCCTTAGTTAGCAGAACATATAAAAATTTCAGTATTATTAGAATTGTACACTTAAAATGGGACCTTTTATTGTACATACATTATAATGCTACAGAGTCAACTATGCAAGGTTATGATGGTTGGGGAGATGGATCAGCAGTCAAGAGTGCTGTGGCTCTGGCAGAGGAACCAGAATGGGTTCCTAACACCCACATGGTGACTCTCCTGTCTGTAACTCCAGTTCTAGAAGATCTGTGCCCTCTGGCTTCCATGGGTAATTATATTCTTGTGGTGCGCATAAACTCAGTCAGGTATACACACACACACACACACACACACACACACACACAAAATTTATTTTAAAGATATACTGTGGTAATGAAAATTGAGCAGAGGAAAGAGTGGGTTTTTAAACTTATAAGTTCTTAGAAGTTCCCTGGTTCAGTGTGTGTGTGTATTGTGTGTGTGTGTGTGTGTGTGTGTCTCCAGAGCTCCAGAGCTTATGTGCTGCCAGGTTCCTTAGTTACTTGTGACTCCACAACACTGCGTTTACAGTACTATACACAGGTTCCATTGCCCATGAGTCCTACTGCTGGGGTCTAGAACCACACAGATCATGTGGACTTCTGAATCATCTAAAGAATCTTCATCCAGTTAAAGGACCCATTCAATGTATGTTTGGTACTTTGCTATTGCTATGATAGAATACCTCCAACAAAAGCAAGTCAGGGGAGAAAAGGTTTATTTTAGCTTAAGGTTCCAGAGAGTTTATCATGGAGGGAAGGCAAGGGACAGGAACAGGAAGCTGGCTGATCATGCTTTCTTTCTTATGTAGGAAACAGAAATAATAGGAAGTGTGTGTTTTGTGTGTGCGCGCGCATGTGTGTGGCCATAACTCTCAACATCTGCTACCAGTGTTAATTCTTTCTCCAGCAAGCTCCTTCTCCTAATGGTTCTGTAATCTTCCCAAACAGCACCGTTAACTGGGAACATACATGAGCCTGTGAGGGGACCGTTATCATTCAAACTACTGCAGTGAGGTAGACAGCCCTGATCCTTTTACAAATGGATAGAGATTTTCAAGCCTAGGAAATGTGATCCTGTAGTTACCAGCTGGGATCCATGCACTGTGGTAGTCGTGTAACAAGTGCTTTATAACTTCTGTTTATTGAGCCTGTACTGAGTGCCCAGTGTTGGGGAAGCACCTGTGAACATAGACATATATCTTTTTATAAGAAAAAAGATATAGACATATCTTCTTTTTTTTTCTGAGGCAGGGTTTCTCTGTAGCTTTGGAGCCTGTCCTGGAACTAGCTCTTATAGACCAGGCTGGTCTCGAACTCACAGAGATCCACCTGCTGGGATTAAGACATATCTTGTTATGTCTAGTCCAAATCACTAATAAATATTGGTAAAGATATCTTTAGAAGGCAGGGGAGATGGCTCAGTAGGTACAGCACCTGTTGCACAAGCATGATGACTTGAGGTTGGATCCCCATCATGATCCATATAAAAGCTAGACAAGGCAGCATGTGCCCGTTACCCCATCTCTGAAGGAGAGAATGGAGACAGAAAGATCCTGGGACTCATTGGACAGTCAGTCTAGCTAAAACTGTGAGTTCGAGGTCCAATGAGAGGCCCTGTTTCAAAAAGGAAAAAGTGAGACCCAGAATTAATTGAGGAAGATGTCATTAAATCATGACCAGTACCTCGTATACCCATGACCACATATACACCAGGGGTGGGGGGATTCATTGTTAGGTACAGATTCAAATGGCATTATGAGAAAGTTCTGCTTTGCTAACGACCTGAGACACTAGCTTCTTCTGCTTGTTTAACCAGCCACAAGTCACACAAAGTTTGCATCTCTCTTCTATTAAAAAGGGATGTCATAAGAATTGTCTCCTTGACATCTTTTAGCAGGGTTCCATCAGATGCTCTAAATTCAGCATAACATATGACTGATTGCTATTCTCTCATCTACCAATCAAGTAACGCTTTTACAGAAAGAAATTGGGTTAATTTGGCCTATTCCTCAGATGCCTGTGGAAGCCCGCTGGCTGCATGTTGGAGCAGCTCAGAGCCATAGGTTTCGTCACCAATTGAGACTGTACCAGAACTACTGCTCTGTGATTTTTGAAGCATAATTTGGATGACAAGTTGAGCACATGCTTTGTAGGGAAGCGTGCTCCTCCTCTCATATTGTTCAGATTGGCAGCCATGTGTAGAGAATGCATTTTCAAGTGCAGCTCATTGGAATTCAACTTCAAAAATTCAGAAGATAGCTTCCCAAAGTGGTGGGGTGCTCAGATTCAATAGGTATATGTATCTCTGCTTTCCATTTGTCGGGGAGGCCGAGACAGGAGGGTTGAAAGCAACGCATTGAGACCCTGTCTTCAAGCCATCACTTCACCAGCTGTTTTTGGCAGAGGGTCTCAACCTTAGTGTTTTATTTTTTGAGAAAAGAGTATCATGTAGTTTAGGCTGGCTTAAAATTGCTGTGTAGCCGAGGCTGTCCTTGAACTCCTATCCTCTTGGTTCCATCTTCTAACTGCTCGAGTTAGAGGATACTCTGCTGCCTACGGCTTTTAACCTCTGTATATCACAGTTTCTTTATGTTAGAAACGGGAATTTTTCCCCTTCACACAGAGTTCCAAGCCCAGACAAAGAACTGCACGCCATTGATGACTGTTCGAGGCGGTACTGGCCTCTCCCAAGGGTGAGCCCTCTGATTGGTTATCCAGGTGGTCAACCTAGAATTAATAAATATACAAACAGTAACATTTGACTCAACAGGTTGTATTTATATCTATTTAAATATATATAAAACAACAATAAAGAAAAAGGCTATCAGTTTGAAAGTGAGAAGACTTGGGAGCATGGTGGAAGGAAAGGCAAAGGAGGAAAGGGATTTGATCATATTTTAGTTCAAATATATTTAAAGAATTTTTAAATGGGAGGTTGTGATAATAATCTCTTGGCACAGCTCACATGTCAGATAAGTGGTCTACTAGTGGTGTTTGCTGTTTGCCATCATTGCTACTTTTGTGAGTTGATGTTTTCTTACAATTACCTCTATTTGTTTTTCTCAAAAAGTTCTATTTAAGGTATTTTTTTCTTCTAAATTTGGTGAGATAGAATTTTCTTATGTGATCTAGACTGGCCTGGAATTTGATCCTCAACTTCTTTAGTGCTAGGATTACAGACATGTGCAGCACTGTGCCCAGCTGAACGCACAAATAATGTCCTCCATTACTCTGTGACTAAAATCCAAACTGGCTTATATGTCACAGGAACCAGAGCTTGACGTGGCCTCATACAACAGGCAAGAATTGCACCTGTGACATTGTTGTCAATAGCAGCCACAGATAATAGTAATATATTTTATGAAATTTGGAACTTCCTTTGAACCTCAAAAATCATAACAATGGGTGAAGAGATTTCCCAGTAGTTAGGAGCACCAGCCTGTGCTTGCGGAGAGCCAGAGTTTGACTCCATGCACCCACATGGCAACTGACAGCCACCTGTAACCCCAGTGTCAGGGGATCTGACACCTTCTTCTTCTCTCCACCTGGCGCACAAACACACGTGCAGGTATGAGTGCCCATACACAGAAGATGAAAATAAATCTTTTCAGTTAGCAACAACTTTTGTCAACATATCTGCATTCTTTACTTGATTTCCCCTTCCCATCTATTCATGTTGGTCTTAATTTTCTGCTTTATTATATAAATTATGTCAAATTACCTGAGAAATAAGACTGAGTATAACTACATTAAATTAATCAATTGTGCAGCAAGAAAACTCGGGAAGGTCAATGGGAAGCTGTAATCTGTCCCTGCTGGGAACGGAATGAGAGGAAATCAGTAGAACCCGCAGTTGAAACACTTAGACCAAATTGTACAGACTTTCTTAGCTGCACTGTAAAGTTTGCAGGTTGCCAGACATGGTAGTGCACACCTGTAATCCAGCTCTCAGAAGGCAGGAGGATGTCACTTTTGAGACCATCTTGAACTTCACTGGAAAGACTCCGTTTTGAACAGAACAGAACCCTGTATGCTCAGGAGCCTTTAGTTCAGCCTTGTATTCTGTCACGTCGCCCTGCCCTATGATGAACGAGCTGTTCTAACAGCCTGTCTTTCATTATCAGAGGAGAGTGCATGGTTCACGGCTTTCAGGGGCTGCATGCCCTCTCACTTGGCCCGCTCTTCCCTCTGACTCTGGGGAAGACCGGGGCTATCTGACACTTTTCCAGGCAGGCTTCTGGATCCCTAATTACAGCTTTGCTGTTTAAAGGGCGGTTCTGGTTGAAGAAGCTGCCCTGGCCAGCATCTGGGCCTGTGTTAGAAAGCCAGCTCCCAGGCCCTCCCTAGACCCGCCACACCAGAGGCAGCAGTTCAGAACATTTTCAGTGATAACACAATTTCTGTACTTTTTAATGGATTACAGTGTGTTCATGTACATGGAGATCAGCTGGGGTAGCCGGCATGGCTATTGCCCCAGGCATTTATCCTTTCTTAGTGTTGAGGAAATCCAAAAGGCACTGTCCTGGCTGTCATGAAACAGACAATGTTGTCAACGATAGTTATTGCTACTGTACTACAAAGCATTAGACATTGTCCCGCCATGCGACTGTAGCCCCAGATATTCCATCTTTTCTCCATCCCGCCCTCCTCCAGTTTCCCCAGCAGGCATTATTCCACTTTGAGAGGCAGCGTTTAGCAGCTCCCGTGATTAGTACACACGCTAAATGTGAGGACTGCTTTGAGATTCCGCGTTTCTTATTAAAGCCCTAACTGGGTATCACACCTTAGGATCCTAAAAACATTCTTCCTCTCAACATCTGAACATGGCAACACTTTGGCTTATCCTCAAATAAACTCCAGAAACTTTGGAGACAGAACTGGGTGACAGTTTCTCAGGGGACTCCTTTTTTAGTGTCCCGTCCTCAGTGTTACACGTGAGACCATGATCACCTATGTCGTTCTTCTGGAGAGTGTGTGTGTGCAGGATGAAGTACCCAGCCCTTCCTGTGAGGCCCACAGCGTGCTCAGAGGCCTGGGTACTTGCTTCAGCTAGGCTCCTCTGAGTAATGAAGGCCTGTGTGACCAGAGATGGTAGCTGTGTCCCTCTCCAGTCTCTGATTCCTCTAACAGTCCACGATGGTTTCTTAATGTGTTAGAAACAATGACTAAATCTGTAAGCTGGCACACACACCACATCCACACAGACACAGACACACACACACACACACACACACACACACACCACATCCACACAGACACACACACACACACACACACCACACACACACACACACACACACACACACACACACACACACACACACACACACACACACACACACACCACTCTTTCCTAGTTGTAGATTCTAGTTTGAGCTCTGTTGGTCGATGAGGCCTTCCTTGCCCTTTTTGTTCTACCAAGCAGGCTTATTTTAGTATAAGCACAACTTAGCAAAACTGTAAGACCCAGAATCAGTTGCTTAAACTCTCTAATGGAGGAATGCTAGCCAGGTCTCATTTCCTCCCCTTTTCATTAAATGAAGAAGAGGCTGGAAAGATGGCTTAGTGGGTAAAGTGCTTACTGGTAAAGGATTAGGATCTGAGTTTGGATACCCAGTACCCACTGAATAGCCACTCATGGCTGTGAACTTCTGGAATTCCAGTTCTGGACTGTGTGTGTGTGTGTGTGTGGTGTATTTTTGTGTGTGTATGTGGTGTGTATATGTGTCTGTGTGGTGTGTGTGTATGTGTGTGTGATGGGTGTATGTAGTATGTGTGTGTGGTATGAATTACGTGTGTGTGTGTGTGTGTGTGTGTGTGTGTCTGGTGGGTGTGTGTATAGGGTGTGTGTCTGTGTGTCTCTCTGTATCTTTGGACAGGTAGATCCCCAAAGCTCACTGGCCCAGTAGTTTAGCTAATCCATGAGCTCCAGATTCTGTGAAGAGACCCTGTCTCAAAAACTAAGATGGAGACAGAAGAAGACAGCTGATTTGAAGTATGGCCTCCACATGTGTGGCACACAAATAAGTGTGCACATATACACCACACAAATCACACACAGAAATAAAAAAAGGCTCAAAAGGTTAGAAACATAAGGAACAACCTTTTTAATGCTAAAGTTAGAAGATTTTGTTTAGTTCAACTTCTTTACCATAATGATGATATAGAGACTAAAATTTAGAGTTACAAACTTCAAAGAAAATTGCCTTTTATAACTTGAGGCTAACTAGCACCTGTTACAAATACAATTATGGGAATTTATTTTATTAAAACTCTTGATGGTGATGGTAATGGTGGTGGTGGTGATAATGATTTGTAGTTCTGGGGTGGAACCCAGGGCCTAGGGCATGCTAGGCAAGTGTTCTTGCCATTTTGCCACATTCCCAAAGCTTAGATTTTTTTCCCCCATTTTATATTTGGAAATAACAAAGTCCTACCTACATCGTAATTTAATTTTGCATTATGCGGTGTATTGTCTGAGATTTCTGTCCTGCCTGGTTCCCGGAGTCATTAAGTCCCAAAGAAATTACACAGAGGTCTACATTAATCATAAACTGATTGGCCCATTAGCTCAGGCTTCTTATTAACTCTTATAACTTACATTAGCCCATTATTCTTATCTGTGTTAGCCACATGACTCAGTACCTTTTTCAGTGTCATAGTCACATCTTTTTTCTTCTGTGTCTG
>JAQHUG010000001.1:8907092-8919415 GCA_028555095.1 Dicrostonyx torquatus
CATGGCGTCCTCCGGCTGGCAGGTATCAGAGCCCACATACGTCTCAAAAGATAATTAATGAAGAGGAGACATGGCCTCATTAGCGCCTCATCAGAAGGAGGCCCACATTCCAAATCACTGAGTGTGGTTTTTGTTTTTGTTTTTCCCTAATTCTAAAGGCAGGAAGAGAGTGGGTGGCAGGAGTTTTCATCCTTAAAAACATATTTTAGATTTCTTAATTGTTAGACACTGAGGAGCTCTTTGACTAAGTGGAAAAGAAAAGATCTTACCTTCAGAGACAAGAATTTCTTCTTTAGTGTCAGTGGTTGGTTCACCCTGGAAGAGTTAGTGCTGCTTCTGCTGAGATGCCCTTAGGACCAGCATTGGACTAGGGGTGACCCCTCTAATGGTTCAGGACATTCCTGGCTGACTCCTCTAACCTTTCAAGACCTTTCTGGCTGAAGGTGCTGCTCTTGTCTGATCTCCCAGTTCAGTGCCTCCTGTTAAAATGAAACAAATCCATAAAATTCACCCCCAAATTGGAAAAGAGGGTTAAAAAAGGGGGGGCTTGGCCTTCAGAAAACTGGGTAGCCTTGCGTTTGCTTTGGCAGGGTGACTGCTGTGGGTGTCACCATTTCTCTGCCGTATTATGAAGTGACTAAGCCAAGCCATTTGTCCCCTGTCATTCACCTCTATTTTTCTTTCTTTGTGTTAGTTATTGTCAGCTCCTATGGGTATGTCAACTTCTATGAAAGTTCTATTCCAGTATGTATGTTAGAAAGCAGATTTTAAAAATAAATTTACATGTTTTGATTGATGCCCTGCTAACATATGTCTCTTAGGGTCAATGGACCTCTTGTGTAAGAGCTGTGACTTAGAGGACCTTTGCTTCCAGTGTTTGGGGTGCTCTTGATTTTGACCAAACAGTCAGTAACCAATGTTTCTGAGGCGGCTATTATGTACCAGGGATTGCTGCTGTGCAAACCGTGATGGTGCTCAGCCGGAGAAAGACAAAGAAATAAATGCGGACACAAATGATGTATAGAGGGTGATGGTGGAGTGAACTGACAGCAAGGAATGCCCTGGTCCTGTTTCCTACAAACACACTGGGTGTTCCCAGGAACTGGGAATTCCGTGGGAAGAAAGTATCAGTCTGGCCTTTGAGTGTCTACAGTCTAGCAAGAGAAATCTCTGTGCTGACCAAGAATGTAAGTAGACATTGTTCGCTGGGAAGGTGGTGCACACCTTAATCCCAGCACTCGAGAGGCAGAGGCAGGCGGATCTCTGTGAGTTTGAGGCCAGCCTGGTCTACAAAGTGAGTTCCAGGACAGTCAGTGCTGTTATGCAAAGAAACCCTTTAAAAACAAAAACATAAAAAGAAATGTCATAGAGAGTAGAGAAAGGGAGCACAGACAGGGGAGGACTCTTGCCTATACCAGCAAGAGTTAAGAAAGGCTTTCATAGGAAAGCTTTTCTTAGTGGTTCAATACGAATAAATGCTACCTATAGTCTTTTAAAGTCAATGAACAATTTTTAAAATTTTATTACCTTGTAAAGGATTAGATTTTATTGTGGCATTTCCAAACAAAAGTTTTGTTATTTCTCTCCCCCTCTTCTTTATGCCCCTCCTCCCTAGTGACCTCCCACCCCCAATAGTGTCATTTTTACATCACGTCACATTTGACCTTTGCTCTGCTCTCCACACTTCTTGTTTCCCTCTTGTGGTCGTCTGTCTAGTTTGATAGTCTGCAGCCACTCTTGCCTACATACAGACATTAAACGTTAGGATCCTCGCCCGAGAAAGAGTCATGTGACTCTTTCCATCCACTTTCTGGCAACGCCTATAATTTTTTTCTAAACAACTGGGTAAGTTGCATTGTGTACAGAAGCTGCTTTTCTGTATCCATCCGTCAGCTGATGGGCATGGTCATATCCTTGTTCGTGGGAAGAGTGTAGAGTAACATGGATGTACAAGGATCTGTGCTGGCTATCAACTCCTCTGTTCTGTTTGTTTTGTTTTTGAGACAGCATTTCACTCTGTAGCCTAGGCTGGACTAGAGCATGCAGTGATCCTTCTGTCTTGTGCCTCAAGTACTAGGATTATAGGTGTGAACCACTATATTTTGCTTTCTCTTAGAACTTTGGTTTTTTTTTCTAAAAATGATTGTGACCAATTTTGTGCCTCTATAACCTGCTATCTTTATTTTTAATGTTTCAAGCTTAGGCTTTGGACAGAGTGATTCTTTATCTGAGGATTTCTTTCCTTTCTACCAGCAGACAGATAATTATAGAAATATTTGTTTTTTTAAGCTCTTCAGGAGATCTCTTCACACCTCTCAGGCCAGAACTGCAAAGCCTGCCTGAAGTTAGGTGCTGCTCTAGGGCAGGAGGTTTGCCCTTCCAGAGCCCATGGCAGTGGGGGTGGGGAGCAAGGACTTGTGGGCAGAGATAACTGCCATTGTATTTAAAATTCTTGAGCTTCCGGTGACGATTAAGATATTCAACAAAGTAACTATGGGACAAGTTGAAGTCATTTAAAAATAAACTATTTATTAAATTCCTCTCAAAAACAATCTTGAACTTCCACACTTGGTGATTTTGCTCATCTGTAGGAAGAAGAAACATAGGATTGACTGACCGTTTGTCTCAACACATAGGGGAGGAAGGGTGGGGAGAGGAGGACCCACAGCTAGCTGAGTGGTGAGGTTGGAAGAGGCTTTTTATACACAGAGTTGTAAAGAACAGTAACGAGAAGTTCCAGAAGCTGTCTTCTGTAAGGGAACCCACTCATATTTGAGCTAAAGAGAGAAAAAGCATTGCTTTCAATGTCCCTTCTGGAGACTGTCCTAGCAGTCTTTAGAGGTGGGGAGAGAGCTTTGCAAGGGGTGTACAAGTGCACTGGCTGATCTCATGCCTGGGAAATGCGGATGTCCATGCTTACAGCACTGGAGTTCTTGATCAAATTTGGGGTCCTGGGGAAAGGGCTTTTACACAGCATAGTAGTTTGAGGGTTTTCATTTCTCCATGTGATTAGGGAGGGGCTGTATGTGGATTATCCTGAAGCTCTATCTATTCTTGCATTGACACTGTAGGAGTTCCAAGAATGTCCACTGAGCATCAGCCCCATCTCTAATTATAACACATATTGTTTTGTTTTTCTTATCTGTAAAGGCCAAAAGTAAAATCACTGAATTCATGAGTAGTGGTTCTTTTTTTTAAATGATGCAACACCCATCTTCAAACTTCCCACTCCTAAAAGCTCTATTTACCCTGTTATTTTCAAAAATGAGAAAAAACATATAAAATGTGTTGTAGTACCAGCCTTGGAAATATAATTCAGACCATGCCCAGAAATAGTGAGATTGCTACCGAAAAATGTCTTACTTGTAGTGCTATTTGCTTCATCCATTCATCTGTCTGTCTGTTCGTCCATCTATCCATCCATCTATCCAATAATCTTCCTGTCTATTCATTTATCTATCATCTATCTATAATCTGTCTATCATCTCTCTGATCTTTCTATCTATCTATCTATCTATCTATCTATCTATCATCTTATCTATGTATCTATCTACCTATCATCTATCTATCTATCTATCTATCTATCTATCTATCTATCTATCATCTATCTTTCTATCATCTATCTATCATTTATCTATCTTTCTATCATCTATCTATCTATCTATCTATCTATCTATCTATCTATCTATCATCTACTTATATTTGTGACACTTGATTTCACTTTGTCTAGGACTCACTATGTCCTACTATTAATCATTTTTCTTAGCTACTGCTCTAGTGCTGTGAAGAGATACCATCACCAAGGCAACATACAAAAGAAAGCATTTAATCGAGGGTTTGCTTATAGCTTCAGGGATTAGTCCATGATCACCATGGTGGGGAGTATGGCAGCAGGCAGGAAGGTATGGTGCTGAGGCAGAAGCTGAGTGCTCACATCCTGATCTACAGAGAATGAGAGCAAGACTGTGACAGGCATGGGCTTTTGAAACCTCAAGGCCCACCATATAGTGACACATCTCCTAATCCTTCCCCAAACAGTTCCACCAATAGGAACCAAGCATTCCTATAGATGAGTCTGTAGGGGCTATTCTCCACCACACAGTTTGGTTGTAAAATATTCCCCATGGGTTAATGCCTTGAATGTGGACCCCAGCTTGTGGGTCCACATTTGTAGGCTATTGGGTCTTTCGGAGAGTGGGCCCTGGCTGGTAAAAGTAGTCCCTTTGAAGTCTACAGCTCCCCCAGTTCTGGCTTGTCCTCAGTTCTGTGTGAACAGCTGCTCAGCCTCCTGCTTCTCTCACTAGGGACAGAGCCACTCCACCCACCCACCCCGACTGAATCCTTCTCAAACTCTGAGTCAGAAGGAACCCTCCTCTGAGTTGTTTCTGTCAACTCAGAAATGCGAAGTTAAGTGAAACACCTGCCAACTTCAGGAATATGCAGTAGACCAGCTTCTAAAATGAGACTTTTCCTTCATTTTTATCCTTGTGGAAGGTGGAATTGGGGTCCTGTCTGTGTCTTCTGAGCACATAACACACTCTGTACACATCCCAGCTGGCACTGGAAAAGCCTGCAGTTCTGCCTGTGGGCTCTCCTGAAATTTTGGGTCTACTGTATTCTGGCAGGATAGAAGGGTGGGGAGATTCATGTTCCCAGAAAGCAGCCCTGTTGTGTGACTTTTCCTGGGGAGAGATGAACGAATGTCTATTCACCTCATATAGGCAACAATAACATACCAAAAAAGTATTTCATCTCAAGTCTATGGGGTGAGTCAGTGAGTTTGTTGGGGTTACTCCCAAGAGTGTGGGTAATCAAAGGCAGCTGCATCACTGAAAAGCCCACCTTGGCATAGATAAGGACTCACTCATGAGAGCTCCATCCCTTGAGCTCCCTGCATGGCCTGCAGGAGGCTCCCTCATTATCTACCCCCAGCAGCCGGTCTAGACCTTAGGAAGGGGCCCAGGAGTTTAGTAATTTGCTGAGCTGTGTTGAGCTTCCAGAGTCTCATTGGTCACCTCAGTCTGCTGAGTCTCCATCCTCCCTCCAGAAGGGATGATTCAATTCTGAGGAAAGTTTGCAACCCAGGTAACCAGGGAGCAATGGGAGGTGGGGTAAGAGCAGCTCCCCAGCTCTCTGCTGTGAATCAGAACTCTGAGCATCACATTAGTTACTGGCTCTCAGCATTGCTCCCCAGAGGCAAGATACCAATTTTCACATTGGTAACTCTTGATGTGTGATTCCCTTCAGTATGCTATGAATACCATTGGTTAGTAAAGAAACTGCCTTAGGCCTGCTCAAGGCAGAATTTGGGTAGGTGGGGAAAACTAAGCTGAATGCTGAGAAAAAAAAAAAGGCAGAGTCAAAGAGAAGCCATATAGCGCCACCAGACCACCAGAGACAGACACTAGAACTTTACCCAGTAAGTCACGGGCTCATGGCAATATACAAATTAATAGAAATGGGTTAAGTTAATATGTAAGAGTTAGTCAATAAGAAGCTAGAGCTAATGGGCCAAGCAGTGATTTAATTAATTCAGTTTCTGTGTGATTATTTTGGGGCTGAGCAGCTGGGAACAAACAAGTGGCCTCCTACAACAAACTCTCTTGATAATGAACCCTGTAATGGCCTCCTCCCCTTCTCCAGCTCACCCTGTTTTTTTCTGTTTTTCTCTGTATTGACTGCTTGCACACAAATCCTTATCTCAGGACCTGCTTTCTGGAGAAAGAGCATGAAGAGTCCTCTAGAGCAGAGTAGAGCTTGGTTGTAATTTGCCTCATTCTTTTTCCTGAACATGCTGGAGTTTCAAGACTCTCTGGTTAAAAGTCTGGGGCAGATGGGTAGAGAAAGGAAGGAGTGGTTTGTGAATCTGATAATTTTATATGTCTCTTAAAAAAGTGATTTTTGTCACTTCAGCCTTCTCTGCCTTGCCTGGTACATCTTTATCATACTCAGGGGTCACAGAGGAGAAGAGGGCGGAGAGACTGTAGGAGCCAGAGGTGGTTGATGACTGCAGCCAAAGTGTGCAATGGGCACAATGGGGCAGCTATGCATATGAACTCACGGCAATTGAGAAAGCATGCACCGTGTCTATGTAAGCTTAAGCCAGACAAAATCCTAGCCTGGAGGGAGGAGGTGGGCACAAAGTCCTACCCCACCTGAAGAGCATTGATTGGCATTTGACAGCTACCAGGAATGGGAGAGTCTGCTTTTTCTAAGCATATGTTCCGCAGTAGGCTGGCCACACACCCAAGAGTATATGGGCAGTATGAATTAGACTCAATGGATTTTAAAATGTGAGAGCACAAACGTGGGTGGGTATGGAATGTGACAGATCTGAGAAGGGCTAGGGGAAGGGCACTGGATGTGATCAAAATGCAGTGGATGGAAATAGTAAAGAATTAAAAATATTTTTAAAAGAAATAGTGTAATATCTCCTCTCAGGAAAAAGCATGTGTCCACAACGTTTTTGTATTATATAATGCACTAAGTTGTTTTATTTTAAAAGCTATATGCTTATTGACTTTAATACCCTATTTAAATACTACAAATGCAATCGTTCCTCTATTGGGTATTGATTTGTATGGGAAAAATAGTGAAGAATGATAAATTCACTTTTTTCACTTTGTGGGATTCACCTGAGAAAAAGATGATTCAGCTAGTTTTTTAGAACTTTGTACGTATAAAAGTCAGGGTCCTGGCATTCAAGACCAAAAATTTTTTGCTTTTTTTTTTTCTCCTCAGTGAATGGTTGGGGATCTCAGCCTCATTTCCAGCTCTGCTGTAGGTTTTTTTTTTGTTTGTTTGTTTGTTTTTTTTGGTTTTTCAAGACAGGGTTTCTCTGTGGCTTTGGATCCTGTCCTGGAACTAGTTCTTGTAGACCAGGCTGGTCTCGAACTCACAAAGATCCGCCTGCCTCTGCCTCCCGAGTGCTGGGATTAAAGGTGTGCGCCACTACCGCCCAGCCTCTGCTGTAGTTTTACTATGAGGTTGACAAGGGTTCTAAATCTGCTTCCTAGGTACTCAGAAGGTTGGAAGTTACCTTCTCCACATTTGTGTTCCCAACCCACAGCATGGTGTCTGCCTTGCAGAAGACACTCTATAGACAGCAAGGTAACAGAAGTGTGGCATTTCCTACCTTTAGGTCTTTAGTAGTGGCTGTCTGGGACCTTGTACAGACCCTGAGGTCTCATGTCAGCAGCCTGCTCCTCAGCTTCTCTCTGCTGTCTATGTTTTGTACCTTAATGTCACTGAAGTCCCTGCCACGACCTGCTGCATGTTTGTGATAAGAGGTGCAGAGGTCTATACAGGATGAACTAGTATCCCAGTCCCACATGAGCTGGAATCAAGATTTAATTCTTACAGCTGATCTGAGCTAGTGGGAGCTCACTGACCCAGGACTGACAGCTGGGGAACCTGCATAGGACCGAACTAGGCCCTGTGAGTGTGGGTGACAGTTGTGTGGCTTGGGCAGTCTGTGGAGCCACTGGCAGTAGAACCAGTATTTATTCCTAGTGAATGAACTGGCTCTTTAGAGCCCATTTGCTCAGCCTAGATGTAGTGGGGAGGGCCTTGGTCCTGCCTCAAATGATGTGCTAGACTTTGTTGACTCCCCATGGGAGGCCTCACTCTCTCTGAACAGTGAATGGGGTGGGGTAGGGGGGATGGTAGGGGGAACAGGAGGAGGGAAGGGAGAGGGAACTGGAATTGGTATGTAAAATAAGATTGTTTTAAAAATAAAAATAAAAAAATTTAATTATTAAAAAAAGCAAATGTCATGTCATGTTTAGGCCACATGAAGATAACCCATTAAGTAATTCTGTCTTTTTATGTAGCCATGGGCATTAAAGATACTTTTTTTATGAGTTCTCAAAGGAAAGAAAAATATCAGCAATAAAATTCCAACTGTACCAGTTTCCCTACTCTAGAATTTTTCCTCTTTAAGTGTCTTTAGATTTTGACTTTTCTATTTTTTTAAATCAATGTACTAGCTAAAATTGATGCATCTCTGCCATTGCATTTTATGTTTCTATACTTAATAAAATTATATGTCATATTAAAGGAGATGAGAAACCATTAAAACAGGATGTTAACACTATCATGATACTTCTAGTCATAAAGTAAGAGAGCAATACTGTGGCCTTAAGGCCTTTAGAAGAGTCTAAGTTTTAAGAGGAAAAGAAATTAAGTCAAGTGAGTTAAGCTTCTGGCAGTTCCACCCCAGGTCTAGCAGTGACTTGTGGTCATTGCAAGGTCTGCTGTGGTTCTTAACTGCATCCATCAGGGCATAGATAGCTCACAGCAGTTGTAGAAGCACGGGGAGCAGGGTAGAGGTCACAGCACTGCCACAGATGTTGTCCAACACCTGCCTCAGCACGAGGAAAGCCCTGCCCCACCAACTCTTCATATGACTCAGCCCCATGTTGAGATCTTAGGTGGACACAACTGATTTAGTGTCCAAACTTAAGAGAGGCTGTGAGGTGTGTGTGTGTGTGTGTGTGTGTGTGTGTGTGTGTGTGTGTGTGTGTGTGTGTGTGGTGCAGGGCACCTGTCTGTGTTTGTCATCTGGAGAAGGTTGGGTTCTCAGCCCAGGGTTCTATCTCAATATAAGGAAGGTGTCTGAAGATGCAGGGCTGATGAAATGACAGGTAGGTGATGTGGGATTCCCCTCTTCATGCTGTGAATACTACTGGTTAATAAAGAAACTCTCTTTGGCCTGTGATAGGGTAGAGTAGAGCTAGGTGGGGAAGACTGAACTGAATGTTGGGAGAAAGAGAGAAGCCATGTACCCCCTCCAGAGACAGAGGCCAGAACTTTACCCAGTAAGCCACAGCCTCGTGGCAATACCCAGATTAATGGAAATGGGTTAATTTAAGATATATGTTAGCCAGAAATATGCTTAAGCTATTGGCCAAACAGTATTGCGAATAGTATGGTTTCTGTGTGATTATTTGGGGGCCCAGCATCTGGGAACAAACAAGGGAGCTCTCACAGCAGGTATGTGCTGCAGAGATGGCGGCAGGCAAATGGAGGTCTTCCTGTCTAAGAAAGGCATGGAGAGTACCTACCACCTTGTTAGATTGACGGGAAAGGGCTATCTTACTCTTCTTTGCTAAACAAAAATCCAAACTTTGTGTTTCATTAAGGTTAAAATCTGTTTCCTGTGATTTTGTCCTAAACAGGAACCATAGTTGCTTAGCACATTGCCTTCCTACTCTTGACATCAGATACTCTTTACCCTAGCATCGAGGACGTTTGTCTCAATTTGAGGATTTAAAAGTGTGTATTTATGTTCTATCCATGCACACATATCTTTCTATTTATTTTTTGCCTTCCCCAGTGCACACAGTTTTCATGTGCTGCCACATGTGGGAGGCATTTACCACTGTGTCCAGCATGGGTGTTGGTGGCTAAATCACAAAGGAAATGATCCTAGTTTTTTTAAGCTTGCTAGAAAGCTGTCTATTGCCCTGGGAGGTCTCTTTGAGACACTGGAGATGGGAATAGCCTCCAATGATAGCACGCAGGATCTGGGATGTTCAAGAGCCCTCTGGAGTGCTTTAAGACCTTTCTTCATCTAGACACAGAATATGTGGGTTTCTGCGCTTTGCTCTGCTCACCTTAGGAAGAGTGCAGGCCTTCTGCTCTGAGCCCTCCAGAATTCCCACGTGTAGCTCCCTCCCTGGGCCTGGCCTTCAGCATCTCAAACGCTGCTTTCAAGGGCTCAGAAACACTTTGTTTCCTATCTGTTTCCTGACCCTTGCACTGGCATGGTCCAGAGAAGCTCTTTCTCTTCTGAGGCTAGGGACAGTGCTCACCCTCTGGCTAAAAGTTCCTCCAGAGTCTTGTGTTTCAGGCTTGTCTTGTCTCCTGGAGACCAATGGGCCAGAAGTCTGAGTTATAGTTTTGTAGTGTTTGCTTGGCACTCTCTGCTTCTGGCTGAACATGGAGGTCATGAGAGAACACGCAGACATTTGGTGGAGAATAGAGCAGGGTTAATCTCTCGGTTATGTTATCTGTCTCATTTATGGAAACAGTGGACTGATTTCAAAGGAAGCAAATTGGTGACAGTTATCCCAAATTTCAAAAATCCCTTTATGAAGTTTGTCAGTTTACTACAAACTAGAAAGCAGCATGCCACTCGGGCAGGAGAGGAGGCCGTTGGCAAAAGTGAGATGGGTCTCCAGGGACAGCGCTTTTCTCTGCTGTCACGAAGTTCCTCCCAAACAGTCAGGGCTGTGATAAAATAAGTATCTGTCATGTTGTTTAGGAAGGGCTGACAGGCTGAGCCACTGAGCAAGTGATTAGCTGCCCTTGACTTGGCAAGCTCCCGTGCGTCTTCAGTGGAAATGGTTCTCACATTGACCTGCCATCAAAGTTCCCTCTGTTGACCCAGTGACTCAGTTCTAGGCAAGGAAGGAAGGATGTGTCCGTGTCCCCTAGCGACGATGTGGTATATACTGCCTATCATAATAGTCCCAGCTTCTTCTGCTAAGCTAGGGACAAATACAGTCTTATGTTTTCTCATTGGGTGATCAGGCAGGGCGTGGGCAAAATCCCATGGAAAATCCCATGCTTCTTTGCATAGTAGCTAGTGTCTGTAAAGTAAACATGTTCAAGCTGTTTCTAGTACCTGCTCCTTTGCAGCAAGAGAACACTGCAAGTCTGTGTCAGGCTTTTATGCTGTCATGCTTAACCACTGTGACTTTTACCTGCCTACCAGCTGGGGCATGAAGATTACTGAAAGCTCTATGAAGATGTCATTAAACGGCCTGCTGCGGCTCTATACCCTTCAAAAGCCAGAGAAGAAAATGTGTCTTCATATGTCACTTTTGTTTCTTTGGGGCATATTAACAGTCTGAGGCACCGCTTCTAAAAACAGGACTATCCCCACTCCCTGTAAAAGTCTTATTATAAGAGTTTTTTTTTTTTTTTTTTTTTTTTTAGTACAATGTTAGTTACCCACCATGCATTTCTGCAGAATCTACTTCATTATCAAGGAAGGGGTCTGATAGGCTCTTTAGCATCTAAAGAAACTGATGTGAGTGCACCTGCTAGGGAAAAGAAGCAAATATATAAATGATTTTTAAAATTACAATACACAGAAAGGCTCCTGTAAAATGGAGGAGGCGGCCAAAGCCTGCGCATCTCTGGGCGAGGGCCCATACCTGCCACACTCCATGTGTTCTTTGTAGGAACTGACAGTTCCATCTTGGTTTTCTTTGGAAATGGGATGAGTTTTAAATTAATGGACTACGGAAAGCCTTTAAAATGAACATGCTAACATGCTTGCATTTAAGAAAATTGTATTCTCAATGATGTTCATCTCAGCATTGAAGCATTTCCTTTCTTTTGGAGAAGAAAAATGTGACTTTTTTTTATTGGTCGAGCAGAAAAGTCAAATATTAATCCTCTAACACCAGAAGGTGAAGTCAATTTTCAAGTTTTCATATTCACATTCTCAACTTGCAGGACAGAGTTTCTGACTTAGAATTGTTATTTCTTGTGTGTGTGTGTGTGTGTGTGTGTGGTACGTGTGTGTATCCATGTATTTGTGTGTCTGTCCATCAATGCAATGTAAGGAGGCCAGAGGTTGAACAAGACATGTTCTGTTTAATCACTTCTCTACCTTAGTTTTTGAGATATGGCTTCTCCCTCAACATAGAATTCACTGATTGGCTAGACGGGCTGACTAGCAAGCCCCCATGGATCCCTTTGTCTGCCATACTCAGTTATACCTGATATTTGGGGGTCCAAATTCAGGTCCTCATGCTTGTGCGGCTGATGCTGAAGCATCTCCTTGCCACTGAAAACATAACCCGTAGAGTGTCACTTGGCTGTGCACACTAGTGTGCTGACTGCAATTGACTGAGTATTAAGGTCTAGCGTTGCCCAAGGCGATTGCTGTTCTTTTACAGTAATACGGCTGGAGGGAAGGGCTTGTCCCAGCTAATGAAAAGTTTGGAGCACTCCGTAAAGACTGGAAAGGGCCCTCTTATTCAGGGTAATCGAAGCTGGTATTTGCCTGGGTCAAAGAAACAATTAGCAAATTGGGATGACATCCATTGGAAGAAAAATTTATTATGTATTGCCAAAATCTAAAATCCTTTGGTTAGATTCTCCTTCATCTTTTCTCAGAGCACACCCATGTATATCTAGTTTTCCAGGTTTAGCTTTTACTGGGTAGACTGAGAATTTAGAAATCTGACTTCAGATTACAGTTTTACAAGTTTGCCCCATTAAGAACTGACCTCAGGCGGGGTGTGGTGGCGCACACCTTTAATCCCAGCACTCGGGAGGCAGAGGCAGGCGGATCTTTGTGAGTT
>JAQHUG010000001.1:8920815-8942450 GCA_028555095.1 Dicrostonyx torquatus
GCTGCTATGAGCTTAGTTGAGCACATGTCCTTGTGGCACGATTGAGCATCCTCTGGATATATACCCAAAAGTGGTATTGCTGGGTCTTGAGGAAGGTTGTTTCCTAATTTTCTGAGAAATTACCATAATGATATCCAAACAGGCTCTACCAGCTTGCACCCCCACCAGCAATGCAGGAGTGTTCCCTTTACCCTACATCATCTCCCAGGATAGAAATTCTTACTATCTCAATCAATGTTTTCAGTTAAAACTTTGTCTTCTTAAATCCTGCTAGCAATAAAGCATGGTGTGCCAAGGACAGTTAGGTTAGAATAAATAAATATCGCACATTCTCTCTGACATTCAGTTGTAGAGGGAATAGGTGTGGAAGTCAGACTTTGGAACACTATGGTACTGACCAGGATAGGAAGCAGGCCTAGGGCATCAGTATCCTAGCAGGCAGAACTAGACCTTTGAGCGGCCGATCACCTGGCCACAGTAAGGGGCTCTGTACTATTTGCTCAGATTTTTTAAATGTACTTTTCAACTCTTAATGTCTTCCTTTTCTTCACTTTTCTTTTCTCTGTTCTTTCTTCCTTTCTTTTTCTTTTTTCTTTTTTTGACTGCAGAAAGGTACTCAAGGAAATCTCTATTGGAGAATTAAACCCGAATGATACTGTTCAGGCCAATGTGGAAGCCCAGCTCCTTTCCAAGCTAAATCATCCAGCCATCGTCAAGTTTCATGCAAGCTTCGTGGAGCAGGATAATTTTTGCATTATCACAGAATACTGTGAGGTGAGACTCTCCTCTCTTATAAATACTTGTAAAAATCT
This sequence comes from Dicrostonyx torquatus, assembly GCA_028555095.1. Classification (NCBI taxonomy): domain Eukaryota; kingdom Metazoa; phylum Chordata; class Mammalia; order Rodentia; family Cricetidae; genus Dicrostonyx; species Dicrostonyx torquatus. The sequence goes on from JAQHUG010000001.1 coordinate 8,921,628, forward strand.
GTTGCATGGTAAAAATTTTTATATAAAGAGATATCTTAAAAGTTTTATTATCAAACAGCAAGTTGAATTCTAAAGGCCTGGTGTCTCATGTCTTGTGGCTAAGAATAATCTCTAAGTATTTGACAAATGTTGTGGAATAGAATAATTGTTTAACTAGTAAAGGTGTGTTGATTTTGTTTATGTCACATTTGTTCAGCTATGTAAAGATGCGTAGCTGTTTCACCTTGCCTGCCTAAGGCACCTGATAGGTCTAATTGGTCTCATAAAGAGCTGAATGGCCAATAGTTAGACAGAGGAGGGATAGGTGGTACTGGTGGGCAGAAAGAAAAGGGAGCCAGCCAACTAGTGGCCAGCCAGCCAGGGTCCAGACAGACAAACATGGAGGAAGCAGGAATGCAGAATGGACAGTTCTAAGATGAGGTAAACGAGCCTTAGGGAAGGACATAGGTTCATAGAAATGAGTTAATTTAGGTTAAAACATTCTAGCTAGAAATAAGCCTATGCTAAGGTGAAGCGTCCATAATTAATAATAATTCTCTGTGTCATGGTTGGGGAAAGGTTGCCCAAACCTCCTATGGTAGTATAACGAATACTTAGCTGGACATCTAGACTCTTAGCCAAGGCTTGGATACAGTGGAGGCATAGCTCACAGTTTGATTTCCAGTTCTGTTGTTTGATATTTGAAGATTTGACTTATGTCTCATTTCTCTCTATTTGTTGACTTGTGAATTGTGGCATAGTATTTGCAGTTTTCTCTGCTGTGCTCTGTTCTCTTGAAGTAACAGCTTTGTGCTTTACTGAGTCTGAAATGAACATGAAGTTTAGAAAGATGAGAGAGGAGAAGATGGACAATATGAATTGTGGATCTTTGTGTTTACAACTCAGAGGTTAGGTGTAGGGTGGGTGACTGGGGTTGTGTCAGGCAGAGCGTAAAAGAAGATGCCATGCTTAAAATTATGCCCAGATGCTCTTTGAGCTAGGCTATCCAAATACTTCTTAGGAGGATTTGAAACCATGGAAAAGGGAATCAGTCAGCTCAGCACTTGGGTGGCCCTGGAACCCTAGAGAAATTATGTTGGGAAGAAAGAAGTATCTTTTTGGAACAGAAGGCAAGCAGGCTTGGCTCTGAGAATTTGGACAAGCATATGGAAGCTGAGGGTGCCCTGTGTTTGAGCAGCAGAAGGAAGAGTAGAGACTGTACCCAACCCACTTGTGTTGCTTCCCATTTGCTGCTGAATGAACCACTAAGAAACCAGTAGTCACATTCCTCTGAATGAACTGGGAGTAATCTAAACCTTAGCCTTCCACTTTCAATTACTCTCCTGGTTTGCTCCTTCTCTGCTTGGAGGACGTAGGGAGGGAGAGGCAGAGATATAGACAGACAGACATTCAGACAGACACACACACACACAGGAGTAGTACTGATGAACACCAGTTACTTAGCTATGTAACTTCTTTACCTAATGGATTGTTAAGAAAATCAGTAAGATGATGAGGAGTGTAGGGTGGTAGCAGTGAATAATTGAATAGCCGCTCTGGAAAATGTGTTTCTAGGGCTAGAGAGATGGCTCAGATGTTAAGAGCTGCCTGCTCTTCCAAAGGTCCTGCGTTCAATTCTCAGCACCCATCACAACCATCTGTAATGAGGTCTGGTGCCCTCTTCTGGCCTGCAGGCATATACACAGACAGAATATTGTATACATAATAAATAAATAAATATTTAAAAAATGTGTTTCTAATGTAGCTATGTTATAATTTACCTGTTATTATTTAATGTAGTTGCTAAACTTTTCTTTCAGAAAAAACAATTGACTATTACTACATATGATGATTGTCTTTCCTCACTGTTGATTTTGGCACATTTATTTGTTTGTAAGATGTTATATTGTCTCTGCAATTCAGGCTGTTCCTAAATTCACTGTGTCGTCATAGTTGGCCTTGAACTCCTGATTCCTGTGCTTTCATCTCCCAAGAAATGAGATTGTAAGTGTTTGGTCACCACACCTAGGGGCATATAGAGTTTTTCTAAAGACACTTTGCTCCTCTTAAAACACCTTCAACTGAAGTCAGCAGTGCTCAGTAGAAGGTTCTGGGAAATTGAAGTGGCCTGTGCTTGTACCTCTGCCATGGTCACCTCTAGTCACACTGGCTTTTTGTCTTTGAAATTAAGGAATTTGATGTAAACAAAATTTATTGTTTAATTTTAATTAACTTAAAATGAAGTGGCCTGTGCAGCTAGTGGCTGCCATGGGTGACAGGTATAGATGACATGGTCTAACTTTCTTTTCCCATGCTAATTTTGATTTTTTAAAAAATTGACTGTAATTCTGAGCTTTCAGACAGGTTGTGAGACTACTCGCATCTCCTGCATCCCTTTTCCCCAGACTTCCCAGTTTTCTTGTTCTCCACATTCCACGTTTGCTTCATTATTTCTTTTTTCCATGTATCCACACTCTACCTCTGTCCTGAACCACTTGAGAATAAACATGTTGTAGTTTGCATCTTTAACTGCTTGCACATCTCGCAGAAACCCATGTGATATAGAGGCTTAGCTGCCAGCATCTTTACTGGATAGTGTCGGAGACTCTAGAAAGTGGGACGTTAGGAGAAGGTTAGGCTACTGGCATCATTCCTTTAAAGATGGCGTCGGAATGCAAGCCTCCTTCTTACTCTTTCCTCCCAGCTGCTAGGGCATGAGTAGCTTCTCTCAGCCACATGCGTCCCACTTTAACAATCTGTCTCATTAGCCCCCAAAGCAACTGCTGACTGGAACCTCTGAACCAAGAGTTAAAATAAATCTTTCCTGCTTTTGAGTTGATTTTCTCAGGGATTTTATCACAGCTGTCATAGCCTCAACGGGCTCTTGAGTTCCAGGGTAGGGATGTGTGGATTAGAAGTGTTAGGCAGGAGGAACAGAGACACAGGATAGTACTGGGAGGGCAACCTAGGGAATTCAGAATCCTGAATATGCCCACATTTATTTTCCATATGCTTACACGCTCCAATCCAAAAATGGGGAAGGAGGCAAAAGACTGCTTTAACACGACACAAAGGACAAACAGAACACTTACTTGCCTCAATATTTGAGTTAAGCATTCTGATGTTTTAGGCAGGACATGTAGCTACTAACCTTAGATCAAGTATACTGTAGGCAGCCACTTCCTGGGTCAAACCTTCTATCTTAAAAATGAAGGAGCAGGGATAGGCTTAAATTCTCTGACCTTTGGTCAAGGTGGAGTGGATCTACCTCTATAGGCCATCTTAATATCCAAAACACCTAGAGTAACCACACCCTAGGTCAGGATATCTTGTTTGTAGCCAGACCTTAAGTCAGAATTCTTGTCAATAACTTTGAAAGAGCAAAAGTAGTCTTAAGATTTCTGACCTTCAGTCAAAGGTGGAGTGGACCCACTTCTATGGGCTCCCCCCCCCCACAGCAACAGAAAGCTAACGAATACAGAGTTCCAGTCCTAATTTTGTCCAAATAGCTACTGTATTTTTTTTCATTATAGACATGTTTTTAATGTTGTGGTAAGCATAAAATATTATAATAAGACAGGAAATTTTAAATAATATCATTGCAATGAGTAACATTTTATTTTTACTTTTAATGGTCTCTCTCTGTGTGTGTGCTGTGTGTGTGTGTATGTGTGTGTGTGTGTATGTATGTGTGTGTGCAGCCCTATGCCCATCTATGTGTCTATGACCACTGGCACTAGAAAAGGTTATCAGATGCCATGGAGCATACATTTCAGGTACTTGTAGACTAACAGACTTGAATGATAGGGACCCAGCTCAGGTCCTCTGCAAAAGTCTTCTTAAACCTAAGACATATATCTAGCCTTTGGCAATTCATTCTTTCTTTCTTTTCTTCTTTCTTTCTTTTTCTTTTTCTTTTTGTGGTTCAAACCAGATGGCACTTTTCTCTTTACAGAGTCTTTTTGGTTTTGGAGTTTAATAAAGGTTTCTTTATTAAGGGGTTAGACTCACAGATCAGCAGTCCTCTGCATGAGCTGGGAACAAGAACCAAATCCAGCAGCCAAGGGGCCATGCACGTTTTTACATCTGGATACATAGTACATGTGACCACGTGCAGAGTGGGCCAATATCTTAAAGGCTATTGGCTGAAGGAGCTCCCACAGCACTTCCCCCTTTTGTGTAAATAAAAGAGAAGCCTAATACAAAACCATATACAATAAGAACAAATATCAAGTATAAAAATTAGAATTACAACCAGCATAAACAATATCAAGCAAGAAACATATACTAAATGTTTCAATAGTTATCCTAACCTAAGGAGTCTATGTCTTGTATTAGAAATGGTTTGACTACGTCATGAGAAGAAAGTAACTCTGACTATCTAGTCTTCAACCCCACTGAAGACCTGAGGAGGGAAATAATATTACTTATATAGACAGGAGGTGCAATCAAGCAACTTCCAAAAGATGTAATAAATGACAGAGACAATTGGCTACCTGGACAATCACCCAAAGTCTCATTTGCAATGTTGGGGCAGTCAGCTTTGGCTAAGGCCTAGAGTAACTGACAGACTATTTTCAGAGGCAGGAAAATTTTCAAAACCATCTTAACCTGTCTTGGCAATATTTGGCAATCTTTTTTTCTTATATCCTACTTTTCCAATCTGGACACAGTGCATTTTTTTTCAGTGTTGAGGCATGGACAGTTCTTTGCCCAAAGGCCAGTTTTGCCAAGAAGAAAGCAAGCTCCATGTGGAGTGTCTTTGGTGCCCAACATTCTCTCGGGATTAGATTGGTGCTGCCAGGAGCAATCGTGTCTCACGTCAACAGAACCCTAAGTATTTAAATGCCATATTCTACAGTTCTTTGAAGTTTTGAATATTACCTATCTATGCGGAATACAATCTCTATGTATCTAAAGAACCTGGTTAGTCTAACTATAAGTATCACAAACATGGATGACTATTGACCTATAATTCTTTATACCTATGTTGCTTAAAGGCTAAGGCTTCATATTAAAACATCTAAGGTAAAGGACCTTCTCTTTCATAGCAACTGTTAAGGGCATAAAAACTCAAGAAATTAGCATGGAACCAATGAGAGCATGTAAGCCACTGTAATTCTCAAGCAGAAAATCCCATCTGCAGAACCAGCCCCACTTGGTGGAAATACAGAGTCCTGGCCAGAAGCCCAGCTATACTGAATCAGACTTCGTGGGGGTGGGGTTCAGCCATCTGTGTTTTGACAAGCTCACCAGGTGAGTCTGAAACAAACTGAAGTTTGAGAGCCACCCATCTAATTCACAATCTATATTCAAATTTGCTCATTTGTTCCAATTATGTCCTTAGAAAGGGCATTTCTATAAAAACGGCTTTTGTTGTGCAGGATCCAATGCAGGATCATCTGCGTTAATTTTTAAATGATGGTTGGTTTCCATGGACTGAGCTGCTCTCCTGGGAAGGAATGTTGCCATGGTGATGGCTGCCAGCTGCACTACACAGCTGCTGGGCGTCCAGGGGTCTGTGGATCTTGAGCCATCGGGCTGCCTCTTCTCAGGCTCCTGAGAAATGATGTGCGCATGTTTCTCGTTAACAGAGATATTTCTCATCTTCAGATGCAAAGCTACTCTTAGCTTGATCAGGCCTGATATTTTTTTTTAATTGAGGTAAAATTATTGATATAGGAAATGGCAGATAACTAAAACTAAACCTTGGCCGCATAAAAATGTTATCACGTTTCAGTAGCTGATCTTTCTATGTCCATGTTTCCTCTTGTGAAATTTAATTTGGGACCTTTCAAGTCTGTCATGTATTCATTCATCTCTGATCTGTCTATGTCTGCTGCTCAACCCACTGGGCACCTCAGATTATGTGTGTGAAAATACAAGCTGCCAGGGGCTGAGAAGATGACTCAGTCAGTAAAGGACCTGCTGCGCAAGAATTGAGTATCACAGTTTAGATCCCCAGAACCCATGTAAAATCTAATATGGTGGCATGTATCTATAACCTTAGCACTGGCGAGGTGGGGACAGGTGGATGCCCAGAGCTGGCCAGTGTAATCAGTGAGCTCCAGGCTCAGTGACAGACTGTCTCAAAACATGAGGTGGGAGTGATAGAAGACAAATGCCTGTCCATAAACATGTACACACACGCAAGCACACATGCATGTACGTGTGCATACACATGTACATACATACACAAGCACATATACACACTACATATGCACTTAATAAATACATAAGCAAAGCATCCACCAATTTGTATTGAGGTGCTATAATCTCAGGATGAAGGATCAAAAGCAGGAAGCTCACAAATTCGAGGCCAGCCTGAGCTGCAGAACCAGGTACTGCCTGATAGCTCCAAAGCTACCAAAGCGGCCGAATTTTGGACCCTGGTGTCTTCTGTTCCCCTCCACACAAGAAGGAAATGGAGCTATGTGCCCTCTCCTTCCTGTCCTTCCTCCACAGTCTCATACCTCTCATCTTAGCCATGACTTTTCTAACACTTTGTCTTCTAGCCCCACACCTTCAGGTTCTATCCAGGTTCCTGGGCCCCTTAACCTCTCCCTCTTCTCTCACAACCAGAAGCTTCCTTTCATAAGGAAGGCTCTCCTCTCACGTGTATAGTGAAAATGCAGGGAGGAGCGGGGAGTCATTGACTGGAAGCCATTTGTTTCTCTGTGTAACAGTCCTGCCTGTCCCGGAACTTGCTTTACAGACCGGGCTGGTCTCAAACTCACAGAGATCCACCTGCCTCTGCCTCTGGAGCACTGGGATTAAAGGCGTGCACCATCACCACCTGGCTTCAGACATTTCTTTTTAAAACATTTCTTTTAGCTTGTGTCAGTCATACAAAGTAATGGGTTTCATTGTGACATATTCATGAGCACTTGCAATGTCCTGTGTTTGCATTCATTCCCACCCCTCCCCCTCTCAGATCCCCTTTACTTGATCCCTTTCCTCTCTCCCACCAGTTTCCTTTCTACTTTCCTGGATGTTTGTTTCTTAGCTGATTCTTTACCATTTGCTCTGAGCTCCTGCTTTACTTCCATCAAACACTGATGATGAAAGAGAAAATGCTGGCTATATCCACCTGACACACATGTCAAACACGGTTTTGTCCTATTCCTGGGCACTTCTAACAGTGTACTGCACCAGAGCCCTTTGTCATACCACCTGCAGTTCTTCCGTGTGAGTGAGGACAAGGCATTCCAAGACACCTAGGCATTCGGGTAGTAGATGCCGCAGGTTTGAGCTCATCCATCTCCAGGAGAGCCGGCAGTGGTGGGAGGACATGTGCTCTCAGCAAAGAGTGGGAAGAGTTGGCCTGCTCTGCGTCTGGTTTGCTGTCGGGAGCAACTTCAGCGGCTATGCCAGTGTTGTGGCAGAACGGTCACTCCAGCCCTGGGCTGTGCATTAGACTCACCAGGAGGACTTTCAGAATTGCCTGGGCCTGAGTCCCACCTCTGCAAACCTCACTTATTTGGCCAGGCTATTACAACCTGGCAACAGGATTTTCTGAAAGCTCTCTGAGTGATGTTAATGGACGGCCAGGGTTAGAACAGGGTCGGGGGGTGGGGAGAACAGTTAGTATGGAAATAGATAATAAAGTAATTAAAAAAAAGTAGTATTTAAAGACCAGTGAGCCAGGTGAGGCCGAGACTTGAGACCCGGGGAGTCTGGCCCTGCCTGTGGGTGTAGCTGATGACCAGGTCTGTGTGTCATCAAGCTCACCAGCTCCTGCTCCTTGTTCCCTGAACAGCGGCTGCAGTCCAGCTTTCCACAGACATCGCCGTGGAAAGAAAAAATATGGTTCCTAAGCCACACAAGCTCCTTATCACCGTGGTAGTTTCAGTCCTCATGCCTACAGCTTCCCAGGAGCCATTCCTGAGCATCAGCTCTGTGACATGTGTAGTTCTCAGATACATTTGGGGTAACAGAGATGACGCGGTAACTGTCTTGTTTTTCCAGTGCTGGGGACTGGGAAACTCCAGTCCCATGACAATATTGAGTCTGTCTGGCATGTCAAATGAGACATTTCTGTCACTGGCTAAAATATATGGTGCTACAAGAAAGATGGTTACAAGTAGCTTGGGACTGTGGGAACTCTGGCTAGGCTGGCTTTTTATGTTTAAACTTGAAGTGTGGGAAAGATTCTGGCAAGTAGAGTTGGGCCACGGAAGTTAAAGGAAACAGCACAGAGGTAGAAAAGAGGGAGATGATACTTAGTAACCAAATACTTCAGCTTTGATTACAATGTGTTTGCAGCTGATGGCAGCCCCTAGGTTAACCACTAAGATGTCACAGCACAGCGGTGAAAACCTGCACATTATTATTATTGAATTGTGTTTCCCTGGTGGCATCTATATCAATGACAGTTTCCCTTTGCTGCCTCTGTTTTGTTTTGTTTTGAATATACCCATAACCACTGTAACACGTTTGAGGAGTGCTAACGAGTTCTTTTGTTGCTGTTGAGAGACCTCAGAATGTTCTGGTCTGATGATTGCTTGTGAGCTGGCTGAGGTCCCCTAGTCTTCACATCCTGCCATAGCAAAGATGCTTTGCTGTTGGGGCTCAGTGTGGGGGCTGCAGGATGCTGACCTATCTTACTCTAGACAGTACTAATCTATATCACTTTGCTAAGATTCTGTCTTCTGGCTTTCTCTGTTGTCAAGTTACTGTTTTCCCCTCATAGCTGAGGACTATCTGGGGGACGATACATTGAGATTAGACCAGTGCTCTGTGGCTTCTCAAGGCCTCACCCTGAGTTTAGCATCTTCCAGATACAAATACAAATAGTGGAAGTCATGCAGCGACTTTATTTGCTGTTTGCTTGGTTGCAGTTATGTATTTCTTTTGTTTAGCTGGGATTCTCCTTCTGGAAAAGCTGTTTCCTCTCACTAGTCATGCTTTTAGTCAATTATTTCTTTGTGTCAGTATGGACTGGTGGATATGTTTTATATTCTTTGGGGTATATTCCAATGCTAGTGCTATCAATTTTGTGATTCATAGTGTTCGAACACTATGGATCTTGGGTGCTACTGTGTCTTTTTTAAACATTTTTCCTTTTGTTTATGAGAGGGAATAAAATTCCCTTTGAGATTCCGTTTCACTATGTAGTCCAGGACGGTCTAGAACTAACAATCTCTCAGCCTTAGCTCCCAAATTCGTGGATTGTAGTCATGGTACAGCCATGTACCACTATGTCTGGCCTAAAAGTGAAATTTTTTAGTAAAAAAATTAACCTAGCATGCACAATATTAGCCTTAATCTTTGTCTCTTCAGAAAAGAGTTATTTTTATTGATTCTTTCTTCTTTCTTCTTCCCACCTCCCTGAGCTCTTTTATAGCCTCCCTGAGCTCTTTTATATCATCCTTTCATAGCTTCTTTGTGCTTTGATGTCATGAGTTTTCATTTGTGATGTTCTTCCACTTCAAATTTTTGTGATTTCTTTTCTAATTAGAAGTGAATTTTTAAGATATTTATTTGTGTATCTTTATCTGTGTGTTTATACACGTACCTCTGTGTGGAGAAGAAAGTATTGGGTTTCCTCTAACTCTCTACCTATTACTTTGAGGCAGGATCTATTTCTATACCGGGAGCTTGTATTGTCTTAGTCAGATTAGAAACTAGTAATCCCAGAAATTCTACTGACTGTACATATTGTAGTGTAATGGTTATTTGTTGTTTCCTCTCAGTGGAAGACTAGACTAGACGCTACTGCTCATAATCCTGGAGTTTCTTTAGGAACCATCACCTTCCACGATCTTCTGTTTGCAGGAGGACATTCTTAAATGTTTATCATTTTGCTGTTGATTGTTGTATGAGGCTGCTCATTTATTTCCTGGCTGCTGAGACCTGAACAAAATCACACAGAAACTATTAATTACAACACTGTTTAACCTGTTAGCTCAGGCTTCTTATTAACTAACTCTTACATCTTAGATTAACCCATTTCTATTAATCTGTTTCACCATGAGGTTGTGGCCTACCTGTAAGTGTCCCATGGAGGTTTCCTACTCCTTTAGCAGTTACATGGCATCTCCTTGACTCCACCTACTTTCTGTCTATATTTCTGTTTAGATTTCCCACCTGGCTTTGCTCTGCTAAGCCATTGGCCAAAACAGCTTTATTCATTAACCAATTGTAATAAGACATTCATAGTATCCAGAGGGAAATCCCACATCATCTCCCCTTTTTTGTTTAAATAAAAAGGAAGGTTTTAACTTTAACATAGTAAAATTACATGTAACAAAACAGGTTCAAGCAAGAGCTACAGTTACAATATTAAGTCTATTTGTATCTGGCAAAGTTAAAGAAAATATACTATCATCTATTTTATCTTTGTGAGCCTAAAATTTTATAACTAATTTATCTTTTATCATAACTAAGGGAAACTATAACTATCTGTCTTCAACTCTTCAAAGACCCCAGAAGCCCACATCAGTCAATTGACAGTTACTACTCATGGTGTGAGCTCACATCAGACATCCATTCATTGTACACACACTGGAGTCTCTCAAACAGGGTGATGAATTGGTGGGTAAAACACTGACCATGCCAAGGTGAGGACCTGAGTTTGCAGCCACAGCACCTGTGTAAATGCCAGGTGGCTGCTGTGACCTGCCTGTAATTCCAGTGTTCAGAAATCAGATCCCTGGAGCAAGCTTGTAGTCTGACTATCGGTGAACTTGGGGTTCAATTCAGAGGTCTTATCTCAGTGATCAAGTGGCATGCTCTAAAGGAAGACTTTTTTAGATAGGGTTTCTCTGTAGCTTTGCAGCCTATCCTGGAACTAACTCTTGTAGACCAGGCTGGCCTCAAACTCACAGAGACCTGCCTGTCTCTGCCTCCTGAGTGCTGGGATTAAAGGCATGCACTACCACTACTCAGCCTTAAAGGAAGATTCTTGATGTCATCTTGGAACTCCACATGGCCACACATACATATATGCACATAACCCCAACTTGTGTCCACATACCTATTAACACATACAATCCACACATACAAAAATAAAACACACATTCCTTGGTCTTATCCTGCTCTACAGAGTCAGAGGGAACATTTTAAACAAGCAACTTGAAGGATTCTGTTATATGCTGAACTTTGAGGTGTATCAGACAAATGGGTTTTTTTGAAGATATGATAGCTTCAAAGAAACAATATTATGAGATATCAACTCAATGAATTAATAATGAACAGACTTATCATTTTAAAGTGGAGAAGTAAGGCAGACGGAAGCTCCATGCTTCTCCTAGCCTTGAAGAGATCCTTTTGTCCTGTCTGTTCTTTGAACACTTCTATTGTACTTGGATGGGCTCTGAGAATGTTCTTTTTGATCTTTTGAAGTAGTTGAAAGCCTTAAAAGTGGATTGGGGATTTGAACTTGTTGCTGGCAATCAAAGATGGTGTTTAGAACACTGTGGTTGAGTTCTCTTCACTCCTTCAAGGTTTCAAGGTTTCAAAATCAGTCTGATGTTGGCAAATTGGGATGGGGTGTGAAGGGACACCATGATCTACTAAGTGATAGTTGGGGTTATAGATTTTCAAGACCTTAGAAGTTCACATCAAGGCTTTTTGTGTGACTTTGAGAGGTGACATTAGTGACAGAGGGCATCTTTCTGACTGTAGGATCAAGGAAGGGCAAATTAATATTGGCTCAAGTTTAAGTGCCTTCTCTCTTTTTTTCTTTTTCCTTTTCTTAAATTGATTTTTATTGAGCTCTACATTCTCTTTTTATTTAAGTTTTAGAGAGAAAAGTTATCATTAAACATTTCTCAAAGACAAAGTTGAGAAAACAAAACTTAGGGTATGTAATAAGAGCATGAGACAATTTATTAAATGAATTGGATTTTACTTAGATGGCAAGTTTAGAAAAAGAAGTAAATTCTTCCCACATTGCTGAGTTGAAATCAGATGGTTTCACAGAAGTTGTCTTTCTTTCTTTGTGATACAAAAGCATAAGTGTTGTCTTAATCTGTGAATGATTTGCCTACCTCATCCACATCCTCAGGAGATAATATACAGAGTGCTTATCAAAGAACATGACGAATGCAAAACAATAGGGTTTTTTTTCTCAGAGAGAAATTTAGGAAAATAAAAATCAAGGGATGGAGGGTAACTTTTTTTGCTTTTTTGAAACAGGGTTTCTCTATGTAGCTTTGGCTGTCCTGGAATCCGCTCTGTAGATCAGGTTGGCCTCGAACTCACTGAGTTCTGCCTGCCTCTGCCTACCGAATACTGGGATTAAAGGTGTGTACCACCACTTCCTGGCAATTTAATGGAGGGTAATTTAAGATCATGTCTTGGGCTTAGGTTTTTGGTGTCTTGTCTTCATGCTGATTCACAGTCTCTTGGTTAAGTCTGTAGTAAGAACTGATAACATTTTTTTTTTTTTTGATTCTACCCAGAGAATGAAGGGATGCTTGCAAAGCTCCTTCTAGAATTTCACTTTCAGGCCTATTACTTCAGGGCTTGTTTTTCCAATTTATTCCTCAATAATACAAATACATCTTGTATAGCCACAAGAAAGCATACATTGAATATTATGCAGAAAATGGGCATGCAAATTCTGTCATTTAAGAAGTGTGAATGGGGCCTGGGGATGCACCTTTGTGGTAAAGGGTTGGCCTAGCGTTTGAGAGGCTCTGGGTTTATTGGTGATAGAGGGTTTGAAGAGATAGGTAGCAGAGCATCAGTCAGTGGCACCACAGGAAACAGTTCTGCTCACTCTCCAAGAAGACAGTGCAGACACCATGAGTGTATAGAGCTTCCTATTCAAATGACATGGTTTTATAATGACAATATTTAGACAGATCTTTCTTTGGGCTGCCAACTCACAGAAAACAACATAGAGACTTACCAATCATGAAAGCTTGGTCTTAGTTTAGGTTTGTTCCTAACTAGTTCTTATAACCTATATTAACCTATATCTTTTACATGGTTTGGTTACCTTTACATCCTGCTTCTTCTCAATCTGTGTGGAGACTCTGCTTTCTTTTTCCCTGAGACCTCTCTCCCTCTAGAAGTCCCAACTAATCTTTTCATGTCTACCTACTGGCCAGTCAGCTCTTTATTAAACCAATCACAGTAACACATCTTCACACAGTGTAAAGGAATATTCTGCATCAACAATAGGAACTTGTAATTTGAAAATAAACTCTTAAAAGGAGTGCTATTTTAATTCACAGATGAAGTTTTGAAATCTCAGTATTATTATAAATGAGATAGATCATTATGTATTTGAAAGCCAAATTTATGATGACAGCTATACTTATGTTGGTTGTCCTAAAGTGTTAAATACTGAAAAGATATAAGAAACTAGAAGGCAGTTTCAATGAGATTTCTTGTGTGTGTGTGTGTGTGTGTGTGTGTGTGTGCGTGCATGTGTGTGTATTCACTTTTGTGTCTGTGTGTGTGTAGTGTGCATGCCTGCATTTGCAGTGTGTATGTCTGTGTGTATGTAATGTGTATGCCTGTTTGTGCACAGTGTACATTCCAGTATGTATGCAGTATGCATGCTTCTCTCTCTCTCTCCTCTCTCTCTCTCTCTCTCTCTCTCTCTCTCTCTCTGTCTCTCTGTCTCTCTGTCTGTCTCTGTCTCTCTCTGTCTCTGTTTCTGTCTCTGTCTCTCTCTCTCTGTACATTTGTTTGGAAGCCAGAGGACAATCTGCTGTTCTTTAGAAGCCTTTACCGTGTTAACTTGGGGGACTCTTAATGACTTGAAACTCAACAATTAGGCTGGACTGGTTGGTGATCAAGCCTCAGGGACCCGCCTGTCCCTACCACTCCAACACTGGGTTATGATTACCTATCACCTTCCCTTGCTTCTTCATGTGCATTTTGGGGATCAAACTCGTGTTCTCAGGATTTCACAGCAAACAGTTTACCAACTGAATTCTCACTCTCACCCCTCATTTATATATTTTTAGGGTTCATCCATCTGTCCATCTTTCCCTTTCTCCCTCCCTCCCCAGGAGGTGAAACACTGTTTTTCTGACATTAGAAATGTTTACTATGGTCAGAGCTTGAGTCGTTGGATGGGAACATAAAATTGTTAATAGAGACAGTGCAGTAGATATTGGTTACCTTGTCTGAAGGACTTTCTCACCCACTCTTTAGGAAGCCACAATGATCCACTGTCAAAAGCACTCTGTACAACTTGCAGAAATACTATAACTGCACAGTTTGTGTGCTGACCAAAACTCCGAGGCGTGCCATGGTTGCAAAGTGAGTGCTGGAGAGGGGCATTTGGAAAAGGACATGGATACTGGTTTCTCTCTCTTTTTATTGCCAAGAGTTAAATATTAATTCACTGTATTTTTTAATTCCAAAAAGCTTTGATCTCCTTGGCCTAGAAAATCCAGCAGAGAAGACAATTTCATCAAGCCTGCTTGTGAATGTGTCATATGCTTTTGACTTCTTATTTCTTGATTTGGAGAGAGAAAATGCTAAGCAAATATTTACACATTGCACTGAAAGGAAATTAAACACATTACAAGCAGTTTGTCAGTTGACCACATGTTGTTTGATTGCAAGGAATCTCTCCCAGTTGTCTCATTGGCTAGAAATACCTTTGCCTGCCTCTGAGGAGGACTTCCATAGTCTGTGTATGGCTTCATTTTCCTCCTATGAGGTGAACATGGCTGGCACCTCTCGCATGCTCCATGGACCTGTGCCTCTCATCACACAAAGAACATTTTTCCTCGCCTTTTCTTCCAGAGACATATATCAAACAAGCTTTAATCTTTCAGTGTTTTAATGTAAAAATTTTGAGGTGTATGGTTTCTCTAAGAGAATTTAACACTTTATGTTTTGTTTTCTGTGGCAATTAAAATATATTAAGACATGTTGTCACCAGAGTCACATCAGACACTGCCAGGCAAATTGAGGCATTCATGATTGTCAGTTTCTGGCCTTAATTTTAATTACTGTTATTTCATCAACACTTGAGTGACCGAATGCTTCACTGTTGTGTTTAGAGCCATGCGCTCACCACCAGGGGAAACTCAGTCACTCCAAGACACTGTCTGTCTGTCCATGCCAGAGTCAAAATAATCTGGGGCTGCAAGTTGGCTCAGTGAGGAGAAGCACTTACGCCACACATCTGATGGCCTGAGTTCAGTCCCTAAAACCCCACAGTGGAAGGACAGAATCTTCTCTTGAAACTGTCCTCTGACCTCCAGCTATACCACACATACGCCCCATTTATACACACATTAATACTAAAACAAAATAAGTTAAAATTCAAAAGAGTCTCCCATGGCAGCCAACACTGGTGCCCCATGCCAAGACCAATTTCATTTCCTGCAAACATCACTGTAATTCAATTAATATCTCTGATTTAAATTTATTGTGTTCCATTTTTAACTTTCCTCATGTTAGGGTTCAGTATGCAAAATTAGGGTACTAGGAACGTTATTCCTAGTCTTATATGAACACAGATTCAGGGGATGTCATGTGGATGTTACACCTGATACCATTTCTTCATTATATGGTTTGTTTTTTCCTTGCTTGATGGCAAAGATAAAACCCAGTTAGATGGACATGAGCTGGAGGAGCAATGGCAGATTTTACTTGCTAACTGCTGACAACAGGAATAAGAGCTCTGTTTGGATTTCTGGGAGAGTGACAACACTTTTTAGGAGGATGGATCTTCTGGTTGATAGGAAGGCAGGCTCAGATGGCTTCTGAGATGTACAGGGTGTTCAGTTTCCATTTCCCCACAGGGGCTGGCCCCTCCTGGGTCATCCATCTCAGTGTCTCCTTAGGTGACTCCATCTTGGGCCTGCCTACCTTACGTTGTTCACAGAACTTGGTATTAAATTTTTATCTATAACAGTGTGAAAGATTATGTTGTTTTGTTTCAGGGCCGAGATCTGGACTATAAAATTCAGGAATATAAAGAAGCTGGGAAAATCTTTCCTGAAAATCAGATTGTGGAATGGTTTATCCAGTTGTTGCTTGGAGTTGATTATATGCACGAGAGGTATGCTGACTTGCTTCTGGGCACAGGTATAGTTTTTAATGCTCTTGTCTGAACTTGAAAGGTGAATATTTTTCATTGATTTGAAAACAAACAGGTCCAGAAGATGAATGACCACAGTCATTCTGTAATATTTTATAATATGACATTTTTTTTCTTGAGGAAACTGTTGACTAATTATTTACTCACATAATATTTATTTATATCAGTTGTGTATGTGAGTGTAGATGTGTGCAGATGTGTGCAGGTGTGTGCATGCCACAGCTTGGGTGGGAGGACAGCCTTTGCTGTCAGTCCTTACCTTTCACCTTGTCTGTAATTGGCTATCTCATCTTCTCTGCTGAATATGCCAGGTCCATTGGCCCCTGAGTCTCCTCCCTTACCTCCCAGCCTGTCAGGAGGGCTCAGTTTCCAGACAGGAGTTTCTATATTCAGCTTTTTTAGGTAGGGATTTGGGATTTGAACTCAGGTCCTCATGTTTGTACAGTCAGCACTTTGCGCACTGAGCCATATCTCCAGCTTCCCACTTTTTTTTTCTTTTTCTTTTTTTTAGTTCTAGAAACCAAGTTGATCCACAATGTAGCAGAAAGTGTATTGAGTATGGTGGGTGCCTTATCTAACCATCTTCTGTGAACTAAAGATGATACTCAGGCATCATTACCAGGTCATGGCAGATAAATATCCAAACTAAAAGTCCGTTTTGCTATAAAATGTCAAGCAACAGTCAAAGTGTATCCTCCGAGTTTCAGTTATCTGCCAGTCTTGTTTATGGAATTTGCCTCAACAATACATTTTGAAACACTGTATGATCTTTTCAGATGTTAAGGTGTTAAATCTTTTTAGACCCATCAAATAGTACTGAAGAATTTGTAAGAATAGACTCTTGGCAAAGCGGGTGGTCATGGCACGCTCACTGCGGGAGTGAGCAAACACCCAGGAATGACCATCTTGAGTGATAGTGATAATCCTAGGGCACTCCAAGGCCTGGTGGTCCAGGGATGTCATTGCTTACATGTGTCATCTGTGGCCTGATAGTATAAAAAGTAATCAGATTCCCCTGCAGCTGGCCGTGTATCTGCTGAAACACACACTCGGTGACACAGATGTGACTAATTCAGCATGACTCCCAACTATCTCTATCCTGAGATGATGATGAAGTATCACATAACGTATAGTAAGCAGTCTGAAGCTGCTGACTGTCAGCTGCTGAGCATGCTCACTCGCATTGCTAGCATCTTCCCTCCTCCCCATCTTCCTCCGTCCTCCCTCCTTCTCTCCTTCCTGTCTTTCCTGTCCCATGGCTTGTTAGCATATTGTTGGCTTATTGCATAAAGGATGTAATTATAAAACAATACCATCAAAGATCCCACAGTGGGGGGCTGTTCCATGTGCAAATAGACAATTGGAATCTGGTTGACTTGATTTGTTTTTTATTCTTTTTTCAATTTTGTTATTTTAGTTTTATTATACAAGGTTACATAAGGCTATTCCCATGTCAGTATAAAATATACTCCAAGCACAGTCCCCCAATGTTTTTGATGTGCTTAAGATTACTTAGTGACAGTTAAGGCTAAATGAGTTTAAAAACAACCTCCAAAGAGAGGATTGCCATTTTCCATCTGTCACTATTTATAGAGTCATTCAACAGGGCTATATACATGGATGCTACTGAATCTGTGGATCTTAAATTTTATTCTTTGTGATTCAGATGAAAAATGATGGTATCACTAAATCATCATATTGTATCCAATCACTATAAGCTTCTTATGTATATGCAATGCTAATTTTATGTTTTAATTCACTTTGTTCATGTAATAGCACTAAACTGAAAGTAAGTCGTAAACTCAGAGAACAGTTAACTGTGTGTGATAAAATCTTACCATGTCATAGCTGCAAGGCAGGTGGCTGTATAGAATCACTGTCTCCACTGAAAGACAGACCATGACATTAAGCAAACTGCTTGACATCTCTGAGCCTTGTTTCTTCATCTGTAAGACAATAACAAGGAAGGGACTGTCACGGCTTGTTTCATGGGGCATGCACACTGGAAACTAACGAACACAAGAAGCTTCTGTAACATTATCGTCTGTGGTAATAATTAAATATAGGCATTAGGACGCAGCCACCAGACTGGGTTTTTAAAATGTAACAATCACATATATATAGGCAAGGATGCAGAGCAGCTCTACATTTGTCACATTATTTGTGGGGTGTCCACTGGTAAAAATGCTTTGGGGAAATGTGTGATGGTGTTTGCTAGGCTAAACATACAAATAGTGGTTCTATTCTTTGGGGGGTCAGTGATGAGTGATGATCTTTTGGATATAGACCAGAAGAATCTCAGTAAATATACCTGTACTCGTGCTCTCCTGACACTGACACATGATCAAGTTGTGGAATCATCACAGATACCCATCACTGGGTGGATGGGAAAAGAAAACTTAGTATCTATGTACATGATGGGGCTTATTCAGGCATAGTGAAGAACCATGTGTCATTTGCAGGAAACTGGATGGAGTCAGAGATAGTCAAATCAGGTGACACCAGACTTAGAGAAATGCCACGTGTTTTCTCCCACATGTAGAATCTAGATTTTTATAAAAGGACATGAAAGTAGGAGGAGCCTATTGAGGAGATCAATGGGAGGGGAAGGAGAGGAAAGGGATAAGAATGATCAAAGTCTACTAGATGCAGGTGTGGAAATGTCATAATGAAATGCATTTTTTGGTACAAATGATATGGACTGACACAAAAATCAAAAGAGGAGAGATGAGGCCTGATTACCAATAGGTAGATAAAAATGACTGTAGATGCCCTTTTTTATAATGAATAATGCACTCTTAAATCTTTGTCTACAATGGAATGATTAAATGAACTGTATCATTATACAGTGAAATTCCAGCCTGTAATAAAATAACACACCAGCAATAATGTATGAAATGGATGGCTCTCCAATATACAATGAAAGAAGGTGGATGTTGATGGGTGCACCCTCTTGTGTGATTGTTCAAATCTAAGTTCAAACTAAGATGCATCTAACTGATGGTGAGTCACAATAGAGAGCTCCCTTGGGTGTGCACAGTAAGTGACTCAAAGAAAGGATGTGGGATACTGAAATTGTTCTATAAGGAGATTAGGGTTGAGGACTACCTGGGTGATATATACAAATCTATTAAGCTAAGGATTTATGCACTTTATGGTAGGTTACAGAAAATGATAAGAGTGTCAAGAAAAGTAGATGCATACTCTATAGGAGAGCAGAAGAGATATTTCATTAGGGATGATCAAGAAGGCTTCTTGAGAGAAGTGGTGTTTTATTTGACCCAGGGTAGGCTCTGAGTGTGGTGAAAGATGACCTAGGGTCTTTCCCGGTTTAAGGAACAGTAAGGAGAGACACAGAGGTTGGAAAACAATCCAGGTGAATTGGCGAGTGGTTCTGTTGGGAAGGTTCTTTAGGTGAGGGTTTGGATGGAGATATGGGCAGAGAGAAGTTGGGGCCAAGAGGGACCTTACGTAGCTTGGACGGTGGATGTGGTTAAGAGGCTTAGTGATGCTGTGTGGCCAAAGCTTGCTTCAGTGAGCTCAGATGATAACTTGTGGAGGAGAGGTAAAATGTGGGACACAGAGAGAGTGAGAGACAGAGACAGACAGAGAGACAGATACACAGAGAAAGACAGAGATAGAGAGCTGAGTTATGAATCATAAACATCTTATATTTCCCAGATAAGGGTTTGGACTGGAGTGGTGAACCTACTCATCTTCATTATTGAGGGTCCCCAGGGCAATTGGATGTGGTTATCAAAGATGAACTTGAGGTTTGGGGTCTGGGAGGGTGAAAACAGGTCGGACACAATTTGTGCTGAGATTGCATCTATCGAAGGTAGGATGTGGATAGAGGAGGGGTGAGAGAAGGGAGCTTCAAGTGAGTCTTGGGGAAGCACCAGGGCTTGTATTTGTTTTGATTCCTATACTATTGGAGTCCTGAAACCAAGACTAGGTATAGTTTGCTTTAAGGTGCATTGGTTTGAATGAGAATGGCCCTCACAGGCTTATATATTTGAATGCTTGGTCCCCAGTTGGTGTAATTGTTTGGGAAGAATTATGAGGTGTGGCTTTGTTGGAGGAGCTGTGTCACTGGGAGTGAGCTCTGAGGTTTCAAAAGCCCACACTATTCCCAGGTAACTCTCTCTGCCTCATGACTGTGTTTTAAGATGTGAGTTTGTTGTAAGGAGAGGGCTGCTTGTTTGTCCCGGCTGCCAGGCTAGCTTACACCTGAAATAACCACACAGAAACTGTATTAATTAAAACACTGCTTGGCCATTAGCTTTAACTTCTTATTGGCTAACTCTTACATATTAGTTTAACCCATCTCCATTAATCTGTGTATCACCATGTTGCTGTGGCTTACCAGAGATTCTAACCAGTGTCCATCTCAGGCAGAGGATCCCTGGCTTCTCTCACTCTGTCCTTCTTCCCAGCATTCAGTTCTGTCTTCTCCGCCTACCTAAGTGCTTCCCAATCAGGCCCAAAGCAGTTTCTTTATTCATTAACCAATGAAAGTAATACATGAACAGAAGAACCTCCTACACCATGAGTTCTCAACTACTGGTCCAGCACCATCCTCACCTGCCTGCTTCCATGCTCCCCCATTATGATGGTCATGGACTCTAACCCCATGGAACTGTGATTCCCCATTAAATGCTTTCTTTAATAAGTTGTCTTGGTCATGGTTTCTTATCGCAGCAATAGGAAAGTAACTCTGACAAGAGGTGCTCAGGAAGCAGAAACCAATGTGTAGGGAGAAAAGAGAGGGAAGAAAAAGCATCCAGTGCATAGGTGAGCTGCTGGGGTAGTTGGTGGAG
>JAQHUG010000001.1:8989621-9004208 GCA_028555095.1 Dicrostonyx torquatus
TTTCCCAGCCTCACAGTCCACCTAACAAATGTGTGCCTGGAAAGGTCACTTGGGATAAATTTATAGACAAGTTTCTAATACGATTATTTTCTTGTATTGCTACCCATTCCTTCAAGAAAGTCTAAGTTTTATTTTTGTTTATTAACTAGAGGTGTGAGAACAGAGGTTATCTTATTTTTAAAATAGCAAGTTTGTTTTAGCTATCGTTTTGCACAGCAGTTGTGGGACAGATTGCCTAGCACAGTTTACAATCAGTGGCACTGGAAATCAATTGTCTGGAGGGCGCTTCACTCTGGAAAATATTGACTTCAAATAGTCCCCTTTATTTTCAAGATCTGTGGTTATGTTTCAGGGGGAGTTCACTAAGTCTTACAAAATAAGGGGGTGCATATTCCTGATAAATTGTCCCTTCCTGGGCTACTCTGGTCTGGATGATACTCAGTTTCTCACAGTGTTTCTTAAGGAAGAAGCTGAGGTCAAAGAGCCCTCAGAAGTATTTGCCCCTAGCAAATCGGGGACCAGAGGAGAGGTCACTGGGAATGTAGCCTCAGGCCTTGCCATCCTTGGTTGGCGTGAGTGGTTTCCTCAACTTAACAAGAAGAGGTTCCTCAATAAATGAAGGATACCCCTATAAAGTAGGTGGTGATGTTCTCTTTCACAGTTATACAGAGATTCCAGAACCTCCAAAAGACATGCGGTGTGTCATCCCGGAGCTACGATTTGAGCCCAGGGAGTGTTATTAACCTTCACAGTTACCCACTGGACCACACTACCATAAAATGTCTATGGGAGTTAGCCCAGAATATAAGCCGTTCAAGAAAATACAGTTGTTATGATGCCACACTTGGGCAGTGTACATACATTATCCCACATGGTGCTCACTCTAACAGAGCCTGCTCTCTACAGAGGTAGAAACCTGGGTCCTCTTTCTGCCCTTGGCTACAGAGAGCATGGGTGGTGGAGGTAGGATTCACCATCTTTCCAAAGACCATGAGCTAATAATAATAATGCCCAGAGACGAGCTTATTTACTCTCTAACGGCCAAGATCCTAATTTGTCTTCCATTATAAAAGCCAGCCATAGGTAACAAAATGAGCAGAAATTTGGAAAGTACACAATTTGCTTTTAAGAAGAAATCTAATTTGAAAAATAATGCTGATTAACTCCAGTCCTTATTGGCTCATTACCCACTTGGAGTTTATTAGATTTTCCTGGCCTGCCCTGAGACGCTGCTGCTCTCTCCATAGAGCAGTGATACTTCTGTAAGATACTTATTTTTTTCTGAGCATGTTTGGTATGAGTTGCGTGTTGGGGAATGTTTATTACTTCTAGGCAGAAAAAGATTCACCTGCAGACTCTGCAAGCCCTGTCTGAAGTGCAGAACATGACTCCGAGGGAAAGGATACAGCTGAGGAAGCTGCAGGCCGCTGATGGGAAAGCCAGGAAGCTGAAGTAGGCTGCCTTTCCTTTGGGTGCCCGTGCCCTGCGCTGCCTAACAGTGCTCTCAAAGAACTCACGCAAAGAAAGCAAAAGCCCAAACCAAGGCTTATGCCTTCATTCACCTGCTCCCCCAAACAAGATTCCTGAGCCAGAGACTGAACGTCAAGTACTGCTTACGTCAGGTGTTGAGGCCTGTGTGAGGGCGGACTGAGGGAGGTTGCTAGTGATGAAGATGTGGGCAGGCTCTAGAGGAAACCTCACTGCCTGCCGGCACTTGGACCTATCCCATCAAGAAACCGTACAGACAGCTTTGCAGTTTAGTCTGTCTTTGTTACTTTCCCCATTGTTTGATAAAATGCCCTGGAAGAAGCAACTTAAGGGAGAAAGGTCTGCTTCGGCTCACTGTTTGAGGGTGCAGTCCATCAGAGTGAAGTCATAGGCAGCAGGATTGTGAAGAATGGTTAATGAGCATCTTTGGGTTGGGAGACAGCTCATTTGTTTGCTGATCTCTGTGGGGTAAACGCTCTTATCATGGCCAGTTTCAGGTAACCAGGTGATACTACGGATTGTTCAGTTGGGAAGATTTATGTGCAGTCTGTTGTTGAGAACCAAAGCAAGCTGGTTCCTATAAACTGCTGATTGTGGGTCTAGCTGAGGAAATATATGCCCTGAAATTATTTGAGTCATTACATCAAATAATTTAGACACAGAGCTTCAAATCTGTGTCTAAATGCAAGTAATATTAGTGTCTCTGAGGTAGCAAAATTCATGTCATTGAATGTAAATGGGGGATTCAATCTGAAAGGAAGATATAAAAAAGGCAAATGTAATACTTTACATGCATATTAAAATCATTATATAGATTAAAATTATTTATAGGCAAAAGAATAGCATAAATATTCCATATGATAGATGAATATTGCTGCTATTTGGTCTTAATTTTATAAATTAGTTGAATTAGAATTTTGATCATTGTTTCTAGGATTCTAGAGGGGCCACATATTTTATTTAATGTCAGTGAGACATGCCAACACTGTGCACAATCTCAGTTACTATGTAGTATAAAAACTGAAGCTTCTGGAAGTGAAGAATTATGGTGGCTTCTGGAGAGAGGCGGGCATGTTAGACAAAAGGAATCCTAAGTCCTAGAAGCCTGTCACACGTCATAGAGACTAATGATGCGGTATTGTAGAGTTGAAAGCTGCTTGGGCGGTGGATCTGTTACCACTTCCACAGTGCTCACACATTCCTTGACATGTACTTCCACTGTCCTGTATATGGGCTTGCTCATCACGAAGCAGAATAAACCTCAGACCTTGGGGTAGCAGCGTCTTCACAGTCAGGATGCTCAGGCCCGAGTGTTATCTTCTCCTGATATTCCAGGGGTTCCAGAGTTGACTAAGGAGCATAACTTCCTTGTGTGTGCTTTGGAAGAGCAATTTCACTTGAAATTTTAAAGAAAGAGAATCCTTTAGGGTGCTGCACCCTGAGGGACAGACCTGAGAGTCTGACTTCCTGATACCGTGGTCTGCCTGTTAAAACAGTGATCATGCTTGTTTGTATACTGTAGATATGATTAAACATCTTCTTCCGATTTTTATACATTCACATTAAATTTACAGAAATATTGTAGAAGAAAAATATAAAGAAAATAGCAAGTGGATGCAAGACTCAAGATTCCAGGAGTTTGAACCTCTAGGAGTTGGTGTGCCTCATGTAAGCATCCCTATTTCATGTTCACGTGGAATGTTTCCTTGCTTTGGGTTCCTCGGATTCATCAAGCTAAATGTGTAGGAAAAGGGTAGAGAACCCCCAGATGAACTTGGCCCAACTCAGGGAGGGCTCTACAAATAAGCCCACAGCTGATGGCAACCCTAAGGCAAAGCAGCTTACATCCAGAAGTGAACCAGTTGACTCAGCCATCATCTAGCAAGTGGCTACTGTTAACAAGATAACTGAATTTCCCTGAATGCAGAGATTATGGGTAAGATGATTAATTAATAGAACAAATATGCACATATCTGATTTTCACTTCTATCCTGTGTGTTTTAGCTCCCCAGTCTGTCAATCCCTTTTTGTCTTATTTTTTAACCCTTTATTTTCTGTCTCATATCCTTATCATCATGCACTGTGATAAGAATGTCATTCAAACTGAAAAACTACCTACAGATGTCTGATAATGAGTAAATAGATTCACAGGACCCCTCCTCCTATACTTCTGCATTTGAAATCTCTGAGTGGCAAATACTGTTTTCATTCATGGTTGAGAATATCTCTCTGGGCCTTGGGGGTAGGATCTGATACTAAGGTAGTCTATATGAGGGGTCATGTGGGACAGCTGACATCAACCTCACACAGCACATCCATTGGGGAAGGAAAACCTTATGGTGTTCACCCAGCGGGGATCTCTGCATCTGAGATGCTCTCCTTGAACAGAGAGAACTAACCCTTGAGACTGTCAAGCAATGCCCTGAACCTTAGTGCTGTAAATTCTGTGGCTTTAGCTTAGTCACTGCAGGCCTTCAAACCCTGGGCCATGCAGAAGCCTGAGCAAATCTTTTTCTTAGAAGAGCAAGACCTAGGAACACTTGTTTTCTGTCTTTCTCTGAGCAAGACAATGCTCACCTATCTTTCTCAAGTATTTGGAGGGTCAGATAGTCCCAAGTTGGATCCCACAGTCGCCTGGTCTCCTCTGTGACCTTATGGGTCTCCTGCTGATGGAGCTGGCCAACCAACAGACATTAAAAGATGCTGATGATTAGTGCTCAGTTTTACCCAGCGTTCCACCTTCCTGGTGCCTCCATTTTTATTGAAGCCATTTGTGGCGTCTGTCCCTGGTCTCAGAGACTTGGGAAACTGTGAGGGAGGTCTTCCCTGCTTGTGGTTGTTGACAAGTAAAGAATTGCTGACCGAAAGGACATGGGGTCAGCAACAGGATCAGGTCTCAACTAAGAGAAAAGTCTCTATGCCACCAGTATGGAAGTACCCATGCCCTCAGGAAAACTGAGTGCCTTGCTTCAGCATCCCAGACACTCCTAGGCACCGTGAAGATTGCCTATGGTAGGAGGTCTTTGTCCCTGGCTCCTCTTAGTCCATATAAGAATGAAAACCAGGCATTCCCAAAGCTGATAGGGTTATGAAGATTCTGTGTTTGTTAATGTGTTCAGATTGCTTGTTCAATCACCAAAATAAATTGGGGTGCTTGTTTCTGAAATGCCAGGAACCCTTGAGATCAGAGACGTTTCTTTACTAAGACTGGAGCTTGAGAACCAGAAATGGTATTTTTTTTTTTTGTATTTATGATGCTCAAATGGCCTCCCTCCCTTCTCCTCCCTCATTCCCTTCCTTCCCCTCTCCCTCCCTCCTTCCCGTCTTTCCTTCCTTCCAGAGAGGGTCTTACTATGTGTCTCAGACTGCCCTGAATCTCATGAGCCTCCTGCCTCAGCCTCTCAGGTGCTGAGATTACAGGCATGTAAAGCCACATCAAGCCCTGCTTTTATTTTGCAGTTATTGTATGGCAAATAAAAAGTAAGATCTTTTGTATTAGTGAGTGATAATCTACTTCACCTGTTTGCTTTTATTCAATGACCCTTTAAGATAATCCTCTTGGTGTTTGATGTAATTATTGCCAGTAGTCTGAGCACACTCTTTGACACATGGTGTAGCTGAGCAGCTATGGAAGCCAACGCCTTTCGTAATCTCTGCAAATTGGGGTATTAAGGTCATAATGATGATCTCAAGGCTGCGCAGGCAGAACCTGAAGAGATTTCATTATCCACATGTTATCACACAGAACATGGGGCCAGAGAAAGCATCTTCAGTTTGGCCCAGCTCAGATTAAGGAAGAGGTCACACAAAGATCCTGTTGTTCCCAGCATATGTCCCCAGTGACTTCCTGGGCGTGGCACTTTTCTTGATGCTGTAACAAAATTCCCAACACAAGCAACTTAAGGAAGGGTTTTGCTTTGGGGAAGAGTTTTGAGGAACTCACACTTTGAAAGTCTAGTCCACAATGGCCGAGGAGTTGTGATGGCACTCAGGATGCAGGGACTGTCACTGCCCAGCTGACTTTCTCCTTTTAGCCAGTCTAGGAACCCAGCCTGTGGACTGATGCTGCCCACATTCAGGGTAGGTCTTTCTTCTCCAGTCCAGCTTTTCTGCTAGCACTGGCATAGGCACACCCAGAAGTGTGTTTCCCTAGTGACTCTAAATCTTGTCCAGTGGACAAGTAAGATTGATTGACCCTCACACTTTCCTTTCCCTCAGCAAGTTGTGTGTGTGTGTATGTATGTATGTATGTATGTATGTATGTATGTGTGTGTGTGTGTGTGTGCATACGCTCTAGTGTGTATACACACACATATACATAGTCCTGTCCTGCTAAAGGTTTTGGTTCATTCTTTGAGTTTTCTGAGGTTTAGTACCACTGTCTCTGGTTCTCAACTTCTCAGGAGTGTTTTCTGAATTTGTATTTGGATAGGAACGTTGTTAGCCTGGCAGTGTAGGAACAGTAAGTTCTTATGTCCAACATCTCATTGTTTCCTAAGTTTGTATATGGGGAGGAGCATTGTTAGCATGGCAGTGTAGGAACAATAGGAATAAAAAAAAATCTTTTCTCATTTTATATGCCAATCTCAGTTCCCACTTCCTCCTCTCCTCCCAATCCTTCCGTCTTTCTTCCCACCCCACTTCCATCCCCTCCTCAGAGAGAGTAAGGCTTCCCATGGGGAGTCAACAAAGTCTAGCACATTGCTTTGAGGTAGGGCCAACTCCCCCCCCCCCCCCCCCGCCGATATCTAACCTGAGAAAGGTATCCCTCCAGAGAGAATGAGTTCCAAAAAGCCAGAACAAGCAAGCAGTAGGGATAAATCCTAGTCTCACTGCCAGTGGCTCCATAGTCTGCCCCAGCCATACAACTGTCACCCACATGCCTAGTTTAGTCCTATGCTGGTCCCTGTACTGTCAGGCATCTTGAAATTTGCATGAAAATGGATTGAACTAGGAAAATCCATCCTGAGTGAGGAAACCCAGACCCAGAAAGATGAGCATTGTATGTACTCACTCATAAGTAGATACCAACTATAGAGCAAAGGATAATGAGCCTATAGTCTACAACCCCAGAGAAGCTAAGTAACAAGTAGAACCCTAAGAGAAACATATGTAGAGTCCCCTGGGAAGGGGAAGAAGACAAGATCTTCTGAGAACAGTAGGTTCTTATGTTCAGTATCTCACTGTTTCTAAGTTTGTATACAGAAAAGGGCATTGTTAGCATGGCTGGAGACAGACTGCTTGTTTGTTTCCCGGCCACCCAGACTTGAATAATCACACAGAAACTATACTAATTAAAACTCTATTTGGCCAATAGCTTAGGCATATTCTTAGCTAGCTCTTTCATCTTAAATTAATCCATTTCTATTGATCTGTGTATCACCACAAGGCTGTGTCCTACTGGTAAAGTTCCAGCATCTGTCTTCTGCTGCTGCTACATGGCATCTCCCTGACTCTGCCTACTCTCTTTTTATATCTCTATTCGGATTTCCCACCTGGCTTTATTCTTCAAAGCCATTGGCCAAAGCAGCTTTAGTCATCAACCACTAAAAGCAACACATATGCAGAAGGACTTGCTACATCACATGACAGCATAGGACCAAGAGGTGATCCATTGTTAATGCCCTTCTCTCTTTCAGAGGTCCCTTTGTCTTTGGGAAAACCTTCTGACTTCTCAGGTCCACAAACAAGCTGGCTCTCTTCTAAATTCTGTAACTTATGGGACACTTCTCAAACTTCAGAGCATGCCAGAGTATCCTGTGTTGTCTTGATTCTGGTTCTATTGGTCTGAGTTAGGGCCTAGGCTATCAGATGTCTAATAAGCTCTGCTGTGCTTCTGATGCTGCTGGCCAAGAATTATATCCCATTAGTCAGGGGCAGAAAGTGGGGCTCCTGAACATGACTATCCTCCTCTAGATGAAGGAAGAACTGGAATGGCACCACTGAATAGATCTCTTATCTCTTTAGAGGAAAAAAATTCATTTAATGGGAATGGAAGAAAAGAAGGCACGACCTGAGGGAAGACTTTCTTGTTCACCCCAGGCAGAGGAGGGAGCAGGGCAGCCAGGCAGGGCTTAATCATACTCACAGGCTTAATGATATTCACATAACAAAGGAAGAAGCTAAACACTTTGCAGAGCCCCGAAGGGTTTTCATCATCTCGGCAAAAGGCATTGTTGAACTAAAAAGGATGAAATAAAATATGATAGAAACTGGATTAATCAGATGCAAGAGGTTGAAGGAAAACCCAATAAAGGAAAAATGCACCTGTCTTCAAATGCACTTCCTTGCTCTTCTCTCCGTTTTGATGGTTTCATTTCTTCCTAATCTCACTGAAGCTCTGCTCTCAATTCCTTCTTTCTCTCTTACCAGGCTGGAATGAACTCCTCTGTGCTTCACTGTGCAGAGTGTGTTCATGTGTGTGCATGTATGTGAAGACTAGAGAGGAATATTGGACTTCTTCTCTATTCCTCTTTACCTTATTTTGTGAGAGAATATCTCTCACTCAACCTAGAGCTCCTTGATCACGCTATGCTGACCAGGCAGCAAACCATGGGGATCTTACTGTTTCTATCTCTCCAGCTTTGGGATTAACATCTGCCTTCTTCTTTTAAATCCAGATGTTAGGAATCTGAATTCAGGTCCTCATGAGCCATGTTTCCAGAACCTTCTTCATATATCTCAGAAACAATTAGAGGAGGGACAATTTTGAGAGTGAATGGACCCAGTACGTCATATGATATGAAAATTCCTTAAGGCATTCAGGGGGAGTGGCTTGATTTGTTTTCAGACTTTAATTGACAATGATTTTATTTTGACCAGCATTTTCTGCTTGACTGAATTGGGTTTTGAAATCTTGAAGCCCAGCTGAGTGTGGAATCATGTTCGCCTCCATTTCTTAAGAGGATGGCAGCTTAGAAAACAAAAGAAAAAAAGAAAACCCACACTGCCAGACACAAGGCAAGCCCAAGCCCAGGCTGTCATTTTCCCCGTGGCATATACAATTGTACTGGCACTAGACCTGGGCTTCTGTGAAAGCACTTAGCAGACCTGGACTCCAGTGTGTGCTGGCAGTGGGGGTCAATGATCAGATCGGTGC
This sequence comes from Dicrostonyx torquatus, assembly GCA_028555095.1. Lineage (NCBI taxonomy): Eukaryota > Metazoa > Chordata > Mammalia > Rodentia > Cricetidae > Dicrostonyx > Dicrostonyx torquatus. The sequence continues at coordinate 8,998,209 of JAQHUG010000001.1, forward strand.
TTCTCTTCCTAAGAGTGGCAGCTCCAGCAATCCTGTCCTCTTCAGAGGGAACCTCAGTGGTTCTTTTGAGACGCCTTCTGAAGGGCATACAGCAATGACTTCCCGCAGTCTCCTTGTTCTTTGGGTTCTTTGTGGACTAGCAGTGAACCTTTGCAATCTGGACCCAGTTGTACCTCCTTAAACATTGACCAGATCGTACAGGAAGCAGACTTCTTAGCAATACTTTCTGAGCGCCTTCTCACAAATGCCTTGCTGTGGTGGGGCCTGGCTTCATGGGACTTACTCATTTAGAATTACTTTGGACTTAATTTCTTTCTTAACAAAAGACATTCTTGGAATAGTTCCCGCCATGAAAGCTGATTATCAGAGAAAATAGGGCAATTCAATATTACGTGTAGTTTGCAAACACACACACACAGCCATGTAAAAACAAAAGCAGTAAACTACAAATGGCCTATTGAAAGTCCCATTTATTAAATTTGGGCACTTTAACTCTTATTTTTATTTATTTATTTAATTTTTGTTTTGTTTGGTTGAGGCCATATCTCATGTTGCCCAGGCTCACTTCAAACCTGCCATTTAGTCCAGGATTACTTAATGTTCCTGCCTCCACCTCTGTGGTGGTTTGAATGAGAATATCCCCACCCTGCCCCCTGCCCCCAAAGGCTCATACATTTGAATGCTTTAGTCACCAGAGTAGAACAGTTTGGGAAAGATTAACCTTAGGAGGTATGGCCTTGTTGGAGTAGGAGTGACCTTAGTGTAGGAACTGTGTCCCTGGGAGTGGGCTTTGAGGCCCGGTCTCCTGCCCTTCCTCCCTCCTCCCCCCCTCCCTGCTGCCTGCTGATCAAGATGTAAAGCCCTTAGCTACTGCTCCATTGTTATGTCTGTCTGCTGGCTGTCATGATGATCATGGACTAACCCTCTAAGACTGTAAGCAAGCCCCTAATTAAATGCATTTCAAAATAAGAGTTGCCTTGGTCATGGTGTCTCTTCATGGCAATAGGGCAGTAGCTAGGACAGTTTCTCCAGCAGGAATTATAGGCATGCATTTACACAGGGCTGGGGATTGAGCACAGGACTTCTTTTATTCCAGGAAAGCAACCTACCAACTAGCACACATTTCCAACCCTACCTTTTATGTTTTTGAAGCATGAATTCCTTCATCATTTCTTAGATATTTGTCTTCTAGGAAATTGAAATTCTTAGACTCTCAGGACTTGTAAATCCCGACGAGACATGGGAGCTATCCAAGCTATTTAATTTTGGAATGAAACCGAGAAGGGGTGGGATGAGGATAAGTTAGGTGGGACACAGTGCGTGCATGTTGGAGAGATGCTTGCTTCTAGATGCTGATGGAGCCTATATTTGCCTGAACCTTTGACTTGGCTCCCTGGCTGTCTTGCTTGGCTCGCCTAGTTATGGCCTAAAAACTGATTCCTACAGGGAGAGGTTAAATGCTTTGCCCAAGGCTGCTGTCTGGTTCAGAGCTGTTTCGCTTATCCCGAGTTACCAACCCAAAGTTTGAAAATGTTATCAGGCTTAAGGGAGAAGAATGTTGTTTCACTTGTGGCGGGGCCGTTCCTTCTGTCTGCTTCTCATCATTTATTGATTCTCTTCCACAAGGAATTAGATGAACAGACTTTGGAGAACCTGCCTGACCCTCAGTCCCTTCCTTCCCTGGACTTCAATGAAGTTGAGTCAAGTTTAGACGACACCATAGTTGGCCTTGGACATTATGGTATGTGTTTGTGTCACCTGTTAGCAGGTACTTGTCTGGTCTCTGAGAGACGTCCCCATGGATGTGACTCACCGCCATTGCTGCCCAGTACTGGACTGTGATGCTCAGGTCCTTTGTCCTTTCTGTCTTCATGGCAATAGTGAAGATGGGTTAGAAACCTCTGGTGGGAGACTTCATTTGCCTGGGTTAAACAGTATTGTCAGTAACCTGATTAAGAATTCCCTGAAGCTCTACTCCCTGTTTTCATGAATGGCTCCCCTGCTCCTCTGATACATTTAAATTGAAGGCATGAACCAGACTTTGCAGAAGCCACTCTTCAGATGTGCAAACTTGCTGGAAAGTAAGTGTTCAGAGCTGTTACCCAGCTGGAGGGGCTGCATGTCGTCTAGAGAGGAAGGCCCTGGCTACCTGGTCTTTCTGGGTCGTCACTATCCTACCCATAGAGCAGGAATAACGATTCCTCCTTTCATGGTTATTATCAAGAGAAAACAAGATTAAGCATGGATGTTCTTTTAGTTTAGTGCCTAGCATAGTAAGAACTGAAAAAAAGAAGCAGTTATAACACTTTGAGGATATTTTTGAATGCAAGAGTCTTCTTGGTCTTGTTCACTAGTAACCCTCTTGCCTAGAATAACACACCAGGAATATTATTCTCAGTATTTCTTTAATGAATTTATTATCAATTAATGAGTAGATGAAGAAGTGAATGGATACTATATTAATTTAGACCCTTAAAAAGCAGATGACAATGCAAGAATAAAATGCATAACTATTTTTTTTTAAATACTTGCATGAAAGAAAAAAGCTAGGAGAGACTAGGAGAGCCGGTAGACCACAACCCATATCTTATTGCACGTAAGAGGAGGGGATGCTCAGTGGAAATGAACCATTCTACTCAGGAAGTCCAGAGCCAGGCCAGCTGTCGGGTGCCCTTGTAGCGTATCGCTGCTGTGCATTAGCAGTGTTTGCCAACAGAGCAGTAGCTTCTGAGAGAATGCAGGATGGTTCCAGGGCAGCAGCTGAGTCACTCTGGCACACAGTAGCAAGGGAGTGTTGTCAATGTCTTGTTACAAGGTTGTACACTGTTTGGGAGTAGGGGAACTGGAGGTGCCATGTGTAAACTCTTCACTAATTGAACACTGAAGTAGTGAAACTTGGATTGTGTCTTCATCTCAGCCCAAATTTGCACTTGGGGTCTCCTGCACTGGTATAATATGGGTCACCTCTTTCCGCTGTATGGAGACTGGCACCTGAAGCTCTTTAAGCTGCCAGTTGCCAAGTTCAAAGCGATGCTGTGGAGGCCATTGCACAGTAGGCATGATGACAAAGAAATTTTTATATCAGATGGATCTGTTGTATTTTTAAAGCATTTTTCTACTGTATTATTTGTTTCCATTTGAGAAAAGTGGAGGGATCAACTGTTCCAAGGTTTTTCCTTTCCATGAGTTGAAAGTTACATCTTGTGTAGCCACTGATGTAGGTGAAGTTATGCTGGATGGCAGAGTCAGTTCTGTGAATACAGCCCAGGATAGGATAATAAACTATTGTCTGAGATAGAGAAGTAAGAGTCTGTTCTGATTTCAAAGAGGAAATGGTAACTTTAAATGTGTTTCTGCAAAGAAAAACCAAAGACATGAAAACTTTCACTCAAGGATCGTTTAACTTCATTCCAGAGCAACATCTCTTCAGTCTCTCCTCGGCTGAATCCACTTGTATTGCAGAGTAGAGAAACAGTCAAGTGTGGCGAGTGACTGAGATTTTCACGATTTGCCTTTGCTGTAGGTCTCTGTGCTAAGGCTAGCCCTGAACACAGAGCTCCTGCTCTTTGCTGTGGGTCTCTGTGCTAAGGCTAGCCCTGAACACAGAGTTCCTGCTCTTTGCTGTGGGTCTCTGTGCTAAGGCTAGCCCTGAACACAGAGTTCCTGCCATGGAGAGAGGAGCGCTCTTGTTTGGTGTGTTTCACTGGGGTAGACAATATCTTGATTTATCTGCCCAACTGCCACTAGTCAGCCCTATCCCCGAACCACCTCCTGCATGCTTAGTCTCCATTGTAAGCCATAAAATTCAAAATAGAAGAAACACACAGTAGCTTTAATGGGTCAGATGCCTTATGAAATACTTTGAACATTTCCCTTATTTTTCTATAAATTCATATTTTTATAAATATTTTCTTACAAACATTAAATTGAAAACAAAAGCTTAGAAGTATGTAACATTTGAGATTGACAGTCTAATAGAGTGGTAAGTGACTGAGATTAAGATTATTGGTGAGCATATTAGGTAATTGTGAAATTTTGAAATAGGATACTTTAATTTGTTGATGAACCCTGAAATGGTTAATTATTTTACTTAGGGTCCTTTTTTTTTTTATTCAGCACCTAGAGGAACCATTATTTATTTGTCTAGCATGTATATATAAATTATGCAGTTATTTTTAAAAGCTCCTACCCCAATTATTTAATCAGTTATTAGTAATGAACTGGAAAATTTCCCTAGGAAATGTGGAGTTAGCTGTGGAAAAGGAAGACAGGATAAGCTATTAGCTACATTTGATATGCATTTATTTGAGTTAATCTAGCTAGTCATGGATTACCATTATAGTCAAATGAGAACACACAGCAGGAATGCTAAGGACTTTATCCCCATTTAATTCCTGACTTCTTGCACATTAATTTTTAAAAATGTTCTTTTGGATAATATAATTACATTTTGCTCTTCCTTTTTTTCCCCTCCAAATCCTCAAATCCTTGTTCTCTTTCAAATTCATGGACGCTTTCTTTTTGTTGTTGGTGGTGGTGGTGTGGGGTGTGAGTATGTGTGTGTGTCTGCATGCATGCGCATATGTGTTCCTAAATACACAAATGCAATCTGCTCAGTTTGTGTGTTTTTAGGACTGACCGTTTGAAGTTGACATGTTCCACCTGGAGAAGACTATTTCTCCCTCTCAGAATTTCTTAGTTGCCCATAGTTTTGTTAACAGACGTTGTAGTTAATAGCTTTCCACTGCAGGCTACACTGCCCCAGTGGGTTAAAAGTTAAAAAATACTTTGATTCATAATTAAGCCTAAAAGCATGAATTGACTTCCTACATTAAGAACCGTTACTGGAAATTTGCTTGGTACCAATGAGCAGTCCTTCTAGTTTCTAAAAGACCCAGTGGTAACCTGAATTGTCCTTACTGTGCCAATACAGTAGTAGTCATTCAGATACACCCTTAAAGTGGGGCACCTGCATCGGGCTCCAAGACTCACACAGAAGTGAGACCTAAAATTCCACTCTCTGCACACATTGGTAATAGCTACTTTAGTTCCATACCAACAAGATACAGTAGAATGATGGTACCAACAAGATACAGTAGAATGATGGTTAGTGGGACTTTGGTACTTAAAGAAAACTTTCTGGCCGTATACATACACCTAAAAACTTATAGACTACTAAGCTGTATTCAGGAATTTGGGAGTGATGCTTACAACCTAGTTTGTGAAAATTGCCAGGGAAATTTATGGGGGTAAACTCAGAATTAAAAGTTTTTCAGACCTAAATAGAAATTTTTGATATGTTTGGTTCTATCTCTAATCAAATAATGTTACAGATATTAAAACTTATTTTCAGGTTTTTGTCAGGCATTTTATGAAATACTATTAGCAAAGAACACAAGAACATGTTAACTTTAGTTTATGATACCCACATTTTAGATTTAGTTTAGATTGCTATCTTAAACACGAAAAGGCCCATTTCAGTCTGATGATAGAGTTCTTAGTCTTGCTAGTGCTTACTGGTCGCAGCTTGTCTGCGAGTGCACACTGCCTCCATATGTTAGCCTACTTAGCAAGCATCCTGCCATCAGCTGTTAGGTATCCTTGATTTCCTTCTGTAAGAGAAATGACTACCACTGTAGCCTCCTGAATTTCTAAGGGGGAAAAGGCACCTTTATCGAACATTTCCAATAGATTTTAAGTGGAAGATGTTTGCCTTAAAAGTGTGCTATGATAGTGTACTTGTTAGTGCTATACTCTTTGTACAAAGAAAAGTAAGCAAGAAACAGGGAAAAAGAGTTTTCTTTCTGTGCTTTTAAACTGAATTTTGTTCTGAGCAATAATCTTCAGCATATCTATGACAGACAATTGTATGTCCTTTAATAAAACTGTTGCAAATAAAAATAAAATAAAAACAAAACTGTTGCAATGAAATGACAAAAATGAAAGGAAGGAAGGAAAGAAGAAAGAGAAAGAATGAAGAAAGAAAGAAAGGAAAAAAAA
>JAQHUG010000001.1:9010911-9031503 GCA_028555095.1 Dicrostonyx torquatus
TGTGTGTGACAGTCATGTCTAGTAGTTTACATGTCATAGCTCCCCTCCCCATCATAGGTCTCTTCCCTTCCATGATGTTCCCTGATCCTTGGTGCAGAGGGGTGAGAAAGATGCGTTGGACCAGCTGTGCATCTCATCACTGACTGTTGCCCCTTGCGGAGAGAAGCTCCTCTGATCCATGTTGAGAGCAGCCTGGGTCTAGGATAGGAACACAAATGTTTAGAAGTCGATTAGACAACATGGCCTTTTAAGCAAAATAGTAATCGCAGGTCCTACCTAGTCATGGGATTTTGCCTAGAATTCATGTCCTGGATGTGAAATTCCCTCCTGTGGAGCAGGTCTCAGATCCAGCCAGTGGCCTGGGTGTTGGAAATGTAGCGTCTATCACTGAAGAATTGATTCCTGTCCTTTTCAGATTTGCCCAGTCAGCGACATCTTGCAATAGCAGCAGCACAAGTAGACTAGGACCAAAAAAATGGCATCCTGCTGCACAGAGGAGGGGAAGGCTGGTGCTCAACCAGTCTTTACTGTAAGGGCTCTCAGAACCTGGGTTGCATGACTCTACAGAAGTCAGAGTCCAGAGTTTCGACAGGGATGTTCTGTCTGTGTGAGGAGTTTGAATAATTGAGTCTCTTGACATTTCAGAGTGGAAACACAACATTGCCTCTAAATGTATTTCATTATACAGTGTAGGAATAGAATTTTCAATTTATCAAATTAACAATGAATATTGCACTCAGACATTTATCTGTTTAATTTATATTGCTAATAGTGTGATGTTATAATATTCTTATTAGAAATAATATACTTACTAGAAAGTGGGGGAAGTTTGCATGCTGCATGTCATGTAGCTGTTACCTCCTGATTGACGCATTCCCTCCTAGAGGACAAGGGAATGCTAACGGGGCTCATGAAAATCGTAAGCCACTGGAGGCCCCTCCCCCTCCCCAAGGTTATAGGAGCAGGAAACAGCTGCTAGGGCTGAGGAGCTGTAGCTCTCTGCCAGCTGTGCAGAGAACTCAGTGATTTAGACTCAGACCTTGTCACCCACATGGGGTCGGCCTTTCAGTGATGATGCTGTCAGAGTCACCCAGGCTCCTGTATGTCACCCTCATAAACTCACTGGTTCACCCAGCCCAGACCTGGCTGGTGCTGTTTCTTGGTCTGCCATTGCCCTCTCTAATTGGGGCAAATAGACATTTTATGTATGCCAGTAAAAGTATTACAGCATTATGGTTAGACCTAGTTATGATATAATTAACAAAATTCATGTACATGATTGGGTCATATACGGCCTGTGTTTTAAGAGTACAGACTGATCTTATCATGAAGTAAAATGGTCTGACTTCTTTATGTGCCTGGATCTCGCGAGCCTACTGACTAAAACATTATGTCTTTTTAGTCTTTTAAACTATCTAATTAAGCCTGAAAAGCAAAACTTTTCACTAAATGTGAAGCATTTAAGAAAGCTCTTAAATCTCTTAATTCAGTCCTCGACATGTAAAATATTCTATTTTGTGCCCATACAAATCTTTGCCAAAACTGCTGGTGGAAAAATTTTATTTGTAAGGGAAATATTTATAAGCTAAGCTTAAGTCTTCATTGCAACCAGCTAAAGCTGTTGTGGTAGGCAGTAGAGTGGGGACCAAAGATGTCCACACTCCCATCCTTGGGTCTGTAAATATGTTTACATGTCTGTAAACATGAGAGAGGCTGTGAATTAACATTGCAAATGGAACTAAGGTTTGAATCAGCCAAGTTCAAGATGGGAGACTGCTCTGAGTCTTTGTACAGCCTCTGTGTAGTCTCAGGAGTCCTTAGACAGGAAAGGGGACTGAAGAGATGGCTCAGTGGTTAAGAGCACTGGCTGCTCTACCAGAGAACCAGGGTTCGATTCTCATCACCCACGTGGTGGCTCACAGCCTCTGTAATTCCACTTCCAGAGGATCCAACACCTTGTCCTGACTGCTGCAAGTACTGCACCCATGTGCATACCCATGAAATAAAAATAAATCTTAATTTTTTTTAATGGGAGAGGAAGGCAAAGAGGAAGATTGGAGAGGTGGTATGAGAGGTCTTAGCCCCCATTGCTGCTTTTGGAGATCCAGGGAAAGGTGACAAGTTGGGGGAAATAGGGGACATCTCAAAAGAGGAAGATGACAAGATAATGGACTCTCATTTGGAACCTCCAGCAAGGAAGTATCCTCACTCAGAGATCCATGTCAGACTTTGGTCTGTACAGCTCTGAGGTGACAGTTTTGTATTTTGTGAGTCACTAAATTTGTGGTAACTTGTGACTAATGCTCATAGAAAACTAATACAGCTATACTGGCTTCCAGTCAATAGCTGCAGCCACCATATTGCTTTGTATGCACCCACTTCTCTCTCTCTCTCTCTCTCTCTCTCTCTCTCTCTCTCTCTGTGTGTGTGTGTGTGTGTGTAATTGAAGTATTTTGCTTGGTTTTAGGAATTAATCTACATGTTTCTGATAAGCATTCAAAAATTTTGCCTCCCAACCCATGTCATTTTTCTATTTTGTTTTGTGATAGTTGAGCGCCCCATCACACCAGATGCTAATTGTTTTGTGATAGGTGAGTGTCCCATCACACCGGATGCTAATTGTTTTGTGATAGTTGAGCACCCCACCACACCAGATACTAATTTTTGTAGGCAGGCGTGCTTCCCTTATTGACCATCAGTCAAAATCGTGGTTTGTGGGGTAAATGAGAACAGTTTCTACAAAGGGCGAGGAAGCAAACCAGTTTTTGGCAAGGCACCATGGGAGCCTCATCTTATGCCTTTGCCATGTATGACTGATGCCACTTTTCACCAACTTCTCCCTTGTCTCTCTTGTTTCTAAAAATAACCATCAAAGCATAAAATGTAGAAGCCTTCAAAAGGATCCAATTGGCAAGTTTCACAGGGGCAGTCTGTCTGAACATCATCATGAACTTGAGATTTTCTAAAGTCAATCAAGTTTTCCTGTTCACTTCAGGGCAGATTGTAAGGTTGCAGAATTGGTAGCTCACCCTGGCATGGTCTCTGAGCTTGCAAGATTGGACATTCAAAACCCAATCTTGTTGCTCTGGAGGTATTGGGGTCCACATGTAGCAATGCACTCATCTCAGTGTGTAGAACACACACGTCCAGTACTTTCATCTTTGGTAACTTTTATCTTTCCTTCCTGCTAACCCAGTGACTCATATGCATTTCTTTTTCCCTTCTTGCCTCCTTTAAATCTTTACTGGGCATTATTACTATTAAAGATTGGACAGCAAAGCAAATATCTTAGATTTTGCACATGGGTGATCAAAGGATCTCCTGGATTGATTTCCTCCTGTTAGCTTAGGAAAAAGGAAGAAACTCAACCTCTTTGGCAGCTGAATTCAATGTGACCTGTTTTTCTGGTTTCAAATAGCACAGAGTCTCCTCCCTCTGCCCCCAGCCTCCTCACAGCTTCATCTTCAGATATAATTGGACAACTTATACAAACAGATGCTTAGGAACATATGGTCTTCAGCTACGCATTTAGCATCCTTTTATTTCTGAGATTACAGTTTTGAGTAAGAGCAGCCTTTGTGTGTTCACAGCACTTTGAATGAGAAAATTTAGAGGTCTCCTTGTCAGGACTAAACATTTCTTTTAAATGTTTTACTTGGCTGGGAGTGGTGACACTCAGCTGAGGTCCCAGTACTATTTGGGCTGAGGATTGGGAATTCAGTGCCAGCCTGGGATACATAGTAAGACACTGTCTAGAAGGAAGGAGGGAGAAGGAAAGGAGAAAGAAGGAGAGGAATGAAGGTTCCATTAGCTCTGTATCTAATGAGAAGATTGAGCCAATGTCCTGACTGCTGGCATGTTGACAGGCCACATTGTTACCTGTCCCCAAGAACCCATTTTTCTTTGAAGCTACCATGATGTCACTGCATGCTTCCTACTCCTACAGTCACTGTGTTCCAAGTTCAAATATCCTCCGACAACCCATCACTGTAAAATCATAGGTCTTCCCTCGTATTAGCAATATCTGTTGATTTTCATGCCACCAGTATCTGTTGGTTTTAATTCTCAGGGGTGGTACTCCTGAGCAGGGCTCAGAAATGGGAGCCTGGCATAGCATATCAGCTGACAGCTGTCAGCTGGCCATTTGCTGCTAACGTGTTATCTGTACAAGAGCATCACTGGCATGCTGACACTCGTTAGAAATAGAGAGTCTTGACTGACTGGATCAGACGATGTGTTTTAAACAGAATTCCAGTGATCTGTGTTTGTATTAAAGGGTTTGTAAAGCACCAAGCTGGACTCTAAGCCCTATTATGGCATCCGTCTTGTCGCCATATTGCCTTTCCCAATGACTTGCTTTGAGATAATTCTTGCTTAGAAGTTATTGAATAACAGGCCGAATCTGGATGCTATAAGGAGTACTATTTTTGTTAAAAAATATATTTCAGCATACCTTTCTTGTAAGGATTAATTTGTTCAGACAATTGTTCAAGCAAGTTGGCAGAATGTGTGTGCTTAGTATCTCCTGAAATATATTTCTCTTTCTTCTTGAGAAGATCATTCTTGTGTGTGTGTGTGTATTCTGGTATTATATACCAGAAAGGTAGAAAGTAATGAGTACCTGAGACATGGGGGACCTGATCCCCTGCATATGCTTTCTGAGTTCCCTGGTCATGCTTCTTTCTTTCCAAATACGGTTACATCCAAATAATATCTTACAGGTCAGCAACAGGATAAAAATGTGTGCTTTTGTTAGAGTGACCACACCTTACCCTAGAAGTGGTCTCGTTACAGAATCATTCTCCCTTACCTTTTTATTTGTTTTGGGGGGAGGGTTTCTCTGTGTAACAGCCCTGGCTGTCCTGGAACCCACTCTGTAGACCAGGCTGGTCTCGAACTCAAGAGATCCTCCTGCCTCTGCTTCCGGAGTTTTGGGATTAAAGGCATGTGCCAACCCGCCTGGCTCTCCCTGACCTCATAAGGGTATTTTCCACCAAAAATTAAAGGTGCTAAGAAGTTTTGGGAATTGGTGTGTCTCTCGTGTGTATCAGTGGAATCCGCAACAGTTTCAGTGTCACAATATGAGCAAATACTGTTTGGCAAGTAATGTTTCGTTTTTTCTTTCTTTCTTTTTTTTTTTTAAGTAATAAGACATATGAGGGCCACTCTGAAAATACTTAGTGTGCTTTTGTGAGTATGTAAGACAGAGTTCAAAGCCAAGGGAAACAGTATAGAGAGTGTTGTCAGCTGAAGGAAAGCCATAGCATCTGTGGTAGCACAGAGTCTTCAGATCATGGAGCCAGCCTAACACTGTGAAAGGCGGGTAGAAAGGGAGGAGGAGCGAGGAGAGTCACAGGCTATGCTGGCACTGCCAGCCAGCCTCAGTCAGCTGCTAGCCAATGACTTCCCACAAAATAATGCTATATAGAGCTAAAATTCTGGGGCCTGGTCTCCAGTAAAAAGCTCAATTGCTCAGTTGATCACCAATGTCCTGCAGATGGAGGGAGGCTCTTGGCTTGTTGCGTGTGCTGAGCTAACTAACAAACTGTAGGAGGGAAATCTGAGAGGCATCTCCATAGATACTGCAGTAGTCCACCTGAATCATTTCTTGTGCTTGAGATGAATAGGGTGGTATTTTGCTAAAACTCCAGTTTAGTCCAGTTATTTTCTCCATATTACCTTCAATATGGTCAAAGCGAGAATTCCTGAAATCGAGAACATCCACAGAGATTTCACACAGCCCACCCCCAGACCAAAAGCTGTTAATATACTTACAGGAGGGTGGAAGTCAGATATTTCTCTCTCTCTCTCTCTCTCTCTCTCTCTCTCTATATATATATATATATATATATATATATATATATATGCTCTTGTTGTTGTTCATTTTTACCACTTACAAGCTGTGTGAAACATAGGGAAAACCTTTTCAAGGCTAAGTGCTCTCATCTGTATAATGGGAATAATAATAATCCAAATTTTGGGGGTTAATGGGAAGAGCAAGCTTAGCACAGGGCTTAAGTCATAGAAAGCACCCAATAACCTCCCATGAAAGAAGTGTGAGCAATGTTCAGGCAAGATTCATGTTTTCTCAAGTTCTACATAAAACTTTTGAGATTATCATGGATACTTCGAATCACCCTGAAATCTGATTATAACTCTTTAACATCTTCACTCGTGAGTTATGTATAATCTGTAACAAAATTTGATCTGTTTTTTTTTTGTTTTTGGTTTTTTTTCTTCTGAAAAATAGAAATTTACTTGGCCTTGTTAGTTCCCCTTGTCACACTGTGGCCATAAAGATGTCCATTTGGGCCAATTAGTTTAGCACCAAGATAAATTATCTTCTTTGTCAGGATCTTGGACAGAACCCAGGAATCCCACCAAGTCCCTGCAGGTGTGTGGGCAGAGCTGGCAGCACTACAATCCAAGCCAGGAAAGCTGTCTACAGAGTGTGCCCCTACCCAAGGGTCAGTGATGCCCTCCTTATGCCCAGTGCAAAACTTGGATCAGAGCTCTTTAAAGGAGGTGCCTTTGCCAGCCATCTGGAGTCCATACACCAACAGATAAAAATTCAGCTACTTTCTCTAAATGCATTATAAATGCAAATGCATTTTGTGCTAAGGAGTATAATAAGAGCAAGAATGTACACCAGTTTTCCCACTGGAATCTCATTTGGGATTTAGGGCAAATCTATCAGATAACAATGCAGAGCTTGATAGGGTCTTTGCAATGGAAAATTTCAGTCTGTTCGTGCAGTTATTTTGATGGAACTCTCTCTGCTCTGGGATTGTAATGAAGTCGGGTGATTTGCTGATACCTGGATGTGTGTTTTACACCTTAGAGGCTGTGTGCCCCCTGCCTTCAGCGAGGCATCTTGGAATCCTTTCTATTACTTTCTCCTTTACTTAGAGGGTGAAGCAACTTCAGGAATCTCCTTTCCCATAGTATAACTTTCTAAGACATAAAAATTGATGCCCCATTCAAAGGAGGATGGGTTTTTGCTTGCTTTGGAAGTATATCTGGTATTAAAATATTCTAGAAATGATTTCCTATCCATAGTTTTCACATTTGATTCATATCACAAATCTATTGAGACAGACAAAGCAAATTTATTTGAAAGAAGGGCATACCTTTCTTTCAAACATGATGAAAGCATGTTTGAAATGATACTTTTGGTTACTGTAAGTCACAAAGCTATACAGAATATTTATATTCTATATTTAAATCTTTGGGCATTTGATACATTTTTGTAATATACATATCCCACTCCTCATTCCAATTCCTCCTGAATGCTCCCATATATTCCTTCTATCTTCATGTCCTCTTTTAAAGAATAACCAACTGAATCTTATTGCCTATGTGCACTTGGGTATCGGGCTACCCATAGATTCCATCAACTGTCAATAACTCCTCTGCTGTAGGGGTGGGGGCTCATGTACCTCCCATGCTGGAATGCTGACTAGCTATGAGAGATTTTCTTTAAAATAATTGTAGCCAATCCACACTTTTTAAGTAGGAGAGAGAGAGAGAGAGAGAGAGAGAGAGAGAGAGAGAGAGAGAGAGAGANGAGAGAGAGAGAGAGAGAGAGAGAGAGAGAGAGAGAGAGAGAGAGAGAGATAGCCTTGTGGTTAAAATGATGGTGTGACTTGTGTTTTGGACTGCCCATGGAGTGGGTCAGGCCTGTGACAGCATTCATCTTATCAGGATGGAGGTATGAAATGGCTGCTCGAAAGACTTTGGGTTAGGTGTGACCCTCTACCTTAAGGTCTGTGGCCCAGTCTTGTTTCTCAGAGTAAAATGATCTTAATGACCCTGAATCTGGTACCTGAGCAACCTGGTTTGTGTATTTGAGCCCAGGCTTTCTAACTGGGATACCTCTAATCCATGGTATTCCCTCATTGTCATTTGTGAGAACCCATCAGATATTTCGTAAATTCTCTATAAGGCATTTTCTCATTAGACTGAACTTGTGTCTTCTGAATAAGATGACCATGGCTCTGACATTGTGTCCTTCTGAATGTCACATGGGGGCACTTGATGTTCTTGTGCTTGTTTGCTACTGATGTTGACCTGGATCTCTTGAACAAGGTGATCCCCTTGTCCCTGGCTGTTGGATGATCTCTAGGCTAGCATTTCTCAAGTATTTTGGTCCCAGGACACCTTTACACTCTTTAAAAATCCTTCAGAGCACTACTGAGCTTCCTTCTCCTCCTTCCAATACAGATATGGTCTGTGTCAGATAGGGAAATTGAGACCTCAAAAAACAAAGCAAAACAAAACCCCACACATTCAGAACTAGGAATATGGCTTAGTTGGTAAATTGCTTGCCTCAGAAGCATGAGGACCAGAGTTCATATCTCCAGCACCGAGCCCAATGCTGGGCATGGTGGCAGGCATCTGTAACCTCAGCATTGAGGAGATTGGAGTGTACAGGGAGAATGGAGACAGACAGAGCTCCGAAGCTTGCTAAGTAGCGAGACTAGCTGACCCAGTCAGCTCTGGTTCTGTGAGAGGCCCTGTCTCAGAAAACAAAGTACAGAGGGTTTGAGAAGATATCTGATGTAGAACTCTGGCCTCTGCATGCATAAATGGACCTGTACACCCATGTGTACATGTGCAATACTCATGGCCACACACACACACACATGCATTACACATGCAAAACAATCATTTTAAAGTAAGAACGGTAAGTCAATTGCATGTTGACAGAGATAGCATATTTCTTATTAAAATTGTGTTTTCCAAAATTAGTAATGAATTGAGAATTGTTATTTTATACAGTTACAGTTCTTAATAGCTACTCTAATAGAAGATGGCTGCTTTGTGTTTGGGCCTTTGTCATATTACATGCTGTATAGTTTCTGGGAAGTTCTAGTCACTCCAGAAGCTTGATAAGGGCAGATGCTATGAAATATTAAAGGTTTGGACTCCCTGCTCGAAGCATCTTAGGAACTCCCCGGGGTCCCTGGACCACTCTCTGAGAACTGCTGCTCTAGGCACAAAGTAGAGACACTAAAAGAGGGAGTATTAAATATTCCAGGAGATCATAAATAATTTCTCTACTCATACTGCTCTGTTAAACAATTTTTAATAATCTTGAGAAGGATAATGGGGCAGTAGGAGCCTATTTTATGGACAGGGTGTTCTAAGGTAAAAAGCTCTGCTTATTTAAATTTCATGGGTGTGAAATCATTAATAAGCAGAAGTAATGCTGCCGATATTATTAAAATGGTCATAAAATGTGCAGTCTTACTGTGATGGTGCACTCTATGTCCTCATTGACTTCACTGTATATGCTAAGTAGGTAGATGTAAGGTCTTGAAATTGCTTGAGGGGGTCTCCTACAGGGATAATTATGTGGTAAAATAGTTTCTCGACTTACCCCTTTCTCTCTCTCAAAGAGTTTGGGAGTTTCTAAATCAGCTACTCAAATGCCCAGGTCCAATGCTTGATAGGTACAGGAAGAAGCAAATTATCTGATAGTGTATTTTGTATTACTCTTCAAATTCTCAAGTAAACAACCTTGAAGAGACGTAACGTCAGGCAGTACAACCAATACATTATAGCTGGTCTGTTTTCAGCTTTTCTCATTGTAGACACTTGGAGGAGTGGTGAGGGTGACATGTGACTGTCCCTGGTGGCATTTCAGAGAGTGTCCTTAGATGCATTGTTCTATGTCAGCATTGATGTATTGAACACACAACCATCTCTATATTGGCTTATCCAGCAATAATCTTAAATCAGTGCATTCCCATTTTGTTTGATTCTCTCTTGGGAAAGTATGAAATTATTTTTAGTTGAATAGCTTATGGAAAAAATAGTGCATTTGGGCAAGTGCATTTAATGTGCAGATTGAATAAACACGAATCTAGTTGAGTGCACAACAAAAATACCAGGGATCTGGAATTTATATTTCTTTCTATTTCTCTCTGTTTCTCCATTGTCTAGATGTATTAGCTCCTACAGGGTCTTCTAGGGCTCCCTTGCTAGAACCTGGATAATCCAGGCACTGGGATCTAAATTGACTCACATCTTCTTACTTTACTGTTGCTAACATTTGTCTTCCCCATTATTTTTTTTCTTTTTCTTCCACATTATTTTTAAAAGACATATTTATTGTGGTTTATGTGCTTGCTTGTATTTGCTGTAATTAGGGTTGAACCCAGGACCTTAAGCTTGCCAAGCTAGTACTGAACACGTGTCCAGTCCCATTTCCATTTATGTCAATTTTATTGTATTAATGTCATTTGCTTTGTATTAAGTTTTATACATTTACCTTTTGTGTGTGATAGCATGTCTTCACATGTGCCTGTGGAGGCTAGAGAGCAGATCCTGGTGTCATTCCTGAGGATAAGATCTCACACCCTGCAGCCCACTACTGTGGGATAGGCTGGCTTGCCCACCAATGAGAGCTTGGCTAGCTGCCTGCTAATGAGGTCTAGGCTGGCTTGCCCACCAATGAGTGCTAGGCTGGCTGCCCGCCAATGAGGGCTAAGCTGGCTACCTGCCAGTGAGAGTTAGGCTCATCCAGAGAGCCCCGGGGGCCTGCCTTTCTCTGCCTTCTCGGTGTACAGAGGGTTTTATAAGGATTCTGAGGATTGCGCTTGCAGGACAGGCGTTTAACTGACTGAGCCATATCCCTAGCCCCAGCACTTACCTTTTCCAGTAACATTTTAATAGTGAACTACTACACCAATTTACCTGATTTTCATTTATCTTTTAAGTAGACCTTTAAAATAGTTTAAATGGAAGAAGGCATAGTATTTGTAAAACAAATGTTTGCCCTTTTATTTCCTTAAGAAACTTTCATCCTACCCATCATACAGTTGCAGGCATCTACCCAGCCTCAGGCGCTTACTGTTGATATATATCAACAGTAAAGCAAAGAAAGCTATGCAGTATAGTGAGGCTCATGATATTAGCACGAGATCTAAGGTCGAATCCAGCCATCCCAGTAGGAGCTGAGTGGCATAAGACCAGGCCTTGGCACTGCCAGCTGTAAAATGGAATCTTGTGAATATTAATATATACAGTGTCCCCTGTTTCCTTACTCTTGTCCTCAACCCTGTCGTCTCATCCCGTACCATGTAGCATCTAATCTGGTTGGGGTGACTCGGCTAGCTCAATTTCATCATGAAGAACCAGAATGGCTGTCTTCTCTAATCCCTATGGATGGTTCATTCAGCCTTGCTGGCTTTCTCCCTCATCCTTTGGTGTGTCCACCTCTTCCTCACTATTTAAAAGTTCTTCTGGAAGTCTCATTATCTCATATGCTTATCCACTCTCCATCCCCCAGTTTAGATGTCAGCTCATCCTCCCTTGAACGACAGACATAAACAAGATCCTACATGTTATTCTCACTTGTATTAGCACCACCAGGGCCACTGCACACAGTTTTACCTGGTGTGTACTGCAGAATATCAGTGACCAAGTAGATGATGTGAATGTATTCCCTGGAATGGTACAGCTAGCCAGTGCTGGAACCTGCTCTTTTCCCTCAGAGAACAGTTGTTGGTGTACATATAGTTTTGTTTAATTAAAATATACAAATTATACATGTACTATATATTTTAAATATATACATATGTTTAAGAAGTTTTATCTAGCCCATTGGCTTCAAGTTTCATGTAAATCTCTATGATTTGATCCTACAAACACACAATTATTGATTTGTTGTCTGTGTGCCAGCAAATGAATATATGCTAATCAATGTGTGAAAACAGACATTTCATATGGATTTGATGACTTTTGTATGTTAAGAACTGAAAGACCTTTGCAAGTTCAAATGGTGATAATAACTATATCTTTATGGTAATGGATAAAATAGGATCATAATGATTTAAAAAGGGCCTAGATTCTAGTGCAGAATAAAACTCCTAAGATTCTTTAAAATAGCATAAGACTCTCCAGGAAGGTATGGTAGTAAATGATGAATTCAAACACTTGCCCAGTGTGCATGTGAATTACAGAAAATGCATTATTTTATTTAGTAAAAGAAGATGTATTGAAGTAAGTGATGTTGGAAGAACTCCTTTTGAAAAAGAGTAGCTTCCTACATAAGTAAATAAGTTATAATAAATTAAAAATGTATGGAACATTAAATAATGAAATAATGTATTGGAGAATAATTTTCTAATCTTGGAATATAAAATTTTTTTATAATTATGACACAGAAACTAAATGCCAAGAGAATAAAACTGCCTATTAGCAAATAAGCAGATTAATTGAATAGTCAATTTTCAAAAAGAAAAAGAAATACAAATGGATAATAACTATTTTTAAAAGTGTTCAGCATCCCCAGTCATTAGGGAAATGCAAATTAAATGTACTTTGAGATACCACCTCACCCCAATCAGAATAGCTATCATCAACAAATTTGACAGGTGTTGGAGAGGATGTGGAGAGAAAGGAACACTTATTCACTGTTTGTGGGAGTGCAAATTAATACAGCCATCATGAAAATCTGTTCCTATATAGCTCAAAAAAATATACTTACAAGTACCACATGATTACACAGTTTAACTCCTGGGCGCATACCCAGACATCTCAGCTCCCATCACAGAGATTCTTGTACCCCCATGTTTATTGCTGGTTTATTCACTATCTCAAAGAATTGGAATCAACCTCCTTGTTCATCAGCAGGTGAATGGATAATGAAATATGTATCAATGCTAACCAGCCCTACAGCAAAATCGAAGTGTAAAACTCTTCAGGAAAAAATGAATGGATTCAGAATGTATAATATTGAATGTTCTCCTTCATATGTGAAATCTAGCCAATAATGTATGTTTATGTGTAAACAAATGTACATGTGGTTGCATTATAACATGAAGAAAAGAGAACAAGAAAGGCAAGTATAAGGGAGGACTGAATGCAGGTTATGGACATGAGTTATGAAAGGATAAAAGACGGTTTTCCTCGTTCTAATTCTGTCATGGCATCTTTTTTTAGGTTTTGGTAATGGATACATAAAAATATTCAATATTGAAAGTGTAAAATTTAATGCAAAGCCCCACATCTCCCGCTCCAAATGCCTACTCTAATTGTATAGACTTTCAATGAGTTATATTCACTTCGGGTCTAGTTAATTTTAGTATGTGATGTTTTTATTTGTGAGCTTTTATGTTAAAATGCATTTTGTGACATAAACTCAAAAAATATAAGACATACAGAATTGTGTACATAGATGCAAATTTTCTTTATTGTATCGATAAAGTAAGATATAAAATGAAACATACTAAGTTAAGAAAATATTTTCAATTTTTATAATTAATGTTTTTAATATATAAAATATAATACTTCATATATATTTTCATAATGAAGTAGAAAATTAGAACAGTCCAACAGAAAAAAATATAAAATCACCAATTTAATGAAGAACTACCACAAATGACTAATAGTGGTTTGATCTTGCTAAAATTTTTTTTTTATTGAGCTCTACATTTTTCTGGGCTCCCCTCCCTGCCTCTCTCCTCCCCTCTTCAACCCTCCCCCAATGTCCCTATGCTCCCAATTTACTCAGGAGATCTTGTGTTATTTTTATACTTTCTACTTCCCATGTAGATTAGATTCATGTAAGTCTCTCTTAGTGTCCTTATTGTTGTCTAAGTTCTCTGGGATTGTGGTTTATAGGCTGGCTTTCTTTGCTTTATGTTTAAAAACCATCTATGAGTGAGTACATGTGATAATTGTCTTTCTGTGTCTGGGTTACCTCACTCAAAATAATTTTTTTTTCAAGTTCCATCCATTTTCTTGCAAAATTTAAGCTGCTGTTATTTTTTTCTGCTGTTTATACTCCATTGTGTAAATGTACCACATTTTCTTTATCCATTCTTCGGTCGAGGGGCATTTAGGTTGTTTCCAGGTTCTGGCTATGACAGACAGTGCTGCTATGAACATAGTTGAACACATGTCCTTGTGGCAGGATTGAGCATCCTTTGGATATATACCTAAAAGTGGTATTATTGGGTCTTGAGGAAGGTTGTTTTCTAATTTTCTGAGAAATCACCACACTGACATCCAAAGGGGTTGTACCAGCTTGCATTCCCACCAGCAATGCAGAAGTGTTCCCTTTTCCCCACACTCTCTCCAGCATAAGTTGTCATCAGTGTTTTTGACCTTGGCCATTCTTTTTTTTTTTTTTCCCGAGACAGGGTTTCTCTGTGACTTTGGAGCCTGCCCTGGAACTAGCTCTTGTAGACTAGGCTGGTCTCGAACTCACAGAGATCCACCTGCCTCTGCCTCCCGAGTGCTGGGATTAAAGGCATGCGCCACCACCGCCCGGTGATCTTGGCCATTCTTACAGGTGTAAGATGAAATCTCAGAGTTGTTTTGATTTGCATTTCTCTGATGACTAAGGATGTTGAACATTTCCTTAAGTGTCTTTCAGCTATTTTAGATTTCTCTGTTGAGAGTTCTCTGTTTAGGTCTGTACTCCATTTTTTTTTATTGGATTATGTGATCTTTTGGTGTCCAATTTTTTGAGTTCTTTGTATATTTTGGAGATCAGCCCTCTGTCTGATGTGAGGTTAGTGAAGATCTTTTCCCATTCTGTAGGCTGTCGTTGTGTCTTGTTGACCGTGTCCTTTGCTTTACAGAAGGTTTCAGTTTCAGGAGGTCCCATTTATCAATTGTTTCTCTCAGTGTCTGTGCTGATGGGGTTCTACTTAGGAAGTGGTTCCCTGTGACAATGCGTTCAAGTGTACTTCCCACTTTCTCTTCTATAAGGTTCAGTGTGGCTGGCTTTATGTTAAGGTCTTTGATCCATTTGGACTTGAGTTTTGTACATGGTGATAGATATGGGTCTATTTTCATTTTTCTACATGTTGATATCCAGTTATGCCAGCACCACTTGCTAAATATGCTTTCTTTTTTTCATTTGATATTTTTTGCTTTTTTATCAAATATCAGGTGTTTGAAGATGTGTGGATTGATATTCAGGCCTTCTATTCAGTTCCATTGGTCCTCCTGTCTGTTCTTATGCCAGTACCAGGCTGTTTTAAGTACTATAGCTCTGTAGTAGAGTTTGAAGTCAGGGACTGTGATGCCTCCAGAAGTTCTTTTATTGCCCAGAATTGTTTTGGCTATCCTGGGTTTTTTGCTTTTCCAAATGAAGTTGAGTACCATTCTTTCAAGGTCTTTGAAGAATTTTTCTGGGATTTTGATGGACATTGCATTGAATCTGTAGATTGCTTTTGGTAAAATTGCCATTTTTACTATATTAATTCTGCCTACCCAGGAGCATGGGAGGTCTTTCCACTTTCTGGTGTCTTCTTCAATTTCTTTCTTCAAGGATTTAAAGTTCTTGTCATTACAAGTCTTCGACTTGTTTGGTTAGAGTTACTCCGAGATATTTTATGCTATTTGTGGCTATTGTGAAGGGTGTTGATTCTCTGATTTCCTCCTCAGCCCTTTTGTCATCTGTGTATAGGAGGGCTACTGATTTTTTTTTTGAGTTAATCTTGTGTCCTGCTACATTGCTGAAAGTATTTGTGAGTTGTAGAAGTTCCTTGGTAGACTAATAGTGGTTTGATCTTGCTAAATTTTTTTGATACAGGGTTTCTCTGTACCTTTGGAGCCTATCCTGAAACTTGCCCTGTAGACTGGGCTGGCCTCGAGCTCAGCAGGATCCACAGGCCTCTGCCTCCTGAATGCTGGGATTAAAGGCATGTGCATCACCACCACCCAGCTAACCTTGCTAATCATTTAATCAGTAGAGATTTTGCACATTTTGATGTGTCACATTTTATAAAACAACAAGTATTTATAAGACTTGGGAATATACATTGTCAGATAACGCATGGAGGAAAACAGGATTATGTAGAAGGAAGACTGCTAGTTGGTTCCTGGTTGCTTAGCCCCAAAATAATCACACAGAAACTGTATTAATTAAAACACTGCTTGGCTAATTCTTACATATTAATTTATCTCATTTTTATTAATCTGTGTATTGTCACATGGCTGTGGCTTACCGGATAAAGTTTTGGTGTCTGTCTCTGGCAGAGCTACATGGCTTCTCTCTGACTCTGCTATCTCTCTCCCAGCATTCAGCTTAGTTTTTCCTAGCTAGCTCTGTTCCCCTATAGCTCTGCTATAGTTCCAAAGCAGTTTCTTTATTCATTAATGGTAATCACAGCATACAGAGGGGAATCCCACAGGATTGTTGCTAAA
The DNA here is from genome assembly GCA_028555095.1 of Dicrostonyx torquatus. NCBI lineage: Eukaryota > Metazoa > Chordata > Mammalia > Rodentia > Cricetidae > Dicrostonyx > Dicrostonyx torquatus. The sequence goes on from JAQHUG010000001.1 coordinate 9,027,082, forward strand.
ATAGCATCATTTAAAGGACCTATCTTCATTTCAAAATAAAGAATATTATTGTTAAACTCCTTTCTTTTCCGTGGGGCCACTTTGGGTTGGCTTCACTTTACGAGTGGCTGACTGCCACAGGTAAGTGTTTCTCCTGGAATACTGAATAGTGGGTTGGTTCTTTCTTGACTCCCTGATTCCTAACGGATCGTGTGTAGAGTGCTGTTGTGCTTGTTGCTGACATGGTGATATTCAAAAGCCCTTTCCCATATGGAATGCAGCATTATAGAAGACAAGTTGGGGATTAATAAGAAAAACTAAATGCAAATTAGAGATGGCATCTTATAAAACACAGTGGAGTCCTTCTATTAGTGTAGGCCAGGGATTGCTGCGGGTTTCCACTAGACTGGACTAAGCTGCAGCCAGGTCACGCAGCTCTCACACACTGAAACTGACACAGCGTGCAAAGCAATAAGGTCCCCTGTGTTTGAATAATCAAACACTGGAGTGCATTTTTAGAAAGCAAAAGACTATGAAGATGTCACATATTAGAATTAGAAAGCATATAGACATTAAAGTGCAGTGCATTGAAATTTACAAGCCCATAAATGAGTTGAATAGCAGGTTAAAGACAGTAGAAGCAGAAAGAAATGAACTGGAGGATGAAGATGTGCAGAGGCAATGCATGAGAATTACAGAGGAAGGGGCTGCAGGAAGGGTGTAGTGAAATTTACATGATTGATAGAGTCCGAGAAGAGTGTTTGAAGAAGGAATGAATAGAAATGTCTAGAATTGGTGGTAGATAACATTACATAGATTTAAAAGATGTTCAGGTGCCAAGTGAAAAACAGAAAAGAAAAATAGATTGTTAGTCATATTAAACTCCAAACAAGCAAAGTTGCCTGGGTTCTTAAAAGAACCCGGAGAGAAAAACAAGAAATGATTTTCAGGGGAATGCCAAAGCAGCTACTGACCTGTAGCAGCAGAGCAGGGCAGCTCCAGTGTGTGGGCAGAATCCTCCCACCTGCTGTCCACAGAGAGTGAGCCCGGCACACACTGAGGCCCTAGTGCACAATTGCTAACATGGACCGAAGCCTGAAAGCCGAGAGTACCCACTCTCTTCAGGGGTGCAGAACTGTTAGAACAAATGCTTCCTTTGCTGGCGAGCGTGTAAACTGGTGTGTAGTCTCTGTGAACTAGCTCCTGGCGTCTGTAGCACAGCTCCACAATTTAGTCCCGGAATGTATTCCTTGGGAGGATATGTGCATGAGTGTACCAGGAGATATACACAGAATGCTTTAATGGCCCCCAAAGCAATGTGAGTGTTTAATAATGGAAATAAAATATTGGAATAGCTGTTGGTTGACCTTGACTGTTAAAGGCACACATCTGGGTATGTCAGGACATTCCCAGAGGATTAGCCCAGGGAAGGTAAAGCACCATCCAATATGTGTGGAACCCAGATAGAATGATAAGGAAGAGGAAAAAGCCTGAGGGGGCATAGGCAGATTGCTGTCTGTTTGTCTGTCTATCCATCTATTATCTACATCTCCCTCTGTTCTTCCCTCCTTCCCCCTTGTCCCTCTTCCCTCCCTCTTACTCTTTCTCCTTCTCTCTCTCTTTTCCCCTCTGATCCTTCATGGCCACCATCACAGTAGCTGCGCTTCTGCACTGCGTACCTTACTGCCACCACTGAAAGCCTACAAACCAGAAGCTCCAAACAAATCCTTCCTCATGGGTTGTTTTCTTATTTGTCACAGTGACGGAAACGCTAGTGTAGAAAGCTGATCCTAGGGATATGGGGTCATTGATGTGACTCTTGCTGATGAGGAGGTTCAGAGACTTTTGGAACTAATTTGTGGTAGGAATTTGGAAATTTGGAGATATGTGTCGGAAAATCACTGGAATACATAGCAGAGCTTAATGACTGATTTGGTCGAAGCTCCGAAGCCAGAATGCTGATAGGAATGCTGGCATTAATAACTGGATGCACAGAGCTTCAGATGGAAGCCGGGCTTCTGTCAGGAGTTGGGTTTGAGGCCATGCATGCTACATTTTTGTAAATAATTTGCTTATTTTTATCTAAGTCCCAAGACTGTTGAGGCTGGATTTTTAAAGTGATGGACTAACTCATCTGGTAGAGGAGAATCCGAGGCAGCTACTATGTAGGGCGTTGTGTGGGTATTGAAAGAAAGGTACGTGTAGCCAGGTTTGTAGTGAGAATTTGGAACAAAAAGCAGAGCAGAAAATTTGAAAACTGTGACTTTTGCCAGAAAAGTAGCACCCATCAAGTTGACGTGGGAAAAGCTGCTGGAGATACTAAAGACGTTACTAAGAAGCCGTATCCTTTGCACCAGCTCTGCCAGAAATTGGTCAGATTCCACCAGCTGCAGGCTCAAGAATGTGAGTAAACTTATTTGAGAGACACCCTTGAGAGGAGATGCTCTCGGGGCACCTTGCTTTCACAGTACTGTCTAAAAACTCATTTCTTCAGGATTTATTATTCCATGTTCATCCGCTCCCCACTCAGAAGCCAGAGCAGCTGTAATCTAAGAGCTGGGCAAGGGCTCAGGTTGGCAGTAGACCTTAGTGTTGTCCACATGACGCTACTTTTCAGGAATGCAGAGTGCAAAATGCGTGAGGACACGGAGGCTCCACAGCCAAGGGATGTGTGCCATAATTGTGCCAGGCAATCTCTGGAAAGGTGGTGGGTCGAGTTGTGATGGTGAATCCAAGGCTGCAGTGGAGACCCAGATAAGACGGAGATGCCAGTGGTGTGCCATGTCTGCCCCAGAAGACTTCATCCCAAGGAGCAGGTCATGTGGTTGTAGGCAGTGGGAACAAGGGATGGATTACATAGGCCCTCTGGAGCTCACCTCACATCTCTGTGTACCCCGAGTGCTGAATATGGAGCTGTAAGATTCAGTGTTTTTCCAGCATGGTTTCTGTCTTGCTTTGGTACTATTCTTCATCTTTTTTTAATCACACATTCCTCCTCTTTGCAATGGGACTTTTACTCTGAGTAATTATACTTTAGAAATATATAACTTTTTTATTTTTATAGTGCCTAACATCTAAGAGTTTGCTCAAGTATCAAAGGAGGTTGTAAGCTTGGACTTATAACGTCAGTGGAGCTGTTAAGAGCATGGGCACGATGGTCCGGAAGTATTTTATAGTATGAAGTGACATGAGCCTCTGGAGGTCAAGGACAGGATGTTAAGGTTAAGGAGATGCATTTGGGTGTCAGCTTGACACGGGGTGGATGTGATGGATTTATGGTCTCACACACGCAGGTTTAGTTCAGGGGTTAGCACTTTCGTGGAGAATTTCATGAGAGCACACGCTGTGTACTTAGCTTGGAGAGAGTTCTTATGGCCAAATGTCTGGACTCACTGTAGAAATTTATCCTCCAGAGAACCGTCCTCTGCCACCTACAGACCATATACTGATGGTGGTCCATAAAATGATTACTTCACCAAGTCCATTTTAGTCTGTGTAAGCACGCCCATGTTAACATCAATGACATCCCCTCGTGACGCTTTCCGAAGCGTGCATCCTTGTCGAGAGCAGCATGGCTGTTTCGTTGCAGATGTGCACCTGTGTGTGCACTGCAGCAGTCTTTGGAGAAGAGAGTTCTCCCTCAACAAACGCCAAATGGCAGATTAGAGGAGCTGTCCGTCCTTTCTTCTGCCAGGCATCCCATGGAACTGCTCCAGAGCAACTCAGTGTTAATGTCCCATGAAAACTCACTGTAAGGAGTGTACATAAGGGGTATAAAATAAGATTTTAAGCATAGTTCACATTTGGAGTTTTATCTTTTCCTACTCAAGGCCCTAGGTGAAAGGAAAGTTTTCTTATAGTCCTGTGAATCAGTGAGACTGGTCACCTGATCTCAGAGACCAGCCAGCCCCGCACAGGCTTTTGTCCCAGTCTATGCATGGCTCCAGGGAGGGGTCTGGCGATGGGAAGTATCTGAGCAGGACTGACCTTGCTAAGCTGAGATTGGTACTGAAAGTGTTGTCCTTCTCCTTGAGTTCACCCTTTGGATCTAGAGCGAGTTCAGCTTCTCTCGAGGGGAAAGGCCTGTGCTTCACCATAGGAGTCTGAAGTTATTGCCCATGAAAGTGTTGAGACACAACTCTCTTCTCAAAGCAATAGAGATAATTTATTTTGGAGCTGAAGATGAGTTGACCAAGGCCTGAGAACATGGATTTTAAGTTATCCCACGTGCCATGTTCTGATGTGGTATCAATTTCATGGAGCTTGTCATAACAGGACTAAGAGCATCATAAATCAAGACATTTTTTCTTTCTTTTTTATTGTTAAAAGAAAAATTTACATTTACTCCCCTTGTCCCAGGCCCTCTTGCTCCCCCACTACCCCACCGCCCTCCCCCTGCTTCCTTAAGATGGGGCAGGATACCCTGCCTTGTGGGAAGCCCAA
>JAQHUG010000001.1:9035050-9051992 GCA_028555095.1 Dicrostonyx torquatus
TGATCGATTTTTGAGAAGGTTCCATGAGACGCTGAGAAGAATGTGTATTCTTTCCTGTTTGGGTGGAATGTTCTATAGATGTCTATCAAGTCCATTTGATTCATTACATCTGTTAGATCCCGTATTTCTTTGTTAAGTTTCTGTCTGGATGACTTGTCCATCAGTGAGAGAGGAGTGTTAAAATCTCCTACTATTAGTGTGTGTGGTTTGATGTGTGCCTTGAGTTCTAGAATCGTTTCTTTTATATAAGTGGGAGCTTTTACATTAGGGGCATAGATATTCAGGATTGAGATTTCATCTTGATGAATTTTTCCTGTTATGAGTATGAGGTGTCCATCTCCATCTCTTCTGATTGATTTTAGTTTGAAGTCGATTTTGTTAGATATTAGTATAGCTCTAGACCTAAGCATCCTAATTCTGTACAACTACAGAACTTCTAATGAGCCAGTCACCCTGTAAAACGTTTGCCACAGAGGGGTGTGACATTTTGGGAAAGAATTTCAGTTGACTCCAATGTCTGTATGAAAAAAAATAAAAGAATTTCAGTTGACAAAATGCAATGGCATTTCCAATCTTATTATGGTTGGATGATCCGGGAACAGCCGGGGCTTCAAACGAAAGCCTGTTTCCAACTACGTGGTTTCTGTACAGTATGCATTTCCCATCAGTAGCTATTCGTCGTGTGAGGTTTGCGAGATTACTTAAGTAGTGAGGGTAAACTCCAGGCTTTGTGGCATACACCTCTGTCACAGTTACTCAGCTCTGCTGTCGCCATTCTGGATGGTGAGAGACACAGGCTGGGGCTGATTTCCACTGATGTGGTGTGCAGAAGTGTGAGGACAGATGTGACCTGCAGGCTAGGCTGATTTCTGCCTGCTGCCTCTGTGTTCTGAACATATGGGTAGATGCACTGTTAGCCCTGGAAAATGTAAAAGAGGAAAGACGCTTGCTTCCGAGATGTTCTTCTTCCCCCCTTGAAACTTGGCTTCAACTGCACTGAAATAACACCCTTCAGCACTGTTAGCGTGCAGATGTACGCCATCTCTATTTCTCCTTACTTATTAATGAGGGAAAAATTAATTTCCTAGTGGGATGACTTAGCATCATTGTTTACAGATAGAATTTGATGCAAATCAGTAGGCATGCCCTGGGCTTTCTTGTTTGTGGCATTCAGTCGGGGCAGTGCGCAGATACTCTGAGGGATTGAGGGATGGAATACCAATGGGGAGGGCTCCAGAGTCTGTGGTGTTAACATTTTCCTTTTGATTGTGGATGCTAGTTTCTTGGGGGAAAATTATCAGTAGGCATGAATTAAGAGTCAGTAAACAAACACTGGCTGAGCAAGTCCAGTCAATATGTAGAGTTGGGCTCATGTCAGGCAGGAAGGGAAGACCAGATGGGAGGCTGGAGGGTATTCACTGTGCTGAGCTCAGGGAGATTCTGGGCTGGGTGCACCTGATGACAAGTGAGCTGAAGATCGATTTGAGCTTGGCACTAGGGCTGGGTTAAGATCCTTTGGACAAATCAAGCTGTAAATGATAGACAAGCCATGAGAGACTTACTCCAAGCATCCAGAGCAAGAAGCAGATGGGGATGTAGTTCTGGGGGAGAAGCTGAGGCACACTTAGGGTAGAGGGCAAGACCCACCGTGCTCCTTATCTGCTCTTAGTGGAGGTATGTAACAGTAGCGTCAAAGTGGAGAAGCCAGATAGGAACAATCCAACAAAGCTGGGTAGGAGTCAAATGTCAGGGGAAATTTCCCCTAATCCAGCAGCCCCCACCAGCCTCTGCCTGACCCCTTTTGATCCCTTTACCATTTCCTTGTGCTCAGTCTCTCAGCCTTGGCTCTGTGGGAAAAGGATATTCTCAAGCCAGCAGAGCCTCCTTTTCCAGTACTCAAGGGGAGGGAACTGCCTGTAAAAACCCTCATTTCCCTGTTCCTAGACCACAGAGGCCGTCTCTGCGAACACCCCCACTGCTTCCCAGATATTGTCCCTAGAGATACATGAGGCTGGGTCTGTGAGACTTTGCTGGGCCTTTCAGATAAGTGACTCACCTGAAAAATCTTCTGACAGACATTCTCTAGAGAGCCTCATCCAAGACACTTATCTTTTCCAAAAGTTGAACAGAGTTTCTGGTTATTGTAAGAGATCTTCCAGAGGAAGCCTTACAGAGTTTCTGGTTATTGTAAAAGATCTTCTAGAGGAAGCCTTATAGAGTTTCTGGTTATTGTAAGAGATCTTCCAGAGGAAGCCTTATAGGGTTTTTAGTTTTGTCTCCAGCGATTTTATTTGTGTGCCTTTTGCCCTCAGTAATCAAAAAGCAAAGCGAGTTTTAAAATTAATTTAAAATTTTATCTTATTACTTTATGGGTATTTTTCCTGCATGTGTGTCTATACATCCTATGTGTACATGGAGTCCACAGGGGCCAGAAGAGGGCATCCGATCCCTTGGAGCTGGAGTTACAGATGGTTGTGAGCTACCATGTGGGTGCTGAGAACTGAACCCAAGTCTTCTGCAAGAGCATCCAGTGCTCTTTAACCACTGTGCCATCCAGCCTCCACAAAGTGATTTTGACCAAGCTTGTGTGCCAACACCTTCTCCCTGGGATGACACAGCACAGGGCATCCCACCTGCCAAAATGAGGCTTCAGACACCTGGAGAGCAGCCTGTTGATCTTGTTCTGCCCATGGTGGACATTGAATTTCAACCCGAGGATGCTCACCAGAGAAGTTTGAAGACTCCAGTTGTGAAGACACAAGAATTTTCTGAGAACAAATGCAGAAGAGAAATTTGCCAGAGGGTTGGAGGCAGTTCCTACGAACTCTTCCAGGAAAAGGCTTGTGAGATATTAGACTGGTTCTGACATCAGGAAGAGGTTTGTTAGGAACTGAGTAATCACCCTTGCCCACACTTCTGCAATCTGATAGGGTAGTCTGAGCTCTCTGACAACTCCGTTTTCTAGGTCAGAACCTAGGTTGACTTGGGTAGATCCTAGGATGGGTTGTTACAAGTTTAGATGGCAAGGCTGTGATAACCAGGTTTCCTCCAACACCCATCTGTATGTTGCGGTGAGTATGTTTAAAAATTCAATGAAATTTAAATCAGTAGATTTGAATAAAACATAATGCGAGTGAGACTTAGCCAATCAAAGAGGAAGAATTCAGCCACAAACTTCTGGTAGATTTGAGTGCAGGACACACCCTTCCCTGAGTCTCCAGCCTGTTGCCCCGTGCTCTGTCCTGTAGACATCTGGACTCATCAGCTTCTCTAGCTGGGGCAATGGGAGGCCATCCTGAAACTCTTCACCCCCTCTGCTCTGCCCTCTCCCTCTCTCCTCCTTCCCCTCTCTTCTACCATCTGCCTATCTGTCATTGATTTATAAAACATGTGATACAGACTTCACTCCTGTTTTCCCTCTGAGAATATAAAAATGAAACTGTCTCCAGATTTCATAGCAGTGAAAGATTTCCTCTCCCTTAACCCCTATGAACCGATCAACATTTCACCAAGCCACAAAAAGGCAAATACCAGCTTTTTGAGTTCTAAATTCAGTCAGAAATGTGTGCCTTAATTGATGTGTACGATAGGGAAATTTTTCTAGAGTGCCCTACTGACACTCTCCAGGCATTAGATTCCCCTGTGCGCTCCTTTCTGATCCCTGCTCATCATGTATGTTAAAGTTTCATGTGGCTGAACTAAGAATGTCCTCACCAGCAAGTCTCTTCTGGCAGCTTCTTTCTGCCTCCAGCTGGTGAGTTAGCAGAGGAGCTGCCGGGGGGAGGGGGTCGGGACGACGACAAGTTTTCCAGGAAAAAGTGGAGAAGAGAGAGTATGGACCTGGCATTTCGTCAAAGGGGAAATCCTAGATGGTTCACGAGACTTTCTCTATGCCAATCAGCAAGTTGTCAGATATACTTCATGCATGTAAAAGAAACTGTTAATGAGTAAACACAGCCAGAGTGAAATATGAGGGGGAAGCCTTAGTCTGTAACAATGTAGACAGTTAAACTTTGTGTAAGTATTAGTTATAACCCTGTGTCCAGACCAATGTTTATTGGGTCATTTGTTTGCTACCCACGGTGTGGTTTGGTTGGGGCAGCAGCATCTCCATCACCTCAGGCAGGTCAGAGATGCATAAATCCAAATTTTACCAAGTCCCAGGTGACTTTCTGCGTACCTGTGTCCCCTTCCATTCCCCAGTGGGATTCTGCATAGATGTAGAGCTTCAGGAGGTGGATGGGTTGTGAGACGGGAGCCCCTTGATGATACTGGAGGTGGATGGGTCGTGAGACGGGAGCCCCCTTGATGATACTCATACCTTTGTAAATAGAGACACAAGATAGACACAAGGCAACTTGCTTTCTGTCTCTTTGCTCCCTGTCATGTGAGAATATGAGGAATAGGGCTGTTTCCAGTGACAGCTACCCTCGCCAGACACCAGACTGCCATCACCTTAATCTTAGTCTTCCTGGGCTCCAGGGCTGTGACGGGTAATTTTTCTGAAGCTTGAGCCACATACTCCACAGTGCTCTGCTCTAAAAGCCCAGAGGGACTGCGATGTCGACCCACACATTCCTCCTCAAGCCATGAGTTATTGCACCTTCGAGCAGAAGAGTGCCCTTTGATCATTTAGTTCAGACTCGAGTTTCAGGCTGCCAAGCCCATGTTATAGATGAGACATCTAAGACCCAGGGAACATAACCTGGCTGCTTAAAGTCTCAGAAGTAAGTGTCATGTGCCAGCAAATGGCACACAGCCATTGTGCCCACTCCTTCAGGGCCACTGAGAAATTTCCTGTATTTCCCCTTGAGAGAATGGCTATCCCAGCCCTTATTCCTTTCTCTGAATCAGGTAGAGAAAAGACAAATTTTACCCAGTTATTTATACTTTTGCTCTCCAAAGCAAAAAGAAAAATTCAGAGAAATGTTATAGTTTTGCCTAAGGGAAAATCAGTTTGACACATAAAAATCAGACTCTAGACCTTAAGGGAGACTCATTTCCAAAACGATCTTAAAGCCCTCCCCACCCCTTTCTCTTTCTTCTTCTCTTCCTCCCTCCGCTCCTTCCCATCCTTTCTGTGTGTTTAGGGAGAACGGAGAGCCCTCAGTGAACTCGGTCAAATATAGAGATGCCACTTTGAATAAAACTGTAGAACCTGCTGTCCTGTGTGTGTATAAAAGGTACCATACTTCATTTAGCTCTCCATACTGAAAGGGTCATGAATATGCATTTCGGCTAAGAAAATCACTTCTTTTCACAGTCTCATGTGTGATGCTGTAGGCTAAGCTAATCAGCCTAGTTAATTTTAGCCCTAGTTTTGAGGGTTTATTTTAGAAAAGGTCAGGGTACTCACCTATAGCTCGTTATGTGGGGGAAGAAAGCATGGGAGAGATGCAAAACCAAGCAGCTGTCAGCACACCCCACCCCCAATACTGGAAACAGACTGTGTTGGCTGTGTGCTTCTTCTGTGTGCAGTTGGTGAGTTTGACAAGGTGCGGCTTGATTGCTGTTATGCCGAGTGTCAGGTCGTCTCCAGTGGGACTCGGGTGCTCCGTGGAGCACCTTCCCCTGGGGTGGAGGGTGGAATTGATCATCTACCAGAGATCTTTGTGCAGATACTCTGTAAAAGGAGGTGGAGAAAGCATCTCATAGGCTTGAGGGGTCCAAGTGTGGCTCCGGCCCAGGAATGGCATGAGATGGACTCACCATTTCCCTCCCACCAATTCCAGTGCCTGACCTGGGCTTTCATATTCCTCTGCAGGGTGGGGGAACTAGTCATGGCTGGTAGTGTCCCCACCTGGGAGCACCAGAGGGTAAGGCAGGTGAAATAAACACACTCAGTGCTAAAGCTAAGGGCTGTTGACCAGCAGGGGGAGCAGTTGAGACTAGACATTCTGTAGCCCTGCTGTCTAGAGAATTATCCACAATGTTGGTGGGGATGCCCTAAAATCCTGTCCTGGTGACCACTGAGCACATGGAATGTAGTTGTGACTTAAGTAGCTGGTAGCTACCATTCTGGTGGGAAAGTTGGAGAAGGAGTAGCACATTTGAGGAATGGTGTTGGAAGCAAAAGATCAATGCAGAGAAGAGCAGAGTTTAGTTCAGGTTACAGAGTCAGGGGCTCTGAGGGAAGTATCTACAGGGCGCGAGAAAGGTAAGGCAGGGCTAGGCATGCAGCTCAATGTTAAAGCATGACCCCTCTGACCCCCCCACATACACACACACACACACACACACACACACACTCACCTCCCTGCGTACCTCTGCCTGGATCCTGGACCAACCAACAAAGGCCCTTTTCCCTGTGTCTGTAAAGGAAAGCTGTTAAGTTCTTTATTAGGAGGCCAGATGTGGAGAGCAGGTTGCTTGCTACCTAATGACAGAAAGGTCAAATTGAAATTTCTGTGCTGACTCCTGTGGGCAATTGGGGGGTACTGAAGAGCTAGTGTGTTCAGCAAGAATTGCAGCCCACTGTGTAAGACCGTGGAGGCAGAGTGGGGAGCTTCACAGGGTGTTGGAAGGTATATGGAGCATGCATTTCCCACTCAGCATGTGAGTGTGCTCATTTCACTGGGGGCATCCCCATTCTCCCCTGGACTGTACATCAGTCTAAACTGTTCCTTAGCAAATGTGCCGCCGCAGACGCCAGGCCTGCTAAATGCTATGGTGATTGGAAATTGCAGTCCCTTCCCGCAGGCCCAGAAAAGGGCTCTTTGTCATGACACACAGGGGCAGCAGCCATTCGGAGTGTGGAGTAACTGTTTCTCTGGGACTTCCACATGGACCCGCGGTGTCGGTAAAAGGCAAGCTCACCAAGAGAAGGAATGAGGCCTGGCATTATTGCAGTGGGCCCTTCATTCTCCGCGGCTTCTGAGCCCTGTGCATGGTTCTGATGGCTGCTATCAGGAACTGGGACACCCTGAGAATAGAGTCCTAGGCCCAGCTGATGACTCACCAAATGGCCTTGATGAACCATGTCATGGTTCGCAGCAGGGGAGAGATGCTTTATAAAAATTGAAAAGGAAAAATAAACCAACATTAGTGTGAAGTTTAGAAACTGATAAAAAAAACACTTTTAGTAAATCAGCAAGGTTTGGAGGTTTTTTTTTTCTTTCTTTCTTTTCTTCAGGTTGTGCAGGGGAAGCTGTGTATTCTCACGGGTGGGACACCGAGTGGGGAGAATGAAGGATGAGGGTTTGGGATACATTTTAACTGTGATGGAGCCCACCAGACTGGTGACTTCTGTCTGGGAAATGTTTGTTTCTAGCTGTGGTGGTCTTTCTTTCTGTCGGCGCTTTTCTCCACTGATAGTAACTCAGCCTACATCAGCTAGACATCTGCCCCTGAGAGACAGCAGAAGCACCTGGGGAAACCCGTAGTCCTACTAGTGAGTGGAGTCATACTCCAGGGTATCTTTGACTGGGGCATTGAACTTGGTGGGTCTGTGGGATTAGGATATGAAGTTCAGTAAGGAATGTGCTCAGCAGCTGTCTGTCTTAGTCATGACTTTAAAGTGGTTGTAGCAGCAAAGATGAAACTTCGTTATTCACTGTATGGCAGTGACACAGAAATAGCGATCAGGTTCTTTACATTCTAGTTTCATGTTCATGCTGCATGCGTCTGTGTGATCTTTCTCTGGTTATCGGCCTGTCTGAGCCCTCATGTTCCTTACCTGAGCAATGGTCAAAAGATGCTACTTTGGTCTCATGTAAAGATGCGATGATCAAAGGGAGTAATAGTTGTGGGTATGTGTCTAAAATTGCAGAGTATTTGACATGAAGACTTACTTTGGACTGCTCACCATCCAATTCTGTGTCCCTGTTAACAAAGTAGCAACAGCCACATTGTTTATATCATAGAGATTGGAAGCAGTGGAGGCCACTGATAGCCCAGTTTTAGCTCTTCGAAAGTAGTTTGTTTCTGTTCATGTTTTGTCTTTGACACACAAAGATCAGAAAATATAGAGCTCTTGTAGGATCACATGTCTTTCATTAAAGTGATTCTGTATAGCATAAGAAGGACTATTCATTGAGTGGTGGCTCTTGGGTGTGACTTCTAGCCCAGCAGCATCCACATCAGCTTGGAACTTCTGAGAAATGCAAATTGTGGGGCTGGAGAAATGGCTCAGTGTTGGGAACTCTTGTTGATCTTTGCAGAATACCAGAGTTCAGTTCCTAGCATCCATGTTGTGTGACCCACAACCGTTAACTCCTTCTCCAAGGCATTCAGAAGCTTCTAGCCACACACGCACACACACACATCCATGCACACACACACACACACACACACACACACACACACACACACTGAATAAATAAATGAGCACTCTCAGGTGCTACCCAGAACTACCAAGTCAGCATTTTGGGGGATTAGGATGTAGTGATGTGTGTTAACTAACAATTTCTATAATTGTATATATACTCAGTACTCAGTTGTCTTGGAAAGGATTTATCTAGGTCTTGACTGAAAGATCTGGAAAAGGCCACCCTTTCTCTACAGTATGGATTTGCAGCGCTGGTGTCCAAGCTTGGGCAGCCATTATTGGATTCCTTCATATGTATGCCCTGTTACCGCCCATCCAGCATCGGAGAAATCTAGAATGCCATTCCAGTTGCATCTGTTAGGAGGCTGACTTCAGGGTGTGAGGAAATTAAAGCGATTTATCACAGTCTGGTTTTCCCTCAGTGACAGGGGAAATGAGCCTTAGCAGAACAAGGCTTCAAATTGGGCTCACAACAAAAAACCACGCAGCTTGACAAACACAGTTGAAGCAGGCTGACATTTGTTTTGATTTTCTCTTTTGAAAACAATTCCATTTCTAAGCAGCACCAGGAGTGCGGTGTGCTCAGGAGGCGCTACAGACGGAGCTCTTCCGTCTGTCTCATGGATCACACACGGGAGACGCTGCAGAGGGAACCCTTCAATCTGCCCCACGAGCCACACACAGGAGACACTGCAGACAGAGCCCTCCCATCTGTCTCATGAGCCACACACAGGAGACACTGCAGACAGAGCCCTCTCATCTGTCCCATGAGCCACACACAGGAGACACTGCAGACAGAGCCTTCTCATTTGTCCCATGAGCCACACACAGGAGACACTGCAGACACAGCCCTCCTATCTGTCCCATGAGCCACACAAGAGACACTGCAGACAGAGCCCTCCCATCTGTCCCATGAGCCACACACAGGAGACACTGCAGACAGAGCCCTCCCATCTGTCCCATGAGCCACACACAGGAGACACTGCAGACAGAGCTCTCCAGTCTGTCCCATGGGTCACACACAGGAAGCATAAATCTGGCCCCATCATTGTTCTTTTCTTTTAGGTTCGAGGGGTATGCAACCATGGCTCTTTGTGCACAGTGAGCACTGTTATGGGAAGAGGGAGATGGCAGTTTGTGTTTGTGTGTGTGTGTGTGTTTGTTTACTTTTGCAAGAGAAAAATGTCTGGGTGGTACAGATATGACCTGGTCAGGTTATTGAACTTAGCCGCACTCTTCATTTGAACATTGGTTGTCTTCAAAGCAGTCATAACTGCAATAAAGACCATACAATCTATGAAGCCTATAATTTGACTAGTTAGCCTTTCACTGTAGAATCCCATGTCTTCCTGAGCTGTTTGAAGAGAACTGAGAGGCCCTTATTGAACAGACAAATGGTGGGAGAGCATCAAATGCCTTTGTGTCCCCGTAGAGGCCAGCAGGAAGAAAACTAATGGGACATCATTCATTCCTTACTGTGCCTTTGAGTCAGTTCTGAAAATCCACACACACCAATTATATTTAAAATAAGGAAATTTCACATTTGATATATAATTATGATTGTCTGATATATTTTTTCTTGATGTTGGGTATAACAGGCAAATTCAATATGTTTGCCACACTATCCAGCTTCTGATAGCAGTTGATGTTTATTGAGTAAAGAACCATGACAGGGCACATAATTCCTTGTTTCTGTTATACTATTGATTGTTCATAATAACACCAAAGGCTGTTTCTAGATGAGAAACCTGAAATGCACAAAGTTAAATTGGTACCCAGTGTTGTAGAGCCACTGTTAGTCTGGATGGATGTGCTGATCATTTTGGTGCAGAATCCAGCATCTAAACCAGTGTGTTTCAAGCTGCAAACTGAGAAGTCACTTTCTGTGAGTTTCCAACAGCATTTTGAAACACCAACTAGAATGGCAAACACCTAAGTGTCCCATGGACTTTGGGTGGATAAGCCTTTATTCCCGAAAACTGTTTGAGTCCTAGAGTTTAAGTGTGTAGGTGATATGAGCACACCCCTGCAAAATGGACAGTGATGTGAACGTGCTTTACTATGTTCAAGTTTGAAAGCAAAGAATGGGAAGGGGAGAGGAGAGGGGGGAGAGCAGATGGGGAGGACATGAAAAAGTGAGTGAATAATAACTGTAGAAGAGGTGGAGAGACTTGGGAAAGAGAGGTGATGAGAGAACAGACTATTTGACAGAGATGGGGGTTCGGGGTATGGTGGGGGAAGGAGCAAGTGGGGAGTTAGGTGGGAAGCATGCGGTTCTGTCCACCAGGTCTCCCAGCACAGGCTCCTACTTGGTGGTGAAGCCAGAGATCCATCGGCAGATTTTGGTTCGCATGTATGTCTCATGCTGTAGCACAGCTCCTCCTGGCTAGACAGATCATATACACTCTACCCTAGAAACTGTCAAAGACTGTTGAGAATATTGTAATTTTTTTCAGTGGACGAATTTTGATCCCACTATGTAGCCTCTTGGGTTTGTTTGTTTTGCAGCAAAAGCGTAGATAAGGAGAAGATTGTAAAGTCTTCTTTTGAGGGCTGGCCTGATGGCTCAGCAGGGGCATCTGATGGCGAGCTTTCATCCCCAGGCCCACACAGTGGAAGGAGAGTGTAGACTCCCACACATTGTCCTCTAGCCTCCACATGCACACAGCAGCATGTCAAAACTCTGCAAAAGATGAAGTGTAGTTTTAAAATTTTAAGTCTTCTTTTGCTGATAACTCCACAGCTAGTGTTCTCTTTCAAAGGATCCTGGAGTCCATTCATGAAAATCCCATTTTATACAGGTATAGAAATTGGGTGGAAGTTCTGTTACATTTCTCTGTACACAGATGTTTCCATAAGCAGCTTATGATGGAGTCTGCAAATTGAATGGCTCA
This sequence comes from Dicrostonyx torquatus, assembly GCA_028555095.1. Classification (NCBI taxonomy): domain Eukaryota; kingdom Metazoa; phylum Chordata; class Mammalia; order Rodentia; family Cricetidae; genus Dicrostonyx; species Dicrostonyx torquatus. The sequence continues at coordinate 9,046,211 of JAQHUG010000001.1, forward strand.
AGTACCCATATATTAATTTTACTGAGGATGTCTGAGCTCTGTAAATGTAATCACCTTGTCCGGAGTTTCATAGACAAGCAGGCAGGAGTCAGACCACAGTCCTCTGACCCTGAGTGCGACGCTTCCCCATCCTCTGACCCTGAGTGCCACGCTTCCCCATCCTCTGACCCTGAGTGCCACGCTTCCCCATCCTCTGACCCTGAGTGCCACGCTTCCCCATCCTCTGACCNCTCTGACCCTGAGTGCCACGCTTCCCCATCCTCTGACCCTGAGCGCCACGCTTCCCTATCCTCTAACCCTGAGTGCCACACTTCCCCATGCTCTGACCCTGAATGCCACGCTTCCCTGAGGCCCTGACCCTGAGTGCCACACTTCCCCGAGGCCCTGACCCTGAGTGCCACGCTTCCCTGAGGCCTGACCCTGAGTGCCACACTTCCCCATGCTCTGACCCTGAGTGTCATGCTTCCCCATCCTCTGACCCTGAGTGCCACGCTTCCCCATGCTCTGACCCTGAGTGCCACACTTCCCCATCCTCTGACCCTGAACGCCACGCTTCCTTGGTGCCCGGACCCTGAGTGCTATGCTCCCGCAGCAGATAGAAAGCAGCAGCACTGTATTAAAAACAGTACTCTGTGTTGCAAGTAAGAACAATAATTCTGTTTATAAGTCAGAATGATGCAGAGCCTCACCCGGCTTGCAGTAAAGTATCATTATGTAATTTCCTCCTCTCACACCCAAAGGTATTCCTCCATTACTAGTCCCCATTGGTAAATTAGAGCTTATAATGCTGTGCCCCATGTAACCCACTCTTGGCCATTCTTTGTTGATATTCTTATGGGTGCAACTCTGTTTTAGTCACTAGTGATACCATGCCAAATAACTTGGGTTTATTGGCATCAGCTTTCATGGGTAATCTTCCCTTTTCTTTTTTCTTTTGAATAAATGTTCTATGTGGGTGTAAACATAGCCTGCCATAGCAAACTCCATTTGATAAACCTGAATCCATAGCCTGTTAGAAAAGAGTTGTGATATCTTCCTCAGTTTGGCCAAATGTCATTGTTAAATATGCTACCCATCTTACTTTGTCTCATTACTGACCCTTCCTTCCTTCCTTCTTTCTTTTCTTAAAACAAATTTCCAGAAGAATATTAACACACTTTCCTTCCCATTTGTTCAGCTACAAAGTTTTGTGTGTTGCATAACAAAGCCTTGCTGTGGTGTCTATCTTTATTTTTCTCCGGACTCCCTTAATTTTTAATAAGGGCTCATGTAAAAAGAAGATCATTTACTCTTGTCCCATGGTTCTATTCTCTTAACTTCAAAGGTTAGTGTCCCTCTTTCTACTGGTTTAATTTTGCCAAGTGCTGACTGTATCCAGCAAACACTTTCAGGAAGCTAAGAGTCAGCACTGTACTCCAAGGAAGCATTGTCAGCGCCAGTCTCTGAGGATACACAGGGCTCCCAGCTTACCCCGTTAGGAGTCCAATGACAGCAATTGTTGCTTATTCTCTGTTTCAGGGATCCCAGAAGACCCGCTTGTTGCTGAAGAGTATTATGCTGATGCATTTGATTCCTGTTCTGAGGAAAGTGAGGAGAAGGAGGAAGAAATGGTGTTCTCAGAAACAGAGGGAGAAATGAGGGACAAGGGAGCCCCACCTGCTTACAGAACAAACCAACAGGTACCTCCTGTTCACAGGAGATGTTGCTGTCCGAGGTGCTGACTGGACTTGTGCTAAGAAAGAGCAGAGGAAGTCTTGAACCCGGAGTTGGTATAGAGAGCCCAGGATTACTAGGAGCTCCATGATGGCTCCGTGTAATAAGTCTTTACTTTCAGGGGACAGGCGGGTAGACTCCATGAAGTGACCAGACTCTGATCGCACTCTGTCGGGAGGGAAAGGGCTAGCGGCCTCATGCAGGAGGACAGGCTGTGTGACACAAGCTACAGTGTCTGCCCACTGAGGAGCTCCTCTATACAGCGGTCCACTAAGTGCTGAGGTGTTGCTTTCACAGGCACAGTGGGTATTTTATCACTTTCCTGCCTGTAATCGTGTTTTTAGGCTGGTTTACAAATTCAGTGCAAATACAAATGTATCAAGATTGATTCCATTTAGGAGTTAAGACTTGAAGATTCTGAAACTGAAGAATGTTCTTTTTAGTTTCTTGCAATGCAGCCTCCAAGGGACCATCCTTTCATGCAGCACTGGATCTCTCTGCATAGATGCTGTAGTGGTAGAAATGCTTAATAGAAAGACTGAGCTAGTGTTTTTCATAGGCTAATGACACTGCCTTGTGCCTTTTTCTTTTGATCTTTGGAGTGGAAAGGAAGTTGTACACAAGTCATTCAACTTTTAATTGTTGAAACAGTTTCTCACTGTGTAGCCCAGCCTGGGTTTGAACCTTCAACTTTCTGACTGACTTCCCGAGTGCTGGGATTTTAGGAATGTGCCACCATGGCCAACCACAGAGACATTCTGAATAAAACTAAGCAGTCTACCATAATATTAAGCAAAATCCATAAGAAATGTCTCTCAAGTTCTATAGACCAGGTGAGGGAGAGAGAAGGCAACCAGGAGGGTGTAAGAGTAGACCCAAGCAGGGACTGAAGAGATGGTTTAATGATTAAGAGTTCTTGCTACTGTTGCAGAGGACCTAGGTTTGGTCCCCAGCTCCAATATGCAGGCAAAAATTCACACATATAAAATAAAAATAAGCAAATGATTTTAAAAAGTTGAGTCAAATAAAGGAAAAGTTAAGATAAAGAGAAAGCGTGGGAGAATATAAGCAACAAATATTAGAGGAGAGAGGCAAATAATCATTAGCAAAAATACAGAACAGAAGAGAGGTGGGATTCCAAGTGCTGCAATAAATCTGCCCCTTACACCCATTCCTCTTTCTCCCTGGGGGACTCTGGGGAAAACGTACTTACTACCGCAAGTTAAAAATATCATTTCCACTTGCTTTTGCATCATCACTACAAAGAGTCAAAACAAATATTGTCATAATACTGCATTAACTTCACCCCATGCCTCTGGCTGGAACACGTGGCATACAAACACATGCCCAGTCTTTGCTCAGATCATCAAACGAGAAACTTTGACTAACTAATATTAGCATTTTAAATAGTTCTAAGTATAACAAAGCCAATTCAGAAACACAATAAAACAGAAATAAAATCTGTTACAAATACCAGCCGAGTATAGAAATAGTACTCTGCCAGCCCTAGAGGTGCCATCTCTGGCTAGCTTTTATTACACTGTATCGTGGGAAGTCAGATTGCCTATAAATAAGTGTAGGCCTTCCTACTTCTATGGGATGTTGTTACCTTGTACAAATTACTGAACTTCACTGTGCTTCAGTGTCCTAATCTGTACAATGGGAGAAAAGTGGTTCCTCATCATAGAAGGGTGGATGGGGCGATCAGCTTAAAGCATTTCCAATCATGCCCAGATCGGATCTTAATTATCATATCAGATCATGATTCACGTCTTAATTACATACTTAATGAATAATAGTAATTTAGCCATTATTATAAAAATTAGTTATCTTGCTTTTTAAAATGTATTGCCCAAAGTCTTTAATGTGAAAGTGAGATGTTACAGTTGCAATATTTAAAAAAAATTCTTTCTTCTTTCTCAGTGCAGATGATATAAGGGTCGGGATTTTGCTCTCTGGGGTGTGTATCTGCCACATGTTACATGACCAATTTGATTGATTTTAGGTCTGTTGTGATAAGATGCAAAACTTCACATGCATGGTATTTTGTCCCTCAGAGTCATATTGTCTTATCCCCATTTTCAGGTGAAGGAACTGAGTGTCTAGGAGAAAAGTAGCTGACCCACGGTGGCACAGTTGGGAGGCATCAACGCTGTGATTCCGAGTCTGAGTGGTCAGCCTCAGGCCAACGCCTTTCCCTACTCTGCAAGGCAGATTAACATGGTCTGACAGAGATGGAAGTGGGGGTTATAGTAGGGTAGTCTGTGATAGGGATAGATAATCACAGCTGCAATTTAATCTGGTATTAATTTGATATGGTTTCTCTTTCTCCAGAGGTGGTGGGTGCAGCTGTGCTGGGCACCCTCCCATTCTTGTAGGATCCTTGTGTCAACAATACACAAGTTGCTCTTCACAGTTCAGTGCTGGTACCCCAGTCACTGGTCACTTTGTGAAGTGCATGAAGCTTGCAACTGTCTCTGGAATTGTTTCTTTTCTTCCCGACTTTGCCCCTGACTCCTGAACATGCTAGGGTCTCCTGAACATGCCATGGCCTCCGTGTGCATAACCAGATCCAAGCTGATTCCTCTTTCAGAAATCAGAAGTGATTTCTGAGAGGCACCAGCCACAGGCTTCATTGTGAGGTTCTCTGAGCCAGCCTCTTTAAGCAGCGTTGCCTTCAAAGCAGTTTAATGAAACACCCAATCATTGTCGTTGCCCTACTGTGCTAAGCAAAGCATCAATAATGCCTTTATCACAAGCCATTATCGTGCTGATGGCTCCGATGTGACGTCTGGGTCACCAAATTGGAACCATGCTCTTAGCTCTCAAGAGAGTGGGGTTTACAGCTGCCATCACAACAGGTTCTCTATGGCAGCCGTGGGACCTGTCACTGAGCGGTAACCCATGTGTCCTCACAGACATGCCTTAGGGCTGCAGACTGGTGCATGTTGTCATTAATTCTGCATGTCCCTTACTGCCTGGACTGTCATTCCCTCTCCAAGACTAATAAATGACCAAGGACTCTGGCAAAAGCACTTGACAGAAGTGAATGACAGCTCTCTCAGGAAAGACTGTAACGAAGGCTCTCACTGAAGGTTCCCTCAAAAGGCTCCTCAGGCCCCTCGTGTTTGCTTCCTGAGATGAGGGGTTGCAGAGGCCTGCCTTTCCAAGAGAATATGGAAGTTCTTCAGTTGTTCTGGATTTGACATTCTCCCAGCAAGCTGTGGCACTAGGAAAAGCAGATGCGCTGTAGTGTTGGTAAGGCCTGAGGGTCCTCTGAGGACACTGGGGCCAGGCTGTCCTGAGGTTTCTGTCACAAGCTTCTGCTGTAGGGAGAGCTAGTGGTTTAATCAGCTCATACTTATTACAGTGGTTACAGCTCACGTTCCTGGGGTGGTCTTTTGATGGTTCAGTACTTTATATTCTGGGCTAGCGCAGGTCTTCTGGGAGAGATGACAGAGCAGGGTAAGAGATGCAAGGGATATCCCTGTGGAGTAGGTGGGGAGATCCTCAGGTTATGGGACATCTCAAGGGAAGAAGAAATAAAAACAGGAAAGGAGGGAAGGAGAGAAGCATGGATCGGTTATACAGTTTTTGGAAAGGCTGGTAGGCCACACAGGATAAAGCTGCTGTTGGCATGGTTGCAAGAGTCCTGTGTTGGGCAGGAATGGCCCAGCTTTAGCACCTGCTCTGAGTCCTCATTGACTGGAAGCTCCTGGTTAGAGTTCCGTGTCCTTTGACCCCTCTGATGAATCCTGATCTTGATCTTTCTGTGATGGGAGTGTAAGAAAGCTCACAAGGAAACCGAGGCTTGCTGGGTTACAGCTAAGATGTCCTATTGCAAGCGGGCCACCTGTTTCCACAGGCTATCTTCTGTGCAGCCGTGGGCATCCCTGTTCCACTGGAGGAGACAAGAGGTAGAGGCAATAGTGGGAAGGCAACCAAAACCCACTCTACTATATAGGATTACCGAGCTATATACAAGGCTGGTCTTACGCCAATTCTAGGGGAAATGCAGAATTATGAAAAGTAAATAAACCTCTACTCTCTCCTGCTAAGGGATGCAAAA
>JAQHUG010000001.1:9062498-9082466 GCA_028555095.1 Dicrostonyx torquatus
TTGGTAAATTCTGGTTCATGTTGTTGAACCAGAAGTAGCAGTTGGGGAGGATTTTACAAATTGAGTTGATGATAAATAATTTTTATCTGAGGCCACAACAAACCTATGACTGGTACAGCAAAGGTCTGGGCTTTGATGGGTCACAGGATCTAAGGGAATGGCCTTGATGCTCCTAGAATTGAGAGCAGAGAGTCATACCATGAGTGAACCCCAAAAGCAAGGAACATTAATGCCAAAGACCACAAGTTCCTTGAAGCAAGAATGTGTGTCTGGTACTCAAGTACTCCACAGAAAGTTCAACCTCTCTGTCTACGGTTGCTGGTCCACAGTCACTGTAACCCGCTGTAGCCATGGAAACTTGAAGCTGTCATATTCCATTATGAGACTATTAGATTTGGGAAAATCTAAGATGACTCCACAAACAGATGTGGTGTAACATGATCACCCCAAATGGACCTTACTTTGATAGAACTAATGTCCTAAATTGTCTGGAAAGTCTTGTTCTGCCTCTAGAGACCCTTCTCTCTTCAAAAGTTGGCCCTCATCTGCTGAGGTTTACATGACAGCTTTAAGCTTCCGTGGCTACCGTGGGTTGTAGTGACTGTGGGCCACACAGCTGTAGGGAGGCAGATCAAGCCTTCTGTGGCATATCTGAATAGCAAATATAGAAAATCTGTCCATTTGATTTTGAATTTGAATGTGTGGGGCAGTTTTTCAGAATTGAACCTTTGGTAGGGGGTGTCCTTCATGCCGCGAAGGTACTTCCTGTTTATGGAGAGGTCAGAGGCTCTGGAAATGTAGACTTGAAGAGCATACAAATTCACTTAAAAAGAAGTCACGTTTGCCATTTCCAGAGCATTGGAAAATCTGTCTTCCAGGCACTTGGCCTACACGACTAAAGGCTAGTGGCCGTGTAATTTGTCATCTACTGAGATGCATTTGTTCTCTCAGGCCACTTAAGTCCACCAAAAATAAATTGTGAGACAGAAGGAAATGTAAGCATCTCCACACAGCATAAACCTAACAGCGTTCTCTGTGACCATGTCTCTGCCCACAGGAGACGCCCACAGGAAGTCTTGGCATTCACTTCTTGTACTTCTTCCAGAACCACTTATGTTCAAATAAGTGATCATTTCTAGAATTGTAGGAATGAGCTCTTTGCCGTTCCCCGATTTTTACTTATTATAAAAATGCAGGTGCTGATTTTGTGAATTGTCTATTTGTTTGAAAATAGAGGAAGTTTGAGTTGACTACACAAACTACACTTGGAAGGACTGTTTCTTTTTTCTGGAGAGAGTCCTTAAAAATTGAGATAAAGATGCTGAAGTGTAACTCTTCACAATTGATGGCTTCTGCCAGATATGGGGAGGGGATGGGAGAGATTCAGTTTTTTGTTTTGTTTTGTTTTGTTTTGGTTTGGTTTTTTGAGACAGGGTTTCTCTGTGGCTTTGGAGCCTGCACTGGAACTAGCTCTTGTAGACCAGGCTGGTCTCGAACTCACAAAGATCCGCCTGCCTCTGCCTCCCGAGTGCTAGGATTAAAGGCGTGCGCCACCACCACCCTGCTTCAGTTTTCTTCAAGGGGCTAGACAATGGGAGTTTGACCATGTTCCACTGAGTGTTTGGGAAACACAAATTGTAATTGATATAGTTTTCTTTTGGGCGGGGGGGGGGGTCACAAGAGTGGGAGGGTAGACCTGGGAGGAATGGGAAGGAAATGTGATCAGGGTGCATTGTATTTAATTCCCAAATAATTAATAAAAGTATTATATTAGAGAAAACAAGTACACTTGGCATCTATTGCATGATTTTTCTCCTTGAGAGAGACTAGGCAAATGTCAGCGCCCTCCTTCTAAGGTCACAATGACAAACCAAAATTCAGTTCCACCAAACCAGTGACTGCATTAGGTTTCCTTGGTTGGTGTCAGCAGGATATGCAGATGGTGCCCCCTCTAGTGGAGGATGCCACTCTGCAGAGTCTTGTCTCCCAATGGTACAGAAGGAAGGGTCTGTGCCTGGTACCTATCCCTCCTCCCTTTTCTTGGGCTAGTTACCAAGGATCTTTGTTTGGTATTTGACCTCACTGGCCAGCACTAACCAGTAACCTCATTACTGCCTTTTCTATATGTTCTGAGCATGAGATGGTGCTGAGTTTTGCAACATGTGTAACAAGTGGCTGCCCACACTTCAGAGAATGTTAGAAAAGGAAATCCAGCGTGCTTATGGGGTGTGGTAGAGTAGCCACCCTTTTGTGGCTTCTCCTAGGCCCACAGACAGTTGCCACATGTGACGTGTTTGCTTGACTTGAAATGAAGCAGGTGATCCATAAATGATCAGCCCCCCTCGGTGTGGCCATGAACCTGAAAATCATTAGGAGGTCCCATTTTCCCAGCTTGTTAGGATGCTGTTTTGTCTTATGTGCAGCCTGCTGGGTGGAGAGCAGATTATTTTGCACCAGAGACAATATTTGTTATCTAGTACAGTTTCAAAATCTCCCAACCCTCATGGGAGATAACTGGCTTTCCTTGAGGACTGAGGTAAATGAGGAGGATAATTGCTTGATTTATGACTTCTTGAAGGTCACAGAGTCCCAAAGATGTAGAAAAAAAATCTTCCCTTGATTCCTGCTACACTATTGATTAATAAAATCCTGGTTTTTATTTTTTTAACATTTAGAATATTTGAAGATTAAAATCATATTTGATTATTATGGAGAATTTGGAAAACACAGAGCAAAAGATGAAATCAGAGCTCTCATGTGCTTGGATTTGGGGTGAAAACACTTGTAAGGTTTGGGGATGAGCTCGGTGTAGAGCACTTTCCTTGCACCCCCAAAACCAAACCAAACACACTAAGGCCCACTGTTGACAGTGTTAGTGTCCATCCTTCCCATCAGAGAGCACAAGCAGGACACCTACAGATTGGTATACATACATTTACACAGGTACAGAGATGTGTGTGTGTGTGTGTGTGTGTGTACGGAGAGAGAGAGAGAGAGACTGATATCTTTCTTTAAAAAATAAAGCCACCTTGTAAAATAATTTTGCAAATGATTCTATATATGTGATGTGCCTAAATGTGACACAAATATGCCTCTGACATTAAACATTCTTCTTGCATTGACAGGACAGTGATATTGAAGCCCTGGTTGGGTGTTTGGAAAATGTCCTGGGTTGCACCTCTCTAGGTAAGTAAGCTGCTTCAGGTTCCAGACTGTAGTGGTCTTTCCACTTCTACTAGCATAGCTAAGAAGTGGAAAGCTTTGTGGGAACCTCACAGATATTCTGATCCCATTCTGCATTCTACAGAGGAGGAGGCCGAGGCCAGCAGACCTTGAAGGGTCTGGTGTAACAGCCAGGGCACTCGGGGAAGAAACCTTTATTATTATTACAAGTGACAGTCTCCAAGGGTGAACTGAATGACACTTGGTAGTCCTTTATGATCAAAATGGTAGCCTGGCAGTGCATAATAGGTTTAGAGCCCCTGGAAAAGGAATCGCCCTGTCCAACTGGTCCTGCCAAAGCAGATTACGCTCAGTGAAGTTGAAAGGCCTGTTGCTCTGAAGGTCAGTCAGTCATTGAAAGAGATTTGGTCTGAAAAACAAAGCTGAAATGTCTTTAGTGTTGTCAGTCTCTATAAATGGGATTGCTGTGCTTCAATGATAAAACCCTATATATATATTTTTTTGCTTCTTCTTCTTCTGTTTTTTAATCCAAAAAGCCCAGCTGTGATAACTTTCAGCTTTCGACAATAGAGTTTTCACACAGGGTTCTTCAAGATCTTAGATGAAAACGACTGGGTTTTTTTCTTTCACATTTTGAGTGAATGTTTTAGGAATGTTAATTATAAAAACAAAAGCAATCCCTTCAAAGGAGATGGCAAGAATATAGAGACCAGCGACGGATGGCATTTTTCTGTAGGGAGACAGTTACCACTGTCTGTTAGGAGCTGTTTTTCCATATCTCCATGTACAGCCCATAGTTCCAGTAGCTCTTTGACTTTCCATCCTGGCCGTCACCTGTGATCTGATTTCCTGCACACACCTATTAAGGGCACCTCATCCTGGGCATGGCCTAGAGGACTGGGAAGGCTTCTCTTGGCCAAGTCATTTTCCCTCTGTATCTCAATTCGATGTGAAATCGTCCATGCAGACCTCTCCAGTGGGTTTGGCAGAGGGGTGAGCAGTGTGGGTCAGCAACTGCATTTCTCCATACTGTGTCTGGTGAAGAAGAGGCCCCAGCAAGCATTTTCAATTATTTTGGGAGCATTCAGCTGCAAGTTTTGATAGCTGTAACCGAAATAGTTTCACTCTTATCTGTGTCACAAACTGGTGTTTCTATCTAAAATTGTGCCTTGAAAAAGACAGAACCCCCCCCTACAAAAAAGTAACCTAGGTTGTGTAGATGACATCTAATTTCACTTCTAGACGGTATAATTTTATAGAAATAGCATGGGAAGTGTGTAAGAAAAACACATATTGGTCTCTGCCTGGAACCCTATTGAAGTGACAGTCAAGGGATAAAGCTGACATAAACCTACAAAAAAAAAAAGAGTAGAAGAAACATACTAGTGAATTTGAGAAGTTAGAAAAAAATGGGTGAATGGTGGCTGATTTAGAAAGCAAGGAACTCTGAAAGCTAAGCTCCTAATATGTATGGGAGAGAGGGGCGGGGGATACACCTTTAGTGTGGAGAAGCAAACCACACTAATGCTCAAGTCTGACTCGGAACTTAAGCCTCAATCAGTTACTCTGAGAGCAGGTGTGGGTGAGGAGAAGGGTTGGATGACAGCGTGAACAAAGAACAATGGGCTCCAGGTCCTTTTCTCCCCGCTCACCCTGCCAGGAAACCCCTCCCCACAGGAAGACACAAAGCACTAGATTTTATGGGGGCACTAAGTGACAGAGGCTCCGGATCGAGGGACACAGAAGACATGCCTCGTTTACCCACATCACAGATGTGATGAAAACAGAAGGGAACTCCGTGTTGGTAGTAAAACCCCCAAACACCACTTTACTCTAGCCCCTTCCAAACACCAGCAGAGCCCCACGGATCCATTCAGAGGACAGCACTCAACTCTTTCTGGGCCAAGGTTCTTATGAACGTGGATGTCTTCCCAACACCATGGCCAAGAGCAGACCTGTCAGCTGATTGTACCAATTTTACAGAAAAAGCTTAACATGGCCTGTGAATTTAACACTTAGACTTGAATAGCTGGGTGGAATATGTATGTTCCTCATGTCACACATATGTAATGTTCTTCATCTAACAAACAGGAGGAAAGTCAAAACAAAAACACACAAAAGCCTCAAGAAACAAAGGATGTATGGAAGGAAGGAAAATTATCATATCACTAAATTCCTAAAAGCCGTAAGATAATCTTACAGAAACAAAAGGAATATCTATGAAATAATAAAAAAGCTATTAAAAATATAATTCAAAAGCAGGAAAGAAAATTCACTAGAATTAAGAATAATTTCCAGAATAAAATAAGCAATAAGGAAAAAATCAATCGAACTGATTTAGAATCTAATTAAAGAAATTTCAGGGAGAGCAGAAAAGGAGAAATTGATAGAGAGAATAAGGCAGATCAGGTATAAAGTATCAGGAAAAATATGGTTTCTTACTTTTTTCAATAATACTAGAGGCTAGAAGATAATAAAATTTGAACTAACCACTAGTCAAGTTTTCTTGAAAAAAACTATTCAAACCACCACCATCAAGCATGAGAGAGGAATTGAGCCTCTTTCAAACATACAACTTCAAAAGTATGTCTCAGAATATCTATGTCTCATGACTTAGAAAGTTTCTAGATATCATGCTATATGAAAAGACAGCAGTTGATGAAGAAAGAATAAGACGGGCTACGGGTAATGGGGGGGTCAACACAAAAGAATATAAGGGCTTCAGGCAGTGACAGTAAAGGAAGTCTCTGGGTGGCAGCTGAGCAGCAGGTCTGGGTAGCAATCCATTTGGACTGGGCGGGGCCAGAAGACTTCAAGGCTGACTGCACATTTGCCAAATTTGAGACAGATATAAAAACACCACGGCAATTACTAACTCCAGGAAAAGCAAAACAGCAACTTAGAAAGGAGATGCAACCTCTGCACATTGCATGTATGACATTGATTTGATCATAAAGATTTAAAGATTTGAATTTCAAAAACTGTGGTTAAACTATATTGGCAAGGTAGAGAAAAGAGAAGGGAGGAGAGAAAGGAACAGGGAGAGAAAAATAGACAAAGACAGGAATGAAAAACAAAATTAAATTAAGGTTCCCCGGTGAAGAGTAGAAGGCTCATAGATAGTGTAAAAAGGAAACTAAAATATGGCGTGTAAACATGTGAACTAGAAAAAAAGAGCAAATAATACAGGCCAAAGATGTCGAGTGTAGTTTATTTGGGGGATTGGAGCTCACAGGTCAGTTAGAAAATGTTTCTTTCTTCAAATTGTTAACTTTGACTTTAAAAAGCACTGCGTACACAAATTGATATAAGTTGACTTTTAACTTTGTAAATTATTTTGGGAATATGGATGTTTGGCTCGCATGTATGTCTGTATTCTATGTGTGTGCCTGGTACCCACTGTGGCCAGAAAGGGTGTCAGATCACTCAGAACTAGAGTTAGGGATGGCGTGAGTAGCCATGTGGGTGCCAGGATCAAACCCTGGTCCTTTGCCAGAGTAGCCAGTGCTCTAAACTGTGGGACCATCTCTCCAGCCTCATGTCACTTTTAAAATGAATAAACACGAGCATGTAGGTATCCCTTTGATACACAGATTGCATTTTTTTTTTGGCTATACACCCAGAAGTTAAATAAGCTGGGTCATACCTAATTTTAGTTTTCTGAGGTACTTCCATACTATTCTCCATAACAGCTATAGTAATTTATATAAGTATGTACAATTAAAATCATCAGCCTAATCATCCCAGCATTGGAAAGTATAGACCAATTCTGTTTTTTCCTCCAGTGAGCCTACTCTCTCTTTTTGTTTGTTTTCTCTGCTCCCCTCCCTTCCTCCCTTCTCCACTCCTACACTCTCCCATGACCTCCACACTCCCAGTTTACTCAGGAGATTGTCAAAGAAAGTTACATATGCTATGAGGTTCCAATAGCCCACTTCCAGGTTCTCTAATTGCAAGACCGAACAAGTTCGTCAAAGCCGGATGCTCCTGCATTAGAGTGCTCTAGCGTCTGCCGAGAGCAGTCACGAAGCGTTTCAGAGTGGACCACAAACTGCTAACGCTTGCTACCTAAACTGCCTGGCATCCTGGCAGCCTCCTGTGTGTCTGCTTATGGCGTGTCTCTGCATTGGGCTAAAACACTGATTGAAACGACCTGGGGAGGAAAGGGTTTATTTGGATTATGTGTCCTGACCACAGTCGAATATTGAGGGAAGCCAGGCAGGAACTCAAGGAGCCGTGGAGAAAAGTATATATTGGCTAGATTCCACATTCATGGTCACCTGCCTTTCTCTTTTTTAATAAAAATGTTAACTAAAATAGAATTACATAGTTTTCCAACTTCCCTTCCCTCCAGTACCTATTTACCCACCCCTGCTCTCCCTCAAATTCATGGCCTCCTTTTCTTTGTCAGTTATATGTAAATATGTAGATACAATCTACTGAGTGTGATTAGTGTTGCTTTTATGTATATGGTTTTAAGTCAGACTACTTAGTGTTTGCTAACCAATTAGGGGGTGTAGTGAAATATGCCCTATCTATGTTACCATGTCTATTGATACTGTCATTGTTCAGGTCTTGTTTAGGCAGACTATTGTACAGGTATATCATAGAAGTACTTCCCTGTCATTTCATGAGACATTCTAAATTTCCTCGTCCTCTGGTCCTGGCAATCTTTCCCCCATGGCAACTTGTTCCAGGTGGTACTGCCTGGAGTGAGCTGGACCTTCCCACATCAGTCAGCAATCAAGAAAATGCCACACAGACATGCCTACAAGCCAATCTGACATAGCCATTTTCCCTATTGAGTTTCCTTTTTCCCGGGTGTGTCAAGCTGACAGTGGAGATAATCTGTCAGCGTATCTGTGTATGTGGTATATGAATACATGTATGTGAAGTCAAAGGAGGATGTCAGGTGCCTTGCGCTACCATCCTCTGCCTTATTCCTTTGAGTGCCTTATATTCACCGTGGAAACAGCCAAGTGCTTTTTCTCTGGACTTTTTGCCTTCCCTGTGTTTTCCAGCCTGTCTTCAGTGGGCATGTTTAACTTGAGTGGTTCTATTCAGCTGAGAGAGGGAGAGAATGACATGATTTTTATATTAGTCTTCCCAGCTAATCCAACCCAAGACTCTAGAATAGCAGGGTTTGTCCACACTGGCAGAATAGAGTCCTGAACTCTCACACACTAGCTATTGTGTGATGGAGAAGTTACAGTCTGACTTCCTCATCTCTCCCTGTCTGGTACCCACATTTGATTACAGGGTGTTAATCCAAAGCCAGGAATTTTCTCTTCTCTCTTTATTGATACTAGCTAGTCTTAGAAGTCACTTCTAGTAGATTCAAGAGGGAAGAAAATTCCCAAGCCCTAACTAGTGCTGTTTTTCTTTTCAATCCTCTATAAGATTCAGTTGAAAGCTTACGGTGGGAAACATCCACATAAAAACTAGAGAGTTTATGCAGTTTATGCATTTTCTGTCTTCTGGGATTTACCATCACCCCTGTGAGATAATAGGCAAGTTTACTTTTCCAGGCTGACCTACTTTCCCCCAAACAACTTGATGTTGGTATAGACTCTGGGGTGCTATTTGTTTTTGAGAAGGTGCCCAGTGGCGGGTGCCCTAGGGATGAGGGAAGTGGTGTAAGTTTTTCTTTGGCCTTTACCAACAATAATGTACACAAACGTACACACAAGGAGAGACTTGTTTAATTTTTATTAAAATCCTAACAGGTGGCTTTATTTGCACAGATGAGGAAACTGAGCCACAGAGGCAGGACTCCCACCCCAGTCCTCTGACTCCACCCACACATTCGTCTGTTGTGTCCCAGGTCCCTACATTGGAGATTGTTGTCACCTAGACCATTCTAATTCCCTTTCCTCCTGTTGGCTTTTCTCTCCAAGACTCCTAATGTGGCTTGACTTTGACACAGTTGCTGTACCAGGGCTGCCATTTGGTGGCCTCTATTCTGTGTCAGCACGAGTAATTGTCTGAAAGAACCAGAATGGATACAGGGTGGTTAAAAATGACACCATCCTCTGTACTGTTGCTTTTAATCTCAAGACACCTGTCTCCATTCCCCACCCCCTACTTCCTTCAACCCAGTTGCCATGTTTAGGGAGCTAGCTTCTGCAGGACGCAACCTCTGACACAAAGTGGACTGGGTAAGACATTTTTGTATGTGTGTCTTTGATCCTTGGAGCCACAAGAGGAAAGGACATAGGACTAGGCAGATGGGAAGCTAAGCAGTACTGCAACTTTGACAGATCCCATCCAGACTCATGGGGAGCTCAGAACCCTCACTTGTCCTAAAAGACCTCAGGGCCAGCTTTCTGTTTCTATCTTGGTTGGTCATTAAATGCTGGTCACCTGGAAGGGCACAGCTTGAAAGAGGCAGCTGTATGCTGTTCTAGAAAGAACCAGGAGAGACGATTGAAGGGCATCTACAACCAAGGTAGCACATCCATCCTTCCTCGAAGGTAGCTCTGAACAATGCATTCCCTCTTTGGGGTGTTGGGGTGACAGCCAAGATAGGCAGCAGCCTGCTTTGCTGATCTTCAGCAGTTCTATCACTATTCTGAATTCACTATCATTGCAAGAAGAGCTTTAAAAACCCTTCCCAAAGGTGGAGTCAGCTAATCCTCTCAGCAGAGTGGAACAGTTGTGATGGTTCCCCACTGACACATGGGCCTTCTGGTAGAGCTCGTGGCTTGCCACCAGTGAGGGCAAGAGTGAGGTGGCAGATGTACTGTTCTGTCCACATTTCAGCCTTTGGGGTAGGATTTTGTCGAATGATCTGAATTTGATTAAATCAGTACATCAGAATCCATAAATGGGAAATTAGAAAGAATACTCTTCGGGGGAATTGGATAACTGTGGTTCTAGCCCAGACTCTTCCCTTTCTGACTCTGCAATGTTGGGCAAGTCTCATGTGTTCTCCTTACCTCAGTCTCCCCACTGGTAAATGAAGTGTTTGTCTGGAGGAGTTCTGCAGCCAACACTATGATGATTCTCCATCACTGAGGTCAGAGGTCAGCAAACTGGCCAACAGACCAAACCTATCTCACTGCCTGTTCTTGTGAGTGAAACTTTGCTAGAACATAGCAATGTTTATTCTTGAACTTGTACCTACGGATGAATTTATGCTAGGATAGTTGAATGAATACGACAGCAATTGTATGGCCTGCACATTCTAAAGTGGTGATTACCTGTCCCTTTTCAGAAAAACAGACCCCTGTTCTATCATTTCCCATTTCAAAAAAGGAGAAGAAATGGGGACCATGAGGACATGCTTTCACATTAGACAAAAAGTTGATTTCTGTCAAGCAACTGCTAGTATCTGAATATGCCTTGGGAACTTCAGGGAGGTTAGGTGGAAATGTCCTAAGAGACCAGCACACAAAAGGCGGTGTCTGCAAGGATTCCTGAGTAAGCAATGTCCTGGGTGCTTCAGTGAGATTGCAGCCAAAATATCTGCCCCTGCAGTGCCTGTATCAGCTCTTTCCTGCCCACGTGCAGGATGCTTGGCAGGGGACAGTGAAGGCACAGGTGTGGATTTTATGATGAAGGTCACTCGGGAGGAAGAAATGAGAGGAGAACATCTCTCCTGGTAAACTTCAGCACCATCAAGCCGTCATCTCCACAGGGAAGGTTTCTCTGCCCAGGAGAGTCCAGAGGAATGGGAGGAATCCTGATCACACTGTCACGAGCTGAGCTCTGCAAGCACTGCTTCTGCGTGCTCAGTGTCTCTCCCTGGCCTTGTGTTTCCACCTCATTTTCAAAACATCTCCACGGGCTGTGCAGGTGTTAGAGTCTTCATCATTCCGTATTTCGCAGGAGAGCAAGGAGACTTCACGGTGCTTTTGCCTACAGTCATGTAATGCTCTGTGCTCGGGTTCCTGCTGCTGCTCATTATCTGTGTGCATGGAGAGGCTCTTGTGTCCTGTACACAAGTCCTCCACCTGTTCACAGAAGTGAGGGGAGGCTCCCAGCTAATGTAAAATTCGGGAGCTGAGGCTGAGGGAGGTGGCCCAGGGGTGGTGTAGCTGGTGAGAGCAGAGCTAGAATAGCAACTGTGGTCCTCATAGGGGAGCGTTTTTTCCCATGACCCTCATACTTCTCTGCATCCCCCGTGCCTTACAGTGTTACATGTTATATACTGTTGTAGGAGGCCACTAGTTAGTTCCCGGCTGCTCAGCACCAAAATAATCACACAGAAACAATATTATTTGCAATTCTGTTTGGCCAATAGCTTAAGCATATTTCTGGCTAACTCATATCTTAAATTAGCCCATCCCCATTAATCTGTGTATCACCATAAGGCTGTGACTTACCAAGTAAAGTTCTGGCATCTGTCTCTAAACTCGGCCTTCTTTCTCCCAGCATTCAGTTTACACCCCCCCACTTCTGTTCTGCCATGAGCAGGCCTAAGATAGTTTCTTTATTAACCAGTGTTATTCACAGCATATAGAGGGGAATCCCACATTAATATACAAACATTGCATTTTAGGAAATCATGGAGGTGAAGCCAAAACAAAGGTTAGTCTAAAGTAAGTAAGGATGTTATTCCTGCTGGGTGATGCAAGACCCTGGGAGGAGAGAGAGCCTCTAGCTGCCCTGAGAGGCCATTGACAGTGCAGCTGCTCCTGACACGAGTGCATGTCTCACACGTACTGTTTTCTGTTTGTATGGAACTTCTCTGGAAGTCTAGTGAGAGAAAATTAATTTAAAGACCAACAGAGACAATAAAGATTCTTCCATTAAAAAAAAAAACCCTTTAAGGAGGAACTCCAGGATTAGGCCCCAGTGTGTAGCTCGTACGGTTCCACAGGACCGCAGGTTTAGGTGGGAGCCACACATTCCAGGTTTAATGACATTTTGTCTCTGAATGTGTGCTTTGTGAGTGACATCTGGTGAACTCTGCCAGAGTTTTCAAAGTCTTGC
This sequence comes from Dicrostonyx torquatus, assembly GCA_028555095.1. Taxonomy (NCBI): domain Eukaryota; kingdom Metazoa; phylum Chordata; class Mammalia; order Rodentia; family Cricetidae; genus Dicrostonyx; species Dicrostonyx torquatus. Next base: position 9,074,619 of record JAQHUG010000001.1, read on the forward strand.
TCCTCAGCTAACCTCCCTGAGACGATAGTTCTGCCACAACCTGTGCCCATCATCCTTGTCACCATCTTCAGAGGGCTTGGGTGTAGGTGGGGTAGAGTAAAAAACCAGAGGGACTCCCAGACCTCCCTGAATGTCACTAATTCCTGAGGAAAAAGGGACATTAAATATTTAGCTAAAAAGAGTAAAAGAAAATTTTAATAGGAAAATAATAAATAAAGCACCATGATGAGTCCAGAGAGGGCTGCAGAGGGGCCCACACAGCTCTGGCTTGATTCCTGAGTGAGTCCTGTGTTGCCAGGTTGCACTGGTCCCCACATCATGTAGTTTGGTCTACAAGCCTTGCTGCTGAAAATGTACCCCCTGACCAGTAGCATCAGCACCCCATAGATACTTCGTAGGAATATGGAATCCCCAGGTCCGTCCAGACCCACTCCTTAAAAACGTGTATTTTAAACAGGAGCTCTGGGCAAGTCACATCAAATTAGCATTTGGATTCAGTGACTGGTCAGAGGATGTCTCGATTATTTCTACCGTGACTTTTAAATGTGTCGTCTTTCTTCTTTGACATAAAGCCAGCACTGTTCCTGTCAGCCTGCAGGGTGGAGAGGAGGAAAAGACTGCCCAGAAAGAAGGAGGAGACTTGTTTACTGAGTACCATGCTTGGCCAGCCCTGCGGCTTGAACTCATTTTGCACCCCTTTTCTACCTCTGGACTTGAGAGCTAGCAGCCTCTCCAGCAGTGCCAAGAGTGGTCAGCTTGAAATAGCCCATAGCGCTCCTGGAAATTGCCTTGACCCTCAGCTACATTAGCCTTCAGGACTTGCCAGCCCTTTCCTGATGAGAGGGTCGGAGCTCACCATAGCTCACTCTTGGCAGAACGGATTTTGAGTTCACCTGGAACACGCTTGTGATAATGCTTAGTAACTTTTCAGGTTCAAACAAGACCTACACTTTTGTCACGTGAACCCCAACACCTTCCTCTTTCCCATCCGCAGCTTTGCCTGGGGACAGTGTCTATCCTGGCCAGGGCTGGTGGGAAGATGAGTGCCAGCAGGAATAAGAGGGGCAACAGTGAGTTGTCATCACTTGTGACTGTACCGTGAAGGCACGTGGTCAGGAACCAGGAAGGACAGACAGGCTGTTTCATTCACTGGAACATGTCCTCTTCAAAGTTCATGCCTGGTGAGGCAATACTTCCGTACCCAGGGATCGCCCCTGAGGAAAGAGCAGAGCCTCGTCAAGTTATGCAGGATAAATGTCATCTCTACAAAATCTGTAAGAACAAGAAGTTCAGAGCAGAGCCCGTGCCCTCGGGGTCCACCCAAAAGGAGGCTATATGTGGAAAAAAACTAGGACCTACATTTAGTTTATTTTTACACTTTAAAATATGAACAAAAATAGCTTTACTACAATGTAAAATAGCAATTGGCCCTTGCTTCGTTGAGCTGCGCTCAAATCAGTCAAGTTTACATAAGGTTCGCTGGGAAGGAGCAGGAATTTCACAGCCTGGGTCTTCCCATGAATGTAGCTGGCGAATGGGCACGACACTCAGAGTTTTACCAATGGGTGAGTGGCATCTTAGCAATGTTCCTAAGGGAACAGAATTTCTCCCCCAGCTCTGTGGAGGCAGCGGCAGGGCTGACTGAGAACCCACCCTATGGAGCACAGAGCCCTCGCCCGTGAGTGAGCTCCAGCGCCTCAACTTGTAATTTGTTGTGTGGGGGTGTTCTGCCGGCATGGATACGCATGTCCTACCTTCATGCCCAAAGATGCCAGGAAAGGGTGTTTGATGCCCTGGAACTGGGGTCACAGGTGGATGGTTGGGAGCCTCTTTGTGGGTGCTAGGAACTGAGCAGCTGATGCTCTTGCACACGGAGCCGTCTCCCCAGTGCAGGTTCAGCTTTTTAATGGAAAGTCGTGCCGCTCCAGGGTCTCTCAGCTCTAGAGCGTTTTGCAAGGGCCCCTGGGGCCTCTTGGGAAGAAGTGCCCCAGCGGAGTTTGTCACAGCTCACCTTTCCTTGATGGCTGTTCATCTTTGCCCCAGCTCTGACCTCCTCTGTTTTGCTGTACTGGGCACTGCAGGTGACCCCAGTCCCCCTTCTGCTTTTCCTTGCAGCAAAGAGCTAATGACCAAGTGTGAAGAGGAGATGTGGGTAGGGGGAAAGGCGTGCTTATTAGCAGACATTCCTGTTAGTTAAAAAGATAACACACCTGTTAAGAGAGACTGGCCCAAAGCGCCCCAGAATTTTGGCTGTACAGATACAGTTCCTGAGTTTTCTAATAGAAAAATCCACCTTTCAAATAACAATACTGTGTTTAGACAGTTTTCTGAAAGAGGGTTGGTGGCTGAATCTCAAGACTATAAAAACTTATTATTTGGAATAAATCTCATTAATGTGCATGTGGTAATTGAATTACTCTCTAATTAATGGAGCGTTACCTGTGGCAAAGGTGGATTAGCTTCTCTTCTCTGATTGCCCTTGAATGTCACCTTGAGTTTGTGGGAGAGCTGATGAGGTCAATGAGGGCTGTGCATTGGTATTTCAGACACAAGGACCATTCCTGGTGCGGCTGCAGACATGTCCCCCGGACCATCAGTTTTCAACAGCGCAATGGCCAGGACCAAGATGAAACACATGAAGGAGTAAGTAGTGTGCTGGCTGTCCCCAAGGACACAACAGCCAATGTGCCATCCGGCTATGCGATGCTGCCTTAGTTCCTTTGTGTGTTATAACAAAATGCCCAAAACTGGGTCATTTCTAAACAGTGCAGGCGTTTCTCATCAACTGTGCAGACTGGGAGGGCAGATATCAAGGTCCCAGCAGTTCCCTTGTCTGGTGATGACTGGACATCTCTGCTTCCAATAGGGTACCTTGCCACTCCATTCTCTCGAGGTGATTGGCCGAAGGGCAGAAGCACCATGTGGTCCATCTTTTGTGAAGGCCTTAATCTCGTTCCCCACCAGAAGCCCTGTGGCCCTTTCCCTTCCAGCTGTGGCACTGTGGAAGTAAAGGAGTCAGGTGCTTCCAGAATGGTGGTGCAGTAGGCCTGAGAGACACCTGCCCATCTCAAAAGGGAAGAATGCCGCAGAGGACAGAGCAGCTGTCCCCAAGCAAGTCCCAAATCCAACCAGACCAAAAAGTAAAGTGTGTGTGTGTGTGTGTGTGTGTGTGTGTGTGTCCTGTATCCTCCTCAGGCACCATCTGCCATATTTTTTGAGGTAGGTATCTCCTCAGCCAGGGAATCACTCTGTGGGCTAAGCTACTTGAACATCCAGTCTTAGGGATCCCCCTGTCTACACCTCCCAATGCTGGGATTCCAAACAGCTACTATCTCACCTGGGTGTTTTAACATGTGTGCGGGGGGTTGAATTTTTAGGTCCTCATGCTTGCAAGGTAATCTGCTGACTAACTGAACTATTTTCCCAGCCCAATAAAAGTAATCTCGAGGCTTAAGAATAATCTATGACTCTGAGTCCCGTCTTCTAGACAAAGCAGGACGGAAAGGCCCACGCGATAGCTCTGAGGAGCTGGAGTCTCGTGCCTCCACCTTTCCTAGGCTGCTCTCATGTGCTGGTAGTACTAGTGTGGCCTTAGTCCCATGGTTCCACCACATACTGCCTTGGGGGTAGCAGCCCTACCCCTGCAACAGTTCTCTGCCTGGGCGTGAAGGTTCTCCAGTACATCCTTTGAATCTAGGTGAAGGTAACTGTGTCTCCTCTCCATAGATCTTACACTCTGTGAACCTGAAGAGTTAGCATTGCACAGACCCTGCCAGAGGTAGAGTGTGTTCCTATCAGAGCAGTGGCCTAGGCTACATCTGGGCCCACTTGAGTCACAAAACATTGTGGCGAAATACATGAAGCCCAAACTTGAGTCAGTACTGGGCAGCAGATCTGGAGTTCTGTGAGGTCTGGGCTTCCCCTATGAAATGGTTATCCTCTCAAGGCCCTGATACCTTGTGGTAGGGATGGACCTTGAATGATTTCTGCGATGCTTTTGGGATAATTCTTCCATTGTTTTAGTGAATAACATTTAGCTTCTTTCTATTCAGACAAATCTTAGCAAATATTTATTTGGATATTCCATTGGTATTCTCTCCTAAACATACCTTATTATTATTATTTTATATGATCAGGCTGAGAAATAACTTTTTATTTCTTATTTTGGCCTTTTGGGACAGGGTTTCTCAGTAACTTTGGAGCCTGTCCTGGAAGTCACTCTGTAGACCAGACTGGCCTCGAACTCACAGAGATCCACCTGACTCTGCCTCCCAAGTGCTGGGATTAAAGGTGTGCGCCACCAACGCCTGGCTGAGAGGTGCCATTTTTGACTCACTTTTCTCTTCTCACACTTTCCTAAAAGTAGTCACAAGAATTATGCCTCCACCATCACACTTTGTTTAAAGATTTCTTCTTCCAAATATGCTGCTTCGTCAGCAGCAAAAGCTCTGACTTCTAATGAACTTGGACATGGATGCAGTTCAGCCAAGGGTTTTGTCTCTTTACAACGAGGGCAACTTTCCCTCTAGGTTCTAATGGCGGCTTCCTTCTGGGTTGGCATCAGAGCAGTCCTTGCTATCCACCTCACTCTCAGTACTCCGTTCATGAGCACTGAGACCATCTCTGCACAGCCTGAGGTTCTCTACTGCTTTCTTCTCTGGCCCTTCATCAGAATAGCACCGTACAGTCTAGCCTGTTATCCTGTCATCAGAATAGCACCGTACAGTCTAGCCTGTTATCCTGTCATCAGAATAGCACCATACAGTCTAGCCTGTTATCCTGTCCCAAAGCTGCACCCACATGTTTAGATAGCTGTTGTTGTAAATAGGGTAGAGGTGTGGGTTATGTTCCCAGCACCCAGTTCCCAGACCCCAGCCACCGGCCTGCTCAGCCGCTGGTTGCTTGCTTTTGCCTGAAATAACCACATGAGAACAGTATTCATTTAAACTCTGCCTGGCCCATTATCTCTAGCCTTTTCTTGGCTAGCCCTCACATCATAAACTAACCCATTATAAAAGTCACCATGAGGTGGTGATCTTACCGGATGGTTCTAAGGTGCATCCATCTGCGGCGGAAGCCTCATGGCGACTCGCCACTTCCTTCTCTCTTCCCAGAACTTCCGTTCTGTATACTCTGCCCACCTAAGGGCTGACCTATCTTACAAGCCAGGCAGAGTCTTTATTTAACCAATCAAAGTACAGAAATACAGATGAACCCTCTTACTCCAAGCTGTGACCTGATACATCTGGGAAACAAATTCTGTCTGGCCTTTTGTGTCTCTGTAGAAAAATACCTGAAACTTGGTTCTTTGTAAACACAGAACTCTCTTGTGTGTGTGGAAATTCAAGATTGAGGCACCAGCATGTTCACTGCCTGGTGAGGGCTGTTCCTGTTTCCCAGGTGGCACCTTAAGTGCTATATACTCACATGGCAGAGGGACAGAATGGTAAACAAGGGGCCTATCCAGTTCCCTCCAGCCATTTTATCACCTTGGTAAACCCCTTCATGACAGCTGAATTTCTATAACCTGACCAGAACCCAGATAGGCCCAGTTCTTCATATGGTGGTAATGGGGGTTAATTTTCACTGTGTGTTTGGGGGAACACAACGTTCAAACAGATGCATTTCAATTGGCCTCCTCTACAAAACTATGTGCCTTGGTAGAAGGGATCAGGAGCTGATCAGAAAATGCCTGGATCTCCATCCTAAGCTCCTGTGAGAGGTCTTGTGACAGGAGGTGCTTAACTTCCTACTCTAACCCCTCCCATCCAGTCCATGTCTGTAGATCTGAGTCCAGCATCCCTTCCCCACAATGGAATACATAGTAATTTTTTTAGGCTTTATAAGCCCAGCAGTTTCTGTTACAATTACTCCCACAATGGAATACATAGTAAATATTTTTAGGCTTCATAAGCCTGCAGTTTCTGTTACAATTACTCAACTCTAGTCCTACAACACAAAAGCAACCAGACAATATGTCAATAATTGTACATGGCAGTCTTTCTTGGTCACATTATTTTAAGGCCGAAATGTTAATTTTGTATAATTTTCAGACCTCACAAAGGCTTTTCTTTTCTTTATTTTTTTCTTTTGTGTGGTGCTGCTGATTGAATCCAAGGCCTGAGCAGGTTAAGTAAGCCAAGAGCTCTGCCAGTGAGCTATGGCCACAGTTCAGTTTTTTTCCCCAACTACTGGAAATATGACAGTTCCAAACTCACAGGCTGTATGAAACAAGAGGTGGTGGAATTGGCCTGTGAACTGTGTGTCTTCCTGGCCCATACTGCCAGTATTACAACTGAATTTCCCTCTCTCGCCTAGATGAGCAATAGTCAGGAGAGGTGAGGGAGAATTGTTTCCCAGGCAGACTGCTTAGGGACTGTCCTTGCAATAGATTGTGTCATCCAGATCATTGCTTGAAAGAAAACTTGCTGAATGATTTCCAAATAGAAAGCTGTGTTTGTGAGTTCTGCCTACAACAGGGTACTCACAGGGTAACACAGTTACCATGACAACAACTGAGTCCCAGGAACTGGAAGTGGGGGACTTGGGGCTCTTTTTCCCCATCTCTTCCTATCTCCATCTCTCCTGATGAGAAAGAGGTAAGAGAAAGATTTACTAATCTCTCAGGTGATGATCTTTAAAGAGAAGGATAGTGGCTGACTTATTTCACTCTTGAAAAATAATGTGATCATGAGGGTTTTTGTCATTTAAGACTCCATTATTTTTGCAATACACACCATGTCCCATTACCTAGCATATTAACAAATGCTTCAAATAATTCAAATCAAAGAGACTTTGCCAAAATGAACTGACCAAAGTACATTGTAGTTATTTCATTATTGGTAGATTGTTTTCCTGTTAGTTTTTAAAAACTTTGCAAAATATATATATACTTATATTATATATAGTATACTAGTATATATATAGTATATGTAATAACTTATAGTATACTTATACTACATATACTTATATATATATATATACTTACACTATGTATAGTATGCTAGTATTATAAGTATATAGTATAAGTTACTACTGATTATCATTTATTGGTTTTAAAATAAAAAGCATAAAAGGCTTCATTTACATGTTGACAATATCCATCACTCAACACAGCAAATCAGCTCCAAGCATTTGATGTGAAATCATTAACCATTTGGCCACTTAGCTGAACAGTTTTATACACTTGCCTTGGGTGCATTGTGCTGACACTTTTGTCTAGATTCGATTATGAAATGATACTCATATCTCATTGCATGCAATATATTTTGATTACATTCTTTCTTCTCCCCAATTCATTCCAGAGCCTCCACATCCACTACCTACCCAACTTCATATGCTCTCTCTCTCAAAAAAAAAATATAAAATAAGGCCAAAGCAAACAAACAAAAAATAACATACAGAAATACCAAAACTAAACAAAAAGTGTGTGTGTGTATGCATGCACGTGCGTGTGCGCACACACATACACACACACACACATATACACACACACACAAACCCAAACCATGGAGTTTGTTTTGTGTTGGTCAGCTACTCTCGGGCATATGCCTACCCTGGAGTGTAGTTGATTTTCCCTTTTTCTCTTTCCCAAGGTTGACCTCTGTCAACATATGCAGATCTGTCTGGGAGGCCTGGGATTTGAAGACCTAAAAGAGTAGAGCAGACTACAGTCTAATGCTGCAGACAGTTTTACTTCAGCTTCAGTATTGTCACAGGAAAATATTACACCAATTTGATTTAAAAAGGGGTATTTTATTGGAGGGGATAAAACTTACAGATCAATGTCCCAAACCACATTCCTCTGGTCACAAACAGGAAACCGAGTCTTGCAGTCAGCATGGAAGC
>JAQHUG010000001.1:9095314-9111367 GCA_028555095.1 Dicrostonyx torquatus
TCCCCTTTCTCCCTGGAAAAGCTCCGCCCCCAAGAAGCCCTATAGAATCCTCTCCACCCCTTCTGGTTGAGAGCTGCTGTTAAGTGGCCAAGGCAGCCACTCTCCTGGATTCCTCCTTCCCAAATAAATCTCTTTCTCAAAAGAGTCTTGGGTGACAACCTCACTCCCTGGTGCAGAGAAAAAGAACCTGGCTGGGATGTCCCTTAGGGGACTGAGCTGAAAAACCTTGCTGAGACGCTCCCTCGGGGGCCTCAGCCAGGCAGAGGAGCAGAACGGAAGAACCTTGCTAGGACACACTTTAAAGGGGCTGAGCAAGGCCGTTGGAGGAAAAGTAACAACTTTTCACAGGAGCCGGAGGAGATTGCTACATTTTGGCAGGGGGGTTCCTAGCAGAGTGTTAGCAGAAGAAACATCTTGGGCTGGAGAAGAAGCAGACAGCTCTGCTAGGATGCTCCAATAAGGGAGCAGAGCAAAACTCAGCTGTGGCGGGTCTTCAGGAGAGGAGCAGGATTCCTATATCCTGCGGGGAGACCATCCCCCACCACACCCCAGCTTCAGGTAGCCTGGCTTCCAGATAATCAGGACACTTTTCCTCCAGGGCTGAGCTGTCCCAGAATGAACCAGACTCTCAATAAGGGGGAGCTGTGGTTGAGTGTGTCTCCACAGGAATTCTCTGTTGCAAACTTAGTCCCTAGTGTGATACTGAGAGACAATGGAGCCTTTGGGGGACCCCAGAATAAGTCGTTTAGAATGACTAGGAAAGGAATGGAGAGGACTCTGTCTTTCTCTCTCTCTCTCTCTCTCTCTCTCTCTCTCTGTCTGTCTGTCTCTATCTCTGTTTCTGTCTCTCTCTTCCCACTCCCTTCTCAGTGTATCTTCCCTCTGAAACATTTGTACTGTGGCACCTCCTATCATAAGGCTTGTCCCAGAGTCAAGCAGAAGCTGGTGTCACGCACTCAAGCCTCTTGAACTCTTGGGCTATGCACTCAGAAACCTTTCTCTTCATAAACTACATAGCCTCAAATGTTTTATAGGGTGATGGGAAACAGCAATACAGCAAGTGTCACCTCTTATTTAATTTAGTAACATTTAGTGACCTCCTACTGTTTATAGAAACTAGTGCTTATGATTAGAGGGAGCACAGAGAAATAAAAGATGCAATATTTGCCTTTGGGAGACTGAAAGCTGACCTCATTTAAGGATATATTTATTTTCTAATATTTCATCAGGATCATTTTTAAAAATGACTCACAGCACATCTGAATAGCATATTTTGCTGATCCGGGCTTAACACTTAACACCTGAGAAAATTTTTAGTCTGTGTTAGTATCAGGAAAAAGATAATAAGCCTAGTTGAATAATATAGAGGAAGTAAATGATGAAAGAGAATTTAGGAAGTCAGGGTGCTGACTATTACTGCCTGGCTGTGTATGAATAGCCGGGTTCTGAGTTTCTACAAAGCCAGGCCAAATGGGCATCAAGATGGCAGAGCTCTAACTCTCATTATCAAGAATGCCAATGCGTTAGCAGTCCTTCAGGCAGGACCGAGCTTTTCACACAGTGTTGGACGTAGAGCACGTTGGCTGAAATATTAGCCTGGGTGGTTTCACAGGAAACGTACTTGTGAATTTCACAAATGTGGCTCACTGGATGAAAAACCAACCACCCAATGGTGAACTAAGCCTTGCACTATTTTAGGGACTTAACTATGTATGGTTGCTTCTCAGTTCTCAAATTAAAAATATGTAGCCCTTGAAGAAGAGATAGGCACAAAACTGAAGGCAGAGTTTGATTTAAAGCTTTTGGGGAATAAGTGACAGAGTGCTCCTGGGTGGTTGGATGGCTATATTCTCTATAGATATTTTATGTACATGGATGTTTCCTGCAGTATGTATACGAACTACCTGGTACCTGTGGAGCTCAGAAGAGGGTGTCAGATTCCCTAGGATTAGAGTTACAGATGGTTTGTAAGATGTGGGTGATGGGAATTGAATCTGGGTCCACTAGAAGAGCAACAATTCAGGCCCCATAGTTTCTATTCTCAGGCATTAGTTAATAAAAATGTTTTGATTTTCTGGTTTTTATTTTTCAAGACAGGGTTTCTCTGTGTAGTCTTTGCCAACCTGGAACATGCTCTGTAGACCAGTCTGGTCTCAAACGCAGAGATTCGCCAGCCTCTACCTCTTAAGTGCTGGGATTAAAAGTGTGCACCACCACTGCCCGACTTTTTATTTTTATGGTCACATTCATACATATGGTTATTGCTACTGATATTCTGAGAAGGAAGGATGGGGGATAGCATTAGGGAGTCAAGGTGGAGCCTCACCACTCTTTAGGTGTGCCTCTGTGTGTTGCTTTGCCCGTTCTTTCAGTAATAGATTCTTCCCCGCAGTGACCAGGGAAGTCTTAAAGCAATGGAAGGATTTAACTCAGCTGCCTGAAACCTGCCAAGGATTTGTGATTAGTCAACTTCACACTACATCATTAAAAACAACTTGTGAATATAAAATTAGCCAAATAAATTCTAGTGGCTGAAGAAACTGGACAAGGTACAGGAGATACTTTATCCCCGCGAGGCTGCTCTTTACCTGACCTGTAGTTTGTAAATAGATCATAAGTTTGAAACTGTACAGCTATGTACAAGGTCAGAGTCGCAGATGTCCAACCAAGGACATTACTGAGGAAAGCGTGCTAATTCTTTGCTTGCTAGTCTACTAACAATAGACCTACATCTCAAAGTTGTCACTGGGCACCTATGGCCTTGGGACCTTAAGTTGCCATGACAATGGCTCAGCTCCCTAATCACTTCCCCTAGGAATGTGATGTTGACCAGTGAGAAGGTAACTCTTGTAATTTCTTTATCGCTTTAAGGCTCCTGAAGGAGAAGAGATTTTAGAATAGAGGAAGACACAGAGAGAAGTTAGAAGAAGGACAGGAGAATTAGGACAGAGGCATGGAAAAGTCCAGAGGGAGAGATTCCTTTTCCACCCTCAGATCCCAAAGCCCACATTTGCCAAAGATTTCCCTCAAAACCCTGAGAGGGGATTGAGGCTGGTACTCCATAGCCCTCATTAACCCCACATTTGGCCACTGTCAGTATCTCCTCAATGCGGTGGGGTCTGGGTCAGCTACTGCCTTATCTGCCTACACAGAAGACTGTCTGCTGAGGATGTCATTAGGGGCTGAGTGTTGCCAGGTGGCATGGGGAATGAACACCCCTTTCATCCAGGAATGTGACCTGTTTCCTGAGGCATATATGACATGCCTTCCTTGTTGCATCTTTTTTCAATGGGAAAGAGAAGGGATAGTTTAGGCAGATGTCTCCGCTGGTTTTCCACTGACTCTTCAGCCCTCTGAATGCTCAGACTAGGCAGGGAGTCGTAGACAACCTCTGTGATGGACAGCGTAGCTATTATCTTCTGACATTCTTATTTTTAAAAGTCTCTTGAATCTCGGGCCTCCCCCCCCCATTTCCTCTTTATAAATAGCACGTATCCCTGGTGCCAGAGGTGCTGGGACTCACACTTTCTGAGCGCCAGCTGCAGTGCGGGTGCTTGGGGCTGCCTCTGAACAGCTGCAGGAAGAATTACAGCCTATATCCGTACAAAATAATGACAAATACAGGGAAAGACAGAAGCTGGGTAGCAGCACACTGTTGGTCTCTCCATAGTTCACAGCACCCAAACTCTGCTCCAAATGGAAGAGGTTCCCTGTTTTGAATGCAGCTGTTGCCCACACTCAGGGCAGAGCACTGTACTTGGGCAGCAGCTCGCTGGCTTCCTGCACCAGCAGCACAGACTCCTTCCTGGGTTGTGGGGAGTGGGGATAACAGCTGCCCTGTTAGCTGTGAACTCTTCCGTAGGATCCTAGAATCTCTCATGCAGAACTGTATTTGTCTGGTGGGGGGGGGCGCATTTAGAAGCCAAGACATATAAATCACATTTGTTACTTACCAGCGTTGCTTTGGAAAGATCATTCAGGCTTTTTGAACTCCCCCGTTTCCTGCCCCATGAGATGGGAATGATGCAAAATGAATGAAACAAAAAGTGACAGGAATGATGTTCCCTTTCCCCATTGGCTTGTTGTGGATGCTGAATTGTATCCGTGATGCAAGCAAATACATGTCAGATAGCCTTGATCAAGCCAAATTACTCACAAAACCAAACCAAAAGTAACGAAGTTGGGAAAGGAACTGGGAGGGATGGAGTGCAGGGGAAGCGGGGAGGCTGAGAGAGATGGAGGGATGTGAGAGGGTGAGGATAGAACAGTAATCAGACATAGGAAGGCTTTCAAGTTGTGTGGGTTTGTTTTAACTGTCAACTTGACACACCCTAGCATTACCCGGGAAGAGAGCCTCAACTGAAGAATTAACTAGTTAAGACTGGCCTGTGGGCTTGGGCTGTGGGAGAGTTTCTTAATGGTTAAGTAAGCTAGTCCAATATGGGTGGCACATTCCTTAGGCTGGGTCGTGACCTGTATATGAGAGAAGATTTACTTTTTTTATAACTATAACTCAACTCTCTTTCTTTGAATTTTCCACCACCCCAGCCACTCTAGTACTATATATTCAGTTTGATTATATATATGAGGTCATACAGGATTTATGTGTGCCTAGATAATTTCATCTAGCATAATTCTTCTAGATATCTGTGTCACTGCCATGGAGGAGTCACCTCCACTAAGGCTGTGTAATATCCCATACATCTGTACACACTCATACATACACCCTGCCGTTCTTTATTCTCTCATGTGATGACAATCGGGCTGTGCCGTATCCTGTCGCTCTCATCACTTTCTTAGTTCTCAACACAAAGCTATGAGGATGCTGACAACTTTAAGAAGTGGGTACCTGTGTGCAAGAGCAGTTCTCAAAAGACCGTCTCCTCTGTCACCTAATCAGGAAGACAGCCACTCTGTGATTGTTATAAACAGGCCATTCAGACAGCCCGGTTTCCTGGAAAGGGAGGGAAATGTTAGGCCCTTCTGCTTTCCTACTCGAATAAAATGAGCTGCAGATGAAAGCCCGAATCAAACATTAAAAACAACCTAATTGCCAATCACCGTGTTTTCAAGTGATCCATAATTACAATAAAATTTAAAGCAAATACAAGCATATTAGAATGTGTTTGCATGGTTCCTTCATTTGTCTCGATTGCACAGAAAGCCAGGCCCACCCATTCTCCATGGTTTCAGAGAATCACATCAGCTCATTCACATTGGACCTATTTCTCAAATGCAAAACCACTTCCCTAGGTGCAATCAGAAGGTGCCTTTAACAGCCTCGCTGTCCGAGAAAGTTCTAAAGATGCACTGGTCTGTGTTTAGTCTTTTTTTTTTTTTAAATCACATTTGCAAGAAGTGTTCTTGGCCCTGAACAGTGATGCTCATCACCTTCGCCTTCCACCCCTTGTGCTGAGGCTCCAAAGCGTGAGCTCATCTGTGTCCTGGTGAAGGCCATGCACCCTCTGCAATTGCCTCCACTCTAACGATCTGTAGAGTCCTCCTCTCATGGGATAAAATAATAAGGAAGAAGAGAGGAATAAAGGAAAATAAGAGAAAAGGAAGGGGGAGGGAGAAGAGATAGAGGTGGAGACAGACGGAAACAGTGAGAAGGCCTCACTTCCCTGCATTGGAGATCCAAGCTCCCTTTCCTTCATCTTTCAAGTTTAGTTTTGCTGTTTGACAGTTTTGCCTCTGTAGACAGTGCATTTAAGTCATCATCACCCTCATTCTCATCTCTGAAGTCTGACTTCTTCCCAAGAGCTGTGACCAACCAAGTTTAATTAGAGTTTCTTGCATGGCTGTGGGTAGGAGGTTCTTTTTGGACGGAGCACAGCAATTTGTCAGCGGCTGCACCGCAGAGGAAGATGGCGCCCTGTCCCCAAGCCTCTATTAACCTCTACCAGTCCTCAGAGAGTGGTGTCCTCCGTGCTGCTCTGTTTCCAGGCCCAGTAGTGTGCAGGAGACTGAAGAGCCATGAGGCCGTGGATGCAATGGCCATGCTGTATTCAGAAGATACCTCTCACAAGATTGATTTGGGGTTTGTTTGCTAGTATTGACATTTAAGGCATTGTCTTACTATTCACAGGCTGGCCTTGAACTCTTTCCTGGGCTCTAATGATTCCCCTGCCTCTGCCTCTTGAATACTGGCCCTACAGGCACACACCATTTCAGCCAGCCTGCTAGGACTGTTTCAAGAGCAAGAAGCTCTAAATATGCTAATGATACAAATATTTTGAAAAAGCAACATATATATATATATATATATCTGCAAATCCTGACTAGAAGGGGGGCGGAGACCTGTGTGTGGTCATGTGATGAGCTCTCTGGACATCTCCACTGTCTGAGCAGAGGGAACTTCAGAAGAGCAGCTGTGCTGTGGCCCCACCTATAGTATAGTCAAAGTTGTCGTAGTTTGCAACACAGCCAGCAGGATGTGGTCAAGAGCCATTAGGAAGATTTTTTTGGTGTACTTTGTGTAACTTGGAACATTCTTAAGATGTAATGCAAACTTTTTTTTTTAAAAAAAGAAGCAGAATATTGGTTTCTTGCTTACCTTTCTTGAGTATTTTCCAAAGTTATTAAGTGTTTCAAAAATATAATTAATTTCTCTATACTGTAATATCCTTCTGGGTTGTTTTCAGCTTTTCCCACTCATATATAATGTTGACATAAACTTTTTTTTAAACCTAACGTTATTTTTATGTTCAGGCTTTTTCCTATGATAAATGTCTTATAATTACTGGTTTAGAAAAGGTGACCTTTTATTATAATTACTGATTCATAGGGTGTGACCCTTGATTATTCTGCCAAATTAGTTTCCATAATCCACAAAGATTTATGTGATACTTCAAATTTTGCTAGTAGTCTTAGTTATTTTTCAGCTTATAATTTATTGAACAAACTTTAAGTTGGAAATCAAACAGTTATTAATGCCTCCTGGTCCTAGTGGGCAGCGTCTTTAAAGGCTCTGAACACACCATGGCAGGAAGACACGATTCCTACCTTGCTGCTCACTATGCTAGCTCAGCCTGACGTCAGAGAAACAGACGTTTAGAAGCAAGCCGCAGTGTGATGTGACTGAGAGGCGTACAGAGTGCCATGGGAACTCGGCACACTGAGGGCATGATTGTGATGATGAACCAGACAGGCCAAATAATACACTTTTCGTCCGAGGGTCCTTTCCCGCCTTCCAATGGTGGTTTTAACTCAGGGCAGACCTGCAGGGGAAGGAGCTGCTTTTCCTCTCCTGTTGAGTTCAAGTATGAACCGTACTTGATGGGGACACAGAAATGAGGTTCACTGTGGCAGTTAGTGTTGGCTATCAGTTTGGTGTTCTCTAGAATCTCCTGGGTAACTGATTACCTTTTTCATATTAATTGAGGCGAGAAGACTCCTCCACTATTGGCAGTGTTATTCCCCAGGCAGGATCCTCAATGTGTACATAGAGAAAGGGAGCCCAGCAGCATGCGTTCATCTCTCTCTGTGCAGCCTGAGTCTGGTGCAACGTGAATAGCTTTGACTTCCCCGCCATGATGCACTGTGGCTTTGACCTGTGAACCAGGATGAACCTTTTACCCCTGAAACTGCTTTTGTCAGAATATTTTAATACGGCGACAGGAAAAGAAACTCAGACATGTACCCTAGTGTATTGTCGCGGTCTGGCACCGTTTATGGATTCCTTTCACAGCTCCAAAAATAAGCTTCCTTCCAGGGACACATGCATTCTTCCTGAATCTGTAACCAGGTCTGATTTCCCAGCACCTCCGCCTCCTGCGCTGCATAGGCAGAAGATGGAGACCAGGATGCTGCAAGCATTGCCTCTAACCTGGAAATGCAAATCCGCAAGGAAAAGTAAAACCACAGCTGCTATAGATATCAGTCTGTACTCTGTGTTTTTCTTTTCCTTTCCGTGTGTGTGTGTGTGTGTGTGTGTGTGTGTGTGCATGCGCACGCACACGTTCATGTGCATGTATACTAGTGCATTTAGGAGTCAATCTCAGAATGCCCTCTTCCACCTTGCTGTTGGGACAGGGTCTCTCCTAGCCTGAAGATTATCACTTTGTCTGTGCCAGCTGTCCAGCGAGTCCAGGGACCCTCCCATCTCTGCCTCCCTCTGGAATTGCAAGCTTGCTCCACCATGACTGGCTTTTATTATTATTATTATTTTATCATGGATTCTGGGATAGAGCTCATGTTTTCCTGCTTGCAAAGCAAGAACTTTACTGAGCTGCCTTCCCAATCTCCACGCCCATATATATTATGCATACACAAAAATTTTGAAATATGTATTTCAGTAAGTCCTACCACAATATGCAGCTGCCAATATTTTATTGTTTTGAACCTGTAAAAAGGTTCTAGATGGTTCAATATAAAACCCATCATTTAATTCTTCCTAAGACTATCTATATGACATCTAATCAAAGCTTTGTTTCACACCAAATGATTTCTGCAATACTTGCTCCAGATACAAATAAAAGAAGAAAAACGTCATTAGCACCGGCTTGTGCTTGCTTGACACCTTCAGTCAGATCATCAGGAAAACGGAATTGGAAGGCAGTATTTCCAGACTCGCAGTGGGAAAGGGTTACTGCTTAGTCGGCTGCAGAGGAAGTTCTGCTCCATACAACATGAAGATGTAGGGGCCGTGTGGCTAGCAGACCCAGGACCCCACCAAGTTGTAATCCACTCTCTAGCCCATTCCAGGCTGCAGTGCTCTTCAGATCCTGGCCTGGAGCCTGACTGACCCTGATGTGTATGGATCAAAAAGTGCTTTTCCCTCCTTATCATTTTTGTCTGGTACTTAGTAATGGTGAATAGTGGTGGAGCACGATGTGCCGCTTCAGCACATGTGCACACTGTTTAATAACTGCATGGGTCATAGGCAGACCTAGCATTCGGTATTCATCATTTCCTGAATTCATTAGTAGGTAAACCTCTGCTCACACCAGAGGAAGGGTCGGGGCATTGAGTCAGCCTGAATCAGACAGTTCTACAAATGTGGGCTGAGTGCTTAGGCAGAGGAAACTGGCAGTGGGCACCAGTCTTTGAGCCTAGAAAGCTGCCCACTCAAGGAAAGCATTAGCATTCTCTGCCATAGCTCATTCACGGGGTGAATTGGTATGTGTGTGCACATTCATCCGTGTGTATACGGGTGTGTCTGGGTATTCATGCACAGGCTAGGGAGTACATCTGGAGACCAGCCAGAGGTCAACACTGGGTGACGTGTCAATACACCACAGTAGCCACAAATCCTATGGCTCAGATTCACGCAGGAAGCCCCACCTTCGTGAAGGTTCTCTCCTTTGGCTGTAGAAAATCAGAAACACGAACTAGCAATTCTCCTGCTTGGTCCTCTCCCCTTGGTGGGCTCTACAGCACAGCTCAGCCCCCTGTCACCTCCTTCTGTAGAGAGCAGGTATCAGCTCCAGCTATCCTCTTGTGAATCTGTCTCAGTCCTTCAGTGGGATTCACTTGAGATGGAGATAGTGATTCCCTAATGCAGGCTACTCCCCTGTCTCCACATTCCTCTTCTTCCTTGCTATGTCTCCCATCCCCCTTGCCCTATTTCTAGCAAGTATTATGAATGAACTTACCTGATCGAAGGAGAGGTTTATCTACAAGGTGTCATGTGGATATGTTCGAGAGAGCCAAGGATGGAACTACAGCTTTCTTCATCATGCTGAGAGCAGATGCTCCTGATATTTTCTTCATGGTATTGCATGGAACTGGGTTTAAAGTTCAGCAGATTTTCTTTAAAAACAAACAGCAACAACAACAACAACAAAAACCCCTTTTTTTCTCATTTTGTCTATGATTGTTTTCCTGCATGAATGTCTGTAACATGAGGGTCCTGCTCGTTGGGGTTTCTGTCCCGCCCAGTACCCCACAGCCGGCGAGCCGCAAAGAAAGTCACACAGAGAGTCTATATTAGGTTATACACTGATTGGCCCATTAGCTCAGTCTTCCTACCAGCTCCCGTAACTTATATTAACCCATTGTTCCCATCCATGCAAGCCACATGGCCGTCACCTTTTCTCAGCGAGCAGCTTACATCCTGCTTCGTAGATGGACTGCGCAGGAATGCCAGGGAAGCTTCCTGCTTCCCAATGTCTCCTGTTCTCCTTGCTCCACCTCTACTTCCTGTCTGGTTTTCCCACCTATACTTTCTGCCTGGCCAATCAGCGTTTATTTAAAACGATTGACAGAATTGTCCCGCACCAAATGTCTATGCAACAAGGGTATGCCTAGTACCTAGGGTAGTCAAAACAGAGCATTAGATCCTTGGGAATAATGGAGTTCTAGCTAGTTGTGAGCCACCATGTGGATGTTGAGAATTGAGCCTGGGTCCTTTGGAAGAGCAGCCAGTGCTCGTAAGCACTGAGCGATCTCTCCAGCCTTGAACAGTTCATCGTCCTTATGAACACCTCTAGCCAGTGAATTCCACAGCGCAGGTGAGTGTGTGTGACTTAGGTGCAAATCAAAACACCTAGGATAGGACAGATAGTCGTCCGCAACTGTTCTGAGCCTGGCACCCCCTGGGGCTAGTCTGGGTTAGCCCACATGCAGAGTCATTCTGGTTCCAGGTGCTTTGTGACATGAGGCACAGTGAGAAGTCTGTCTACCAAGGAATAAATGCACCAAACCAAAGAGGCAAGGATGGCTTGGTAAAATAGCTGTGAATCAGCGTGATAGGAAGCAGATCCGTAAACTGAGAGAAGCAGGGGCAGCTGGGACTTGCTACCAATGCACCCAGGGAATTGTGGTGGATAGCTTTAACTGCCAACTTGACATGCTCTAGGATCACCTGGAAGAGTCTCAGCGAGGAACTGTCTAGATCAGGTTGGCCTGTCAGGGAGTTGTTTTGATTGCCTTATGTGGAAAGAGCCAGCCCCTAAGTGGGCCACACCTTTTCCTGGTTTTGGACCCTGGACTGTAGGAAGGAGGGAAGCTCCCAGAGTGCTAACCAAGCATGCACTTCTTCCTCTCCACCCTTGACGGATGTGACTAGCTGCTTCAAGTTCTGCATTGATTTTCCTGCCATTATGAACAGTAACTGGAATTGAGCTCAAATAAACCTTGTCTCCCCTAAATTGCTTTTTAGTCAAGGTCTTTTATCACAGCAGCAGAAATGACATGAGGACATAGGATCGGAAAATTGCCTAAAAACTTGGTTAGGATCAAGGGTGGAGAGGTTTTGACAAACTGGGCTGAGTAAGTGGAGCCTTTTAAAGTTTGGTCAAGGAGGGGATCCTTGACAAATCTTAGCAAATGCAAGGCAGCTTGAAGTCAGGCATGTCCAAGGACAGTTTCCAGTCAGAAGGGCTTATCCTTAGAGGGCATGGTGGTGCACACAAAGAACCTTGCCTTCAGAGGGCTAAGTTAGGAGCTTTGTGATTTTAAGGTCAACCTGCATAACAGAGCAAAACTCTGTACATCGGGGAGAAGCTGGGAAAATGACTCTGGTTAAAGTTCTTGCTGGACAAGCATGAGGAACTGAGCTGGAGTCCCAGCACCCTTGTTAAAGCCAAGTGTGGTGGCCACATCTGTAACACTCAGCACTAAGAAGTGAGGAGACAGTGGATGCTAGTGAAAACTGTGTCAGAAAATAAGATAGGAGAAGAATTGAAGAAGACATTCCAACATCAAGTTCTGTCCTTTACACATGCCTGCACAGGTGATGGCACCAATATAGACAGTCTCACACAGAGACACACACACACACAGACACACACACACACACACACACACACAGAGAGAGAGAGAGAAAACAAAAATCTCCAAATTAAACAAATCCACAAGTCTTCCAAAAGCTAGTATGTTCTTATTTATTTACCCTAGTATATGTGTGTGTGTATGTGTGTGTGTGTGTGTGTGTATCTTTGCTTTGAAAACTTAATTATCCTTATTCTCTTTTAATAGGAAATCTGTTTTATCTTCTGGTTCTTATTCTATTTCTGGAAAGTTGGATGACATTGGTTTTTGAAAACAATAACTCAATAACTCAAGGGGTTTAATTGATGAAAGGGAACACAATTATAATTCAACCAAGAAGGACTTTATGTGGTCCTTGATTTGTGGCTTCTTGTTTAGTGGGGTTTTGAGCATGCAAGGAAGATATAGGGATTGCCTGTATATTTCATGAGTCCATCCATATTTATGGGGTCTCTGAAGTAGCCACTGACCTCTGAACTTCAGTGTTTTCCTCTGGGAATTGCTTTGCCTATGTTAAGCAGCCCCTTAACTACACTATGTCTATATAACCTATAAAATGAAGGTATTCTATTAGGTAGTATTTTTATAGAACTTTTTGAAAAATTTGTGAGCATGTGTGTGTGTGTGTGTGTGTGCATGCGTGCACGGGCATGTTGTATGTATGTGTGTGTGTGCTGTACGTATGTATGTTTGTGTTGTATGTATGTGTGCACATGGGGCACTGCTTTCCCATGCAGTTGAGTTTAAATTAAATGAGTTTAGGTTAATGTCAATGATCCTTTTTCATCACTCTCCAACTTATTATTTTGAGACAGGCTTCCCGCTGAACCTGGAGCTTGCCTTTGAGCTGGGGGAGTGGCCTATGAGTCCCCGGAATCCACCCACCCCAGCTTCGGGATCACAGGCTGACAGCACTGTGCCCAGCTTCTGTGTGAATGTCAGGGGTCTGGCAACAGGCACTTTACCCACTGAGCCTTCTCTCCAGCTCCTGACTGTTCTCAGGGCTGCTGAGGATTGGCGGAGCCTCTCTAGCCATGTGCTTTACCACTGAGCTACATCCCCAGCTGAAATTCTGAGTTTCTCTATTCCACTCTGGATCATGCTACTGTGAAAATTTCCATCTGGAGGTCATTATGAAGAGACGGATGGGCATGACAACGAAGCAATCTGAAAATAATGAGTTAATGTGGAACTTGTCTGAAAAAGCTAGATTTTCTGTGGGTTTGTTTTTCTTGTTTTAAGATAATTGCATCCAAGGAGATGTGTGCAGGAATGGTCATAACACCTCTGCTATTGAAAGTGCATGTGTTTGGCAGGCTGCACACATGTACCAGGGAATGGGAGAAACGGCTTAAGATGTATGTGCAGGGAAATGAGGAGGAAGTACTGATGGGGTGGCATGGTGAAAGTCAGTGAGCTGCTGAGTCAAAGGGGGTAAGCAGTAACAATTTTAAGAGGGAAAAGAGACAAGAAAAAATTAATAGCATCTACTGGAAGTGTCAAAATACCTAAAACAGGTTGACTTATTTCTAAGGGCTATGTGCTGCATGTATATATGATTAAAGTGTGTTTAAATACTTGGTGTTGACAAACACCACTCAGAATAGAGGTTACCTCTGAGAACTGGGAGGTTATGGTTGAGAAAGGGGCTTCATTTGTCTTTGATAATGTTCCATTTCTGAAGGGATTTGGAGATACCTCCATTGTATCATACACTGCACTTTATCGTATGTCTTAAATGTCCTCATGCTAAAGTTGGGATGGCTCAGGGAAAGATGCTGCACCCATCGGTCTGCCAAATAGAAGCACAGGCTTCATGAAGTGCCACCATTTTGTAGTGACAAAGGCTAGTTAACTTGTCTTTGTTGCTACCTGCAGCACACTGGCAATAATGCCAATCCACAGAGCAGATCAAGCAAAAACTTCCAATGTGCCATTGCTTAAAGAGCCACTGCTCAGGGGCCAGGCCGTTCAATGTGGAATTACTCTCATTATTAACCTATATAATTTGTACTCTCTGGAACATGTTTATGAAAACATATGGGCAGTTAGACATGAACTTGAGATTGGATGCTAGGTTGATAAATAAATGCAGACTGAGCTGTGAGGTTCAGGTGGCCCTGTGACAAGAGAAACCCTCTGAGTCACAGAAGACAGCTCAGCAGGAAAGTGGCGCTCACTGTCCTTGGCTTTAAGCCTGGTGGGGAATCAGTCATGGGGACCAGTATGTAAAGGACACAGAGGCATTTGTGAGGGAATGTCTCTCGATCTCTCATAGCCAGGGGCCCGTTCGTGTCCCACTCCACACGACAGAGTCTTGTCAGGTCACACTCAGACCTTGTCAATCCTCCTGAGGCTTCCCACTGTACCTGGGGCTAAGGCACCACCCCTCACAGAGGCTCCAAGGTCCCTGGCCTGCCTGGCCATCTCCCCTTATCTCTGCTTTATAAGTTCTTTATAAGTGTTATGTTAGGATGACATCTTCATGCATATATGTCATTTTGCCTTGTTCACACTCATCTGCCAGCTATACTCCACCCCTGCTCCCCAGCTCCCACTGGACCCCAATAGTTCCTCTTTCTGCTTTCATGTGTGTATAATTCTACATATAAATCCCACATGTGCTAGAAAACACACAGTGTTTTTCCTTTTCTTTATTACCTTCTCTTGTTTTCTTCATTCCTCTCTGGACATAGGCCCCTTTTGTCTTTCTGACATGAAGGTAGAGTGTTTATATTCTGTATATGTCTTAGTTAGGGTTTCTGTTGCTGTTTAAGAGAAACCATGACCATGCAACTATTACAAAAAGAGATTTAGTTGGGGTAGCTTACAGTTTCAGAGGTTCATTATCATCATGGTGGGAATCATGGCAACATGCAGGCAGACATTGTGCTGGAAAAGTAGCTGAGAGTCCTACATCTTGCAGACAACAGGAAGTTGACTGAGACACTGGGTGGTATGCTGAGCACAGCAAACCTCAAGGCCCGCCCCTGCAGTGACACACTTCCTCCAACAAGGCCATACTCACTCCAACAGATCCACATCTCCTAATAGTGCCACTCCCTATGAGATTATGGAGACCAATTATATTTCAAAATGCCACAGAATAGCAATAAAAATATGCAATATTTATGTTTCTGAAGCTGGCTTATTTTGCTTAACATAATGGCCTTTAGTTCCATCTATTTTTCTGCAAATGTCATAATTTTCTTTCAATTATTTTGTGTATGTGTGCGAATGTTGTGATGTCTGTACTTGTTCGTGATGGTGTTTGCTTGAGTGTGTGTATGAGTGTGTGCATGAGTGGGTGCATGACTGTGTGCGTGAGTGGGTGCATGAGTGGGGTATGAGTATGTGCATGAGTCTGTGTGTAAGTGGGTGTATGAGTGTGTGCGTGAGTGGGTGTATGAGTGTGTGCATGAGTGTGTGTGTGAGTGTGTGTGTGTGCATAAGTGTGTGTGAGTGGGTGCATGAGTATGTGTGTGAGTGTGTGTGTATGTGCATAAGCGTGTGTGAGTGGGTGCATGAGTGTGTGTGTGAGTGTGTGTGTGTGTGTGTGTGTGTGTGTGTGCATAAGTGTGTGTGAGTGGGTGCATGAGTGTTGAAGCCAGGAGTCAGAGTCATGTGTCTTCTTTGGTCACTCTCCACATTCTTTTATTATTGTGTAAAATATTTGTGTGCCCATGCACACACATGCAGTGGCTCACATGTGGTGGTCAGACCTTTAGGCATCAGTTCCCTCTTTTCACCATGAGGTTCAGAGGATCAAACACTGGGTTATCAGGCTTGCATGGCAAGAACTTGTATCCACTTAGCCATCATAACAGGGCTACAATTGTATCTTTTGAGACAAAGTCTCTTGTTGAGCCACGGGCTCATTGATTTGGCTAGGCTTGTTGGCCAGTGAGCTCCAGAGATCTGTCTCTCTGTGCCAGCCTCCTGCCCCAACATTGGAGTCCCAGACACATGGCACTCTGGCTTTTACATGGGTGGTGGGTATCTGAACTCGGATCATCATGCTTGCTCAACAGTGCTTTATCAATGTGCCATCTCCCCATCCCCAGTCCATGCTTTACAATTGAATAAAACATCATCATGTATGTGTATGACACTTTCTTCCTCCAGTCACTGGTAGAGGGTACCTGGTCTGACTCCCTCTCTTAGCTGTTGTAGATAGAGGTACAGAAAACACATATGTATAGGAGGAGGACCAGCTTGTCCTTCCCAGCTGCCCAGATCTGAAATAATCACACAGAAACTGTATTAATTAAATCACTGCTTGTCCCATTAGCTCTAGCTTCTTATTGGCTAACTCTTACATTTTAATTTAACCCATAT
>JAQHUG010000001.1:9115727-9131428 GCA_028555095.1 Dicrostonyx torquatus
GGCTTTCCTACCACAGCGAGAATCAGCCCAGTGCTGTAGAGTGCGCTGTGGGAGGAGCCTTTAGCCTCCTCCCTTCCCCAGGGTAAGGAGTGCATGAAGCCAACAGGACTTAGGGCTCAGCCATCCCCTCACTGCACTGTAGCCTGGCAGCATCCCCTCCCAAATTCACACGGATACTTGATACACACATGGCAGTGTTAGGAGGAGGGAGGGGCATAGGGAACAAAGAAGGAAATGAGGTACCATTTAGGAACTGGGACCACTTAGGGGGTAACCAAGTCATGGAGGCCCCATGGTTCTAAATGAGCTAACGTTCCTAGGAAGAGCTGCAGAGGGAATCTGCTCATTTTGCCCTTGCGTCTCCACCATGTGAGGACAGTAGTCCTCCTCTCTTGAGGATCCAGGGGCGCACGGCACCATCTTAAAATCAGAGAAGCAGCCCTCCACAGCCACCAAACCTGCCTGCGCCTTCATCTTCGACTCTGTAACCTTTAGAACTGTGAGGAAATGAAGTTTCATTATTAATAATGGAGTGCGACAATAATCGCACTGTACCTGAGCTTTGGGTCGCTCTCCTCCTGGGACCCACAGGAAATAGAACCCTCTGGGATCATTTGGAAAGAGAAGCCAGCATGTATCATTAAAACACATTTCAGGGCGCAATGATTTTACCCACAACCATCTTCCTGTTCAGCTATCCTATAGGGCATTAGAAATTTAGAGACTCACTAAATAAAAGAATGTGGCTTATATGGATTGAAGAGTCCTTAAAGCAACTTTAAAGACTTTTGACTCCCCCCCCCTCCTCTGAGAAAGGAAGTTGTACATAAACATGGATAAGAAATTAAAATGGAAGTTCTTTTCATTTGTAAGCTGTGGCTAATGGCAGTGATAGCCCTCTGCCAGACACACCCCACTTCTCTTCCAGGTACACCCCACTTCTTCTTCTTAGCATGTTCACATGAACATTCTAAAGGATGCTGCCCTCCTTTTCCAAATCACAAATGACAGTAAGAACATCCCCTTAAATAGAAGTTTCTATTTTATGAATCTTGAGCATGCCAATGCATCATTGTAGAAATAGCAACATGTTCTCTGAGTCTACGCATACATCACCACAGTGCCGCAGTGTGGAAGACCCTGCCTGCCCATTTCCTCCTGGCCGCACATGGGTTTATGGCATAAATGGTTTATTTTCTTTGACCCATAATTTCAAAAACGATTTAAATTGGCTTTGGGTATAAATAGGATTGAGACTTGAGTTGCCTACTAGATGAGTCCTCTTTCTAGATGTTCCTAAGAGTCAGAGAAGAATCTGTGTTCCCTCGTGCCAGTGAGGGCTGGCCTCCGAGTGTGTCTGTGTTCAGTGAGTATGCTCTTCTGATCTTCTGTGCCATTGCTAGGATTTTGTTTTAAATTTTTATTTTGCATGTGAGCATTTTGCTGTGTCTGTGCAATGTGACACCAGAAGAGGGCATCACATACCCTAGAAATAGAATTACAGGTGGTTATGAGATGCCTTGTGGGTACAGGAATCAAATCTACGACCTCTGGAAGAGCAACCATGCTCTTAACCACTGAACCATCCCTCCAGACCCATTAAATAAAAGGAATTTTTGTTTATTTATGTGTGATGGCGTGTACACATATATGTACCAATGCTCACACCTGTGTGTTCATGGAGGCCAGATGCCCTCCTCTGTGGTCTCTCAACTGTCCCCTTGAAGCACGATCTCTCCCTAAACTTGGGACTCACATTTTCTTGGCCAGACCAGAAACCACCAAGTTGCAATGGTCTCTAACCTGGGGCTGGTGCAGCCACCTTGTTGTTACTTGGATACTGAAATCCAATCTCTGGTCTTCATGATTGTTAAGCAACTGCTGAGCAATCCAGAAACTATTTATTAAAACTCAAAATCTGGCTTGCATTCATATGACCACTTCACATTTCATTTGGTTATGATCTTCCTGGTGTTTTCCTTTAGTCCTTTTTTATTTTTTCAGATGTGTTTTAGGTGTGTTTCTAGCAGTACCTAGCTGGATTTTACTCTGTAGTTGGTCTAATCGCTCTACTTTGACTGTGGTTAGAGTAATGGATGGAATTGCAGTCACAAATAAGATGACCCTATAGGGAATATTAGCTTCAACAGGGCACCACGCCATCAACTGCATTCAAGAGTTGACTTGACAGAGCAGAAAGGCTGCAATGTTGGGGGGAAAGACCCGAAGGTCAAATGTCCCATGGGGGAGCTTCATGCTACTGAACTGTGTGCCTGTTTGTGCAGAGCTCTTCTGCCTTTACCCCAGCCCTGTTCATAGACGGCCGCGTGTGATCCTAGGACCAGCGGAGGACACAGCTTATCCATTCCTAGTGATTCCTGAAGCTTGTCATGCCCAGATGAGTCAAGATGGCAGTGCTAAAGAATGTGTGATGTTATTTGTCTGTGACTCTACACCTGATGTGCAGGGATGCCTTACAGTACATAAACCACTTTCAGGGTGTTTAAAAAAGCTGTTTAAGAGTCGTTTGCCGATATGCATGTGAAGGGCTCATATACTGTGCCTGAAGAATACCCTATATGTCATTTTTTGTTTTTGGTTTTTCGAGACAGGGTTTCTCTGTGGCTTTGGAGCCTGTCCTGGAACTAGCTCTTGTAGACCAGGCTGGTCTCGAACTCACAAAGATCCGCCTGCCTCTGCCTCCCGAGTGCTGGGATTAAAGGCGTGCGCCACCACCGCCCGGCTATGTCATTTTTTTAAACTTAGATTTCATTATATATAATTTCTATGAAATTACATGTTTTCACCACTTACTTGCCTCTTTGTGAATTCTCCCCCCTGCCAAAAAAACCAATTTGTCTAGAGAAGATAAAAGATATATTTTAAATAGTATCAAAAACCACATGGTCACATAGTTGCCTGTATAATCACACACTGTTACCATTATTGTTCAAACCAAGGAGAAGGCATCAGCCTAGAGTTTTCATCATAAGTAGCCTTTTATGGACTGTTATCATAATGAAACACCAGCACATCTACTGTGTGTATAAACACATGGATGAAGGCAAGAGTATACCTCACGTGCTTTCTGCTGCGTTCACGGTCTCCGAAAGAGACCCACACTCAAGCATTGCTTGTCGACCACTGTTGAATGCTGAGGGTGAGATGCTGTGTTTTAGCCTCTCCTCCCTCCTGAGCGCCAGGATTACACTGTCGTTTGTATAACCACAGATTTTAAAGAATATTTTCTTGCAGGCAGTTTCTATGAGGACTGTGTAATCTTTCCTTCCTTTCTTGGCAGATCAGCCATGCAGAAGCTAGGGACGGACGTGTTTGAGGAGGTCTACAATTACCTCAGGAGGGCAAGGCATCAGAAGGCCTGTGAAGCAGAGATCCGGGAGCACCTGGAGACGGTGGTTCCTCGAGCCAGCGACTGCTTTGAGGTTGACCAGCTCCTGTACTTTGAGGAGCAGCTGCTGACCACAGAAGGAAGAGAGACCACTCTCCAGAGCCGTCACTGCGAAGCTGTCGCCAAAGAAGCACATACATTTCTGTGAAGATCCATGGGGTTTACACTCTGGACTACATCATGGGAAACTAGTGAGTAACTGGAGCCGCCATCTTTACCTTCGACTCCTGGTCACAAGTTCGGACATCTGTGGAGATGTCTATGTCTATGCACTCAGCTGGTGCTTGGAGTCCCAGGTCAAGGTCATAGATGACGCCTGGGGTCCTGGAAGGCTTTCCTTCATGCCTGCAGCCCTCACTCAGGGTTTCTAGTGGGCTGGAAACTCTGTGACAACACAGAGAGTACTGTGTCCATCTAGGACATGCTCAGTGCACCACCACCACAATCTCCAGGAAGTATGGCCAGCTTGCTTGTGATGGACACAGGACATTGGCCTGCACATTGACCTGCTCACCTTCAGTGAGGTATTTTGATCAACACTTTTTTTTCTTTCTATGACTAACATGAATGCAGTATGTAAATAATGGGCTTGGATTGAAAATCCCCAAAGTGACTCCCTTCTCTGATTTATTCCCAAAACTCACTCATGAATCAATAAAGCCTTTTATTCATAGTAAATACAGATCTCATCATTATAAGACAAATCATCTATTTTATCTTTTTCTATTTACCTGTATATTTTTATGTGTGAGTGCTTTGTCTGCATGTATGCCTGCAGGCCAGAAGAGGGCATCAGCTCCCAATGTAGATGGTTGTGAGCCACCATGTGGTTGCAGGAACTTGAACTCAGGACCTATGTAAGAGCAGCCGGTGCTCTTAACTGCTGAGCCATCTCTCCAGCCTCTTATCTTTTTCTTGTAACAATATATTGCCAAATGTAACACATTTTGTAAAGGTGATGTTTGCTTTGTTTGGTTTGCTGCTTGTTGCTACTAAAAAACATTTAAAAATTTACACATGGATGAGGTATGAGCTTGTGTTTTAAGGATTTTTTTAATATATATTTAATTCTGCATGTATGTATGTGTACCATGTGTGTCTTAGTTAAGGTCACGATTGCTGTGACGGAACACCATGACCAAGAACAATTGGGGGAGGAAAGGGTTCATTTGACTTACACTTGTATGTGGTGGTCCATCATTGAGGGAAGCCAGGACAGGAAAGCAAACAGGGCTGGAACTTGGAAGCAGGAGCTGATGAAGAGGCCGTGGGGGAGTGCTACTTACTGGTTTGCTCAGTTTGTTTTATTATACCTTCCAGGACCACCTGCCCAGGGGTGGCATTGCCCACAGTGGGCTGGGCCTTCTCATAATTATCATCAGGGAAGAAAATGCACCATAGACTTTCCTACAGGCCAGTCCCGTGGAGGCAGCTCGTAAGATTCCCTCTTCCCAGATGACCCTACTTTGGGTCAAGTTGACATAAAAATAAATGCATGAAATTTAAAAAGAATAAATAAAAATATTATTTAAAAATTAATAAAATAATTGATGTAATTGATGCCTGAGGAGATAGCTTGTGTGACTTAAGTAGAATATTAGCATGCATGTGTGCGTGCGTGTGCGCGTGTGCACACACACACACGTCTTGGGGCTAGAGGGAGAGCTCAGTGGTTAAGAGCACCTGCTGCTTTTGCAGAGGACCCAGGTTCAGTTCTCAGCACCCACGTGAGATGAACAAACCAGTATGCAGCACTCCTCCATGGCCTCTGCATCAGCTCCTGCTTCCTAGTTCCTGCGCTGTTTGAGTTCCTGCCCCGACGTCCCTGAGTGACAGACTATGCTGTGGGGTAGACAGCTGAAATAAACCCATTCCTCCCTCCACACGTTGATTTTGGTTTCTTATCCTAACTAAAACAACATCCGTCCTCCACTCCCTTCCTCTGACTCCATCCCATCACTCTGCCAACTTCACATCCTCCTCCTCCTCCTGTTGTTGATAATTTTTACTCAGAGGAGAGGACAGTTTGTGTCTTCACCTCAGGAAGAGTCCTCTGGATACCCCCAGCCCTTTGATGACCAACCAGAAGGCAAAGTGGTCTGAAGAGGAGGAACTGTAAAAGAAACCAAGTTAATGGATGCATCTAGTCTCCTTGATGATGGTTATTATAATATTAGAACAGGGCAATGCTTGTGTGAGCTGCCGGATCTGAGAGGAATCGCCATGTGCCCCAAGAACAATGTCTAGCATTTCTGAACATGTATCCAGGAAGACAAGTGCAGATAATATCCCACTCTCTGGAGGTTTGTGGTGAATGCCACATCAGCCTTCGGAGAAAGGAGAGCCAGCATAGCGGGGTTTGGGAACACAGCCTCTTAGAGATGATCTCTGGGGTTTACCTTCCCTTTTGCTCACTGGTGTGGGAGTGAGCAGCAAGATTTGCCCTGACTAGAGAAAGAGCGTCTGCCATTACATTATTCTCCTTTAGCAATACAGTCTTAACTTGGGGCTACTTCAGTGTGGAGAACTGATAATAGTAACTAATCAATGGGAGATGACAGGGATAAAAACAGTCACAGAAATGGGAGCTGAAGGAACTTTGTGCCTTGCTGCTCTCTCTCCCTCTCTCGCTTCCCTCTTCTTTTCTCCCCCCTCCCCACATTCTGCCTTCCAGGTATACAGAAGAAATGCCTCCAACTATGTGTGGTGATGCAGACATAAAGCTCACCAAGGAGATGAATGAAAGTTAATTATTCAAAGGCTTCAAGGCTGGGGCTGGAACAAACAGCCTAGGTCCAGCCATCGCCCTGGGCTTAGCTTAAAGGGGGCTGACACATTAAATTATAGCTCCTGGTGAAGACATTGCAGTCTTCCTGAAGATGAGGCATTAACTAGGGTGTCAGAAGCAAGGAGGACCAGGCTCCTGGAAAAGTAAAAGAGAAACGAAGAGAAGGAACAGGTGTCTGTGTGCTATGTGCACACACCCCGCCTCTCTCTCTCTCTCTCTCTCTCTCTCTCTCTCTCTCTGTGTGTGTGTGTGTGTGTGTGTGTGCGCGCGCACGCGCGCGCACGCACGCGCGCGCACGCACGCATGCTGGTGAAACAGGGTTAGAGACACAGTAAAGAAACAACATTTGACAATAGTTCTGCCTCCTATAATCTGTCTGAGGGAGAAGTTGAACACCAGATAGTGTGGCTCCTAGACCTTCTGCCATTACTGTGATCTAGAGCAATTCGTTTCCTCCAAATCTGTTTCTTGCCTACCGCTAACTAACACTGAGAAGAATGCAGCTAATAGAGGGAATCATGGGAAATTGTCGTCATGGTTTGGTCTGGGGCGTAGTGGTACTTCAGATGGCTATAGATGCTTGTCGCATTAAAGACCCAATGACTGTGGTTAGCCTACTTGAACTTCTGTCACCAGACCTTCATTCACGAGCATTCCTTCACTTCTGAGGTTCTACTGTTACCGTTGCAAACACATCCCCAAAGAGAATCACTTGCAGACTTTTCAAGTGACCCTTGAAGGCTGCTCTGCAAATATGAGTGGCCAGCTCGCAGGACCAGCTTTACCTTCCAAACAATCTCCACCCACTTCGCCTTGCTAAGCTGCCAGGAGAGCCTCAAAATAATCATCACATGGTATTCTCAGGTTTTTCCCCAATTTCAGAAAACTGTTCATAAATATGGCTCAACAAATAATTAGTATATTGATAAATATTTACTAGGAATACAGTGATCATTAGAATCTGTAGGACCCCAGCAAAACCTGTTGAAGTTTAATCTTTGTGAGACAGTAAAAAGCAAGACTAGGTGGGACCTTTAAGAGGTGACTGAGTGAAAACAATTTTGCCTGCCTAATGGTGCATGCAGTTGTTGGTCCTTGGATCATCTCTCTGTCATAAAACATGGCTCCTCTGGCCATGTGATGCTTGTGCCACCTGGGGATTTGTCAAAGAGTCTCATCAGCAAGAAGGTTAGCACTAGATGTAGCGCCTTAACCTTTGACCTTCTAATCTCTAGAACTAATGTGAGCAATGCTTTGTTCTTTATAAATGGCCTGGTCTGTGGGCACTAATTCAGTTGTTATAGCAACAGGACACAGACTAAGACATGCAGAATGGACAACTGGACTCCACATTAGTCTGGGAGGCAGCGCTTCAGCAGCTAGAAACATCTTTGTTCGTCAGAAATGCGATTTTCACTACTCTGATAGATGGAGTTGTCTGGTTCACTTTACCCCTCCCTATAATCCCTGACTGTGACCTTGTAACTGTAAGGCGATTTCTCAATGCTTTGACTCTCAGTTTCTCCACGGAGCCCAGTTTGGCTGAGTTGGAAGTGTGCTGGTCCCCTGGATATGTTCTGTCACCCTGCTGTCACCTAGCCTGTCCACTTATCATATGACACATGACTATGGGAATTGAAGCAGAGTCCCCCTGCAGCAGCCCAGCCTCTATATAATAAAACACAGCCATTCATACAATCTGCAAACTCCAGAGCAAGAGACCAATGTGTTTTACTGTATGCTGTTCGGGGCTTGTGCATGATCATCATATGTCACCATGACAATAAGCTAACCTTCTAACTTTCGGTCCTTCCTTTCCCTGATACTCAAATGCCCAGACTTTATTTGGGGCAGGAGCAATGATTTTTACAGATTTTACAATTGGAAGGACTGTCTCAAATAGACTGTGGCTTTTCACAAATTAAAAATAGAGATATCCTTTTCAAAGTAGCCCAGACAAAGCATGGACCCTGTCCTTGTGACTTTCATAATGTTTCAGGAAAGGAAGTGGAATCTACTAGAGCCGTGTCTTCCAAGACAGGGTCCACTCTTTGTGTTCCAGCTGGATGTGCACTGGTTTACATTTCCTCCTAGCTACTAAGTTTAGGCACACACTGGTGTGTGTATCAGGGAGAGACTATCACTCCGTGGTCTACAGCGCCCTGGAATTCTCCATGTCCAGCTGACCTCCAACTTCCAGCCATCCTCCTGCCTCAGGCTGCAAGTCCTGGATTGTGGGTTTAAACTACCTCTTGTGGCTTTGCTGCATTAAAAACAAGGCTCCTTAGCAGTGACCACGAGCATTGCTGAAGACAGTGCTGGAGTTTGGTGACATACCTTGTGATAGAAGATCTATAAAGAAGCCTAGCTGTTCGAAGGAGCCCTAACAAACAACAGAACTAAATAAAGTGTGTGTCTGAAAACAGAGAATGCTAAAATATTGAAGCTAAGTTGTAATTCACCCATTTATAAAAAGTTCAGATGAATACATTTGAAAGGTAGAGGGGGACCAGGGTGGTCCTATGCTGCAGTGGTCAGAGCTGGAAACATCAGTGTGATGTCTTGTTCCGATTAATATAGATGCAGGTGTTTACACATGGAATATTTACATTTATAGAGGGAGGAGTGAGAGGTCAGGGTCACTGAACACACTAATTCCTTCTTCTTCCAGCTGAGGGAGCCTAGAGCTTACAACACAGTTAAATTCTACCTAGACAGTCTTATGTCCGGCACAGTCTTCTAGTGAGAACCAGCCAGCCCTTGAGTAGATGTACATGGTGAAGTAAGGAAGAGCACAGGAGTCGGGGAGGAGGAGGGTTAGCAGCCGCAGGAGCAGAGGCTGGAGGTTAAGGGAGGGCAGAGGAAGTCCATGGAAGACAGGCTACAGCACCACCGAGCCTGCTGTCACAGAAGCAGTTTCCGCTTTTATCCAGAGAAGTTAGGTCCCCTTTGTGGAATGTCCTGAAACAGCCAGATCTACCTCTACCGTCACTGGATGCCTGTAGACACAAATCCAAACAGGTCATGAAGAAGGCAGCTTGAGATACGGCCCCTGAGAAAGTATGCCACCAACCCAGACAGTTGCACTAAATTGTCATTTATGCGGAAACCTGGGAAGGTGCAAAGAGGCAGAACCCGTGTGTGTGAGAGAGAGAGAGAGAGAGAGAGAGAGGAAAGAGAGACTGAGACCCTAGCAAATGTGCTGTTTCACACTGGCGTGTTAGTAACGTGGGAAAATGTAAAGCCCTTCAGAGCAGGGTAGCTGGCAGGGTGACTCCACTACACATGTCGCCGTAGGCCCCAGAGTCTTGAAGGCTGTTATCTTAGTCCATTGCCACTGCTGCAACCGAATGCCTTAGACTGGAAGAGCCAACAACTGAGATTTCTTTCTTTTTTGTTGTTGTTGTTTGCTTGTTTGTTTTTGTTTTGTTTTTCGAGACAGGGTTTCTCTGTAGCTTTGGAGCCCGTCCTGGAACTAGCTCTTGGTAGACCAGGTTGGCCTTGAACTCACAAAGATCCGCCTGCCTCTGCCTCCAGAGTACTGGAATTAAAGGCGGGCGCCACCACTGCTCGGCAAGATTTGGATTGACAAGTGCAAGATCAAGGGGCAGGCCAGTTTGTCTGGTGAGGAACTCATGCTGTTGACACCTCACATATCAGAAGAGACCAGAGAACTGATTTTTTTTTTTTAAATAAGGTCAAAATTTCACTCATTCTTCCCACACCAACCCCAACCCACATTCTCTAGTTCTATCAAGACCAAACCCGAGGTGGCTCTCTCAACACTCTGCTCCTCAGCTCTCAGCACTGCTTGGCAACTTGATCTGGCCCAACATAGAAAACCGGAGACCCGCAGCTTTGTAGCCCTCCTAACTATGACTTAGTACAGCAGCCCCACCTTTAGTCACGCCCTGGTCTGCAGCCCAACCCTGCAGACCAACTCCACAGCCTGGCCTAAAAGCCCCAGCCTGATTCGCTGCCGCCCTTCCCCTAGCAAAGCCCGCACTGGTGTCTTGTTCCGCTCATGGACCCTGCAAGCATTGGTGGTCTAGGGTAAGAATCTCCTGCCGAACCACGAGAGTGAACGAAAGCAAAGATCTATGGCCACGACTAATAAAGTGGAATTGGCGGAAGCCCTGGCGCTGGGGCCCCCCTGGCGACATCTTTGTTACGTGATGCTGTATGCGCCCAATCCAAGGAAGCTCTTTGGTGACCGCATCCCACTACGCTATTCTGTGCTGGTGAGGAACAGCCGCTCTCGGCCCTAGCTCTGCGCCATACCTGGGGCTCACCTTTCCATCTCCCAACTAATCCCTACTCCCTCCTCTCTCAGATGTACATGCGCTTTGACGGACGACTGGGCTTCCCTGGAGGTTTTGTGTCCGATCAGAGCCCCACCCTGGAGGACGGGTTGAATAAGGAACTGCTGAAGAGGCTGGGTGAGGGTGTGTCCACTTTCAGTGTGGTCCACAGCGACTACCGAAGCTCTCTCGCCGATGCCAAGTCGAAAGTGGTGGCCCACTTCTATGCCACGTGTCTGACCCTAGAGCAGCTCCAGGCTGTGGAAGTCAAGGCACCCCTAGCCAAAGACTACGGATTGGAGGTGGGGCGAGCCTGTGATCTCTTACCCCTACCTCCCTTCCCTGTGGTCCCTTTTCAAGGAAAAGACCCTTAGGAGGTCTCAGTCTTCGGCCATTATGTCCTTCCCAGTGTGCAGGACTAGTCAAAACTCTAAACATCTCCAGGTTGGGTATGTTGTTGGTATAGCCACCTAAAATGAAAGTGTTATACACACACACACACACACACACACACACACACACATCAGGACTGTCCTCTGCAGAGATTTTTCTAGAATTACACTCTCCCAAGTATGATAACAATCAGGCATGATACCACAATAGCAGTTTGGGCCCAGAGGAGTAGGGGAACAGGTATATACATGGAAGGGATTCTCCAGTTCTGGCAAGTACCAAACTCCTGGGGAGAAGGGGAGTAGTGACTCCTACATTCACACTGACAGCTCCCTAGGGAGAAAGCAACTTGGAGACTTCCCTCCGACAAGCCTCCTTCAGAAGGCCTGTGAATCCGCAGTTGTCTCGAGTTCCCCAGCCAGGCCTACACAGCTGGAATAGAACTCAGGTACAGGGCTAATGCTGGGTCTGCCATGCCTGGATTCAGGCCACAGGATAGTGCTGTAGGCGGGATTGGCATGGAGATGGACCCAGCATGCCTCGGGGACCTTTGCCTGTACAGGGTTAGACCCAAGGGGCCTCACAGAAATAGGAAACCTTGGGCCTTGTTCTGCAGGGGTGTCTGCTCTGGAAACCTTGCTGCGATGAGAATTATGTCTTGTCCTGTTTGCTCCCCTTCACAGGTCTTCGGCCTGGTGCGGGTGCCCCTGTATACCTTGCACGACGGCGTGGGAGGCCTGCCCGCCTTCCTAGATAATTCTTTCATTGGTGCTGCCAGGGAGCAGCTCCTGGAAGCCCTCCAGGACTTGGGAATTCTGGATCCTGAAACCATCTCAATCCTAAAGGAACGAATTATAAAACAGAGGCTGAGATGAGGGACCTTGGTTGTAGGAGTCTGGGGGGAAGGAGGGTGTTTTCTGGGCCTAAGAGATGGCAACAGATACCAGATTAAAAGGCAGAAGTGCAATGCAATGCGTGTTGAACAGAAGGTCTTGTCTTATGGCATCAAAATCTACAGCCCTTTGCAGGGGCCTGGACATGTGAGTCCCTCTCTCCCTACACATGCGCACACAGACCCAGGGATATGCACACGTGCCATCTCCCTCATGTCCAGTTTAACCAGAAACCATCATCCCCACCTCGTTGCTAAGCAAGGAAGAGTCCTTCCCTTTTTGTAATACTGCCTGCTAGAATCCAGCTTCATGTTCGCTGGAGGAGCAGAGGCAGGGGATTTCCCCTTGAGAGACTCCACCAAACCTGCAGGTTCCACAGAGTTGGGAGAGGCCTTAATGAGCTCTGTCCCTCCCTTTCTTTCCTCCATCAACTGAACATAAGGGCCAGAAGGTGGATACGGCTTCTTGGCTTGACTTTGATTGAACATAAGACCTCTGGGTGTTTTGTCCTCTCTGGAGAATTAGGAAGGGGATTGACGCAGCCTGTCTTGCCTGCCATGTTCTAGGAAAAGACGCTGTGAATGGAGCCTCTGGGCTCTTCAGCTTTCCATGCCGATGCCTGCTACCTGGTGTAGTAAGAATCACGGTTAAAGTTTGTGCATTTTGTGTAGTGACTAAAGTGTGCTGCTTTCACGGACGAACACACGCCATTAAATCTTGGTATGCTCTTGTTTGTAATGTATCTGACTGGCAATCTTTGCCCTTCTTGCACTTAGACATTTACAATGAATGTAAATGTCTAAGTGCAAGAAACCCCTGCCGTAATATTATTGATGGATGATCGTTTTGTCATAAAGAGGGGTTCGTGCAGTTCTCCCAGACTGTGAAGATTGTTACCACAGCGTGAGTAGACACAAAGTGAAGACAGTTCTAGAAGTTTGTCTCTTACTGGCATGGTCGTTTGCTCTGTGGTTGCCTGTATGTGCTGACGCAGCAAGGGCTCATAACTTGAAGCTCAAAAGTCAGGTGCTGCGCCTTCTGGACTTCACAAGCTCTAGAGCCATGGTTTCCCAGCATTCTGTGTTCTGGACTTGACTAGCTCTAGAGCCATGGTTTCCCAGCATTCTGTGTTCTGGACTTGACTANTTCTGGACTTGACTAGCTCTAGAGCCATGGTTTCCCAGCATTCTGTGTTCTGGACTTGACTAGCTCTAGAGCCATGGTTTCCCAGCATTCTGTGTGGACTAAGACAGCCTTGCTTCATCTTGCGTGTCATACATTGTGTTTTACAGCCCAGAATTTGTAAGCATTTTAGTCATGTTTATCTCTTAAAATGCTACTTTAGTCTTGTATTGTTTTCCTGACTTTCTAGAATTGCGTGTGGGTTCTTGTTGTTTCTTTGTTTGTTTGTTGCTGGATTTCCTTAAAACAATTGTTTCCTCTGCCAGGCAATTTATAAATCTTCACTTCTTTAGACTTGGTTACGATGTTTTATCTTTTGGTTCGGGTGGGATGTGCTTTTCTGGTTCTTGTTCTTATGGTGAGTCAGAGCTGCCAGAGAGTATTTCGGGAGACCACGGTGGCAACTTCGAGGCCCTGATCTGGCCTTGGACATGAGCAGTGTAACTTTTTCAGGCTATTCGAGGCCAGCCAAGACTCAAGGGTAAGCAGGTTGAAAGCCATTTGTTGATGGTGGGGTATGCTGGCTAGGTTTTTTTCTTTTTTTTTAATCAATTTGACATAGCGTCATCAGAGAGAAAGAACCTCAGCTGAGGAAATGCCTCCATAAGATCTAGATGCAAGGCATTTTTCTTAATTAGTGCTTGATAGGCAAGGGGCCCAGTTGGTGTTTTGGAGTTCTATAAGAAGGGGTTGAATAAGTCATGGGAGCAAGCAGCATCCCTCCATGACCTCTGCATCAGCTTCTGCCTCCAGCTTCCTGTGGTGTTGGTGGCCACATCAGAGGAGCAGCAGGTGGCAATTGAAGTTCAGGCGTCAGCCCACCAGGAGGAAAATCTCTGCTGGGTAAATCTCAGATAGGTAAGGCCATAAGACCCCAGACTCCATAATGTCTTTTGCTCCTGCTGTGCCTTTACATGTTTGTCACCCCTCTCTTTCTCTGGTATCTGGTATGGTGTAAGTGGGTGTGGGGAGATCCCCACTACCTATAATGTAGTGTGTTTATCTCGTGGAAAGATCCTGTTCTACTGGGCATTTTTACCTGTGGATTATTATAAAGATGATTTCTTGCTAAGCTGTACTGTCTAATTGATAATGTTACTGTCAATAGAGTCTTGATGATTAAAAATAAAACAAGGATGTGTCACACAGCTAGAACACATTAGTTTCTATTGAGTCATATGGACTGTGACTTAGGTTAAATATTAAAAAAAATGGAGTCCCAGTAGCCCAGCTAGTTTAAATTCTAATCTTAATGTTGGGAGATGTGTTTACAGGTTTGGGGGTGCCAGATAACTGAAACAAAGCTTTGAAAATAACTTAAGGTTATTAGATTATAATTAGATTGTATTAAGGTCTAACTTAAGGTAGTCTAAGATGTTTTCATCAAATAACTTTGAGGTGAAAAACCCAAGAAGACAATCTAAAGTTTTAGAGAGGCACATAGCTTAATGAGGAATGTGTTAACGTCAGGAACAAGAACAAAGCAGCCCAGTTATCTTCCTTGCCAGGATTGGTGGTTGATGACTAAAGGTGATGAGTAACTCCTTCTACCCATTTCTGCCCTCAATCTCCTGATAGAAGGAACTACTGATGTGTGTATGCACCTTAAAGGTTTAGAGTAGAGCTGACTGATTCTTTTCCATTTGTAAAAGTTTAGGTGTGTGATTCCTTTAAGATTCCTTACAAGATTACCTTTCAAGATAAGCAGTGAAGTAATTGCCCCCCCCTTTTTTTTTGTAACTGCAAAATGCAGCCTGCCAGTCAAAGACCTGACAAGAACACCTTGCTTGCCAAATGGTTAATCTATAACAAGTTGCTTGAGTATAAATGTTTGTGGGTTCTTGGGATAATTTGTCTTTCGCCTGTAATATGTAAAATGTTTAATCATGTAAGGGATATGGAAGATGTCGTTTTTTAAATGTTTGTTTTGTATTCATTGTAATCATTCACTTACATTCACTTAACCAGAATGTAACCACATTGTAATTTTATATTGCCTGAAAGATGTTGCTGAGGTATGTAAGCTGTAAGGGAAAGACTAGAGATAGAGTTAAAAGAAAAACATCAAGAATGAGAGAAAGAAATCACCAGGAAAATAAAGATTAGAAAATGCAAAAGAAGAAAAAGGAAAAGGCCCGAAAGGAAACCATCAAGAGTGTGCAAGTGTCTTTTTCCCTAAGCCCGTCAGATAGAAAATCTAGTGTGTGCCGACTCTGTGGGTCTCTCTTTGAGCCCTGTGCTTCTGGAGGATAGTCCCTCAGGCAGCAGTACCGTTCTGTTTCACTTCCTGTCCTGGCTTTCTTTGATGGTGATAGAAAAGTGTAAGTCAAACCTTTCTTCCCCAAGTTGCTTTGGTCATGGTGTTTCAGCCATGGGAACCCTAACTAGAATGTGGGGTAAGTGGTGGGCCAGAGAACTAACAAAGATCCGGAACCAGATTTGACTAGATCAAGATCCAGAAGTAGATAAATTCTAGCATTATTACACATCAGCAGTAAAGGGAAAACAATGTTAGAAAACCAGTGCAGGATCCCTATGGTACAGGACTATGGTGACTTGAAGAGAATGGTCCCCATAGACTCATATGTTTGAATGCTTCCTCCCAACCTGGTGGAACTGTTTGAGAAGGGTTAGAAGATATGGCCTTGTTGGAGGAGGTGTGGCCTTGTTGGAGGAGGTGTGGCCTTGTTGGAGGAGGTGTGGCCTTGTTGGAGGAGGTGTGGCCTTGTTGGAGG
>JAQHUG010000001.1:9133328-9155795 GCA_028555095.1 Dicrostonyx torquatus
GCCAGCCTGGGCTACAAGAGCTAGTTCCAGGACAGGCACCAAAGCTACAGAGAAACCCTGTCTCAAAAAACCAAAAAAAAAAAAAAAAAAAAAAAAGCAAGGAGTGTTTGGTTATGGAGAATCTGGACGATCTTAGAGTTCAGGTCCAAGTGAGGACACGGATGGCTGGTCACAGCCAAGGGTACTGCTGTAAAGATTCGGGGGGGGAATGGGGAGGCAGAAGGAAAATGAACAGTCAAGGGGAAAATGAGGCCAGAAACTGACAGATGTTAGAGAGGTCAGGTGAACTGGGCGATATCCTCAGTGACCAAGAAGAGGCACAGACACAATATGGTAGCAGAAGGGGAAAGTGGCCACACCAAGACATGCCCTCCTGGGTCAGGATCTCTTGAAGGAAGGAGGGTGGATAAAGGCCTGGAAGAGTAATGCTGGGTCATCTGGACTCCAGCAGGGCCCCAACTCTTGGCCTTTCAAATATGGGGTAGATGATCAGATGCAGCTCTAACGTCTGTGCCTAGAAGGTTCAATTGCTGTGTCTAAGTGGATCTAAGGGTTACATGTCTTCTGGAAACTGTCAGGTAGCTGGCTAGTCAAAGGGAAGGGACCCGTGTGTGTGTGTGTGTGTGTGTGTGTGTGTGTGTGTGTGTGTGTGTGTGTGTATCTTTCCAGGGACCTAGCTAGCCTGTGCCAACTACATCTAGG
This sequence comes from Dicrostonyx torquatus, assembly GCA_028555095.1. NCBI lineage: Eukaryota > Metazoa > Chordata > Mammalia > Rodentia > Cricetidae > Dicrostonyx > Dicrostonyx torquatus. Next base: position 9,134,031 of record JAQHUG010000001.1, read on the forward strand.
TTGACACTACAGGACCTCAGCCACTTCTGAAAAGGACGTGAAGATCCTTGGGCAAGGACATAAAACCACCAGCTGCCTCCCAGCTCAGGCTGTGGTTCTGCAAGGAACAATGAATGCAGAGCCCATCCTAGGAGGTTGCCAATGATTGTTTTTCCAGTTCCCATGATGCTCTGCTGTGGTAGGGTTAAATATTGTCATAACCATGCTCCCCAGACTCCTTAGATGGCTTCAGTTCCATTTTTTACTTGTGTGACACTGACTTAGTTTCTGTGCTCTCTGGTACTGGTGAGGGGCAGGTGTCTGTAACTCCCCTGCCTTCTCTAAGATGCTGCTTCCCCTCCCAGGCAGTGGGGTCCTTCACCATCAACCATCACATACTTCCATGGACTGGTCTGCAGATGCCTGTTTGACAGGAGGGAGAGAGGCAGGCTAGACTGTGCATGTCTCCTCTCACCTGCTCCCATCCTGCTGGGGGATGCTCAGCCAGGATGGAAAGCACACAGGACTCCCTGTGCCCCTTTAAGCACAGTGTTCTGGGGAGGGAAGGAGATGGGAGCTCCTGCAACCTCCACCCCTGCTCCCAGCAGGGAGGACGTTCAGCTGGGTACTGGACTTCCTTATCTCAAGCTGGGGGTTGTGGTTCCTGGGGAGAGGGTTAATGGAGGGAGCCCTTGGCATTAGCTTTGCTCAGATCAGCCAGCATTGTGTCAGCACAGGCTGCTGCTGCTCCTTCCTGGGAAGGAGGGGGCCTTGGTCACCCCACTCCCCCCCACACTAACACACATTGACGCCTGTCTCAGCAGAATCTGCAAGAAGTTTCTACTTCTCAAAGTCGCGTTTTCCCTGTTTGCGGAAATCACTTTCAGACTTCATTTTGTCCTGAGCTCAGGTCCTTGTCAGTTGCCAGGGGTGAAACTGCTGTTTCCTGGCAGAACCATGTGGGGAAGGAGGGTGGTCTCCTGCCAGTGAGCTTGGGCTCTGAGGGAGGCTGCGTGGAACAGATGGGGCAGTGGGAGTGAAGTAGGAAGGAGGTTTAGTGCACAGAAATTATTTAAATCCTGTACCCCAAATATTCCAGTGTGCCGGTGAGCAGGAAAGCAAAAGTGGACAGGAACATTTCACCCTTGATAACATTTGCAAGGAATGTCAGAGTTTGAGCCGCCTGGGAGATGCTGGGTGTGGAGGAGAGAAGAAAAAGTGGAGTATTCTGCTTGAGACAACTGACGTAGAAGGGATTTGGCAGTGCAGGGAAGGAATGTCACCATTCTTCAGGCCACAGAATGTCACCAAAGAGAATCAGTCCTCTCCTCAGGCCCTCCAGGTCCCCTCTGCCAGGTTTAATCCACATGGCAGTTCCCATTCCTCCCCGTAGTGGACACAATCTGTCAGAGACACCCTTGGAGAATAAAAACTATGGCTGTGACCCTGCTGGTCCGTATGCCTGCCATCACTTTCATTGTTAGAATAACGAACTAGTGAAGGACTGCCCGTGTCATGGCAGACACAGTAGGCTCCTCACGAACTAGTGAAGGACTGCCGGGACATGGCAGACACTGTAGGCTCCTCACAAACTAGTGAAGGAGGGCCCTGGACATGGCAGACACAGTAGGCTCCTCACGAACTAGTGAAGGACTGCCCGTGTCATGGCAGACACAGTAGGCTCCTCACGAACTAGTGAAGGACTGCCGGGACATGGCAGACACAGTAGGCTCCTCCAGACCCATCCACAAAGTACAGCCTTGGCCCTAATCACTGGAGCAAAGCCAGGGCCACCCAGACCCAACCTCGACCTTTCTCCATGGACCGCTGGCAAAGATCTTCCCCTCAGTGTGGCAAACTCTGCATGGGGCTCACGAAGTATAAGCGAGAAATATCAATGCAAATGGGCCATTCTAGGCAGGAATTGCTGTTCTGATCCTCACGTTCTCCTCCCTCTAGGGCTACTAAAGGCCCCACCTGCTAGATTGACAAGCACCCAGCAGTAGTTGCAGGCTGTGGATGGAGAAAAAAGTCTATTGAGCAGGAGAGAAGGGTAACTGAATGATCTCATGTTTGCGAGACAAGGAGTGTACCCCAATCACTACAAAGGCATTCTGGGACTGCCTCACCATTACTTCTGATCATGCATGTTTACCGCTTCCAGCTACAACATGCCCACAGGGCCGCGTGGTGGGGCATCAGATTAACAAATTCATCAGGAGCCTCCAGTCTACATGCAGGGACAGAAGGGGAAATCATCTTACTTTTAGCTTTCATGAGAGATCTGGAATATTTACATCCTTTGTATAGACTTAGGCTGGCTAGTTTATGTCAACTTGTTATAAGGTAGAGTCATCTGAGGAGGAGGGAGCCTAAATTGAGAAACCACCTAGTAATACTGGGCCATAAGCAAGCCTGTATTTTCAAATTACCGATTGATGTGGGAGCACCCAGCACATTATGGGTGGTAGCAACCTGGCCTGGTGGTTATTAACTCTATAAGAAAGCAGGCTGAGCAAGCCATGAGGAGCAAGCCAATGTGCAGCACCCCTCCATGGCCTCTGCATCAGTTCCTGCCTTCAGCTTCCCACCCAAGTTGAGTTCCTGCCTTGGTTCCCCCTCATGGACTGTGATTCAGGATTGGTAAGTTAAATAAACTTTTCTCCCCAAGTTGTTTTTGGTCACGGTGTTTCATCCCATCAATAGAAACCCTAACAAAGATGTTGGGTCCACAGAGGTCGTACAAAGATGGGGATAGACCACCAAAGTTTAGTAACCACAAGCAAACTTTATTCCAGGAAAAAAGAAAATAAAACAATAAATCTCCATGGGGCCCATCTGGTCGAGACCACAGCCAGAGATGAATTTGTAAGGCTGTGGCAAAGGGCAGCTTTCGAACCCCCTCTTTTTAGATTAAGAAACAACAAGCATTAGGCAGAAAAAAAGGAATTTTTACAATCTTGAGATGAGACTTGGACACAAATTGCCCTTCTTTGTGATTTCCATCAACAGGGTTTTCAGTTAAACTAGTGTTTGTATTTAGCCCATTGTTTTCCCCTGGCATTCTTTGACAGTGTTTACCAAGGCTCCGCACTCCCCTGACACTGCCAGTTTTGCATAGCCAGGAAGGGTATGGGACAACAAAAAACCAAAAAGTCAAAAATCACGTACATTCCATCATTTAAAAGTTAGCTCACATCAATTGCTGGTCACGAGTGTCCAGGGCTTATCTGAAAGCTCGTCCTCAGTTTGCAGACCGACCCTAAATTTGCAGAGGCCGCTTCAGCCTCATAAATAGAGCTATGGGTTGTAATGCGGAGTTGCCCACTGTTGAGAGTTAATTCTTAAGCTGCTGAGAAAGCTGCAGACAGCCTGCTCTCATTCTCCTAGGCTTACAGCTTTATATTTCTTTATTTCTATATTCTCATTTCCGGAATCTACATTTTTTTATATTTTTATTCTTGGACTCTTCAAAAGATAGAGATTGGTACTAGAACTGAGGAGCCTGGTAAGCCCAGTGGGTTCCGTGACTGAGGGCCCACTGTTGGACTTCTCTGGCTCTGAAGCAACTCCTCAGTCAGAAGCAATACTGTGTGTAATGCCATGATTGTGGATAAGGCATTCTCTAAGTCCATGGATGGGAGTTTTGGCAGAATCATTACATGCAGGAAAGGCAAACCCAATACCAGAATTAGCACCTACTCCAGTAAGGACACAACATTGTCCTTTATTGTCCTTCATTGTGAATGACGTTGCCCAGGTCAGTGGCTGGTCACCCTGGGGAATCCTGCCATATCTGGGCTTGGTGTTGGCCTCTGCTATTGGTATATCTGGCACTCAGTAGCAGCTGTAGCCCCGTCAACCCTGGCAACTGCAAGTCCCATCTCTGTCACCATGATCAAGCTGGAAACAATCACAATGTCCCTCCAGGGGGGAGGGCTAGTTCAGTTCCAGGGTTTGCCTTGCACTCCTAAAGGTCAGGTGAAAAAGCTGGGTGTGGTGTCACACACCTGTCACCCCCTAGGGTGAGCCCTGGGGCTTCCTGGCTAACCAACTTAGTCTGGTTGGCAAGTTTCAGAGCAATGAGAGACTCTGTCTCCAAAGAAAAATGAGCAGTGATTAAAGAACAGCATCCATGAATGTTCTCTGGCCTCTTCCCACCATCACAAACTCAAGTGTGCATGTATATCTGTTGTAATTAAGGGAGAGGTGTAGGTTATGTTCCCAGCGCCTAGCTCCCAGCCCCCAGCCGCTGGCCCGCTCAGCCACTGGTTGCTTGCTTATACCCGAAATAACCACATGAGAATTATATTCATTTAAATACTGCCTGGCCCATTATCACCAGCCTTTTCTTGGCTAGCCCTCACCTCATAAACTAACCCATTATAAAAGTCTGTAAGTCACCACGTAGTGACTTACCGGAAAGGTCTAACCTGCATCCATCTGTTACAGGAGCCTCATGGTGACTGGCACACTTCCTTCTCTCTTCCCAGAACTTCCGTTCTGTCTACTCCGCCCACCTAAGGGCTGACCTATCTTACAAGCCAGGCAGAGTCTTTATTTAACCAATGAAAGCAACAGAAATAAAGGAGGACCCTCCTACATATATCCACATCCACATACCCTTATGTGTGTGCACACATGCATGCACGCGCGCACGCACACACACACACACACACACACACACACATACATTATAGGCCTCTACTGGCTCTCTCTGGGAGCATCCTTTTGTCCCTTCATATATATATATATATATATATATATATATATATAAATCTATAGTTTGAAACACTGGATTTTTGATCAATCACATGGGAAAATCCAGTGGGGACTGTGTGAGTTGGTTTGACATTGAAGGCAGTTGAAGGCAAGTGGCAGGCGTTGGCCGTCTTAGGCCACCTTAGTCTTCCTAGACTTGGTCTTGGTGCTTTAAGAGGTAAGACTGGAGCCTCCTTTCTCCTTCTTGTTCCTTGACCAGGAGGGAGCCCATCTGCTAAAGGGTTTTGTGAAATGCAAACACTTCATTCAAATGTAAATTATAACCTTTACCTTCAACTTCAGGGGACTTTCTACTTTCAACTTTTACTATAGGAAACTTCAAACTATGTTATATTAAAAAAAAGAACATAATAAGCCCTTAATGGTCCCCAGAAACCCAGCTTCTAAAATTGTATTCATACCCTCAGCCTCTGTCTCTCGGAGGATGATTTTTAATGTGTGGTTCATACATATTTCAGTATGTAGCTGTAAAAGGCAAAGAATTCTTAAAATTGTAACAGCATTATTATCCTACCTCCAATAATTATGCTATTCCTATACATCAAGCACCTGGTCCCCATTTACAGATACCAAATGAAATGTTTTTTCAATGAATGAGTGAAAGCAACATTCTCACATTTTAACAACCAGGCCTTGACCTTTTGGAGCCTGACCCTCAGTGACCCATGATGCCCCATATAACTTACTAACTCAGGGAACCTTGCACAAGAAAATTAGCTAATTCTGTAAGCCTTGTTACTCAACAAGCTGAATCTGCCCCCTGGGATACGGTTCAGGCTGGAGGCTGTCAGTTCCGTTGGGGGAGAATAAGACCACTGTCACAACTTCTGAGCTGAACTGGAAAGAAGCTTCATTAAACACTGGCCACGATCGTACCTTGGATTCCCAGAGAATAGTGGTGAGCTACACTACTCAGGAGATGATGAAGGCAAAATCCACAAAGCTACATACTTCCCACTGTAGTCTAATCAGGGGCAAGCAAACATCTTGATGTACTTCCGGCCTGCTCACCTCCTGCATCCTGTGCAGTTGGAACAGCCAAGCTTGTCTACAGAGGTAAATTCCATGGCTTGTGACCTTACATGAACAGATCCCAGTGTCCCAGGAAGTTATCTGTCCTTGGGCAAGTGGGCTTACAGGTTAGAGGTGTTTCTGTCTTATAGCTCTCCTAAGTACAGTAACAAACTTAAAACATAACTTTAGCTATCACAGAGGCCATGAGGCTAAGGCAGACGAACTCCCCCTGCCCCAAACATATCCTCTCAACTGTTATAAAAAACAAAACCAAAATACCTCTCCCTCCCTCTCAGCATCGGGCTTCCCTTTTTGGGCATTTACCTGTTGCTTTTTTACAGTGTATTTCAATAAATTCTCACTTTGTCTGCTGGTGTCTTGGTGAATTTTTTTTTTACCACCCATGTCACCAACCTTCCATGTGACACTTCTCACAGTAGTATTCACAAGGTTCTCATTATTATTATTGTCTGTTCACTTTTGAACCCAACTGTCACTCAAGTCCAGTTGCTTTGTTAAACCCAACCACTCAGGACCCGAAGGTGCCTTGATAAAAGGGCCTAGAAATTCTTTTACAGCACACAGAAGATAGCACTGGAGACTTCCTAGCCTCCATTAATTGGTTTTTCTTGAGCCCAGTCATTTGTGCAACGTTCTTGAGTTGTTAGGGGTTAGGCTCCAGATATCTGTGTGAGGCAAAGGTCATTGCAGGTCAGGCTCCTAATAAACATAGTTTGATTAGAAATGTGATTTTTGGCAATTTTGTTTCCAGAAGTAAGGATTGGATACATTATACATACATACATACATACATACATACATACATACATATATATATATATATANATATATATATATATATATATATATATATATATATATATACATATATATATATATGGTAGCCATCAAATAGACCAGGTCCTGGAATGGGTTCCCTGAATTTCCAACAGCAGGGTTATCAGGTAATAGTTGGCAATGTAAACTAGACTTAAAACTCAGCATTTTTAAATTGACACTGGAAAAAAAAATCTCTGCTTGCATGGAGACTTCTATGAGAGAGGCAGGATCCTGTGACACTAAGAAAGCTTGGGGACAGCAGATGTAGGCAGGGTACTTGCTGCTCCTTGGTTGGTTGGGGTATAGGCAGACAGTTATGGCACCTGCATGATCATCATTTCAACATGAAATTAGGAATAAAGAGTCTATTTTCTCCTTGGCCCAAGGCTGTAAGTTGTCTAGCTTCTCTCATTTCTGCCCCGTTCCATCCTCAGGCCTGGTTACTAAATTTAGCACATCTCGTCATTTTTCCCTTCCTGGCTTCAGTTGATCTGTCTGCTCAATCTCTTTCACGGTAAGATCTGCCTCCGTATCTGATTCTTCCTTGTCATTCAGTTATGGCAGAAGCTAGGTCGATCACCCTGTAAACATCCTTAACCGGTATCTTCTGCAGGTGCCCTCCTGGTTTTTCAAAAATAAAATTAATTTTAGGCAATTTATATATTCACAGAAAAATTGGGAGACTAGTACAGGGCATCCCCATATAGGTCATTCAGTTTCTCCATTAATATCTTAAATTAGTATAGTACAGTTCTTAACATAATGAGCCAGTTTTGAAGCGTTATTATTCACCAAAGTGTTATTCAGATTCCCTTGCTCCTGGATGCTCTTTTTTATATTTATATTCTACAGGCAGTGGAAATTTCCATTTTTATTTTATGATTGCTGAAAAAAAACCCATGCTGAAATTCTAACCCTGTGTTGGTGTTTGGGGGTGGGGTCCTTTGGAGGGGACCAGATCGTAACACTGGAGCCGTCATGAATAGCATCAGGGGACCTTACAGGAGACTACAAGTTGGTCTATGAATCAAGAACAGGAACCTCACTAGACACCAAGTCTGCCAGCCCCTTCATTTTAGACTTCCATGTTCCCAGAACTGTGAGAAATAAGTTTTACTTGTCCGTTAGCCATCCAGTCTAGGCCATTTTGATCCTGCAACTCCAAAGAGCTGTGATTACGCCTTGACCCTTTTGAAGTTTGCCGGTCAACTACGTAATGACCTCCCTCTGCTGAGACTGACTGGGTGCTTTCCTCACACTTCAGGCCAGAACTCTCTCTTTTGATGGGGAAGGCCACAGGCAAAGGAGCGGTGCTCACCACATCACCTCGGTTGCCCTCTGTCACTGTGACACCCATGCAGACGCTGATCTTGGTTGTCAGGCCACTGTTGGTCAAGGTCTCCCAAAGCTGCGGAGTTGCTCTGTGGCTCTCCTCTCTGCATACTGTCGGCTGGTGGGAAGGAAGCCACTATTGAGCTATGCTCTACCTGAGAACAAAATAGCTTTGGAAATGACCTCTAATTTCTCCACGTGGAGGATTCTTTGCCTACACGCATCTGTATTCCCTATCAGAACAGGTGCATGGATATTGATTTTCTACTTTGCGATATAAATAAATAAACCACAAGTAAAGCTGTTTCTTGCTCCAGTTGTTTCTGCCTTGATTACAAGGTACAAGATGGTTGATGTTCCCTGTACACTCACTGAGAATCTTTCCGGCCTTGCATTGGAATTTTTCTAAGAAGCATTGTAGTATTATTTCATTTGTATTTTAATAAATAAAGCTTGCCTGAACGACAGAGAGTAAAACAACCTCACTGGTCAGCCTTACAGATTAGTCAGTGGTGACACACACCTTTAATCCCAGTAGCCACACTAGTTGCCATAGAAACTGAGCAGTAGTGGTGTATGCTTTTAATCCCAGCCCTAAAGAGAAATGTGAGACAGGAGGAGAGAGCTCTCAGACACAGTCTTATTCTAAGAATTCCTGGAGGCAGGATCACCATTTCAGACTGAGGTAGAAGAGCCAATGGCTGGCTCTTTTGCTTTTCTGACCTTCAGGCTGAACCCCAATATCTGTCTCTGGGTTTTCATTAATCATGCTATAGTGCATTGTTTTCCTTTGTTGGGATATGATGTTCTAAGCAACATCTGGGCCCTAAGTGAGTTGTTATCCTCAGGAATCATTGCCTCTGTGGTCCTTTCAATTCACAGAGCAACAACAAAGTAAGGTGTTTATTAATCCTTGAGCGTAGGCCTTCCCTCAAATGCCTCTATGTGTAGATGCCTGCAGGTTTACGCAGACCAATCAAGCTTTAACCTATTATTATAATCATAATGCTATCTTCGGAATGTTTTGGAGGTAGTCTTTTGAGTTATTATAGATTGGATCAAGATTCACACTTCATTTTATAGTAGTGGTAATAATCATAAACCTGATGTACAGAATCTTGAACACCATACTTCTTAACACTCTGCTTGCACGAGGCTTTGGGTTAACTCCCTACGATATTGTAGCCCTGAGAGGAAACCATTTTCTTTTTAAACGGAGGGGCAATGTGTAATTTATTTCTCTGTCTTCCAAAAAATAATCATTTGGGGCTCCTATCATCTTCCAAGGATAGCCATGCCGTTACTTTTTGACTCTACAGACCGTTATCCACACGGAACAGCTCTGGGCGTATGGCTCACTCTCCCTCCAGCCCCGACGACTGGGTGGCAGGGTAGGGGACGGGAATGCAGGGACAGGACATATGCAATGCATTATCTGAAAGATATGGTGCCCGAGTTTGCTCTCCTGTTGCTGTAATCAACACTCTCATCAAAAGCAACTTGCGGAGGGAAGGGCTCGTTTGGATTATACGTTCCCAGGTTACAGTCCGCCACTGAGAGAAGTCAGGCAGGAAGTCAGGAAGAAACCACGGAGGACGACAAAGCTGCTTCTTTGTCTTGTTTCACAAATGATGTGTTTTTAAAAGCCCGGTTGGGAAAATGACCCAGTCAATCAAATGCCTGTTGTAACAAGCATGAAGAGCTGAGTCTGGATCGCCGACACCCACACAAAAGCTGGGAGCGGGGGACATCCTGTATCCCTAAAACCGGTGTGGGAGGAGTAGAGACCAGTAGATCCCCAGTGCTCGCTGACCAGCCATTCTAGCTAGCTAGTGAGCTCAGCATTCAGCATTAGATACTTTCTCAAAAAATAAGGCAGAGTGCAATAGAGGAAGACACACAGCATTGACTTCTGGCCTCCATGCACATGTGAACATGTTACCTGCATGGCTTATGCACACACACAAATACACTACACTAACACACACACACACACACACACACACACACACACACGCAAACAACAGCAACCAAAACCCACATGTCCCCTTAATACCCACCATTTCCCCTTTGGAAAACATTCCGAAGATAGCATTATGATTATACTAACAGGTTAAAGCTTGATTGGTCTGGGTAAACCTGCAGGCATCTACACATAGAAGCATTTGTGGGAAGGCCTACACTCAAGGATTAATAAACAGCTTACTTCGTTGTTGGTCTGTGGATTGAAAGGACCACAGAGGCAAATTTTCTTGCAGTTGGTCTGGGGTGTGACCCTGGGATTGGAAGTTATCAAAAGGGCTTTATAGGCCTTTTGCAAGGTGACCCTAATGTTCAACCAAGGCTATTTGCCAGTCCCTTGAACTTTAGCCAGAGAATGACAATTATAAAACACTCATCACCTCACCATGCTACGACTGTCTCAGTATAAATGGCAGCTCTGAATCCTGCTACTCAGGAGACTATGAAAAGATATCCCCAGGCACCCTTGCTGCTGTCCCTCTTCTTAGGATGCTGGCCTCAACCTTTGACGGAAGACACAGCACTGAGCTTCTGCCCTCAACTCCAAGAATGGCTGCATTTACTATATCCGGCTCTGGGGCCTGAGGGGGGCCTTCCACCTCCCCATCCTAGCCTGGTACCATCTCCATTTAACAGATCCGTAACTGGGAACCCGAGGGACTTGAGTGGCTTCCACTAAAACCGCGGACCTGAGTCTGGGTGAGTTCTGAGCTCCACAGTGAACTGGCAACTCCAGGCTATGGCTTGAAACTCAGACCTTCTTCAAAGCCACCTCTTCCTTCCTTAAATACACACAGGTTCTTGGTATATGGACTAATCTTCGCGGGGGGCACCTCGCTGAAGGCACCTGAACCCCAGGTTGTCAGCATTAAGTTCTAAATATCCTCTGCTTTCCCATTCTTCAGAAATCTGAAGATCTGAAGGCATTTGAACTTACTGCCAAACTCCGGGGTGGGGTGGTGCTCTATCTCTGACTCCTCCCCCCACTCTTCTCTGTGTCTTTGTCATATCCACAGTCAGCACCCCCACCCATCTAACTGTGACCTGTGGCATATCCATATACCCTATGTACCAGGCTCTACACCACTGCCCAGAGCCCACGGCCACACCTATCATCGGCCTCTTCCCGTCCCTTCCCAAAAGTAATCTGTCCTGGCGCTGACCCTGCCCCCCCCTTTATATTCAGTCATTTCCACCGCTCAACACTTGTTACACCCACCTCTCCTTTTCCTCCATTGCCCTAGCGCAGGCATAGTCTCAGAAGCCAGACTACCTCCCTCCTATCCCTAGTTTCCAGAAGACCTCAAAGGCAGTTTCTGAACACTGCGTCATTCCTGCAGCTGTCGGGACTCCTGAGTAAGTAAATTTCTGCTCAGGCTCCAAAGCCTGCTCCTTCTAACCCTCTAGATGGCCTCTTGAGCCTGTATCCACCAAGCTTCAGCACCACAGGCTCAGCTTCAAACCTAACCTAAGGGCCAATCCTGAGGAGGCTTTCAGTTTCTCCGAAAGCCCTAAAATATCTTCTCGGCTCAGCCTAAGAGCCCCATCCTGATTGGCTGCTGCCGGGTCTCGCGAAGCTCCGCCCCGAGGAGCTGTCCTCTGCGGGAACCCGGAAGTGCGAGCCTGGAGATGGCGGGGGATCGGAAAGTGGAGCTCAGCGAGGCCCTGGCGCTGGGGCAGGGCTGGCGCCACGCCTGCCACGCACTGCTCTACGCGCCCGACCCCCGCAAACTCTTCGGCCGCTTCCCGTTGCGCTTCGCCGTGCTGGTGAGGACGCGGCATGCCGGCCTGCTGCCCGCCCCGCAGCCCGCGTGTCCCGGCCAACCATCGTACCTCTCCTTCCCCAGATGCAGATGCGCTTCGACGGGCGCCTAGGCTTCCCCGGCGGCTTCGTGGACGCGCAGGACAGCAGCCTGGAGGACGGACTGAACCGTGAACTGCGCGAGGAGCTGGGCGACGCGGTGGCCGCCTTCCGCGTGGAGCGCTCCGACTATCGGAGCTCACACCTCGCGGCCGGACAGCGCGTGGTGGCCCATTTCTATGTCAAGCGCCTGACGCCGGAGCAGTTGCAGGCGGTGGAAGCCAGGGCACCTCAAGCCAAGGACCACGGGCTGGAGGTGGGACCAGTCTGGGACCCTCTCCCATGTCTCTCACCAAAGAAAGCCACTGGGTGGAGGAGATTTTGACATGGCACTCTCTCAAGTGTCATGAACTTGTTGGGATCGTGGTCATTTCCAGGCTGCATAACACCACCAACTGGGTCTCCCTTAGTAACTTTTGCAGAGAGATTTCTAGAACACACACGCAAGGCTTTCTTCTGCTCCCTATGCTAACTAATACTCAGGACACTCCAAACCCTTGACCTTGGGCCCTAATTTTCCTTTAGCAGGAGGTACACCAGTGACTCTAGTGCTAGGGAAAGGTGTGTGTGGAGGTGACTGCTCACCTGCGGGTGGGGACAGTATTGAAACAGGTTACTGTGCGCACTTTGGCAGTGTGTAGACTGAGCAGTCTCTCAGAACACTGGTTGAGTGAGGAGGTCAGAGGAAGATTTGGGTGTTTGCCTTTTTTCTTGATCATCCAAGTGACAACTAGACAGTTGTGTAAGTTCTCTGGTTGGAAATACTGCTACCGCCATGTCTGGCCCCTGGAGACAGTAGCCAGTGAGGATGGGGGAGAAGATGGAGCAGGATTAGCGTGGATGGAGCATGGTACCCAGCATGGGTCATTTGTAACCTTTCCTGAGGTGTGATTATTGGGCCCGGTTCTATCTGGTTGTTAGGTTAGCTCTCCCCTCCGGAGAGCTCTGTTCCATGGTAGGTAAGGGATGTGTTGAGATACTTGAAGTACCATGTGTTGCCTGTCTGCTTTTCGTAGGTGCTGGGCCTGGTGCGGGTACCTCTGTACATCCTTCGGGATGGTGTGGGAGGCCTGCCCACCTTCCTGGAGAATTCCTTCATTGGTGCTGCCCGGGAACAGCTACTAGAAGCCCTTCAGGACTTGGAACTTGTGAATCCTGGTACTCTTTCAAACCTCAAGAACCCAGCTTCTAAGTAGAACCTGCCTGCCATGGACCCATGGAAGCCAAGATGAGGGCTTCCGTATAAGGAAAAGAGGGAGGGAGGGAGAGGCAAATTTGTTCTCTGTGGGGACTGAGAGGTGAAAGTTGACACAAGATTAAAGGCAGAGGTGTGTTTTCAACAGAGGGCCTTGTCTGATGGCATCAAAGACCTTTGTTGTATCTGAGTCGCTCCTTATACACAGATAAACAGCCTGGAAGCTCCAGGTATGCACACGTGCAATCTGTGATCCCACTCTCATCTGTCCAGTTTAGCTGTGATGTGGCATCAGGCACATCCCACTCCTTCCTGGTAAATGGTGGTAAGGTTTGGGCTCTTTCCCACCTGTTGCAAGGGCTGCGGTCCAGGATCCAGCCCAGCCCTTTCTTGTTAGGGAAGCAGAGGAGAATGGACACGGGATCAGGGAGAGGTTACCTGAGGCCTGAGCAAAGCTGTGGCTTTCAGAAAGTTGGATAAGGCCTAACCAGCCCTGCACTCTTCTTCCCCAACTGCTGAGGATTGGCACGGGTCAAGGGATTCTTGGGCTGAACCTAGGCCTGAGACTCCAGTCCTGATGCTTGTCTTCCAGTATGCTCATCTCTGAGCTCCCTTTGTTTCTGTCTAGCCCGCCCTGCCAAGAAGAGACATCCAAAAGGACAGGCTGGGGCTCCGAGTCCTACAGTTCTTTCAACAGATAGGGGTTAATTAACCCCTGCTCGGTGGCAGGTGTGGCAGCTGAAATAGAGGCCCATTACTCTTGTCCTCCAGACTTCTGAGTGAGGAGCAGGCACACTGCATCATAAATAAATAGCACTACATGGTAAATACTATAAGCCTTGTCTGCCACATGGTGTTCGGGAACCTTTAACTCTGTCATGTCAAACTTACCCGCATGATACATGGTTTGTGTTGTTGTGTCCCAATAAAGCACTGATGAAAAAGCGGGTGTTGGACTAGACCATATCTCCGTGAATGCTCTGCTGGGAAAGCTAGGTTACTGCCTGCGGTGCCGGTGTGTGCACACGTTTACAAGGGAGTAAATGACAGAATGGGCATGGTTCTGTTGGCATTCTTTTACATGGGTTGGTCCGGAATGGCCCTGGTAGAGAACATTAGGCAGAAAGAAGAGAGGGCTAATCACAAAGGAATGTGGAAAGAGGTGTCTAAAAGGGCGTGTGTGACGGGACTGTGCTGGGAAGAATCTTGTCGGAACATCCCCAGGATGTACTTCTGAATTGCGATCTTGCAACGTGTTTCACAGTCAAGTAACTTACTTATTTCAAGACCATTCCTGTGACTGATGTGGATCTTTTGAAAATTCTCAGTGGGGGCTGGAGATGTGGCTCATGTAGCTTTGCCTAGCACGCTTGCAACTCTGTGTCTAACCCTGCATTACATAAATAACACCTGTAACCCCAGTGCTCAGGCAGGAGGATCAGAAATTCAAGATCATCCTTGGCTACAAGGCCAGCCTTCAATCCATCATGACAACAAAAGTCTAGATAGTATTGAACTGGAAGATAAGGCCTATCAAGAGAATTCAAGGTAGCTTCATTCATAGATCTGACACCTTAGTTGAGATGGTTCAAAGGCTCAGCTCACCTGGGACCAAAGCCCCTGTATGTTGCCTCCCAGACATGGTGATCTAGTTAGATGAGATTCCTCCATAACTCAATGCCCAGAGAAGGGTACCAAGAGCCTAGGGTAGAAGCTGCAGGATGACGGATAGTCAAGTCATTTAATGCTATAAGTCAAGGATTAGGGATTACACTCCTCTTGCTGGTGGTATAATGGGGGAAGTGATAAAGGATCTGCCACCAACACTGGCAAGAGCCTAGTGTAGAACAGAATAGGGTCACTATTCATCAGTAAGCAATGGGAGGCTGTGCTTGAGAGGTGGCAGCCCTTTTGGTACAAGATTATACAGGCATTGGTGTGACCAAGTGCGTGTTTCAGGCAAGTCACTTCTGGTGTGGATCAGAAATCAGACACAGAGGTTTTCATGGGAGAGGATGGTGACCTGGATCAGGGCTGGGCAGTGAAGGTGTACTCAGACAGATATGGAGATGGGAGGGGATCATGGTGTTATCTGACAGAGCCTGGTTGAGCCTGGTTGTTGGAAGAAGGCAGGGGATTCAAGGATGGCTTTAAATTTTGAACTACAAGGTGTTCATGTTGTAGATGAAGACAAAACCCAGTGCATAGAGGAGCAGGTTTGAAGACATGTAGACATAAATCTGTGAGTTAACTCAGTAGACAGCATGAAAACTATTCTGAGATTATCCGTAGAGAAAAGAACTGGGCAGGTCAAAGCCATGAGGTTTGAGAGGAAGGTAGGACATGGTAAAGGAGACAAGGAACAAGAAGGAAAGTTGGATTAACAAACTCAACAATTCCATGTGCTTCAGAGAATTTTAGTGACTTAGTTCAGAGAAGTCCGTTGGGTTTAGGCATCAAAGCTTTTGATGGCTTTGCTGGAAGCAGTGTCAGGAATGTGGAAATAGAGGGCAAACTGGCGACAGCACACTTCCCTGGCAGAATGGAGCTGTGAGGTGTCCAATTTAAAGGAGGAGCCAACTTGTACATTTAGAGTTCATCATAGCTGGTTGCTAGAGTGGGAACTTAAGCATTCTATTGGGGCGGGCAAGGGGGTGCTGTACATGCGTCCCTATTTCCCCTCCCACCTGTGATAAAGAGATGCTGATTGCCAGCTCGATTGGGTTGTGAGATGCCTATGAGATTAGTAAAGGACACCTAGGTGTGGCCGTGAGATTTTTTCCAGAAAGATCATAATAGCCTTGACCTACTCGGTGGTATAATCTCTTAATGGATTCAAAATTGGAATAAACTGTTGGCAGTTAGTGGAACTCTGAGAGGTGTGGTCTGGTTGTAAGAAGTGGGTCTTTGGAGCTGTATATATATAGCCTGGTCTTGGCCCAATCTTGTTTCTCTTCTTTTCTCCCTTGTCGCCATGAGTTGACCAGTTTTTCTCTACTATATCTTTTCCTACACTGTTTCTGTCTTGTCATGGGCCTCAGATCAATGCAAGAAACCAGTCATGAACTGAAGCCTTTGAAAGATGAGTTGAAATGAATCCTTCCCCTTATAAAAATTTCCAAACGGTGACAAAAGGACTGGCTACCATACCAGTCAGTGTTCAGAAACTCAGATGGAGACATCCACTATAGAGCTGGGCTTATTTTGGGGAGGGATAATGGGAGAGGTTGTAGTGGTGGGCTGTGAGGCTTAGAGTCTGGTCTGGGTAAGATGGGCATGAAGAGACAGTTGTCTTGAGAGTGATCATCAAGTCATCTTAATAAGGTAGGACTGTTGACTGAGTTTTCTATCCTGCCCATTTCCTGCAATTATTAAGTCCCAAAGAAATCCATGACCTGGTCCTGGAGGTGCCTATCTGACAGGATGGAGAGAGGCAGGCTAGACTGTGCATGTCTCCTCTCACCCACTCCCATCCTGCTGGGGGATGCTCAGCCAGGATGGAAAGCAAACAGGACTCCCTGTGCCCCTTTAAGCACAGTGTTCTGGGGAGGGAAGGAGATGGGAGCTCCTGCAATCTCCACCCCTGCTCCCAGCAGGAAGGACCTTCAGCTGGGCACTGAACTTCCTTATCTCAAGCTGGGGGTTGTGGTTCCTGGGGAGAGGGTTAATGGAGGGAGCCCTTGGCATTAGCTTTGCTCAGATCAGCCAGCATTGTGTCAGCACAGGCTGCTGCTGCTCCTTCCTGGGAAGGAGGGGGCCCTGGTCACCCCCCCCCCCGACTAACACACATTGATGCCTGTCTCAGCAGAATCAGCAAGAAGTTTCTACTTCTCAACATCACGTTTTCCCTGTTTGCAGAAATCACTTTCAGACTTCATTTTGTCCTGAGCCCTGGTCCTTGTCAGTTGCCAGGGGTGAGACAAAGCTGCTGTTTCCTGGCAGAACCATGTGGGGAAGGAGGGTGGTCTCCTGCCAGTGAACTTTGATGCTGAGGGAGGTTGCCTGAAATAGATGGGGCTAGTGGCAAAGGAGGTTTATCTCACAGAAAACATTCTGTACCCCAACACACAGGTGAAAGAGAAGATAGAAAGTTGTAAAATGGGTGAGAACATTTCACCTGTGATGAAATTTACAGGTGACATTAGAGTTGGAGTCATGTAGAAGATGCTCATCGATCGCCCACTCCAAGGAAGAGGAGCAGCAGCCATGAATACGATCAATGCATTTTACATGCATGCGTGGGTATGTCATAATCCCTCACTCTATACAGCATCTATGCCCTGGACTAGGAGGTCCCAGGCAGGATTGTTGTTCCCACCCTGACAGTCTCCACCCTCTCAGACTACAGAAGGCCCGCCTGACAAGATTTATGACATCCTGACAATCACTGACACCCTGCAATAGTTACGGAGTGTGGATGGAGGCAAAGGTCTATTGAACAGGGGGATGGCTTTGAGTGACCTCGTGTTTGAGGGATCTCATATTAGAGAGCAGAAGAACTAACTCCAGTCGGCTCCAGGAGATGGGATGTGGCAACATCAGGTCTGTTCCATACTGCAACAAGGAAAGGACTGTGAATCATAGAAGGGGTGAAGGACTGGCTTGATCTTGTCACAGAAACAGCTCTTACTCAGGGGATTTAAGGAAAGCATGGAGCTTGGAGGGGGAGGAAGAGGTGAGACATACAGGCAACTCCAAGGGAAGAGTTTAAGGAAACGGATCTGTTTTAAAAAGAAAACTTAACAGAGCCCCAGAAGAACAAACAGCACCTCAACCCAGGGAGAAGTTCCTCTGGGGCAGACAGAAGAGTTGATGCCCTCAAATACTGGGGAAAAAAACCCACAATACAAGGCAGTGACCATAGAACATGGTAGAATTCAGACCAGACAGTAGAAAATGATGATTGTTGTTTATCTAATGGATGTGCTAACAGACAAGTCTTCTGGAAAAGAAACAGGATTTTAGGGAGAAAATAAATCTTCCTGAACATAGAAATCCCACACCTACAGTTTGGCTGGATAAAAGATGACACTGAAAAACAAATGAACTTCACACCTGTCTACAACAACATCATGTGCAAGATCATGGATAGTACCCATGAACATGGATAGCTCCCATGAACATGGATAACGCTCATGAGCATGGATAGCATCCATGAGCATGGACAGCACCCATAAACATAAACTTATCAGGTGTGACCTTCAGTAGCTGAGAGGGTGGAGACTGTGAGGGTGGGAACAACACCCATGAGCATGGATAGTGCCCATGAACATGGACAGCACCCATGAACGTGGACAGCACCCATGAACATGGACAGCGCCCATGAGCATGGACAGCACCCATGAACATGGACAACACCCATGAGCATGGACAGCACCCATGAACATGGACAGCACCCATGAACATGGACAGCGCCCATGAGCATGGACAGCACCCATGAACATGGATAACGCCCATGAACATGGACAGCGCCCATGAACATGGACAGCGCCCATGAATATGGACAGCACCCATGAACATGGACAGCACCCATGAGCATGGACAGCACCCATGAACATGGACAGTGCCCGTGAGCATGGGTAGCGCTCATGAGCTCTCTGGAAAATGCAGGAACTTCTTAGTGTAGTACAGTAAAACTAAAATAATAGCTAAATAGCTAAAATAATCCTGAACCATCAAAGAATTGCTGGAGGCATCACCATTTCTGGTTTCAAGTTGTACTACAGAGCTATAGTCATAAAAACGGAATGAGTGGTATTAAAAAGAGGCAGGTTGATCAATGAAATGACTCAAAGACCAAGATGTAAATCCACACACCAATGGACACCTGATTTTTGATAAATAAGCCAGAAATATGCATTAGAAAAATGACAGCATCTTCAACAAAGAAGATGCTGGTGAAACTGGATGTCTACAGGTAGAAGGATGCCAATAGATTCATGGGTTGCCATGGCAACCTAAACATGCCTCTTCCTAGGGTGCAGTATAAGTGTATGTTGAAATATGATCTATACCTGAAATGAAGCTAAGTCACCTTGAAGATTCCCCTAGAGAAAAACAAAAAAGCAAAAATCCACTTCCCCCTTAAGTTATGCAATAAATTTTCAAATCTGCAGGACACATACCAACTCACAAGGTTGCCTGTAGGTTTCCTAGCCATTTGTTACTGTGACATCTTCTAATCTTCAAGTGATTGGCATGGTACAGAGGAGCACAGTTGATGCTGAGCTTTAAATTGGAGTCCAGACTTCCTATTAATTGATTCCCTCTAAATGGTGCTAGAGATGACTTCCCATCCTATTCCACCTTTTTGACTGGTCCATGAGATTCTCTCTTTCATTTTCTTTATGTGTGTGGTGGTATAAACGAAAATGACTCCCGTAGGGAGTGGCACTATTAGAAGGTGTGACCTTGTTGGAGTAGGTGTGATCTTGTTGGGGGAAGGGTGTAGCTATCTGTGCTGGCTTTGAGGTCTCTTTTACTCAAGCTTCACTCAGGGTGTTAGGAAAACCAGTTCCTGTTACTTCTGAGTCAAGATGTAAGGACTCTCAGCTCCAGCGCCATGTCTGCCTGCACATCAACGTGTCTCATCATAATGATAATGAACTGAACCTCTGAATATATAAGCCAGCTCCATTGAAATGTTTTTCCTTTGTAAGAGTTGCCATGGTCACGGTGTCTCTTCACAGCAATAGAAACTTTAACTAGGACAATGTGAAAGCCTCTATCATTCATTCTCTTAGTGTGAAAGTCTTATATCCTTTAATAAAATAGTGCTTCTATGATTTTATTCTCAATTGTGCCCAATGCAACATAAGCATCTTTCTGCATTGTCTATATAGAGCTTTTAAAACTAACATGGACTAAATGAAAGGATCAGATTCTTTCAATTTGGAGGTATCATTTTAAGGAAATTGACTTAGTAAATCTCTGGTCAGAGATACTAGCATCAGATGACAGTTTGTCTTACTCTGATTATGGTGGCTAGGTGTCTCTGATCATGGTGGCTAGTTGGGGTCTGTAAGAACACATATTATTGCTGTGGAATAATCCTTCTGTACACTGTGTAAATATATGTTGCTATGATTGGTTAAATAAACAAGCTGTCCAGTCAGTAGCTGAACAGGTTAAAGTTAGGTGGGAAAGCCAAACTGAGAATGATGGGATGGGGAAGGACAGAGTCAGAGAGTCATCCACCAGATGGAGATTGAGTTGGACACACAAAATGGGATAGAGGTAAAAGCCATTAGTGTCGGGGCAGCATATGGATGAACAGAAATGAGTTAAGTTATAAGAGTTAGTTAGTAATAAGCCTGAGCTATTGGCCCAGCATCTATAATTTATATTAAGTCTCTGAGGCAGGTATTTGGGGGAGCAGCTGCCAGTTATTTGGGAGCAGGCAGTCAGGACAGGAAAACTCTGCCTATATATTATGTATAGCTAATTGATGCCATCAGTGATGAAGGAATGGATTTGTTTCCTCTGCCAAATAAAGAATTTAAGAACAGCCACAGGGCTCAAACAGAAGTTTGAGGACAATTTATTAGAGTTTAAAAGGCAAACCTCAGGACAGGGCACCTGCAATCTTCCAGCTGCCTGGAAGGTTAGAGAATGGAAAAAACCAAAAGCCACACTGCTCAGTGATAACTTAGCACTCAGACACCAGGTGTTTAAAATCTACTTGGGTTCTGGCCAGCATCTGAATGAAAAAGAAGAGAAGAAAAGAATTATACCCAGGCCCAGCTGGTCTTCCTGGCAACTCCTAGGGACTGCATCAGAAGGGTAGAAATTATGAGGAAGAAAAGAATATTATCATAGCATGTGATATGGTGCACTTGTTTAATCCCAGCACTCAGGAAGCAGAGGCAGGCATGTCTCTGTGAGTTCTAGGCCTTCTTGGTCTACATAGTGAGTTCCAGGACAGCCAGGGTTACACAGAGAAACCCTGTCTCGACCACCACCCTGCATGAGTCCTCCTTCCTAGTGATCCCTGACCTGCTCTATCAGATTAACCCTTAACAGGGGACAAGGGCTCATCTCCACCTAGAAGTAGAGTCTATTCTTTGCAGTTGCTGGAGCAAGAAAAGGGAGAGAGTGTGGGAGAGCAGGAAGAGCAAGAAGAGAGGGAGGAAGGAGAGGGATAGAGGAGGAAAGACATTTAGATGTGTCTAAGGAGGCGCAGTGGCATCCTCGATTCCATGACAACAATATGCTATAGAACAATATGTAATCTAAGCATAAGCATGTATTTAGCTCACACGTGAGCATCCCTGAAGCCTAATTGTGCTGAACCATTCAGGACAAGGTCTCCCATTCACTGCCACCTCGCTAATCTGGCTAGCCTACCAGCTCCAAGCATTCCATCCCTGCCCACCCATCTTTCAATAGAAACCCTGGGTTTACAGGCAATTGGTGTTGTGTCTGTCCTTACGTGTGGTGTGGGATCTGAACTCAGGTCCTCACTCCTGTGTGCTAAGTGTTTCGCCCACTGAGCCACCTCCTTAGGCCCTTGTCTGCTCTTTTAAAATAACAATCAATAAAGAGAAACTGGCCTCTCAAGGGTAGCCCAGTACAGGCTTAATTTCTACTAGCCCGTTTGTTGGCTTCTAGATGTTAAAGCTGGTTCTTGATGCTCATGTCCCTGATGTCGTGCCCTGTCACTCAGGTGGGTGTCAGAGCTCACTCTTGTTCTGCATTACTTTCAGGGCTGGTACTGCCTAATTGCCACCTCCTCCTCCTC
>JAQHUG010000001.1:9164540-9184136 GCA_028555095.1 Dicrostonyx torquatus
TCCCAGCACTCGGGAGGCAGAGGCAGGCAGATTTCTGTGAGTTCAAGACCAACCTGGTCTACAAGAGCTAGTTCCAGGACAGGCTCCAAAGCCACAGAGAAACCCTGTCTCGAAAAACCAAAAAAAAAAAAAAATGCTTATTGCTTTTGGAAGACTATAGTCTACAGTTGTACACCCTACTTAGTTTCAAGTTAATTCAAGTTAAACAAGTTAAAGATTCACTATTTTGGTTACTTGAGTCATATTTCAAGTGCTCAGAAAATACAAGTGCCTCCTGGCTACTATTTTTCATGGTACAGGAAGAGAACATTCCTATCATTGTGGAACATTCTAGCAGGCAGTCTGATGGCCTTTACCACAACATCCTGGACCTATATAAACACATACCTGTATTTTTGCATATGTGGAACAACATTTCACATTACATGTAAGATTATTATCTTATCTACAGCATATTTTTCTCATTTTGACCCTACTCCTGTCTTCTCTCTGATAAACCAAGTGTGTCCATCTCCTCTTCACAGTCATAAGTAGAAACAGAATGAAAAATAGAATCAAATTCTAAAGAAGGGCACCAAAAGGAATGACAGAAAGTGCTGTTCTTTCATTGAGAGAAATCAAACGGTAAGGGCTGGGAGAAATGCCTCAGAGGGCAGGTGCTGCCTTTGCAGAGGACCTGACTTGGGTTCTAGAACCCATATCATGTGACTCACAAAGGCCCACAACTCCAGGGGTCTGACACTCTCTATTGGCCTCCATGGGCACACACACACACACACACACACACACACACACACATACACACACACACACAACAAAATTAATAAATGGCAGTTTGGCGACCTTGATAATTTTCACCCAGACCTTATTCTAGAACAAGATTCAGTCAGACCAGTGCCCACAATCAGCACTTTATCTTTATTGCAAGTTTTACCAAGTGTAATAGTGACATGTGATGAACTTTCTGGCAAAATATTAAGATTTATCCCAAGGAGACGAAGGTGTAAAAAGTGGTACAATTTGGGAGATTTATTGAGGATTTGTTTCTATGAATCTCTGACAAACTAATCCTTCCATGACTTTACTTCATGTGAAAGACACTTTTCAATCTTGAAATTGATAAAAATCAATTCCTTACTGAGTAACAAGTGAAGATACAACGACAAATCTAATTGGTCTATTGAATACGAACATGACATTTTTGACAAAATTGTTGACATTTGCAAAAGTTAAAACTCAAAACAGTAACTTTATTATTTCATTGCCAAGTCCAGATGAAGCAATTCTTTCTCTTATTTCAAAACTTGCATTAATATCATTTTAAAATATTACTTTTCTTTTGTTGAGAGATTTTTATGTTCTTGTTATTGCAAAAAGACATTTAAGTGATTTTAATTTTTTTTAGAAAAAATTTTAAATAAATTTCTAAGACTGTGAGACATCTGTGCTTATAAAATGTTTTATATTATATTTATATTGTTAATATTAAAACTTCAAATAACAAGCTAAAAAGTAGGGTCAGAACCATAAGCATAAAAAGCTAACTAGAAATGAAAGTGTTCATTTCTTGTGATGCAGAAGACAATAGCCTAAGCAGTTTGATAGAGGACTTGGAACAGCTCCCAAGCCTATGAATCTCAATCTTTTGGAGGTTTTTTACAGGGGTAGTCTGAGGTCACCTGTATGTCAGATGCTTAAATTGAGATTCACAACATAGGCAAAACTGCAGTTGTAAAATAACAACAGGAAAATTCTGTAATGGGAGGATCACTATAACATGGAAAACTATATTAAAAGATAAAAGCATTAAAATATTAACTAATAGATTAAAAATGTATTTCCTTTTTTGAGGTCTATTCAGGCTTAAAAATTTATGTTTAGCCTCCTTGTCTTTACTAATTTTGTTGGGTTTAGGCTATTTGTAAGTGAGTCATAAATTTTTGTATTGATACTAAGAGGTTTGGGCCTCCTCTTCTGGGGAAAGAATGTTGTTTCTATGTCAATCACTCTGAGTAATTAGAGATTTAATGACCTTGTTAGAGAACAGAACACTCACAGGGAAACTGGATGAAAACTTGCTCAGCTGGTCTCCTTGGTTAACAACCTTGCTTCCAGCTCTAACAGGGCCCTAATGATCTTTCTTCTTCTTATCAACAGACATGATGGCTTTTGTTCGAGAATGGGTCAATACTGTTCGACTGATGGTATTGAGGTATCAATAGGTATCAAGGTATCACCCCCTTGAGCCCCTGGACAGACAGGACCCATGGTTGAGTCCTGTCATCAGTACTTACGAAGGGGGGAAGATGTACAGCCCAGGGTGGCTTTCCCAGGACAACTTGGTACACACCTGCCAAGATGGGTTTGATAGGTCAGTAGGAAGGTAGACCTGAGTCTCAGTCTGCCCCAAGGCAGTGCTAGCTCTTAGACTCCCTCCTGTTCCCACTTCACCCTGGGACTTATTCCTTGCCTTCCAGGAGACAGCATTAACAGCTGGGTACAAACTTGTTCTGTGTTTACCCTCAGAATGACTAATTCAGTTTCTTTATTAGCTTCAATTCAAGATCATTACAGAGTGTGGAGTTCTAGTCTTGTGAAAGCTGCTAACTTATTATAGACTATTAGGAAATACAAGTTAGTCAGTCATCCTTAAAGTAACTGATATAATTAATTACAGGAATAGGCCTTATTTAGGTCCCTGTATATGTTTTCAAAGTGAAACTTAAAATAAGTAATGAGAAACAAAGTTTGTCTAATTAGATATATCTAGGCAGCCCTCATACCTCAGAAATCTTCAGAATATGCCATTTAAAATAATGATTAGGACTGGAGAAATGGCTCAGAGGTTAAGAGCACTGACTGCTCTTCCAGAGGTCCTGAGTTCAATTCCCAGCAACCACATGGTGGTTCACAGCCATCTGTAATGAGATCTGGTGCCCACTTCTGGCCAGCAAGCATACGGACAGACAGAACACTGTACAAATAAACAAATAAATCTTTTAAAAAATGATTAAAAAGCTTATATTAGACAGAGACTCCAAGATCCTAGAAGTAACCCAAGGTCTCCAGAGAAGATTATGGGACACCATGATGTCTCCACTTGGATTATGATGACACTGACCACTGGGCAAGGTGCCCAGTGCAACACCTGCTGCCAGGACCCAGTCCAGACTTTGGACAAACAGCAGGACTTGGAGAACTGGTTGCACTACTTTTTCCTAGACAAAATAAGGTCAGTCTTTTCCATGTCCCTTTTCCATAGGAAAAAAATCTGCCTTATGGGCCTGTCTTAGACAGTAAGACTGCTGTTCTGGATATTTCTGCCTCCGATGCTATGGAGACCTGGGTATGATGAACTATATATGGACTCTGGTCCCTGTCATTTTTAATAGATTCGGAAACTACTTGGTCTGTACTCAGTTATACTTTTTTTATCCTTCTAGGATCTCTGATAGTATTGATGGCTTGGGCAGTTAAAAGTCAGTTTAGCAACAAAAGGTATCCAGATCCTTCTACAAAGCTACAGTCAGCTTGTTAATCTTATTAAAAATGTTTTAAGGCCTGAGGATATAAAAGTTCATAAGATTTGAGGGTCTAAAAACATAGACTTAAGATGTAAATACAGGTTAAAATATGGAAAATGTTTCTAATTTCTTCCCCCCTCTGTGGTATAGTTCTAATAAGCTAATAGAACAATGACTACTTACTGTTTGGGTCACAAACTCAAGATTTTAGATTTATTCTAGTTGCCATTTAAATATAAACTAAAAGGTGTTTCTTATTGGGCCAAAGACATCTCTGTCCAAACCATACGTGGTTCTCTGGACAGCAGAAAAATATATATGCTTCTAACCAAACTCTGTAGCTTTTGCTAAGACTCAAAGGTATGAGTCTATTCCTTCTGTGTACAGATGCCTGTTATCTGTTCTTTTTCTACAATGTGGGTTTTTCTTTAAGTTAACTTCTGTTCCTAGTTTAAACTTATCTCAGTAGGCTTCCACTTGGCTGGCAGACTCATCTAAGCATGAGTTGCTGACTACAACCTGCTCTGATTGGCGACGAGCCCTGAATTTCCTGAAAGCTGATGTGGACCAGTTCAGCGGATATGAAAACTCCCTCTCCCTTCAGCGAAGTGTGATGAGTTTCCCATTGCCTAAATTTCTCCCTACCTTTGGCTAGCCTTTGAACCTGCTTGGGCCCTGATAACAATGCCCCAATGTCAGCTCGAAGTAGTTGTGGAAAGGAACACATTGTCCCATGCTCCCTGCCCAAAATAGATTGAAAGGCTGATACAAGGGGGAACTCCCTGGCATGGGGACAAGATAACTACCTATAGCGTATATAGTATATCTGTTGATATACCAGAAAAATAGGTCCAAAGTTGTCAATTAATGGATTTATTAACTTAAGTAGTTCCTAGGTCCAAAAAAATACCTCCTTAAAACACTGGGCAAGCAGGACCCAAGACTGGGTCCTGTCACTGGTGCTTGTGAAGGGGAAAATGTAGGAGTCAGCCATAATTAGATACTTCCAACCATTATCACCTGCCAGTGTAGGACTTGATAAATTTAATAAAGGCCTGTGTCTCAGTAGTTTACCCTGAAGCAATACCTGGTTGTAGGAAGAACCACAAACTGAGATTACCCAAGCAACACCCAAGCAACACCTAAGACCATCCAAAGGAAATGCCTAACATTGCAACCTCTGTAGATAGGATCATCTGCCAGCACACACTCATCAGGACACCCCTAGACAAATGTCAGCCATTCAGGGGTCCTGAACCTCAGAAACCTCTCACCCCCACCTTTACTACTATAAAAACCCAACTCTAACTGAGCTTGGGGCTCTTTGTTTATTCCAATACATTGGACATGTGGAGAGACTGAGTTTGCAAACTTGCATAAAATAAAGGCTCTTTGCTTTTACACATGGGACTCAGTCTCCTTGTTGGGTTTTGGGGGACTTTGTGGATCTGGGCAGAACAAATGTTGGCCTACAAAGAATGAGACTCTGGTGGCACCATGGGTACAGATTATGTGCAGAACACCATTATCATCTGAGTAGGAAGGTTGAGGAACCAAAGGAACCATACCTGATTTTATGAGCCACTTGCAGCTCCTCTGTCACCACTTGGCTTCATCTCTGAGACAAGTGCCTTGCCTTACCAAGCATTTCCCTGTAACAGAGACTTAGTCTTTGTTCTTTGGTCACCTGCCTACCTTTTATAATTTATTCTTTCCCATGGGAGTGATATTTCTTTCAGGGATATCTTTAAAAATAAGATGAAGTCTATGGACTTTTTTTTTTTGAGAAAAATGCGTATTTTCACATGCACCAAACTTTCTACTTACCTTCAGGGGCCTTGGGAGCTGTCCCTTGCTCATATTACTGATAACAGAAATTCAGACTAATATGGGACAGGCTTGATGCTCACTGTGCCTAGGTTTTCTCATTCACAAAATAGGAACACCATCCTTAACCACAGAGAATCAAGGCACGTATTAGATGAATTAGTGTTTGAAAACTAGTGAAAAGTTTGGCTGATGGATCAGTCAAACCACATTTCATTCAAACAATTTTTTGTAGTTTAAATTAATTTCCATTGTGTAAAGATTGAGAGTGCTCACACTTTAGAGAACCATCCCACATTCCTAGAAAACCCTGAGCTCCAGTAACAATGCGCCTTCTTGCCACATGGATGCAGGGGTTAGGCTGGTGACCCTGCCTCCTCCCTGGCTCTTTAGCCCACAGATCCTGTCGTTCTGTGTGTGCTGCACCACTTTGATCCTCGGCACCTGGCTGACTCCTGCAGCCCTCTGTCATCTGGTACTCCTTTCTGTATTCACCTCCCGCTAGGCCAGGCCCATCTCTGGACCGGAGACTCCTGTGCTCTCAATGTATCCTCAGGGTTAGGAATAAAGTTTGGCAAGGGCTGAGATGCTCTGCCCTCTGGGAGAACACCTTGCATTTCTCTAACTGCTAAAAGTTCCAGTTATGATCTGAGAACTGTTTTGCAATCTGGAAAAAAAACCCAAAACCAACAAACTAATGTGGGAGTTGCTGTCACTCCACCTGCCAACGTTTCCAACTTCTCTCTGTCCCCACTGTCAAGCCACTGCCACCTGCACAGACCTTTGAACTGGAAAGTACTGTTAAAATACTCTGTGTCCTTTTAGATCATGTAAACAAACCCTTGAACTTGAGAAGCAGTGGATTCTGAGAACAACATGTTTAAACTGGTCACATCTTATGTCCTTCACACTTAAAATCTACCAATGACTTCTCATTGGATTTAGGGAAGTGGGGAATCAACACTGTATATTTCCTTGGCTGACCTTGACTGATCAACTACCATTAGGCTGTCTTTCCACCTCTCATAACCAAAATGGTCCCTCAACTGCCTCTCGCAGCAGATTCCCCCTCCATAGGGTCTTGCTTGTTCTCTGCCAGGAATTATTCTCTTTTCCCACTTCTCTAGCTAACAGTGGTTCATCATTCAGGCCACAGCTCAGGATCGTCTGCTGATCATAGCCCTTACTACTTCTTCTCATACGACAATATCGTTAACCCAGGCAGTGTGCAAACTGGCCTTTGTGGTCCCAGAAAGTGGTGTCATCATTCACCTGGTTGCCTGAGCCCCCAAACTTGTTCTTTCTCCTTGCATCTCTGTCACTGGACCCATCAGTTTCTCCTACATCTTCCTCCCAGTCTCTACTCCTCACCTGCTCCCTTGCTTCTGCATTAGCTCAAACTTCCATGTCTCCAAAGGCTTGCTTCCAGTATCCTTTTATAAGGGGAGACACTCCGATTTGTGGGAATTAATAAAGGTCACAGTGATGAAAACAAATAGCTGCTTACTCAGAGTTCAGTACTGAAAGAGAGTAGGCCTCCAGGGCTTGCATTTACAGAGACTCAAAGCAGGCACAGGGACTGTTGGGGGGATAGAGTCTAATGCCCTCCCTTTGCCAATGGCTACTCAGTGGTGTGGTTGATATGTGGTGTATCTCCTAGGTTCAAGTGTTAGAACTTTGTTCTCAGGGCAGCAGTATGAGCGATGGTGGGGCCTTTAAGAAGTGGGGTAGGATGAGGAAGAGGCTGTTGCTGTTCCTACAGAGTAAGTTCTTTTGAGAATAAATTGATATAAAAGAGTAAGACATTATGCTCCCTGGTCTCTGTCTCCCTGTCTTGCTGAGTAACCCTCCCCTCTCACATGCCCCACTATAGGGTAACATAAATCCCCAGTAATACTAGCAGAAGTTGCAACATTTTTAGACTTAAAATATTATGAATTAAATAAACTTCTTTTTTAAAACGAAAGTACCCAACCTCAAGTAGTTTGTTATAGCAATGGAAAATGGATTAATGTAACATGAGGGCCTGCTTTGTTGGGGTTTCTGTCCTGCCTGGTTTCTGTCCTCCCACCAGATCCCACAGCCGTTTAGCCCCAAAGAAAAATCACACAAAGGTCTCCATGAGTTGTAAACTGATTGGCCCATTAGCTCAGGCTTTGTATTAGCTCTTATAACTTATATTAACCCATTATTCTTATCTATGTTAGCCACATGGCTCAGTACCTTTTTCAGTGGGACAGGTCACATCTTGCTTCTTCAGTGTCTGGACAGGACTGCAGGAAGAACTTCCTTCTTCCCAGAATACTCCTGTTCTCATTGCCCCACCTCTACTTCCTGTCTGGTGTCCCACCTATACTTCCTGCCTGGCTACTGGCCAATCAGTGTTTATTTAAAACATAATTGACAGAATACAGACAATTCTCCCGCACCAGATTAATACACATAACAACGTATTTCTAAGGAATGAGAAGTAGTGATGCCATATATAGGTTATTAAAGGTGACAGAGAGTCTCTCCTGAGCTCTGTTTGGAGCATCATTGGTTCTCTGGGCTATTTGAAAGAAGTAGATTGAGATAAAGTTGCTACAGTGGAAAGATACAGTCACAGAGAAAATTGTTTGAGTCTCCCCAAAGTTTTACAGCTCTGCACAATGCAGGAACACATGTTCTGTGGATGAAGTAGCCTTTGAGATGACCTCAAGCCCAGCTACCATCTGAGAATAAATAGATGAGAAATCCTGAGTAAAAGCCATCACTGTGCACGGTCAGCATTTGACCTGTGAAAGGCTGTGATTAAAAAGTAAAGGGAACTGGTGTTTATAACTCAAAGTGCAGTGCGGTGACTGTGACAGGGTCCTCAAGCACTGCTGTGATGAGGAAGAAGCAAGCCAGAGGGACTGTAGAGACTGGTTGTCATCCACTTGGGACTTCATTGTCAGATGCACAGTCATGCCAAATAGCAGCTCACATTACCATGCCTGACTGTGGAGGATCACCCTGGTGTTCTTCAAAGGTAAATGTGATGAGACACAAACAACTAAAGAAGAAACAAAACTAAGCCTCCACAAGCAATGTAAAGAAAACTTCTAAGCACATCCTCAGGATGAGGAGATTTCAAAAGCATTTGAGTATGTTAGGAGGACTTGAGGGAACAGGATAGTGAGGTGGAGGAAGGACAGAGATGAGAGCAAGGAAAGAGACATCTTGATTGAGGGAACCATTACGGGGCTAGCAAGAAACCTGGCACTAGAGAAATTCCCAGGAATCCACAAGGATGACCCTAGCTAAGACCCTAAGCAATAGAGGAGAGGGTGCCTGAACTAGCCTTGCCCTGTAGTCAGATTGATGAATATCTTAAATATCACCATAGAATCTTCAGAGCACTGGACTGAGCTCCCAAGTCCAGTTGAAGAGTGGGAAGAGTGAAAAACTGAGCAAAGAGGTCAAGACCATGATGGGGACAGCCACTGAAACAGTCTACCTGAGCTAATGGGAGCTCACTAACTCCAGCTGGACTGGGAAGGAACAAGCATAGGACCAAACTAGTCCCTCTGAATGTGGTTGACAGTTGCATGGCTGGGACAGACTGTGGGTCCACTGGCAGTGGCAACCAGGATTTATCCCTTCTGCTTGTACTGGCTCTTTTGGAACCTGTTCTCTTTGGGTGGATGCCTTGCTCAGCCTATATATAGTAGGGAGGGCCTGGGACCTTCCCCAAAGCAATATGCCTTATCCTTTCTGTGGAGTGGATTGTGGGGGGAGGTATGGGGAGGGAATGGGGAGAGAGGGGGAACTTGGATTAGTATTTGTAATGAAAAAAGATAGTTTGTTTTCATTAAAGAATATAATCTTAAAAAAAAAAAAAAGCCGGGCGGTGGTGGCGCACGCCTTTAATCCCAGCACTTGAGAGGCAGAAGCAGGTGTATCTCTGAGTTTGAGGTCAGCCTGGTCTACAAGAGCTAGTTCCAGGACAGGCTCCAAAACTATGGAGAAACCCTGTCTTCAAAAACAAACAAACAAACAAAAAGCCAAAGGCTCTAACTCAACACTCTTGGATATCATCTCAATTTCCATCTGTTGTGATTACAAGATCCATTTTTATTCTCTACTAGAAAAATAAGCCATTTTTTCAGTTAATTTTATTACTGTGATGAAATCGCATGATCAAAGGCAACCGATAGAAGAAAGAGTCTGAGTTACTGTTCCACGAAGCTGGAAAACAATGTCAGGAAAGTCATGGATGCCAGAGGGGCAAGGAAGCTGGCTGATCACATCTTTATCCATGTACAGGAAGCAGAGAGCAAGAGTGTGAGTCTGGCTCTAAGCTCTCAAAGCCTGTCCCTGGTGACATGCTACCTTGGGTAAGTGTGCACTGTACTGCTAAAGATTGCACAACCTTTCCAAATAGCCCCTCCAACTGGGGACCAAGTGGGACGTTTCTCATTCCAACCACTACACTGTGATAAAGTTAAAAGGAAAACCTAGAGATTAACTGTCATGTTTATTAATAAGGAAGCCGAGTCTCAGAGGAGGAGCTGTGTCTTAGCTAATGGGGGGATCAGGAGTTAGACTGTAGGTTATTAGAGACCATCCCTTGCTACTTGCCCCAGGGGCTCCTTAATTTGCATAACAATCCTTATAATGCTCCCATGGGCAATTGATCTTCCTGAGCACATACCATATTAAATACTTAATTTTCTTGCTGATCTTATGAGGTAGGTGTTATTTTTATTTTTGTTTTACTGGGGGAAAAGAAAACTGAGGTTTTGCGGGGTTAAGGAACTGGCTTGAGGCCAGTCAGGGTGAGACAAGAGCAAGAGGGTCCCTGGCTCTAAGTCCCACTCTGTCCTCTGGACCTGTTCTCTCCAGGATGAGGAATAGGTGGTGACAGCCTGCTCGAGTAATTGGAGGCTCTGTCCTTCTGATTTCCCTTTGATACCACAGCCAGTTAGCCAGGGCTCTTCTCCACCAAGCCTGCACTGTGGCCAGGTCTGGTGCGGGCAGCCTCTGGAGGGTCAGCTCTACATGGTGGACCTCCTCCAGCATGACTATTTCCGTATGCCGGAAGCATGGACAAGAAGCTGATATCCTCCGTCATGCGGTGTGGAGTATCAGGACCATGCAGAGTAGGAGTCCCTCTGGAAAGGGACGGAGCTGGGGGTGCAATGGGAAGAGAAAATAGGATGAGGCAGGCGCTTCTATCACTGCCACCTAGTGTGACACTCTGAAGAGCATTCGGATTCTGAGGGTGGCGTCCCGGGATATTATGAAGAACAGAAACACCCCCATGTGACAGTGTAGTAGCATAACTTTAAGTAAATCCAAATATTTAAAAATTACAAGTCCGTACTTATATTCTTACTCGGAGCACCATAAACGATAGTGGAGAACAGTGGCACGCTGGGCGGTGCCTAACGAGCAGCCCAGGAGGGTGCAGGTGAGATGAGGGTGGTGTGGAGGAAGCCCGGAGACCAGAGCTTGGCTGGTTTCCAAGGGTGCTGCAGCCAAGTTCAAGAATAGTAGCTGAATGTCCTTGCACACGGAACTAGTTCTCAGGAGCCAGGCGAGTCAGCTGCAATACCTCGCCAGTGGCAGCGCTCCCAATGGCATCCAGCGAGCATGTGTCAGAGGCAAACCTGGCTGCAGAGTCTAGGTTCTTGCCTTTGCTGCTCCCCGTCCAGGCTGTCTATTTCCAGGGCTGTGCCTTTAATCCCAGGAAGTTCATGAACATGGCACAGTTGGCTTAAGTGATTCTGACACACTGGTAGTTAAACTCTGTCTGTGGTTGTTTGTAATTTGTCACGGCTCACCGGACCCCCAAAGCTGTATTCCAGTCTGGTCTCCATTCAAGCACCCCATTTTCAGGAGTATGAGCCCCTCCCCCATTCACATGTAGGATATATCAACAATGTTTCTAATTTCCATCACTCGCTGTTCTCCTTCCTCTGCTCTCCAGAACACTGGACCTGCAGGCTAAATAGAGCCGGGAGAGCACATAAAACGCACAGAGAGACAGCTGTGTCAAAGCAAGCAGGAGTCCCCCCAACCTCCTTGTAATTGAGATGTTATGCAATCTTGATAAAATTTTGCAGACATCCAGCTTCCTTTATGGCTAAGCATTACTGAGCCTTGACTGACGAAACCCTTCAATATATTCCAAAATCATAATGTTAGATCTAAGGTTTTAATGGAACCCTGTGGCTTTAGAACTGGAGCAGGGGGAAAGTTTTAGGTACCTAGAGAGGCCACAGGAGAGCGAGCGCTTCTCTTTCTCTGAAGGAGATACATAGAGTTATTGAGCTGGGAGTTCCTCAGTCTACGGTAATGCAGGCTGTAGGTGCCTGTCCCACATCCCCCAGGTACACTGACAGCTAGTTGCTTAGTGTGAATTTCATTGTCTCTGGCTGGGAGTTTTGTTTGATCATGAAGTGTGTTTGCTCATGTACTGGGTACACAGTGAGCTAGGGACTTTGGGAGATACATTTAGAAGTAACTATTGTGTGACTTTTCACTGCAAGTCTAATATAATCAATATAAGTATAGGTTCCTAATTTCATAAATAAACACTAAAGGGAATTCAGATAGGTTGTGAGAAAATAGCAGTGAGTGAAATTGTCAGGGAAAGGAACAGAACTGGTAGAATTACGTATATATACATATACAGTTTTTACTACTGTATATACACATATGTATGTATACACATGTATGTAATGTATTAGAGTGCTTTACAGGCTGTGTCAAGGAGTCCAATAATGCGCATTCTGGTGAAAAGGCCAAGAATCCAGTAGCTGTTCACATCACGAGCCTGGTTGTCTCAGCGCTCCCAGGCTGGTGCTGGAGTCCAGGAGAATTCCGAGGGAGTTGATCATCTTCAGTCTGCGATGAAATCCTGAAGAAGTAAGTTCTGACACCACTGAAGGAGTGAGTGTCAGTCTCAGCAGCAGGACAGATGAACTTGCCAACAAGAGTCAGGGCAAGCAGCCAAAAAGCAAAAGCTTCTCTCTGGACCATGTCCTTTCATGTGGATGGCCTAGATTTAGGCTGGGTCTTTCACATCAACTGATCCAGTCAAGAAAGTCCCTCATGGATGTGCCCAGCTGCTTGCATTTTGTTGATTCCAAATGAAGTCAACTTGACAATGAAGATTGGCCATACAGTGAGTGACTTCAATGCTCCACTCTCATCTATAGATGTACCATTCACCAACAAAGAAACTTCAGTGTTGAACTATACTGTCATCAAATGACTTCACGTGTAATATTCTGTCCTGCAGAACACACATTCTTTCCGGCAGCCTGTGGGGTTCTCTCTAAAATGAATTACTTTGCATGGCTCAAAGCGGGCCTTAAGAGAAGATGGGAAAGAATGGGCCAACCCCTCGTGTCTTATCAGATCATAGTGGAGCAAAATTAGAAACTAACATCCCAAGAAACCCCAGAAGGAAGCACAAATACCTGGAGACTGAAAAAGGTGTTTGCAGATGAGCTGAAGAAGTCAAGGAGAAAATGTCAGATTTTCCAGAATCAAGTGATGATGGCTTCACAGACCGTGAGAAACTTGGGAGCGGCTGGGGCAGTTTCAAGAGTGAAGTATAGAGCTGGCAGTCAGTGGCTCTCAGCCTTCCCAATGCTGCCTCCTTTAGCACAGTTCCTCATGCTGTGGGGACCCCAACCATCAAATTATCTTTATCGCTACTTCATAACTGTAATCTTATTGCTGTTATGAATCGTAACATAAATATTTTTTGGAGATAGAGATTTGCCAAAGGGTTCATGACCCACAGGTTGAGAACCACAGCTGCAAGCTTCTATTTAAAGAACAGAGAGGGGGTCTTGGGTGAGAACCTGGCTGTGCAAGCATACGGGGCTCACTTTGAATCACCAGCACCCATGTGAAAAGTAGGGTGTGGCACATCTGTGCTTGTCACTATGGGGAGCATAGGATCGCCAGGGCTTGCTGGTTACTGGCTTAGCACCAGGTTCAGTGTGAGACCATATCAAAGGAATATACATGGGGAGTGCTAGAGCTGTCCTGTTGTACCACACACACACATGTGCTCACACACGCACACACACATAAGTATACTTGAAGATTCATTTAAAGGAACAGGGCAAGTCTGTGGCTATTTTGCAGCAATTTTACAACTGCTATGCAATCAACATATTGCCAGCCCAGCCTGAGTGTGAAACAACAAATTGCACACTGCACCGTGGGAGAAATGGTGGCTCCAGTTCTCTCGAGTTCGCACGCATTTCTCCTGTACCCTTGCTGCACACGTTCCTGCCTCGTGAGAAACAGCAGAGTGAACCATGTGTTTCAGGGAGAGGCGATCATTTCCAGCTCATTTGCAGCTTGTTCTGAGTCACGTTTTTGCTGGGGGAAACATTCCTCGTCCCTCAGAAGTGAATTTTGCCGGGAGTCTTCCATTTTTGTTGCCCTGATTGCCTCGTTTATGCTGGAAATCATTGATTTGGTATTTAGGAAATTGCCATGTTTGGGACAGCAACGCTTGTAGTTAATGGTTTGATGGGTTTTAAAGTTGCTATTTAAAAAAATAAAAAACACATTTAGGAAAAATCAGGCCCTTTACATTTCAACTCGTCGTTTGTTAGGTTTAGGATAATGATGAGCCTCACATCATTTATTTCAACGCTCTGTGTCTAACCAACCTGGAAGACCACATTTATCTCATCTTCACTTAGGAATACCTCGGTACTTAGTGAATGGGTTGAATAAATAAGTCTGTAAACGCCTAGTGCTATCTTCCTGGATGTCGGAGCTTGTTGGATGGGGTCAGCCCTGGTACTAAACTCTGACACTTCCTGTCTGCCAGGCCCACTGATAGCTTTGGGAAATGGATGCTTAACGCCTCCTCTGTATCCATGCTGGGCCACCTGGACCCTTTCCGGGTTGACCTAGGAGCAGGGGTGAACAGGAAGGGCTGAGCTGTGAACAGCTAAGTGCCCACTCTGCTCCAGACACATTCATTTCTAATCTTCCTTCTAGAGAAATCCCCAGCGAGCTCAGGACTGGAGGGTAACAGCACGCCTTTAATCCCAGTGCTCCAGAGGCAGAGCCAGGCAGATCTCTGTGAGTTCGAAACCAGCCAGTACTACAAAGTGAGTTTCAGGACAGCCAAAACTATAAAGTGAGACTGTCTAAAAAACTCTCTCTCTCTCTCTCTCTCTCTCTCACACACACACACACACACACACACACACACACACACACACACACACACACACACACACACACTCATGCTCTTTCACACACACACACTCACACACATACGCACACTGTCACACACATGCTCACCTCCCAAGTGCTTTTCTCCCGACGGGGACAGTGGGAGAGAGTCAGGTAGATGACTCTGTCTTGGTCAGGCTCCTGTCCCCACATACTGCTGTGAGGGTCTCTGCCAGTTGACAAGGCTTTTAGGTGGTGGGATCCCATCTCACTGGTTGACAGTTAGCTTCCTTCTGGGTGGCTTCTTAGCAGAGGTTTTCATTAGCAGGCAGGGTCTAATCTCATTAAGAATTGATACTGGCAGATTTATTTTTTACTGCAGTTGGAGGAAGGAAAAGGTTAGATCCTTACAGAGCCATTCATATGTATGACTTCCCTGCCCAGAAACCCCCTTGGTGGCTCTTCCGTCCTGGGGAACAGGGCAGCTTGGGCTTTAGAAGAAGGGAAGGAAGCTACGCAGGGCTTACCTAAACAGTCCTCTCCCTGCCTTCTACTCACGCCACACATGTACACACTCACTCACACTATACATACACACGCATGCTCACACACACTGCTCACACACACTACTCACACTCATATACACTAAACACACACACTCCACATTATACACTCACATACACTCCACACTCTCATATATACTCAAGGCACACACACATAGACTACAAACACTGCACACAGACATGCTTACACACACTGCTCACACACACTACTCACTCCAGATTATACACTTACACACACACACACACACTCCATATTATATACACATACACACTACACACTCTCACATATACTCAAGGCACACACACATAGACTACAAACACTGCACACACACTCATACACTGTGCACACACACTACTCACATACGTGCACACAATACTTAACACTGCACATACACTCACACACTATAGACATACATACTCTGACTACCCATGCACATGCCTATACTACACACACATGCACACATACACGCACACACGTGACTTTTCTGGGAGCGTGAAAGCAAACATCTACCGATCCCTAGTAGAGAGGAAACAGCCAGACCAAGCAAAGATTCTGTGGACTCCACCCCAGCGAATTAATGAGTTTATTAGGGTTACTTACAGGATCGTGGGTCACCACTGAAAAGATCTTTCCTCAATAACAATTTTACCTTTGCACTTCACATTTCTAAGATTCTGTATGCTAGGGCAGGAGAGAAAGGTGATTAGAATCTCCCCAGGAGAGGGGAATCTCCTGCCCTTCTCCAGAAGGGATGCTAACAACTTCCAAACCACAGATCCAGTACAGCAGTAGAGTTTTGTTTACTTTGTTGCCATGACTACCAGACAAGATCTCTTGGAGGTCCCTACAGCTGCTCTACTTGATGATGGTGACAGTCATATGACACCTAGGGGACACAGCTATACCACACACAGGCACATACACATACAGGCAACTCTCAGGTAATGAGGATGGGGTAGGGCTCTCCCTCCAAAGGATTCATTGAAGGATGGGTAGGAGGAAGCCCTGTTCCCACCAATGCAGGGATGGTGGACACAAAACAGAGACTACCCAATCTCTCCTATCTAGCATCACCATTGGTCTCAAGCTCTGGCCTCCTGAGTTTGGGATGAGGAGGAGATTCTTATTTCTTCAGTTGTGCTTTCTCCAATTTTGTGGAAAGAGTCCAGGAACACGGCTAAGCCTTTGTCTTTGGGTCAGATGGAGACTCAGACCTGAGTGTAGATGCCTCTGCTTGTTCATTGTGTGGCCTTTGGTAGATTATTTAACCCTGACATTTTCATCTCCTTATTTGAGAAATGAAGACCCCGGGGCTAGGGAGATGGGCGAGTTGCTGTACAGAGTGCTTGCTGTAAAGTGTGAGGGCCTGAGACTCATCCCAACAGTGGTGCCTGCCTGTAATCTTGGTACTGAGGAGGCGAAGGCAGGTGGATCCCTGACGCTGCTGCTCAGCCAGTCTGCCTGAATTGGTGAGGCCCAGCTACAATTAGAAATCCTGTCTCAAAAAGTAAGGTGGAGAGACATTGAGGATAATACCCAAATGTTATATTCTTGCATGTACACACATATTGTCTCTCTCTCTCTCCCTTCTCTCTCTCTCTCACACACACACATTTATGGAGGCATAAATGACAACCACCTTATAGGCTCCCATGGATATTAAATAGAAAAGTGTGTATAATTTCCAGTTTTTGATGCTTAAACATTTGATAGATATTTCTTTTTTGTGGAACACTGTGTGGGGCAGAATAAGCAATGAGATATTTTGCTAAAAAAAAGAAAAGGTTACTATGTTATTAACTTCATATACCATTGTGTAGTCAAGTACTTTGCTCTTTAATTCATACAGTAATTTTCAAGGGGAAGATTATTATCTATCTTTCAGAGATGTAAACTACTCAGGAGGTTGAGTCAGGAGGATCACAAGTTTTGACAACAACCTGAGCTATTAACAAAAATATCTCAAAAAGTAAAGACTTGGGTAGTTTTACTCAAAGTTACACCCTGGGAATCATGTCATATTGGAATAAATGCCAGAGTCCACTATTTCCTCGCCTCAAACAAATTGAGTTTTGGAGTTTCCTGTCACACACACACACACACACACACACACACACACATACACACACACGGAAGGCTGGGGAGAAGGGAAGTGTGGCAGACACCATGCTGCTCCAGCCTGAGATGGACATAGATTAGACTCATGCTGGTAAGCCACATTCCTGTGGTGATACATAGATTATTAGATATGGGTTAAAGCAAGATGTTAGCCAATAAGAGGCTAGAGATAATAGCCCAGAAAGTAATTAAATTAATATAATTTTCATGTAGTTATTTCTAATGTAAGCTAGCCCGGCAGCCGGGAGCCGGGCAGGATGGAACAAGGGACCCAGCCTGCACTCATTGCAACAATAAGTCTTTATTTTATGTTTTCTATTATCATTATATAAGGATTTGATTTTATTTTATGTATGTGAAAATTTGCCTTGCATGTATTTGCAACATGTGTATTGTTGTCTGCAGAAGCCCAAAGAAGGCATTGGATCCCCTGGAACTTGAGTTACAGAGAGCTGTGAGCTTCTATGTAATACTGGGAACGGAACTCCAGTCTGTGTTCTTAATGACTGAACCAACTCTCCAAATTCTGTAATGTTCTTATATACATTTAATTATGAATATTGGCTATAACAAAGGTGAAGACGAGAGAGAAAGACCTCCAGCTCCACTCAAAACCACAGAGCTCACTGAGATGACACGAACAAGGTCCACCCTACCCAGTTAAGAAAGTAATGGACAAGAAATTATCAATGGGATTAAGTAATGGCTTTGGTTGTTAAATGAATCATATGGCTGATGACTATGTGGAGATGACGCCCAGGGGCAGTGCAATAATGTTTGAATGCTGGCCACACCAGGAAACACTATCACCAAGTTAGAGGCCTGGGGATGAGTTTAAGTAATAACTTCTCTTCAGCAACACATGACCCTCCATAGAGGGCTCATTTTACTATGATGTTAGAATCAGGCCATGTATGTTTTCATATTAAACTTTTGCTAAATAAACTAACAATCAAAAATGATTTCTCATATGTTCTCAAAATAGGAGTAATGTATCTTTTTAAAAAATTCTAAAAAGTTGATGGGTGGTGGTGGTACACACTTTTAATCCCAGCACTGGGGAGGCAGAGGCAGGCATATCTCTGTAAGTTCAAGGCCAGCCTGGTCTACAGAGCGAGTGCCAGGGCAGGCTCCAAAGTACACAGAGCAACCCTATCTCAAAACAAACAAAAAATCTGAAAAGCAGAAAAGGGAGACTTATTCCATGTGACTCTGTTGGAAAGAGGGCAGAGAGCCAGTGACCCTTCAAACACCTTTAAATGGCTCCTTTCGCTAATTGTTTTTAATGTTACTTCTCTTGGCTAACATTATTTTCAAGTTTTATGAGTTAAAACAGGTTTTCTTGAAGCAAGCTTTCTTATTGGAACATCTTTGGACCAGCAACCCACAAATAATGTCTCAGAGACTTGTTATTAGTTATGAAAGCTTGACTTTTAGCTTAGGCTTGTCTTAACTAGCTCTTATACCTTAAATTAACCCTTATTTTTAAATCTATGATCTGTCATGTCTCTTTCATCTTGCACCTCCTGTTCCCTCTCCATGTCTGTCTCCTGACTCTGTCTTTCTTATTCCCAGCATCCTCCCACCTAACTTCTTCCTGCCTAGATATTTATGGGCCACTCAGCTCTTTATTAAATAACATTCAAGGACTAAAACTTTACCTTGTATTTTAAAATGAGCTGCATATGTACAATACCTTAATCAAGAGTAGAAACATATATACAGTATACTTAAACAAAAATAACCTTAAATTTGTATCAATATACAAAAATCCATACCTATGTCAAATATTTGAGATTAGTGATTGTTGAAATGTAGACTCAACAATTCACCATTTTATCCCATTGTTTATATACTATATTTCTCTTTTTCCCTTCAGAAGAGAGCCCTGAATTTAATTTCCTTTGGTTAGCTTTTTCCCTGACCATTGTCAATAACAACTTGTAACCGCCAACCCCCCCAATCTATGATGAACTTCCAGAAACCACCAAATGACCAGAAACCACCTACCCCACCTCTTGGTATTGTGGACATCATGTAATAGACTGTTTCCTATTGTCTGGGGAAAATGACATATTGGGAATATTCTTTTAAGATGTGTTGCCTTTTGTTTATGTTGCATTTGTTTAATTCTGTGAGGTTGTGATACTTTGCTTATCTCAAACACCTGATGGTCTAATAAAGATCTGAACTTCCAATAGCAAGGCAAGGGAAAAGATAGGCAGGGCTGGCAGGCAGAGAGAATGTACAGAAGGAGAAAGCTGGGAGAAGAGGTCAGAGCAGTAGCCTGACAAGGAAGAGGACATCAGGGGCCAGCCACCCAGCTACACAGCCATCCATGGAGAAAGAGTAAGACTTAAAGAAGTAAGAGAATGAG
>JAQHUG010000001.1:9191989-9204476 GCA_028555095.1 Dicrostonyx torquatus
CCTGCCTAACCTCTTCCTGCTTACCTGTTGGTCAGTCAGCTTTTTATAAACCAATCAGAAGATGCCTTGGCAACGATACATCTTTACAGTGTAAACAAATATTCCACAACTGTTTCTATCAAAGGTTTCTATTAAATCTTTTAAACTGTGAAGAACTGTTTGTTTAAGAGGCTTAGCATAACCCTCACACTCTGGATGAGGTTTTAGTTTGGCTTTGTTGCTTCCTTTCTACTCACACTAGCATGGGGAAGAGGCAGATCTCAGAGACCAGAAACAAATTTATTCGTTTGAAAGCTTGGATTTCTGGTCACCTGATGGATAGCACAAGCGTTGGGGGAACTCAGAGATCATCTCAGAAAATGGCTTCTGAAAAAGTTTTAGCCCTTGGTGCTTCCAGGCCTCTGAACAAACAATCCTGCCAGAATCAAAATCCCTGGCCTACTTCTTCAGCCCCACGCTGTGATATTTGCCTGTGGAAGCTTGCAGGAGGCCATTACATTTCAGGGAAGATTGCTAGCCAAAGGCATTCCCTGAGAACTAAGACCCCAAGAGTGAACCCTACCCCCTCAAAGGAGATGCTTCTTTATAGCCAAGACCTTAACTTGCTGCTTTCTGTGGAAAGGGAACCACTCAGCACCAAGGACAGGGTCAGAGTGGAGGGGCAGGAAGGGTGGTAGAAGGACCTATTCCACAAATATGCTTGTCTTTCTGTGTCAGGACGCCCAGGAGTATGCTCACCAGACCTTTTGAGCCCTTGAGCAGGAATTGGGGAGAAAGAAAGGTGAGAATTTCCTCTGGCATGTTTTCTAGGGCTGCAGTAGCAAATTATACACTAGGTGGCTCAAATAAAAACTTTTCCTCTCAGTTTCAGGGGCACAGAAGGCCTAAGCAAGCTATTAACAGAGCGGTGCTTCCTCTGGAATTCTCTGAGGTGGGAAGAATCTATCCCTTGCTTCTTCCAGTTTTCAGTCTTTCTTCCCCACCATGTTGCCCTTTTATCTACCAGTTCTCTCTGTCTTCCTTGTAGCAGGATACACAGGGTTGCATGTAAGGTCCCCTGGATAGTACAAGTTCATGTCCTCAAGACCAAGGCAGGAGAATAGAGCACACACACACACACACACACACACACACACACACACACACACAGAGAGAGAGAGAGAGAGAGAGAGAGAGAGAGAGAGAGAGAGAGTGGCAGGGGAGAGAGCCTTGTATAATCCTTACAAAATCAACACAGGAAACAAATGAGTTTGCAAAGGAAAAGGCTGGAAACCCATCTGGTCAAGAAAGACCATGTGGCTAGTAGCTGCCATGTTGGAAAACACAACTGTAGAGAAGTGTTTGAAGTCTCATCCTGGGATAGTACTGGAATGAATCTTCCAGAACTGAATCAAATACTAATTAATTCCTGGAAGAGTCCAGAGGGAGTGTTGTGCTACAAGGAAGTAGCTGTTCAATAAATCTCCATCCAACCTGATAATTGCATTCATTAATTCTTTTATTGGTTTCTGGGTCTTCTGTTAGCTTAACCAATGTGATGGGAATGTTAAAACTTCTTCCTGTTCTCGTGGATTTGTGCTTTTCTTCTGTGTCTATATGTACACTTCATGTATGTTGACGATAAAGTATAGGTGCATACCGTATCATGATGGTTTTCCCTTTTATCATTAACTGCTTTTCTTTATCCTTGGTAATAGTTTTTGCTTTGACTTCTACTTTGTCTGATATAGATGATGTTTTTATAGCTTTCTTTTTGTTAATACTATATTGGGAGATTCTTATCTAATCTCACAATCTCCATATTTTAATTCTAATCCTCTTACATTCAATATAATCTGCATGGCTTTCAGTGTGATGGTTAGTATTGTCAACACCTATTGAGGTTGCGGTTCATCTTTCAGAATGTCTGTGAGGGATTGTCTTGATTACTATATTGACGTGGGAAGACCCATCTTGGGGTCCTGGACTGTGTGAAATGGAGAAAGCAAGCTGAGTGCTAGTATGGCTGTGTTAACTGCTCTCTTCTCTTGACTGGGATGTAACGTGACCAGTTCTCTTGTGTTTCTGCTGCCGTGACTTCCCTGCTGGGATGAACTGCAGCCTGAAACTGTGAGCAAAAACCTGATATTTTATCACAGCGACAGAAAAAGAAGCTAAGATGATCATATAAAATTTGTAGCAGTTTTTTTTTTAGTATTTATATTAATTCCTCACAATAATCAGTTCCCGTTTCCTTTCTGCCTGGTTTTAGCTTGTAATTTATTGCCACGTTAAATGAAATTTATAGTTTTATTTATCACTTTCAGCATCTGTGATAGTTTGTTTTTCTAGAAGACACATTCCTTTGTGCTTTTTAACAATTAGAATTTTTGAGGACATATTTCTTTTCCTTTTGGGGACTACATTTCTTAGTGACTAGATTTAAATTAAGCATTCCCAAGCAGACTTTTACAAGAGTGATGTTCTGCCTTTAGTGTGTCATATTTGGTGAACTATAGTGGTCATCTACCACTCAAAGATCAGATTACTTTTAGTATTTTGAGTTACAATTAATAAGTAATCAATGGGGAGACACTTTAAGACCATATAAATAAATATTCTAATCACCAAAAAAATAAGTCTGTCCCTTCCTCTTAATTTGGTTTCCACTGATAATTCTTAGTTTGGATGGTTCTTGATGACTGCAAAATGGCACTCCTGGTTCATCTGTCTTTCTGTCCATCCATCCATCCATCCATCCATCCATCCATCCATCCATCCATCCTAGTACTGGGGACTGAATGTAAAGCCTTGCCTGTGTTAGGTGTCTTAGAAGTTTGAAGAGATGTAAGTAGTATTAGTAAGTTTGCAAAAAAAGATCACAAAGTTTGTTTTTAACTTGTGTTTTCAATTTTTCTGTACTCTTAGCTTCATGATACAAAAATAAATGTTTCCAATCTAAAACAATCCGATTATTTCTTCTTTGTTGTCCTTTAAGATAAAGACATGAATTTAATTCTCCCATGGCATAATTATGTAATAAATTTTGTGTTCTTGACAAACTTTAATAATAAAAAAGTTTAAAAAATCAAAATGAGTCTGTCTGTCCGATGTTCCTCACCACCTCACTGGGCAGAGATGAAATCGGGACATTGTCCCTAAAAATCTGCACAAGTTCTCTATTGAAGTAATTGGGACTCAATACTTGTTTTTAGGAAAGGTGGCTTAGCTGTTTTAGCTGTTGTGACCCCTTTGATAATTTTTGATCCTTGGATTTGTTTTCTTCAAGAAAGTCATATGGTGTTTTGCTACCTGGCTTTCCTTGAAAATGTAATCAATCTCTACTAGTCAGACGCAAGCTCTGCTCATCTAGCTTGGGGTTGGCTGAGAGGGTAATAGGACTGTCTTCATCAGCCATATGGAAAGGACAGATGTTTTCACCCGTTTTCTTTTTACCATCCCACTATCAACTCTTCAAATAACTACTCAGGTGTCTTCCTCTGGGGACGAGAACAGCCTTGACAAAAA
Source organism: Dicrostonyx torquatus (assembly GCA_028555095.1). Classification (NCBI taxonomy): domain Eukaryota; kingdom Metazoa; phylum Chordata; class Mammalia; order Rodentia; family Cricetidae; genus Dicrostonyx; species Dicrostonyx torquatus. The sequence goes on from JAQHUG010000001.1 coordinate 9,195,497, forward strand.
GAGCAACTTTACCCAACTCTAAACAGGGCTGACATCAGTCAGTGTTCACAGCCCAATGGTGCAGCGACTTCCCCAAAGCCCCGCCCATCCACTCATCCTCATTTGGGAATGTGAGCCCTTCCTACCTGGCATGGTTCTGGAAATACTAGACTGAGGATTTCCCAGCTCTCTGTGAGGGTCTAACCTCTAGCAGGAGCAGAGAACCCTTGGCTTGGTGAAGCTGCTTTTGTGGAAACTGTGGGACTGAACTGTGCTGGATGTGCCCCTCCTGTGTCCTCCTTCTTAATGGACAGACTCTGAGCAAGAATTCATACTGGCAAAGGAATCCCTTCCATTTCTTTTTTTTTTCCTCAGGTGATTCAAATTTTTTGTTATACTTCACATTATGTAAATCTCTTATTTTCTTTTAATTTACATTCATTTTAATGAAAACATAAAGATTGATACGTAGTGTACCAAGAAACATTTCTTCATTTCTTCATATGTATACATTGTAGCTGTGTGTGTGTGTTATGGTGAAAACACTCACAAACTTTTATTCTAGCTTTTCAAAACATACAGTGTATTTTCATCATCTATAATCTCACTACCGAGCAAAACACACTATATGTGAGTCTAGTCACCTACATCTTAGAACCACTACTGATGGCTCCTAACCCCTCATTCCCCCACTCTCCTTACCTATGACGACCTCTGACATATGAAGATCCCATATATGAATGAGTCTGGATTGTTTCAGAGCAGAACGTAATGATCCTCAACTTCACACCTTCCTCTCTTTCGAATGCATGGAGAGCCTGTCTCCCAGATGATTTTTGCTAAGCAAAGGGAACTTCTAGCTCTTCCAGAAGGTCTTCTTCAGTGGCTAGTCACCAAATTTGGGTGCCCAGGACAAGAGTTGGGGCAGAGCGTGACTTTCAAGGCATTTTGTGGGTTAGCTACTCACTACACAATAACCCCAACTTCTCAATGTGCTTGCCGGTGAGGTAGAGCTAACTAAACGCCTGGGTCAGGCATGGTGGTGCATGCCTGTCTCTATCCAGCATGAACGATGCTGAGGGGGAGGGACTACCAGGAGTTTGAAAGCCAGCCTGGAATACAAGTATAGCAAGACTCTCCCTCAAAACAAAGACCTACGTGGCAGTGTGGGGGAAGAAGAACTGAGATTGGGCAAATCGCCTGAAGGTGTGGGGGCTCAGTGAACCACGATACTTGTTTCCTCAGGATCGGAGTGGATGATGAACCCCTAATTTCACTGACTGTCCAGCTTCAGTCCACATTGGTATTCTCCCTCTCAATATGGCTCTTCTATTTGGCCACAAAAAAAGTAGCAGCCTCACGCCATTCCAGTTTCCAGAAAAGGAAAGTAAATTAATAGCTTAAACATGTCTATCTTAAAACTTTCCTCAGAGGTGGTTTTTTCCCTAAACTTTTGACACTTGATGCAAGCATGGGACAAAAGTCAATCAAATGGCAATAAGATTGACACCAAGTTTCATTTTTGATTTTATAGTGGATCTGAGATATTGAAGTACATCCATATATTTCTAAAAGAATAAAAAACAACTGTCTGTTCTTATGAGACACAGTCACAGTTCCTAGAAGAAATCAAGTCACAGTTCCTAGAAAAAATCAAGTGTGTGGACCTCACAGTGTTCTTTCAAAGAATGGTGAGTGTGCAGAGGCGAGTCTCACTCCGGTTCGGCCCAGGCCACTTGTTTGATGAGTACAGGCCCCTGGCTCTGCTCGCTCTGTGCCAACACGTGGCTGATGGTATCAACACTTGTGGTTCTGAAGATGCTTTCTCCGGAGAGCGCTCACATGAGCAAACACCTTCAGTACACAGTACCACACATACACACAGCATTGTGATTGCTCCGTTTTTATGATGGTTTCTCTGCAGAATTTTTGTAAGTTGAATCTCAATTAACTGACCTATGTTGTAGAAATCATAGCTATCTATAAAGCATGTTGTTTTAGGCCAGTGCCTTTGGCTGTAAAATGGTATAAACCAGGGGAGCTTTTAGCAGTGCTTAGGCCTCCCCTCTCCCACTAAGAATCTGGAAAAAGTAACTGAGTTTTCAAGCTCTGTAAGTTTTAACTTGGGGGCAGAGTGGGGAAATGCTAAGCTAGGTTAAGGGAGGCTGGCCTCTGTAGGCACTGTCCAAGGTCCCTTCCTGGGTCCTCTTGCGGTCACCTTGAACCTCAACGGTTGTGTGCCTTCGCTTTCTTGGAGAAAGGAAATCTAAAGGGGGTTTTGAACCATTAAATCAATTATGTGATGACAGAGGTATCCTAACTATGTAGTTAGCTGGTTAGTGAAACGAACCACACAAGCTGGGAAATGCTGCCTGCTTCCCTGTAGGAAGTCTGAAGTTTTTATGACAGTTCCCCCCCCCCTTTTCCTACTTCCTCAGCCCTGGTTTGTTTTCCTAACCGTCCATCTCCTCTGTTGGTATCCTCACCTTTGTCCTATCCTTGACGGTGGGATTTTAGCAGCAAGCAGGCTTGTCACACTTCCTGAGGGAGGCAGGATGAGCAAACCGGTGAGGGGGCATGGCAGAGCCAATGCTTCGGCAGCTGGCAGGAGAAACGGACAGTTACTCAGCTTCATCATTTCAACAGGACGCCATTTTAGATAAGGGGTATGCTGGACGCTTGCAAAAGCCATTTATTACCATTCATTCTGACACAGCTATCGTATGTCTCTACCAGGATTACGATGTATTTATTTAGCTCCTTTGCAGACAACACTGCCAATGGTAGACCTAACGGATGCCTTATTCTTTCTCCCTTAAACAACAAACTGTCTAAACACCGAAACATCTCTGACCCATATCAAGTCTTCTTTTGCTTGCATCCTCCTATCAGATGCCAAACTGAACAATCATGCCCTGGCCATGCCGGGGCACTGTGGCCAGCTGAGTTCGTTTATTAGCTTCTATTGTGGTATGGACTCATTCATTAGGATGAGTTTTGCTCATCTAACTTGAGACAGAGCACCTCATTCATCTACAAAGAAAGAGAAACATGTGGCATGGACTATCGCAGGCCTTACACACCACGCTTACAAGTGGAACATGGGAGGGGAAGGCTAGGACTCAGCTAGGACAGCAAGGACATCTGTCTGGGGCAGCTCACACTGAGAGACCACTGTATTTACTGGTCAGATAGTGGGAGTGGCCTCACAGCAGATGCAACAACACCGAAACTGAAGAACTGTCTGTTGGCAGGGAGAAGGGAATGGGTGGAAAATTCCCCAAAGCAGGAGCAACTTTTTCTATATCAGGTGAAGGAGACTTCTTATACAGAAAACGTAGCCATAAGGCCATGAGTGTGGAGTCCCTGAAGATGCCTGCTAACTTCAGCCTCACGGCATGGCGACCTACTTCTGGGTCTCCAAATGCTTGCGCTGTTTAGCAGTTTAGCCCACCAGGTATCAGGAGCGTGCCCCCTCTTCCAGGGGTGTTTCACTATAGACCTGTTACCAGCACATGATAGGCAATGCAAGTCCATTCCTCCCGACACACTTTCCGTCCAAGCCGTTTTCCAGAGTGGTGATGCTTCAGCAAGGCAGATGGCAGTGCAGGTTTAGTCACACTATCCTTCTGAGGGAAAGGACTCCGACGGGGAAAAGCCAATCAGGTGGCACCATGACCTCCTGTTTAGGAGACAATTTCTACTGAACAGTGAGGAGTCATGTGTCTGAAGGCTTTCACAGTATCATCTCAGAGGCTCAAACAATGATGTCTCCAGGAACTTGAGCACCCGAGTGCAGCTTTTTCCTCCCACGCTGGTTTTTGCTGCAGCGGCTAGCAGCGCCTCTGCAGGCAGGGGCTTAGGTGGATGGAGGCCGGAGGCCCGGGCAACATCACTGCAAGCAACAGATGCTCTCCTTATGACCGACATCCTTTCTCAAAGGAGTTCTTCTGAATAGCCACAGTCTGGTGGAGTCTGCCCTGCAATGAGAACCTTAGTGCTGAGTTGGCTCGTCTGTGACTGTAAGTCACAAAGCTCTGGACACCAAAGAAAACACCTGGCCATAGTTTCATCTGTATCTGGATACACCTGGAAATAGCTTCATCTGTATCTGGATTCCCATGGCGTATGGAGACACAGATCCATTCAAACTGACCTGTGGACCGCTCTATAGGTCACTCCCATAGGCTACTTGTCTTCATCTCAGTATTAAAGGCCTTACAGTCAACTAGTACTGACATGTAAGTTCTGTCCCCTTACCTGTCCTGTGTGAGAAGTGCTCTCAAGAGTGTTTAGGTCATGACAACGGCATCATCCAATCACCCAAGCAGGGCCACCATGGAAACAGACTGATCCACACTGACTTTGGCTGCCTTAGCAGGGAGGCTAGAGGTCCTAGAAGTCTAAAAGAGTAATGGTTCATTCTTGTCCAAGCTGGTGACCTTGACCAGTTGGCTTCCTTATTGTTAGACAGTCCGGCTGTGTAGCTCTAGCTGGCCCTCAGCTCAGGCCCACGACCTTCCTCAGCTTCTCTAGAGCTGAGATTACGGTGTGTAGCACTCTGGTCACCAGCAGGTCCTCCTGAGGCTTATGGAATTACTTAAGGCCAGTACTATCCCTGATTTACGGCTTATAACCAGCACAGCTGTTGGTCAGAATGGCTAATTGGAATGTAGTTTGGCTACAAACAATGATCCCCGATTTCAAGACAAAACCCTGAAATGGTATTTCAGACCCAAATCAGCAGCCAAGGAGACCTAAGAAGTGCTGCGCCCACACGGTTACAGTGCTCGGGAGCAGCGAGGAGCATGGCTCGTCCAGAGAGCAGGCCGTGCTGGGGCTACGTGCCCACCCAGTGCTCATCTGAACAAACAGGTTTCTGTAACTTAGATTAAAAACAAAATCCTCCCTTCGCGTTTGGGAGCTCTAAAAGAGTGGCACTCTTTTAAGGAAATGATCTCTTTGCTCCAACAGGTAGCAGTGTGGTTTCCCCCCGGGTTCTATGTTTCAAAATCACACTTTAAGGGATACGTTTATTAAATAAGAGTTGTTTATGTATTTTAAAAAACCCTTAAGATAAACATAAATGTATCTGAAGAGTTATGTCTACAAACAGCAAAACATTCTGCTGTTATCTGACAACTTTAACAAAGCTGATCCATGTGATTGGTTTATGTAATGTAGTAATTTTGCTAATCAGACTGAAGTGTGGAGTAAGAGATGCATTTGTTTCCTTTGATAAAAACAAGAGCACAGCATCGTGTAAGCAGAGGGAAGGATCCCGGGTTCTATTACTGTTCTTGTTCACCGAGTGCACAGAGCACAGGAAGTTCTGCCACGCCAGTGCCGTCAGGGAAATGTAATAGAAGGCGCGCTGGGCTGCAGCACGTCCTCATCATACAAGTCTTCGGCAAGTTCTCCTTCGTCTCCATCAGGAAAGTAAGTAGGGAACGGCAGGCTTTTACAATGATCCTTATATGCAGGCAGCGTAGAATCTTTGATCTGAGGGAATAAAGAAAAAATTCTTACTCATAAATGGAACCAATTATGCTATTTAAAATTACCAATAACAAAAAATATCTGTTCCTGTGTGTTTGAAAGGAATGTAACCACTCCATGCAGAGGTCAATGACTCTCCTGTCGCTTCTCTTTGTATTCTAGCAAGCTTGATTAATCAATTTTCCTCAACTGAACCAGCTACCTCACAAGAATGAAACCAATTATCACTTTATACTTACTGTAACTCATATGTATTTAACTGTCCAACAGAATGGATATTTTAAAATCACATCGCAATTATCTTTTACAACCACATTTATTTTTCAAATATGAAGGTCTGGTACTAAATACAAATTTAATACCTAATAATTATCCATTTTATTATCTACTCCTTTGGTTTGTTTTTATTTCTTTGTTTTGTATACTTACAAGCAAATTTTGAAGGTGAGGCTTAAAAACATGGAATTTTTAGTTAACTCTAAGAGCACGAAAAGGAAAACATCACTTTTATTAATGAAATTAGCTTACATTTGGCAAAAAACATTTTTATTAAGAGGTTAAAGACAGAATGACAACAGCAATAGAATGAAAGTCTTAAGTGTTTACCTCTGAGAACATTTTATGGCCTAAAATATTCCAAATTATGTCTGGATTCATAGCTGACACATTTTAGCAGAAATACAGATATGATTTATAATGTTCTATTTTAGTTTGGGATATCACTGGGCTTCACAAAGCTTCCATACACCTCATTCAGGGAAGGAAAAATACACTTATATACACAGTAAAATAAGACATATTCATTTTAGCAAGAAGAAATGAATAATAGTCAAAATGACAGCTGCTAGGAACACTAAGTGTGTAAAGACAGTTCTATCTTAAACACCCTCATTATGATTGTTTCAAGAAATGATCAGAACGTTGCCCAGAAGAAAACCATCAAGGTCAGTTTTGTTTTGTTTTGTTTTCAATTCACAACCTTAGACTCAGCCTTAATCAGGAAAATACCCAATAAACTATGTGCTTATTTGATAAAATCTGTCATAAGGGGTCCAAGTAGTGACTCCCCAGTCACGTTTATACTTTTATAGATCTGAGGTTTCCCATAACAAATCACTGATGATGTTTTCAGTGTAAGTCAATATATAATGCAACAGTTAAGACTGAGACTTTCATTTGTTTCTGTTGGAAATCGATGATGAATGTTCTACGTTCACTCAACCATGAATCTCCTGACGCTCAGGCGGCAGCTTCTGCCCTGCATCACCAAGGCTCATCTGAGTCTGCACTGTGGGTTTTACTGGGTAGAAGCAAGTCTCTAAGCTCCCAGGCTCTACTTTCTCTATCTGGTCAACATGTTAGTTGTATTTACTTTTCCTCTTTCTTTTCAGTTTTGAAAGGACAGCAGGTGTTTGGGGAGGCAGATGTGACAGAGTGATGCTGTCACTGGGACCCCTGGCCCTGGTCACCTTTCTGGGTCATGATTCCCACCATAGAACTTCTGGTTCTTTTGCCCAAAGCAAAACTCATCTATTCCTGAAAGGACAGAGGAATAATGACATTTTGGCACCGCTCCTTTCTTTCCCTGAAGCCCATTTTCCCACACGCTCCTGGCTTCACAACTCCAGTGTGTAACTATTTCATGGTGCACCTTTCACTGAGGTGCTGCTCCAAGGACACCGGGCAGAGAGAACACGCAGCAGCAAAAGGACAGATGCTTTAGAAGCTACAGATTGAGGTCAAAGAGAATTTAGGGAATCTGCATATGAACGGGGGTAGAAATGAGGTAGCTACACATACCTTTACTAAGCAGTTTCTATGTCCAGGCACAGAGCCGTTCACGTAGATTATGTTGTGCTTGGTGTTCACTCTCCACACCTACACGTGAAGCGAACAACTTGTGAGAGAGAAAAGCCCCAGCAAGAGGCAAACGTGTTGCTAAAAGCTGAGGAAGGCCCACAAAGCCGTGACCGCACCGGCTACTGAAGGCCAGGCAGAGGCCCGAAAGGCTCAAAGCTCTGTGTCTTATTTAGTGACTGAAGATCGCAGTGCGCCTTACTTTAGGAGTGGCGGCTGATGGCACTTCCACTCTACGGAGTCTGCTTACACCAAGACAGGCACCTGGAAATTCAGTTCTGGTTTGGTTATTATTTCTTTTCTACAACTAGCAACTGGGAATTCCTAACTCTTTGACTCTAATCTCTAAAATAAGCCAGGCAAGCAGATGCCTTTAAAAACATCTCAACATGGAGGAACACACACACACACACACACACACACACACACACACACACACACAGGTTTGAAAAAATGACAGTAAGAGAATAAATGGGCTATCAAGATATTTAGTAACACCACACAGAAAACTGTGACAAGCAGATGATCCCTAGTAACGGTAAAATAGTAATGGCGGGAAACAGACTTAGACTTATCTGATAATTAATTTCAGGTGTCAACTTGACTGAATTAAGGAGTGCTAAGAACATTACTTCTGGTGTGCCTGTGAGGGAGTCTGTGTGTGAACTTTCATCCAGCAGGTGAACACCATCCAATCAGCTGGGGCAGAATAAATGAGAGAGAGAGTAGTGCAGGAAGCCCTGCCCCAAGTCATCTGAGCTCCAGGCTCCCAGACTTCGGACACAGCGCCTGTCCATGCCCCTGCCTCATTCTCAGGACTTCTGCTTCAGACTGAGAATTGATCACTGGGTTCCCGGCTGAGGTTCTGAGCTGAGTCAGGGCTAGAGACATTTCAGGGGCTCCAGGCTGCAGGAAGCCTGTAGTGGGAGTTCTCAGCCTCCTATAACAATCATAGAAGAGAATCCTAAAAATAACCCTTGTTTACCTATCAGGTTGTCTAGTCGAGCACCCAAAGTCACTTGCTCTGGAGAAGTCCAACAGAATTATATAAATTCATGCAGAATCTATACATTAAATGTATGTAGAATCAACATGGGAAGAACATACATAAAATGCAATAGTGACTACCTCTGGGTGTTGTTGGTATGGGTAACTTACTTTGTCTTTTCTCAGATCAGTAGATTAAATATAACTTCTCTTTTAACACACACACTCTCTCTGAATACGCACGCCCCACAATGCAGTGCTCTTTCCCCTCTACTGGGACTGTCCGCTCCCTTCTTTACCCACATCTACTTCACTCACACATCTGACATACAATCCAAGACAGCGCAGCAATACCCTTCAACCTCTCTGCGATTCCACAGTACACAGCAACAGTGTCCGGGGAGCTTCCGTTCTCTTTATAAAGGAGAAGATTAAATCCAATGCTTAGAGTCCCTTTCCTCCTGCAGGAGCTTGTGAAAATATTCCAGTTCAAATGGTAAGTCACTGTTTCTTTCTTTTCATTGTGACAAGTATCCATTTCACGGTGTAGATGTGAAATATAAGTATGCAGCCCCCATGACAGTACAACTCAGTTTCATTTCCTTTGAGTGAGTCTAACTCCACACCTACAAACCAACCACACACCTCCCACCCCCAA
>JAQHUG010000001.1:9204629-9274049 GCA_028555095.1 Dicrostonyx torquatus
TCACACCTACACACCAACCACACACCTCCCACCCCCAACAGTGGTGAAGCACACTTGCTCACACCTACACACCAACCACACACCTCCCACCCCCAACAGTGGTGAAGCACACTTGCTCACAGCTACACACCAACCACACACCTCCCACCCCCAACAGTGGTGAAGCACACTTGCTCAGGACACACACGGACACTGGACCCTCTAGGCCTCTGCATACATGCTTACAGTCAGTCCTTACAGACCTACCTTCAGTCCGTACGCTGTCCTGCTCTGGTTTCCCATCTGCCCAGGCATTTTGGTTCCGGGCCAGACTCTGGCAACATCCTGAACAACAGAACAAAGGTGACTCTTTCAGTACTTCTGATTTTGAACAGTACGGACTAAATCACAGCAGACACCAGAAACAGGAGTGATTAAGTTCTATTCTTTCAAATCCTTCATTCAGCTAGGTCAGTAAAGAACTGAATACGGATGTTTATCTATCTACTCCTGAAGGAAGTCGTGAGAGTGCTGAGTGCTTGTGAGAAAACTCCAAGTCTTGTGGCCTCAGTTTCTTCAGAACACAGCACTGTTTTTGGGGTGTTTTGTGCTCCTCCCAGGTGTGGTGGACAGGACGTCAGCTGTTGTTATTCATGTGTCTCTCCAGAAAAACATGTTTCTGCATGCGGGGCTTGTCCTTGTGACCGAATACTTTCTCATGTGACTCCTCTTAACCCTCAGAGTATAATTTCTGATGCTCTGAAGAAAGCTGACTAAATGAGACTTTAGTCGGCCTCGTTTTTAGGCCCTGCTCTCCCAGGTTCAAGGTGCCAATTAGAGCAATAGGCACTCCTAGACGGAAATAAACACAGATGAAGAAGCAGAGAGGAGACGAACTCATTAGCAGGAATACTAACTGAACTAACACTGACAGGAGTTAAAAATATAGAGATAAAGAAACACAGTAAACACAAACATACCACATCACCACGTCAACGGAAACCAGTGGGCTGCTTCCCTGACTTCACCTCATCCTATTTCCTGGCTTACTGCCCCCCCTCCCCACACACACCCACAGCCTGAATGGGCTTCTTACTCACCTGGGAGGCTACTTTTCTTGACTCCTGGTATCTGCATCATTAGAATACTGTTCGTCTAGCTCCAGCTGGCTCTGAGAATGGATACTAATCCCTCTTCTAAAGCAATCAAATGTAAAGTGAGGGACCTGCTAGCTGGGCTCGCAGTGAGCACAGCTTTGTGTGGCAGGCACTCTCAGAGGCTGAACTCCAGAGTGGAAGTGATGACGAGCACACCCACACCGGGCAACTATGTTAAAATGCCGAGTTTTAACCAGGCTTCTGCCCATTTCCCTTCCCTGTGATCCCAACACTGATTCTGATTTTTATTTCCTGGCATTCCTGTGCACAGATTTCTCTTCTCGGTATACAGCATGACAAAAATTCCACTTCTTGGTAATACAACCTGTTAGGTGAGAACTTGGTACCTAAGGGAAGCTATGATCTCTTTCTTATTGAGAAAGAAACAGACTATGTAACCAACCACCAACCATTACAGAGACTTTGTATTTACTCTGAGGCTCCAAAGGTTTTATTCAAAAGTTCCCTAGGCAGTCTCTGCTCTACTTCTGGGAAAGAAACACTGAATTAGCAAAACAGAGGGTCTTTTCTTCATTTCTTATGCTATTGTTGCTTATTTCTCCATTAATCTCAATGCCCCTCCCCGCAAAGAAAACCACACACACACTATAATGCTATCCTCGACAATCTCAGTTGTTTCCCCCAGGACAAAACAAGTGTATGAACCAGAAAATGGAGTAGCCACCTGTAGCTGCTTTAGTATTGTAGACAGGACACTAGGAAAGGTAGGAACAGAGAGTGCTGCCCACGGGTATTTACACACTGGAGAACTGGGGGACGCTAGCCTATGAAAGGGGGAAAACTACGGGAACCCACTGAAGTCAGGTTAAAGTCACCTGGCCTGACCTGACTACGGCAAGGAGTGTGTGCAGAGGCGGAGCTCTTGGCCCTAAACAGAACAGCACTGCTAGTCTATGGCTAATGCCTGCATTCGGAGCACGTCAGAGGCTGAGGCAAGCCGAGTACTTCAAGTTTCGGGCTAGCCCGGGCTACAGAGTGAGACCTTACCCACCTCCCACCTCCCTCAATGAGCAAAGCTATTTATACTCACTCCAGTTGAAATAGCTCCAGGTCTCCTGTGGGTTTTCGTTTGACCGTGAGAAGCAGGTTGGCCTTTAAATCCCCATCTTTTCATGACACCCTGAAAACCTTTACCAATACTGGGGGAAAAAAGTTAGAATTTACATAATGAGTGGAGTATAAGATATTTCTGACTGTACTTTCTTGACAGCACCTTAGAGTTCTAACAAGACTTCTTATCTAAATAACCAGAAAAGGCCATACCAGCCAAACTGCAAATGAACATTCCTTCGTCTGTCTTGGCTTGCTCCTCCCCCTGGAGTCTAACTCTGTCTCAAATGTTATGTCAAGACTGTGAGACAATAGCAAGCTAAGCACAGGGACTTTACCCTCCTAACCTTGTGATACGATAGCAGAGCTCTAGACATTTCAGACTCCTAACAGCCACAGCAGGCTGCTATTAGGATGGGCCCCAAACGCCCCAATCTCCTCTTCCCAGGAGCCTAGGACTGATTCAGTTTAATGGACAAATATGCTAGGAGATGAGCTGTCAGTCTGAGGTTTGCTTAGCAGAGACTCCTCTGGTACTCTCTCCTCTTGCTCTGCAAGAAGCCCCCGGCCCTAAATAAGAAATGGAGCAAAAGGTAGCAAGGGCAGTTCTCGTCAACAGCTGAGGCCAAAAACCATGCCACGGAGCTTGGAGGACATTTTTCTTTAGTCAGGGTCCAATGAAACTGTGGCCTTGTGAGGGACCCTGAGCCAGATACAGCCAGGCAAGGTATGCTGATTCTAACCACAGGCACTGAGGCTGTAGGGTTACTTAAGCCACTGTGTGAGGGCTGCGAGTCAGGGAGCAACAAATGGGGCACAGAACAGAGCATTGAACAAATGCACCTCTAGTCCGGCTCTGCCACCTACAAGGGTGAGCCTTTAGCACAGTGGTTCCCAACCTTTCTCATGCTGCAACCCTTTAGCACAGTTCTTCATGTTGTGCTGACCCCAACCATACAATTATTTCGTTGCTACTTAATAACTGTAATTTTGCTACTATCATAAGTCAAAATGTAAATAAATATCTGATATGCAAACCCAGAGGGGTTATGACCACAGGCTGAGGACCACTGCTCTAGATGTAGTTTCAGAGGACACCAGATGGATCTTGATCTGGGCTGAATAGGAAGCTAGTGGAAAAGCAAAAGCAAAGAAAGACAGGTTCTTAATAACCTAAACACTATTTTTAAGCCAGATGGTGGTGGCACACACATTTAATCTCAGCACTTAGGAGGCAGAGACAGATGGATCTCTGTGAGTTCGAGGCCAGCCTGGTCTACAAAGCGAGTTCCAGGACAGGCTCCAAAGCTACAGAGAAACCCTCTCTCGAAAAACTGAAAAAAAAAAAATTTTTTTTTAAATGAAAACACTTTGTAGCAAAGTCTGTTAGCTAAAGAAACAAGCTAACGACACTAAGGTTCTATACTAAAGTCCATCTCTGAATGTCAAGTACATCCATCCCTGCAAGTGATCCGAGGAACTTGTAGATCTACTCCAGACATCATCTACATGCCCCTAAGGTGGAGATTTTCTTCGTCTTTCACCAGACAGTGGCAATATACTTTAACATAATATTGTGTAGTTTCAACAAAGAGAGTTATGATTAGATGTGCACTGTTCAGACCAATTACAAAATAGCACGAAAACCACACTCTTGCTACACATTTATTAACAAAGACTCATCGGACAATGGACTGAAGAAAGCCCCTTGAATAACAGCTTTAGATAAATCAAGAACTGAACTTGAAAACAATGAGAAGCTATACATGGAGTCCAACAGGCATGCACTCTCATATCACACATCAAGACTGGTTCAGAACTAAATTAGACATAGCTTACACCTCTTTCTGCCAGCATATACTACTCTCTCTTCCCTCAATAACTACAAAAATAAGTCGTCCTAACAAAAAGCTAAACTAGAGTGTAACGTAAATTCAATGGAAAAGGTACTGTATAATTTTATAGAGATGCACTCCAAAGAGAAGCTATGAGAATCAAATAGTGAAATTGTGCCTCAGATATTATTAATATTTCCACTTAACAATGAATTTTAGGGCATACTTGCAAAGTAATGCAAAAAGCTTAGCAATTTACAAATGAAGAGAAGAAAGAGAAGAATACTTTGGAAGTATTCTATCCTCAGCGAAGAACAGCAGGGGGAGAGTGGCCAGCAATCCTCATCTTGAAGGAACACGCTTTAAAAATACCACATTCGAACATGGCTGCCTTTGTAGACGTTCACTACTGCCTCCAGAGTTCTCAAACTGATTATCTGCCTTAAAAAGACAGCTGAGTGCACGCACCAGCAAACGCAAGCAGGTAAATTACAGAAGATAATTGAGCTCATTTTAGAGTAAATGATTACAAGATGAAAGTGGTACCCTCAAAGTGCTAATTATGTGTCAGCTAATTGCATATTGTTTTTCAGTCTGGTCTGGAACACTTCATGAGTTCCACTGTGTACAGCGGGAGCCTCTTCAGTAAACAACCTTTAAACAAAAGACAAGACCACAAGTGACACGACAATTATTGGCTTCGCTCAGGATGGAGAGAGAGTGTGCACCTGTTGACCCATGGGAGGCACAGGTAGCAAGGCTCTGGCTTCTCCCAGTTGCTAGCCAACTTGAGAACAAAAGGAAAGCAAAAGCAAGGAATGAACAAATCTTTACTTAGCCTACCCTGGTGTGACTCAAATATAATACTTTTGTGAGTCACAGACGAAAATCTCAACCGAAATTTATACACAACACAGATGCCCACCTCCCTCGCCCTTCACCCATTGTGGGCCTTTGCCTGCTCGTTTGTCTGAGACAGGGTCTCATGCTGCAGCCCTGGCCAGCCTGGAGCTCACTGTCTAACTCAGGCTGACTCAGAACTGACGGCAATCCTCCTGTCTCCAGCAGTGTTGTGTTTGTAGGTGTGCACCACTCATCTAGCTATGTAGTTTGTAGTTAATGTCTGCAGAAATAAATCATGAAAATTCAAATCAGGGAGAATGCAATTTTAGATATTCCAATTTTAGTGAGGCTTATGTGAAAACAAGGAAAACAAAAATGAATTTATTTAGGATACTTACACTATTTAAAAAGTCATTTACAAACAAGAAACCCCTCAGAGGTCTCACTTAGAAGACTACTGCCCATGACCCCCATAAGGCTGCACACAGGACAGAGAGGCTCTGCCTTCTCCCAACTGCTATCCAACTTGAGAACAAAAGGAAAACAAGAACAAGGAATCAACAAATCTTTACTCAGCCTACCCTGGTGTGACGACTTACTTAGACCAATGACCAGGTAAGAGATGACCCTAACACTACTACTACTGTGTCGTGGGAAGAAAGGAAAGAGAAAAGATTGAGAGGCCTACACGATCAACCGTAGACTCTTCCAGAAGGGAACGCATGATTTACCGTTTGCCAACTCATCCTATTATCTCTGGAGGTTAATATATGGGAATTTCATTCCCTGGCCTTGTCATGACAAATGCCCAAATACGGACAACCAACAGTTTTAAATCACACCCAGGCTGGGCGGTGGTGGCGCACGCCTTTAATCCCAGCACTCGGGAGGCAGAGGCAGGCGGATCTCTGTGAGTTCGAGACCAGCCTGGTCTACAAGAGCTAGTTCCAGTGCAGGCTCCAAAGCCACAGAGAAACCCTGTCTCAAAAAAAAAAAAAAAAAATCACACCCAGAAGGTATTTCTCTGCATGTTTTTAATACTTGTACCCGGGGCAAACACGTCTGAAGCAAGGAGAGACTACATATCTGCTCTGAACCATCTGTGCTCAGTTTTCTAAAGACCATCCACAGGCCCACCCTCAAGTCTCTTCCTTGTCACTGGCTTCTGTGACATCTCTCTCCTTTTCTTTTTCCTCAAATTTACCATCCACACCTTTGCAACCAATTTTCCTCTTCAATTAGTTTCTGGAATTTACTCTGAGATTAATCTAATCTAAAAATGCAAAAGGTATTTTTTTTGTAAAATAATTTTTATTATGAAATCATTGCACTCACTGAAGAACGGAGACTATAATGAAGCCTGAAGCATCCATCACTCACTGACAATTGCTGACTCCAGGCCTGCCATGTTTCATCTGATTCTTTTGCTCTGCAATTCCAATAGTGCACTTAAAGCAATCTCCAGATAGTCTATCATTTACATCACAAGTATTGCAGTAAGGAATGCTAAGGATACTTTCAAACTACAAAACCACACTATGGTTACCACAATCTAAAAAGTGAATGACTCCTTACCATCAAATATGCAGTCAGTGTTCAGACGCCCTTGCTCTCTTTTCAGAGGGCTGTTCTCTGCCTTTATTTGGTGTCTTCCGACCCTGCTACCATCAGTGTACACTTTGTGGTTTCCTTAGTCTTTGAGATACACTTTCTCCCTAAAGTCACATGAAAAGGCAGTCTGAGCATCCTGCTTCTGATTCTCTTCTCACCATGGTCTAGTCACAGATTGGCATATGTTAGCTTGCACAACTTGGTTTTGTAAATAAAGTTTTATTGGGGGTAGAGAAATGCACATTCATTTACGTGTTGACTATGTCTCATTTTAGAGCTATTATGTCGAAAGATGTCTGATGTATTAGACGGTATCAGACTTGAACTCTTAATGATTTCATGTTTTCTGTTCATTTCTCAAGGTTTCTTCCTGAGGTGTAGCATTCCTTTTAAACTAAACAAGAAGCAATGACAACATGGTGATGGCAGCCAACGCTCCTGAGCAGGCAGTACTCAGATGCTACAACAGTGGTTCTCAACCTGTGGGTCATAAACCCTGGGAACCAAACGGCCCTTTCTGAGGGTTGCCTAAGGCCATTGAAGACATAGATATTTACAATTCACAACAGTAGCAAAATTATAGCTATGAAGTAGCAATGAAAAATGTATGGTTGGGGTCAGCACAACAATGTATGGTTGGGGTGAGCTGTTGCGGCACCAGCAGGTTGAAGACCACATTAAAGATGGAGTAGAAAGAGATCAGGGAACTTGCCTTGGTCACAGAGCTACTGCGGCTATGACCTTGTTCACCTGTTACTTATTATCTTGCTGAATTGTTTTTTGCTGCTTGGTAGGTTTACATTAGGAAAGCAACTATAGATATAGAGATAGCCACTAAAGTATGTTTAAACAACAAAGCAAGAGACAACTCTGAGACAATTCCTCCCAAACTGTAGCCTTCATCTCAAAACAACCACCCACCTTGACTTAGGGTGACCCCTGAGATTATCTCTTTATAACCCAACCACTCATTGTTTCACTAATGTCTAGAAACTTATTGCTCTGAACAGCTAGTAGATCAATTATTGAAAATGGACAAGAAATGGAGGTCAAAGTAGAAAAGTCTGTCCTCACATCAGTCAGAGGAAGGAAACGAGAGGAAACAGAACCTATACTCAAAAGACAAGTTTCTATCCATAGATAAAGGGGAAAACAATATTCCCACGGGCTCTGAAGGGCTTAAATTCTGAACAGGGAACTGCCCTCCAAATGAGAAGCATTGAGGGACGTGCACTAAGAACTTAAGAGGAATGAAGAGAAACAAGCAAATGCATGTGGGCTGTCCAGACACCCCACAGCCCAGGAAGTCAGCGGCAACGAGGATGAGTCACATGGCTAAGGAGCCAACACTGCACTCAGAAGGTCAATCCAGGTCCATGTGAGCAGTCAGTCCACAAGCATTTAAAGGCACCAGAGGAATGCAGTAACATGCTGGCTAGAGGTGGTACAGTTCCTAGAGACACTTGGCACAAGGTTACATAAGATCCAATGCAAGGCAGTCTGCATGAAGATGCACAGACCAGAATGCAGTGTGCTTCCATGGGGTAGCCCATTTCCCACACAGAAATGAACCGAAGGCTGAGCTGCAACTGTGCAGTGTGAGGACCTCCTCCAAGCGGTCCTCCTTTCTTCAGAGCTGACAGCACTGTTTTAATCCTAAGGCTATCTGTTCTCCCAGTGCTTACCTGCTATTTAGACAGGAGATTGCCAGATAATTTCAAATCATCTTGTTTTCTAGAAATAGAACCTTACAAAGGAAACATTCTCCACCCTTACTTGATACACAGAACTGGAGTTACCAAAAGAAAATCAAAGCCAAAGACACTCAATAGTAGCAGACGAGCTGAAAGCATCCAGTGAGCACAGCATTTGAAAAGCTAAGCTGCACACCAAGATATCGCCAGATAGCTGAGGACTAAGGCATCAGGGTCCTTTCAGGGGCTCCGTATGCCCTGCAAGTTATATAATGGAATTCACACAGCACTGTAAGGAAAGTTCACAGGAGAAGTGCATGGTATCTTATGATTTGTAATAATTCATAAACGTAAAAGTAAAATAATCTGCTCTATAACCCAGTCTTTACTGGCTAACCAAACCAAAGCTTAGAGAAGTTGAATAGTATCACCAAGAGACAAGGCAAGTGATCTTACTGGCTTCAGTAGCTAGGGAAACAAAGGGGCAGGGGCAGAATCTCTTAGAGATTCTTCTAACTGCCGATCTACCCCATGTCATTTCTACAAAGCTGGACAGGCATAAAGGCACCCAGCGGCTTCTGAAGCAGCCTATGTGTGACACGAGGTGGGCATGGTGTGGAAACTAAGCCCAACTCTCACCAGGTTTCTTCGGGTAAAAGCAACTGTTTGGTTGTCACCATCATAGAGTCAATGCAAACAAACTGCTCTCTCCCAGAGTCTACGGACACCTTTACCTGTCAAAGGGCTCTTGGTGAGAATGCCCTGGTAGGCACTATCATGTGACTAAGAGAAGTAAACAGACAGAGGACCGAAGTCAGAAACCATGAGGAGAGAACAAGAATTGGTAACAACTGGTGCCCTGTGATTCTGTCCGTTCTAGGTCATGTGAGTTCCAGCAGCCAGCAGGAACCAGTTTCCAAACATCTACACGGACATGGGTACTCTATTTCAGCATTAACTTCTCTGAGATCTAGAGGGTCCCTAGAATCATGCAGACACCGCACCATGGGGCAGAAATGATTAAAGACTCTAAAATACTAGCCCAGACTAACCAATCAAAGGCAGCGTTTCTGTTAGAGCGACAGTTACAGCAGTCTCACCAGCTAACACAAGAGTCAAGCTTCATGCTCTGAATGAGACCCGAGTGTGGAATTTCCTCTAGTTTCTGATAAAACAACTGCAAACACGTTTCGGTTACACTGGGACACTTCAACACAACAACCACGTTCACAAACTGTATCAAATCATATTACTCCAAGTAACTGGAAAGAGGACGCCCAGCTAAACTACTCCGTGGTCACACAGAAGACATCAGCATTGCTCAGACGTGTTTGACAACAAAGTGTGTGCTGTCTTGGTCTTCAGAGCAGACCTAACTGAGGAAGCACTTAATTCACAGGGCTGTGCAAGGAGCCCCGTGTCTGGAAGCACACATCTCAGTCCACCTGATGGAAACTCTGCCTGGAACTAACCCAGAGCACCTTTAAAACTGAGTCAGCGACTTTACAGAGAGGAGCTGAGGGCATGGGATTTTATTCACTGACTTGAATGACTGCACTTTCACCCACTGATCTTTAACATATGAAGAAAACCCAAGCAAAGGAGAAGTGAAGTGCTGAGGACCTACGTTTTGGCGGTGACATCCACGTACTGTCCAGGGCGAAAGTGAGCAGCATAAAGAGGGGTCCCTTTATAAAAAGAAAAGGAGAAATCCTGTTATCTACAGCACAGAAAGGACTATCACAGACCCTTCCCCCACAGAGCTCCCAGCTGCGCTTTCAAATGCTTGTAGATCGTGGGCAGTTAGGGACATCAGGGATCCCCAACGATGGCGCTATCCACAAACAAGCTCTAGTTGTCACTGAGAAGGCTGAGGGACAGTGGAACCCTGTTCAGGGCACGTGCTAGAGTGAGCCACCAGACCACACCTGACTAAAGCACCTTCGTGTGCTCATGATGAGTGAGTCCTGTGGTCATCCAGTCCTCCTGCTGGCAAACAGACTTAATGATGGCCAGCTGTCTCAGTGAATAAGCATGCTGAATTAAAGTATATTATCCATCTCACACAAGGGGAAAAAAGAAAAGATGAGAAGAATTAATGCACTGGGGTCTGATGCAATCTCCGTCATCCAGTGGACTATGAAATGCACTGCCTGAACTCGGCCTCCCCTTTGCTGGCTACTGATTACAGTGGGAACATTCAGACAGCATTGATGTCAGATTATTTCTATTCTAGGCACGTCTGAACAAATCTTTCACCTAGCAGAGGCCTAGGTCTTTGGATTAGACAAAACCTGCCCTTATTGATAGTCCTAAGTCCATATTAGAAATATGTGTAAGTCACAGCCCTGAGCTAAAAAATGTGTTATTTTTGGTTAAGAGTCAACACTACATCATCAATTAGGAGCCAAATTAAATTTAAAAAAAAAATGATGACAAAAATGAGAGCCCAATGTAGCTGAGAATGAAACCGAAAGGCAGTTTTAGTTTGTTTAATTAGTACACAGAGCAGGGTGTAGTGGTTTTTAAGAGAGCAGTTGCTTTAAGGGAAGATAGGGTTGTTAGGGAAATGCAAAAACCTTAAGTAGAAACTTCACTCTATGTATGCCAAAACATCACATACTCTATACATGAATACAAATGACTTCTCAATCAAAACTATTTAAAAAAGAAAAATTAAAGGATTACAAGGGACCTCATTTTTGCCAAGCTAAGCAACTCAAACTGCTGTTTGACCATCACCGCCTCACAAAGATGTAATTTAATATGGTTTGAGCTATAGCCAAAATTAATGTGAACTTGACTTTTATAATCATCCTAGACATGGTCAGAGGGCTAATATCAAAGTGGATACTCAAATCTGCTTCAGAACAAATCCTTTATATTCTAAGTGGAATATATGCCCATTATAAATCAGATCAATATCCACTACTGCAAGTCTTACTATAATTTTTATAATCCACTTTATTTTGCCTTAAATTAAAAAATTACACTTAAAAATTCACTATCTTCTTGCTGCAATTCAAGTTCAAAAACTGAGGAGCTCTCTTGAAGGTCAAAACACACCAAAATATCACACTTTAGTAACCATACGAGTTAGTAAAATCACATGTCAAGCCTTAATTTGACATTCCAGGGACAGGGAAATGACTCTTTCTGCAAGGGTTATGTTTGGCCATTCTCGTTTCAAGGCTGTATTTCTCACTCTCCAGGGAGTGTACTATTCTAGCAGAATCCTAGCTTGCAAACCGGGAACACATTTTAAAGCTAGAACACTGACTTGGAGAGGCTTTTTAAAAATGTGACACTCCACATTAGCAAACAAGAGCCCCTCCCTCTCAGGGAAAACAAAGAGGATCCTACAGCTTTCCCCACTTACCAGAGACAGACTTGTCTGTTCCTAGTGATTAAACCAGATAGGCTTTATATTTAAAAGTAAGTGTTCCTGTTCGGTACTTTGTACTTTGTTTGGCTGTATTGAAAGGGCTGACATTAAATAAATCACATATTTGGGTATTTTTACCTCCCTCCTCTCTCAACCTCAGATTACCTGGCTTAATCACAGCATTATCTGTTACATGAAAGATTTTAATTGTCTGTTTCGGTGGCAATCCAAGTTCTCGGTAAAATTCCAGTATAGAATCGGGTTTCTAGAGGGAAAAGTGGCATATATAAGTAACACATAAACAGTACAAGGGGCCTGAACCCAGAGACCCAAATCAAGATACAAACACCCAGAAAAACAAAAATCAAAGCACATTTTATTTTCCTACTGAACCAACAGCATCTAAGTCCCCCTGTTTTCAGATGAGATTACATCTAAGAACAAATAAACGGACTGCTGAAGATCAGCCAGGTGTACAAGTCTCAGATAGAATGGATGACCTTGCTCTGAAAACACACCTGGCACTGGCCACAGGTCCGTGGTCTACACTAGTCTCTCTGTTCATGGGGCCCTTCCAACAAATTTTTGGGTGACTTGCCCTCTTATTACTTAGGCCTCCTGAATTACTGTCACCTGCCAACCCCTCAGCCTATTTTTTTTTATTCCTTAGACCTTTTATCTATGTCCATAATGATACACTTAATTAAAAATTGCTTAAATCATCTATACCTGCAGTTCAGTGAACTGTATTCTGAACACGGAGGACACCACTGTTCTAATGGGGCTGTGCAGTGAACATGGAGAACACCGCTGTTCTAATGGGGCTGTGCAGTGAACATGGAGAACACCGCTGTTCTAATGGGGCTGTGCAGTGAACACGGAGGACACTGTTGTTCTAATGGGGCTGTGCAGTGAACACTGTTCTCTCGAGAAGCTATTGTTCCTTCTGAAAGGCAGATTCTGCCCTCGTTCTCTGCTCTTTCCCTTTTCTCCTGATGAGAATACCAAAGCCCCCTTCTTCACCCTCACTCGCTCTTACAAGAGCAAACACTGAAGCTTTCCTTACAAATCTGACTCCTAGAATTACTTTCCTGATGTTTCAAATTCACATGCATTTCATTTAGAAGATTTCAAATTTGCCTTTGACATTCACATAGTTCAGTTGATTTATGAAGCACAATATTATATTATTAATATTGAAATTGGAGTGTATCAAGGAGCTTCTAGAAAAATCCCTTACATTGGGACAAAATGATAAAATGAGCATCACAGTCTACATTAACACTAGACTCAAGCATAAAGAGGACTAAGAAAACATATACATCTTAATTACTCTTTAATTTCACTAGAAATGAATAATTGTTTCAACTAAAATTACAATATAATAATACTAGGTCTAAGGATGGAGGAGTGAAGTAGTTTTATTTTTTCTTATTGTCTATTTGTATCTTTTTTTTTTGCTTGTTTGTTTGTTTTTTGAGACAGGGTTTATTTGTGTAACAGCTCTGTGGACCAGGCTGGCCTTGAACTCACGAGATCCACCTGCCTCTGCCTCCTGAGTGCTGGGATTTAAGGTGTGAGCCACCACTCTCGGCCTTTTATTTTTTAGCTTTCCTTGGAGAAAAAAAAAAAAGCTGAGGTGTGTGGGGGGGAAGCAGATGCAGGGGGCAGGAGAAGACAACTGAGAGATGAGTCAGATTTGGGTGTATGGAGTGGGGTTCCCAAAGAATCAATAAAAAATTTAAAAAATAATAGATAAAACTAGGTCTTAGTCCTGAGAAAAACCAAATGCTCAAACTAAGCTAAAACGAGATGCATGGTAACAGTTTGGTTGGCCCCACCTCCTTTCCCTCTAAACTTCCGAATAAATCATTCAAAAAGGCAATTTGGAGGCTGACAGCATTGTCACACGTGGGTAACGCCATCCATGAAGCTGTCTTCCCTCTGGAGAATGTCTCAGCAATTATCCTTCCTACAATGAAAGTACTGCTCTGCTCCCAAGATGAATTAATTTCATCAACTTTTACGGCTACTTAATGTTCTTATGAAGAAACACTATATACCACATCAATTTTTATTTATAAGACACAAAAATAATAAAACAAACTAGTGTAGTTTTTTAGAGGTGTAAATTCTTTGCATATTAAATAAACACAATGGTTCTTGCCCTATTATACACAAAACCAATTTAATCAACTTATTTTGATTGCCCAACTGTAAAATATTTTCTATTCATAGTCTTGTAAAAGCAAGCAAACCAATAGATAAAAACAAGACCCCTCTATATAGTCAATCTGTTTGCAGCTTCCCCAAGGACAAAACATGTAAGCAGCCAGGGTATTTTTAAGTTTAGAAAAATCTTTTTTATAAACAAAAACTCTTATAAATGGTGAGTGCTTCCCACTCTGGTAAAACAACTTTTTCTTTTTCTTGTTAGCTCAGTTCAATGACATAGGGTAACAGGTTTTACTGTGACAATTCCATACATGCATAGCACATACTTTGATCATCTCCCTTCTCACTGACCTCTTACCCTTTGTCCCATCTCTAATCCCCTTCTTTGTGTCTAGCAGACCATTGAGAAGTGAACAGCTTGCAAAGTTCATGTTGGTGAGTGGTCAGCGTTTACCACAATGTAAGAAAAAGCACTCCAACAATCCTCCCCCTCCCCCCGTGCTGCAAATGACGTAAGGTTTATATACAGAGGGAGGGAGGACAGCAGTCTTGAGTGTAATAGTGGAGTGCTATCATTTCTGAAAAAATTTAATTATTAGTAAGTACTGCACTACTTTGCAAATATTCTTAGTGTTTGATAATACATCTCTATTATTAAGTAAAATAGAATATATTAAATTGTGCTTCCAAGTGTGTTTTCTTTGAAAACTAAAAGATTCAGAGAATTGATATGCATTTCAAAACTGGAACAGAATTCAGAGATCTACAAATTCTACTTTTATGAGTAGGGCATGGAGGGGTGGGGTGGGGGGCGAGGCAGGGTGAGGGAAGGATGTGAGAAGGCAGATGAAGATGAACTAATGGTGGCACCCAGGGTCAACCCTGTGTTCCCCATCACCTCCTATTTATTTAAAAAAATGTTGATTTATTTTTTTTATATATGTATAAGTGTTTTGCTTGCACGTAGTATGTGCACTGTGTGTATGCCTAGTGCCTATATAGGACAGAAGACAGCATTAGATGTACTGTAATTGGAGTCACAGATGGTTATCAATTGCCATGTAGTGCTGGGAACTGAACCTGGGTCCTCTGTGTTCTTAACCACTGAGCCATCACTCCAGCCCTGCTATCTGCTGTATCTGAGGAGTCACTATTTATAAATCTTTTAGAGCAGAATAAACTGTCCTATTATGATGCTTAATTTATAAGTATCAAGAACATAAGGTCATGGATTTACAAAATTGATAATGAAAATAAAAATGACAGTAGTTGTATAAAAAAACAAGGAAATGGCTCCCACAAGCACTCTTTTTATACTCGTTCGTTTCTGTTTCCTCCCTGTGAACTGCCTTGGCCCTCTCCAAGGTGGACTGGCTGTCTCCAGTTCTGTGGCTGCTGGATTTATAGGATGGCTATCTCATTCATCCCTCTTACCAGTCTGAGGGTTCACGGGGGGTTAATATCCAGGAACATGTAAGTAGGCAAGGCTGAGGAGTCTGCCCTGCTCTTAGCCGTGGTTGGTCAATCAGTCTTGACCAGTGACTCCACTCCTCCACCCCAGAGGCTGATGCGATCATGCTCAGTAATGAATGGACGCGAGAGGCTTCACATGATGTCACCGGCATATAGTAAGCACTCAAAAGAAGTTAACTGTGACAAGCACATACATGCCATGTAGCAATTTCCTCTGAATGACACACTCCTCCCAGGAAGGGTGGGGGGAACGCATGAGACTCAAGGGCAAACAAACCTCGCAATTTCCAACTGTATTCATGAGGCTTTACAAGGCCTTCCTGAGCCCACAGAAGCAGCAAACAGCTGCCTACAACAGCACTTGTCAGCCCACTGCATGCAGGAGATTTTCTCAGCCTGGAGTAGTCCACACCTCGTGCTGGTGCCGGGACCTCCGGGCTTATAGACTTAGAGCCATTACCCAGCCTGGGTTGGACTGAGCTGCCCACACTCCTGTATGCAATCTTCACTCATATGCCTCTAAGTAACCCTGTGACGGCACTGGTTTGCCAAGCTGGTCTTGGTCTGCTGTGGGTTCCCTATTTGCGGGGAGTAGATGTTTGCTTATGTCTCCTCAGGAAAAGTCACACAGCTTACAAGAAATATTTGCTACTTGTTACGGGTACATCCTGAATTTTGCCCATGTTTATTTCGTATTATTATGAAAAAAACTGTTTAGAGATAGTGCTGTGTTCTAGTCACTTTCTGGTGACCACCATCTCGACTTCTAGGGTTTGGTCTGGGACACTGGCAGAGGGTATTAATTGGAGCTACACATTCAGCACCCTGTTAACACTCTACTTAGGAAACAATGCTTCACTGAAAACAACCTGATGTGGGATCATATGCACTTCAATGCACTGAAAGTTCCGTCTAAAATACACAGTACTTTTTAGGGACTTTTGGTTTTAAGTGTTGAACTGATTTTTGTATAGAAGAAAAAAGGGTAAAACGTATGATATAGGCTTTTCTATACGAAAAAAAACAAAAAACCCACACTTGAAACCAAAACCGAATAAACAAAGCCAAGATCTACCAAACATCTATAAAGTCCAGGCACATCAGCGTACCTCATTTAGTCCTGTGACAAGCCCACTAGGTGGGCAGCACCTTTAGTCCCCTTACAGATGTACAAACACTATTTGAGGGCAGGTAGGCTTGAAGGCGGAGGAGGAAGCACTAGGCCAAACCCAGAGTCTCTCAGGGTCCAGAAGTCTCTCCTAGCCTGCCTCTCCCAAACAGACCTCAGGGAAGTCACAGTTTGCGACTACAGAACATTCTTCAAACATGAAAGCAGGCAGTGAGGAAGCTAATAAAATGCGCTGTTTTAGGAATGGGAATATATACTTACATAGAAGCGCGACACGGTTTTCCCGCCCACAGTTAGGGCTGCTGTTTTTCCATTATAGCTTTCCTTGGGAGTGTATTTTAACACATGACAGTCTTGTACCTGAAAATAATAAAATCCACAAAACCTAAGCTTGTAGTGTGATTCCCCAGCCAGCATGACAATGACGGTCACATATAATTAGGATTTCAGAGTTACTTAACTCATTATCCACGCTGACAGGCAGCAAGAATCAGGGACTGGAAGAACTGTATGTGAAAGTGATGGCTTTGAGATATTGTCTAAGAATGGATTAAGTGGCAGATCTTTGAGGATCTGTTGTCCCTCTCTGCCAGAGCACTGCTCCAGGTCTCCTAACTGTACCATGGGAAGACTGGTTTAGGCCAGACTCCACTTCCCCAGAACCATCAGAGGCAAAGTTCTTCATTATCACCTGTCACGCTTCCCTTTACCATGCAGTTTTCTGTCCAGGATACACATTTCAACCATTACAGCTTAAGTACACAAATCCTGGCACACACATAGATGTTCCTATGTGTTCTTCTATGTTCTATGTTTTCTTACCTGAAGTAACGTGACTGCATGCCTTTGACCATCTTTGGTCCATAAAGGCATCATGCCCAGCTTCAGGGCGACAAGGCCAACTCTGGAAGAACCTGGCAATAAATACAATATATTCAAGACTATTTACAGATTTAAATATCTTTAACTATATCAGGCACAATATACTGGTGGTCAATAAATGTTTATAAAATAAGCAAAGGTAAAATAATTCTAACACTCAGTTTTAGGATAACAGAATTCATGCAGAGCATATAAATCTATCATTACTCTTTCCTAGTTTCAGATCCTGTCCAACATCATTTATCAGAAAACATCTGCTGGGAAGTGGTGGAGGCACACACCTTTAATTCCAGCACTGGGAAGGCAGAGGCAGGCGGATCTCAGCCTGGTCTACAAAGGGGATTCCAGTATAGCTAGGACTGTCTCGAAAAACCAAAAATCTATTCAAATTCTAAAAGGTATTAGATGTTAGATGGTCTTATACTATACAGATGCCACAGGTTGTCCTAATGTACTCTATTGAGAACTTTTGGAGCTAGGAATGTTGCACGGGCACAGCTCTAAGTTTGATCTCATGAACTACATAAGCCAGGTGTGAGGGTATATGCTATGACCCAGCACTCAGGTGGTAGAGAATGGAAAATCAGGAGTTCAAGGCCACTCTTGACTATTGAGAGCTCAAGCTGGGCTACACTTAAACTTTTGTTACTCAACAATTTAAGTGTCTCAATAACTTCAGAGATCACACATTCAATAGGAAAGGCCCCATCCTGCTTGGTCTGGTCCTGCATGGGTTTAGATTCACACCAGAAACAGAGCTGAGTGTGGAACTATGCTTGTCCAAATGGGTACACACGGATTCCAACGGAAAACAGCAGTGCCCACACAGGACATTTTACACTAGGGTTCTCCAACCTTTTCTTCATGGCATTTCCCTTTTGTTTTACATTCTTTGTATCTGAAGGGAGGAAGGTCACATATCCAGAGGGATTTTCCTCTCACAAAACACTTTCCTGAGGAGGTCTTTTACTAGCAGCAGATGAGGAGTTTGGAAATAAGCTGGCAAACCAAAACAGAATGAAACCGACATGCTCAAGAAATGAAAATTCGAGATGTCAAATTTATAAAGCAGTCACCACTGTCATGCATCCAGCCACACTGTGATTAAGAAGAGGTCATGTTTTGACTCCCCCCAAATCACCTGGTTCCCAAGGATGTAAAGGCCACGGTTCATCTTTCAGGGGGTTTAGTTTACTTGATAACTGGGCTTTATTTTCATCAAAGACCAGTTGCTTAACAAATGAGGCATTTTCTTCAGAAAGATGCTCATCCCACCAAGTGCTACTCTTGCTGTGGCAAGTTCTCACACAGAACCAGATGTTCGTTCTGAAAAAAACCAAAAACAATAAGAACACCGAATCATTATTTCCATTTAATGTAGGGGAGGTCATAGTGTTAGGATAATAACTAAAGGCCCCAGGTAATGGAGTGCATTGTGTACTTTCCCTAACATTTCCTAGGAGAACTCTGGGGCTTCCACTTCCATCAAGGTTAGCCTGAAGGCTTTTCCACTACCTCCACAAAGAACAAACAATGAGGGGCTACTAGCCCAAGTAAAAGTGTATTTGACAGTCTTAGAGCCAATGGAGCACGAGGCAAGCTGGATTTTCTCTGATTTCCTCCTCCCTGTAATGGCATGCCCTACACTAAGAAACCAAATATACAAAGTTTTAGAAACAAAACTAAAACCCATGGAATGCAAACCTCTGGCCAGCTGATGCACCAAGCACCAAGAAGGATCTTAGTGAGCTCTGAGGCAGAACAAAGTGTGTGTAATTCTTGCACGGAGCGGGCCAAAACCTAAATGAACCTGTTGGTAGGAAGTTCCAGCTTGGAATCGAGAGTGATTTTCTACTTACGAGCTGAGTGACTCCGGACAACCTATTTCCCTTTGGTAACAGCTTTATCTGAAAAGCTGTTATGATAGTGGTCTGCTCTCAGGGGGCTGGCTACAGGGCACACGTCTAATACACACTTAACACAAACTCGTCTAGTACAGTGAACACTGGTTAGAAGATATTACTGCTGTTGATAATAGTCGCGGCTAATAGTTAATTTCTTAAACATTACAACTCTACCCCTTCGAGCCTGTAGATTAAAAGATACTTTCTTAATCAGTGTCACACCCCTGGACACACGACCCCTTCCACTACTAACAGACCGTGTGCACCGGGCCAAGTCTGTTCAAGGGCACAGTTGTGATGGCTGCGCGCCCCTCCACCCTCTCTCTTGCCCATACCCACCTATTCCCTAAGCCCGGGGCAGCACCTAGGCCTCTGGTGCTACAGCCCAACACCTGGGCGCCGGCCTGCGCCAGCAGCCTACAACCCGACATGGAGTGGCCTGGTAGGGATCGGCTCGCGACACCTGCCGGCGCGCCGCCGCGAAGCTTCCAGCGATTCCCCAAACAGAGTACCACGCGTTCGAAGCGTTCACGGGACAGTAGTCAAACCGCTGGATCGCCCATGCTCTCCGCGGAGGAAGAGAAGAGCCGGGCCACTTCCTGTCCGTTTCTCAATGCGTTCCGGGCAGAGGCTCACTACTCTGAACTATGGTTCCGTCTCCAAATGGACCTACTTAGCCAATGGATGCGGTGATTGACTCCTCTTTAGCGGTGGGAAAGAAAATATTTGGGCTTTAAATTTTAGAAGAACGAAGCAAGAAAGGATCAAACTTTCTTTGAACGCTAAGGAAAGAGAATTCACATCCAAAATTCCCCACTGTGGAACGAGACAACTCACCGTGCTGCACTTCGGCAATTTTATATTGGTTACTCCTAAGAACAGTCCCGAAGAGGAGTTATTTCTATATTATAAACGAGGGGACACAGACTTAAATTTTATGTTCATGCCAACAACAGATGGGTAGAGTTAACACTGAATTAAGGCTGGAGTGTGTTAACAATAGAATGGGACCAAAACCAGTAGAATGTCGTGCGACTTTCTGTGCTGGCATAAATAGTTCCAGGCAGTTCTTCGACTCGTGAAAAATCTTGAGCTTGAAACATCCAGCGAGGTGGTTCGTAGATTTGAGATCAGGTGTGATTGCTGCAGAAAATGCTATTATCACAAAGTTTCAGAGTGATTGTGACGCAGCTACTTATAGTTCCTGTGTCTTCTACACCCCAGGTCCGGCCCACCATGCGTGCCCTGTACATTCATTTTCCTGCTTCAGAAGTGCCTTTCCCGGTCAGATGATCAGATGAGTATTTTTTTTGGAAAGGCAGAAATATCAGTTTAGCTTTTCCAGCGTCTTCTTCCTTCTTCCCTTCCTCCTTCCCTCTCTCCCTCCCTTCCTCATTCCTTCCTTTTTTTCTTTCTTGTTAAAGATCTGGGTAGCTTGGTTTAAAAGGCTACTAGCTACTTCTTGAATTTGTAGGCTCAAAATCTTTGTTCTTACATCCCATTCAGCACTGTTGTGGGCCACAGCTCAGTAATATGTTGATCCTTAGAGAAAATAATGCATCTCTTTATACTAACTACCTGGCTTCACAGATATTTAAGAGAGGCATTTTCGTTGAGTCCTGACATATACTATGTATGAGAATAAGAAAAATTTCCTACTATCATCAATATCTAGTATTCTGCATGCCTATAATGCACAATAGCATGTGCTCGGTATTGTATGTTCATTAGTCAACGATAACCACGAGTATAATGAACTCATAGGAAGTTAAGTTTAATTAGCTTGATGCAACAAGGAGATGCTTTTTATAAGAGTTAGGCTACACTGGGCATTTTAAAGATACTTTCAAGGAAATGAACTTATTTGAAAATGAATGCTATGAAGAATTAAA
This sequence comes from Dicrostonyx torquatus, assembly GCA_028555095.1. Lineage (NCBI taxonomy): Eukaryota > Metazoa > Chordata > Mammalia > Rodentia > Cricetidae > Dicrostonyx > Dicrostonyx torquatus. The sequence goes on from JAQHUG010000001.1 coordinate 9,225,660, forward strand.
GACGGTTCAGCAATTTGGCTCCTAAATCCTTAATCTGGAGTCAGGAAAGCCAAATTGGGCATTAAGAATGATTGCTGAGTTTTTTAGCAGCCTTTAGAAATACCTAACGTTGGTCTTCTATTGTAAACACAACAGTACGAGTGGTAAAAGGATTCATTTTCATTCTCTCAGTATATTTCGCCAACTGAATCTTTACAATGACCCCATGTGGATACTATCATTATCCCAACTGTAGGCAAGGGGAGACTGCATAGCTTAAATAATGTTGTCCAGCTAGTAGGTGGTAAAGCCAAGGTCTAAATTGTGGCAGTGTCACCATAGAGATGTTTTCTGAGATACTTTGTTTCTCTGTAGCATCTGTGTTGTCATCCTTGCCTTAGAACTCCTCTAAGGGTAGAGAAGAAAATGAGTAAGTGTATCACGGACAATGGTCCAGGGCAAGGGAGAGTTCATGTTAAACTTTGTTTCCAGTGCCAAGTTCTACCTGATTCCAAATGGACTCGCTGTGTGGATGAAGCTGCCGACAGGCACCCGCTGCTAAAGTGAATAGAAGAAAAACCATAATTTACTGTCCCAATTGACACCTGGGACTAGGAGTTGTCATTATTCTCTGCTCAGTGACAGTCCCAGGTCCCAAGAGACTCAGCATAGATTTCCTTAGGGGATACAGGCATTGATTTCAAGCTTCCCATAACTTGTGCTGCTATTCCTCAGAAACTACCTAGATGCAAGGACCCTAGGCTACTTTCTTCAGTAAGACTTCATTTTCTCACTGGAGCAGAGAAAACCTGCCCGGTCTCTTTTTTATTCTGACACTTCTGAGGTTCTTACCCCACTAATTCAGATGAGAGCTGATGAAAAAGAAGCTTTGTGGTAATTAAAGTAAGAGTTGATATATTTCCAATTCTGAATTACCACATCCATATCCAGACATGAGGACCAGCACAGGAGTAGTTTCAAGGCACAGCTTCCTGCGTGTTCTGACCATTTGGTTCTGCCATGTAATCTTAACAGTATTTGTGTTGTGTTCTCTGTGGATGATTTATTGCAGGATAATAACAATTACATTATCAGGCAATTATATTTTAGTGGATATTTATGCAATATACCCTATACTTGACATTTAAAACCTTTAATAAATTAATTTAGCTTTTTAATTGAATTATCCCAGACTATGTCCTATTTTTCCTATGTTGTTGAGAATTAGAAGATTTACAAATTGTTAGAGATGTTGTGAAGATGGGTCATCTCTGGTAGTGGTGTAGACAAAATGCACTTTAAGAAATTTTGGACTTGGGGATTCTGTTGATGGCTAGACTCAAAAGCCTAAGAAGTCATAGTGTAAGATCCCCAGATGCTCATTCACCAAGAAAATGAGCTTCTTTTCAGTGTACACCAACAAGATCAAATCACACTTGGAACTTCTCTAGAATGCCTTCAGTGGTGCAGGAGAATTGTCTGTATTCTGTCAATCATGTTTTAAATAAACGCTGATTGGCCAGGCAGGAAGTATAGGTGGGAAAACCAGACAGGAAGTAGAGGTGGCACAATGAGAACAGGGAAGAAGGAAGTTCTTCCCACATTCCTGCCAGTCCACCAGGATGTAAGCTGCCTCGCTGAGAAAAGGTACTGGCCATGTGCCGGTCATGGATGGGAACAATGGGTTAATATAAGTTATGGGAGCTGGTAGGAAGACTGAGATAATGGGCCAATCAGTTAATAACCTAATGTAGACTCTCTGTATGATTTTCTTTGGGGCTTGTTGGCTGCGGGGTACCAGGAGGAACAGAAACCCCAACAAGCAGGGCTCTCATGTTACACTTCAGGATACAATTTTTATTTTCACTAGATCAGACCCCAGACTTTACAGTTTCAAGAAACTATCAAATAGAAATATATTTGATTTGAAGAAAGAAAAAGGAAGAGGTGAAGAAGTGGCTGAGTAAGAGGAAATGGAATGGAAGCAGAAAAGGAAGAGGAAGGCACAAAAGATGAGGGTGGAGGAGGAGAAAGGAAGGATGAGAAGAACAGCAAGAGGAAGCCGCCACCAATGTGGCTCTAAAACCACGTTATACATATTTTTAAAGTTTCTCAGAATCTTGTCCCCCTTCTGTTGTCTTTAGTTTGGTTGTGATATAATGTAATTATGCCAATGTGCATTTCTTTAAATTTTTTTTATTGTTATAAAAATGTTAGCATCAGAAAACAGAAAACCACATACCAAAAGCCACATGCCTTCCGTGGAGGCCATCTGGCTTGTCTCCATCCTGATGGCAGGCCAGTGATCACCATTTCTATTTGTAAATGCATGGTAACTTTCCCACTTACCTTAAAAAAAATGATTGCAGCTTTGCCACTTAGCTTCTGCTCTGAAGCCCTGGGAAAACAATCATCAGCATAAGAGGAGCTCATAGCAGGGAACATGGCGGAAGCAAACAGCCAAAAATGCACGTGTCCAAATAGAGACATACAAACTGCTTGAAAAGGATTCTCATAGAAGAGATAACGTGAGTGAATTGAATTGTTCCTCGTGGGCAAGAGGAGGTTGCCCAGGAGTAGAGAAAGGATATTATAACTAAAAGAACACAATTCCTAAAACAATACACCAACCCAAGCCTTTGGTCACGAAACAACCAGTGCTGTATCATCCGAATGGATTCTCTTTGCCAGGGTTGTAGAAAGGACACAGTAGGGATAGCTTGTTTCTTCTGTAATTTCTCAGGTGTTGGTTGGAAGAAAGAGATGGGCTAATGTCAACTGGGGGCCGAAACCACCTTTCAGGCTTACTTGTTCCTTATGTGGTGATAGATGGGTAGATGCTGCTTTTGTGGCTGAAACCCATGTCTGCTCTGCTTGTGCATCCTCACAACATGGTGGGTGGCTTCTAAGAGCAGGCCTTGCAAGTGAACACGCATAGATTGTGTAATCCAATTTGACCTAGCCATGTGAGATGCGTGGTGTGACTTCACTGCCAACACATGCTGTTTCATATTCAAGGAGAACGGTCACTCTGAGTGGGGACATGGCAAAGGTACACTATAACAAGAGCGCGTGGGTTGGAAGACATTGTGAGCATCCTTCAAGACACAGACACCATATGTCCCAGCAATGAGTAGGATTGGTTTTTAGGTTGTAGGGACCGATTGGTGGCTGACTGCCATGACAGAGTGGTCCAGTGAAAGCTTTCAGACTAGGCCCAGATGGCTTATAAGAGAGACAATATGATCTGTTCCATATTTTCCTTGGCTCCAGAGAAGTTTCTAGATATAAATCTAGTACCTCTTCCATTTAGAGAGACAAAGGCAAGAGCAAAAGAGCTTGTTGGTCCAAAGGGTAGAGGACATGACAGTGTGCCAGCATGAGCATCTAAGACTAGGGCCAAAGGGAATCTATCAGAACAGGGCTGGCTACTGACGTCAGGGTTATTTCCTGCTGTCTCTGCACGCTCCTGTGGCAGCTGAGATATGTCCAGGGGGAGTGAGTGAACTACAAAGGATGAGAACAGGGCTGCCAGGATGCTCAGGAGTCATGTGGTGACAGTGGCTTCTCCATCTGTGGCATTTAGAGTCCAATCAGGCCTAGAAACATCGTCATGGCAACTTGCCCATCTGCACCGCTGAGCTGAGACAGGATTCCCTTAGTAACAGAGGAGCTGGGAGATGATGCTTAAAATAATCTTTTATGCCCAGACAGAAATGCCTTTGCAGTTTTATTAGCCATGTATCATCATGGGGCCTGACTCTCACACTCACTTTATAACAAAATGGCTTTTTAACGTGAGAATTTCGTTGTCTCCACTGCACAAAGCTTACATCCCACTGAAGCCAATGACTATCACACCTAAGTTCCTAGAGCTGCTGGTCACTATTACATAAATTGCCTCCAAATAGGACAGGCAGTCTCTATCTGAAATTACTGGGCTTCATCTAATCTCTTTTCTATATCCTACTGAAGTGCTAGCAGTCTCTCTGTAGTGAAAATAGTTATGCTAAATAAGAGTTTAACACATGGGTCATTTAGCTTGACAGTTCCTCCCACCTGATGGCCCTCCTTGCTCATGGCTCCCCTCCAATTTTCCCTCAGCTGTGGCTCTGTCTCCTGCATGAGTGCTCCTGTGACTGATAACCCTGGCTATTGATTCCTCTCCTCTCCTATCATTCACCATGCCCTTCCAAGACTGCACCCTCATTTAATAGTGAGAAGACTTGAGATCTTAAACCATCTCCTTTCAGTAAAACTCCTTTCAACAAAACTTGGCTCTCGGGGTAGGGGTGGCAGCTCAAAGGTTACAAGCTTACTTAGCCTGGGTGGGGGTAGTAGCTCAGAGGTTACATGCTTGCTTAGCCTGCAACCAGCCCTTGGCTCAGTCCCCAGCATAACAAAGCAATTGTAGTTCACCAGGCAAGCTTTAAACCCTCCAAGCCTCTTTCTCCTCCACCATCATTATCCCCCACGATACTCATGTATCTCTGACAGTTGGTGACATTACAATCTTTTTGCCTCCTCTTCCACAAGAACCCTCCTTTCAAATTGTTTCTCAAGGTAGTCCAAGTTACTCCCCAAGCAATATAGATTATTGATGCAGCCCTTAGTTGCCTCTCAGGGTTGAGCCTGGGCCCGCATTGCTGAAGATACTACCCACTTATGACACAGGACTCTGGTGGTTTAAGTTAGATCTGCCTCGAAAACCTCTCCCCTGAAGTTTAACGTTCATGGTTCCAGAAAATACTATATAAGCCTTCAAGACAGGAAGCAGTTAAATAGTGCTAGTCAGCTGCAACACCTACGAGCCGTGGAAACTGCCAGCAAGGTAGTATATGCATGATAGTGCAAGAAGTGCCACTCACATGTAGGTGGCAGTCAACAGTGGACTTAAAAGTCACACACTTCCTATTGGAAGGAGGTTGCTTGCTCCTGGGAAACATAAACTCCTCTTTAAGATTTATTTGTCTGAGTCTTTTGCCTGCATGTATGTGTATCACCAACATGTCTGTGCCCAAGGAGACCAGAAGAAGGCACCGGATCCCCTGGAACTGGAGTTACGGATGCTTGTAAGCCATCACGCAGATGCTGGGAATTGAACCTGAGTCCTCCACAAGAACAAGTTCCCTTAACTGCTGAGCCATCTCTCCAGGGAAACACGAGGTGAGTTCCAACGTTGATTGATTGATTGAGAGAGAGAGAGAGAGAGAGAGAGAGAGAGAGAGAGAGAGAGATATCCATTCTCAATGGTCTCCAGTGCTAATCCTTGTAACAATACTGATCGACCATTCTGTTACAAATAATGATTTATAATGCCCTTCTATATGTCTTCATTTTCCAGAAGAGGAGCCTGCGGGTCAGAGTGGATAGCTAGCTGGGGGAGGGGTCTGCCTGACCTCAAAACTCTCCCTGGTAACCATAATGATTCTGTTCTTTCGGAAGGTCAGGCCAGCTTGCTGTTCAGTTTTCTAGAATGAATCAATGCACTTGTGAACTGGAATCTGGAGAACTAGCTCAGCTTAGCTCACGTTGATTCAAAGATTAAACAAAGAGCCCGGCAGAGCTGCAGCGCTGCTCAATGATATTTTTAGTCACTTTCAATTCATTTGCTTCATATTAAATTGTAAATTAATTATAAACTAATCTGGGAGATTATGAAATTATTTTCTCAACCTAATTCAGTCCCTGCGGGCATACATGTTTTTAATATTCCACGCTCCGGTTCACCTGTATTTGACATTTGGCATTCTGATTGCTTTCCATGATGGGAGGATTGAGATCCCAGGGGATCCTGGTGTTGCCAGGGATTTACCTTTGTGTTGTTAATATATGCAGGAAGTCCTTTCCAGCATTTTTACATTATTTGGGGAAGGGGGAAGTCATTCAGTGCATAAGAAAGGAGGAAAATCTTCCTTTTGAAATCACCAGGGAAATAAATTTTTTTTGAAGACCTTATCCTGACCATCTAGATGGGAGTGATGATGAGGGGGCCCGTGTCTGGCCATGCTAAAGGGAGCCCTTCTAGTTCAGTTCTGTTTGTCAACTTCACAGAAGCCAAGGCCAATGACTATATTGCATATATAATACACAGAGGGCATTGTCGGCCAGATGAAACCTGCGCATGTATTTTTTAAACCTCCCTCACGTCACAAATTCTAGGCAAGTTTCAGCACCCAGTTCTGGTCTCAGATAGCAACTAGCTGAGTCAGACTGTAGGTTCATGTTTGTCTATGAATTTACACTGAAGTTTTAAAGTCACAAACCACTCTAAGGGGTCTGGAGAGATAGCTTAGTGGGCAAGCACACTTGCTGCCTTTCCGGAGGACCTGAGTTCAGTTCTCAGCATCCACTTTAGGAAGGCAGGTCACAACTCCAGGTGGCCTCTGAGGGCACCACCCCCACCCACATGGTATATGTTTATACAGACATATACACACAAGTAAAAATAAAATAAACCTTAGAGCACCACATATTTATCCATGCAGGATACATTCAGAAAATCTCAGTCAACCTGGATGAGGTTCAGAACCTAGGCAAGGTACGTTACCCATTCTAAGGACCTCAACCCTGCATCCCCACCAAAGTAAGGGTGTGGAATACAGTTATACATTTCAACAATTTTGTGTGATGATCTCATTAAATACAGAAGGCTTAAGAATATTCGAGTAAAAGTCTCCTAGTCAACAGAGTAGAATCCCAGGCCTAATTGGAAACATACCATTCCATGTGGGCCAGGCCATTCACTTGGCCAAGGGAGGGCTCACCATGCTAAATAGGCAGACAGAATGACTAGTCCCTTAATTAAACTACTGTGTCTGTGTGTCTGACCTCCACTCCACCATAAAATGGTGAAGTGTTCCTGCTTCTCTCCTTCACTCTTTTTCTCCAGGGGGCTGTGGAGTTTTACAGTTGGTCTGCCCTGGGGTATTGCTTTGAATTCTAATAAAATTGTCCTTGAGTTCCAGTATGTGCCCATGCTTAAGTTCTTCAACTAATGAGGCTAAGAATTCCAAAAGGGAGTCTCGATTTCCCCTGCATTACAACCTTTAAACTTGAAAGGATACAAACTCAGCAAAGTGAGTACCTTCTGTGGGCACTGCCAGGCAATGTCCCTAAGAGAACACAACACACACAATAGAGTTATTACAAGAGGTTTATTGGGGTGGGGGAAGGGGAAGGAGGAGAGTGGAAGAGTAAAAGACCCTCTCCAAGTGGGAACATAGAATAGGCAGGCAGGCAGAGAGACAGACAGAAAGAACTAGAATCAGAGGAACAAGAAGAAGCAAGAGAGGGGACTGTGACTGACAGGCACTTTTAAAGGATGCTGAAATCACATAACTGAGGATGGAAAGGCACCTGGTGACAGTTGATGATATAACCACCTTGGTGGTCCAGGCAGGCTGGCCACGGAGGCAGGAACTAACAAAACTTGCTCCTCAAAGCACACTTAGGGGGCTGGAGCAATAGCTCTGCAGGCAAAAGCATTTGTCTCTTCAGAGGATGGAGGTTCAACTCCCAGCACCCACATGCTGGCTCACGACTAACCCTAAGTAGCTTCAATTTCTGGGGATCCAACACCCTCTTCTGAATTATGTAGTCCCCAGGCATGCACAAGATACACTTACATATATGCAAACAAAACACTCATGTGCATAAAATATTTTAAAAAATTTACATACATTTTGACACTGACAAAGATAGGAGATGAGAATTTGGGGGATAGGTGTATGCTATCAGATAATACAAGATTTTTGTAAAAGTTTCAAGAAGATTTTGTTTTCCTCCCAGGGTGTATTAGCAGCGCATATGATGACCTGTAATTCTTTCCAATAGGCACAGTGTCCAGCTTTAGGTTTACGTGTTGACGAAGCGTAATTTCCTTTATTCATCTCAGGTTTTCAGGGAAGTTCCACGGAGCACCCAGTTACAGGCAGCAAGACAAGCGCAACTTGGTCTTATCATTGACCAACCTGAGGAGGGTTGGTCAGGCACTTCACTCAGGATCTTGACTTACTCTGTAAGCAAGGCACTTCACTCAGGTGTGGCCAGGATCTTGACTTGCTCTGTAGAGAAGAATTCCAGGAGGGGCCACTAGCTGGGGGTTTGTTAAGAAAATGACAGTCCCACCTACTGCTTGGGTAGGTGGGGCACACGCCCAAGTGTAGATGGCACGAGAGCTCACAGATAAACACAGGAGAAACCAGGAAAGTCAGTCACACCAGGCAGTCTCCTCAGTGTAGGAGACTGCACACCTGTTTTCCGCCCAGAAGGCTGGGAGTGGGTGGAGACCTTTGCTGTAGGGCCAGGCATCACCCAAATCCCCCAGAATGTTTTTACCCCAGACTCTCCCTCCCTAGACCTATATCTTTAGCTGTGTCTCTCAATCAATAGAACCCATCCTTAGGGGACGTCACGTGTACTTTATAGCCTGTCGACCTCTATACTCTCTTGGTTAGAGACCACACCAGATCCTAGGCCCTTACACTATAGAACCCGTTGTCACGGCCACATGCACTTGAAAGAGTTCCAATGTAATCGCCCCTGAAGCTTTATTGTGCAAGTGGGATTGAGAACTGTTACTAGGAAACTTTCTTCCAAAATTATACTGCATTTAAATATATCCAAATTAAATTATCTGGTGTCAGATTCCAGAAGTTTGAGCCAGCCCAACTAAGTCAGTCTGTATTGAATTTCCTTCTTACCTCGTGTGGATCATCCCACTGCTGGCTGTGACACTTACACCCAAGGGGTAGGTGAGGGCACACATCCAAGAACTGCCATAGTCTCTTGGAAAGAACACCCTTCAGTTTGTGGCGCTGTCTGCAGGCTGTGTGGTGTGCTCCAGGTTCCCAGCTTTTGTGAGCTGTCAAGTCGTGCTGGCGTAGGCCTTGGTAAAGCAACTGTCTGTGAGTCGTTTCTGCTCCTATAAGGACTCCCAATAAAACTCATCGGCCCACCAAGTTGGACCTCGGTGGAATGGAACTTTGGTCTCCCATGAGTGCCATATCTGGGGTGAGTTGATGAATGTAGCATCTCCCCTTTGCCACACAGCAATTTCATTAAATTTTGATCTTTCCAAGTCCATGTCATTTTAATGCACTTGGCGACAAATCACAAAACCTCCATGAAGGGCTTCACTTCATTTCCATTTAAAATCAGACCCCCCCCCACACACAGGAAGAGTAAGCCTGTCTTTGTGTTTGCAGTGGGATAGTGGCTTTTCCCCACGGAGCATCGTTCTTCCAAAAACATTAAAAAATGATTGACAGACACAGCTATTCAGACACGAATGTTTGGAGATATTTTTCTTGAAGTTAAGTGAAGTGAGCCTGCCACTCCAAAAAGAACATCTGACAGGGTTTATTGCCAATGATAACATTTGAGCTTTCTGGCAAAGATTAGGATTTTAAAAAATTGAATCTGCTGCCACAATTTGACAGATTCTCAATACTTTCTGATGAGATCAGGCGATATTACACAGCGATAGATCACGTGATGCTTTGTTGTTAAGTCAACTGTGTAAGCATCGAGACTAATACACCTGAGTGAACAAACACGTTCTTAATGACCAATGCACGGCGTTGTAAACTCCACTATAAGCAACGACGCTATTGGCAAGTGCCAGAATGGTTTATTGCTGATTCTGTGTTCTGCATTTACAAACATTACCACGGCTTGACTTTGAATGAGATGGAAAAATAAAATGAATGATTAAAACCAAAAGTTAAAAATAGGGACATCAATTAAGAAATTGCCTCCATCAGTTTGGCCTGTAGGCAAGTCTTTGAGGGCATTTTCTTGGTTAATGATCAATAAAGACGGGCCTGGGGGCAGTGCCACCCCAGGTCAGAAGGTCCTGCATCATGTAAGAAACCAGGCTGGGCAAGCCAGAAAGCAGCGCTTCTCCATGGCCTCTGCTTCAGTTCCTGCCAGAAGTCTCTACACCGGCTTGACGGTTATATCTGGAATAAAGCCTTTTGGTCACGGTGTTCAACCGCAGCGATGGACACATGAAGTCACAGGTGGCTTGCGGTTTTCAGGGTTGTACTCCAGCCAGAGCCTTGCTCCCCTTGCGGACTAACCTCCACCTCCATCTTTCTGCCGTCCCCAGCTTCCGTAAGCACTTTCTACTCTTCTAAGATTCTACGGTCAGTGAGGCCATGTAACATTTGTCTTTCTCTGCCTGACATGTGACAATTGACATAACATCCTCCAAATTCGCCTATCTTGTCTCAAAACACAGAATTTAATAATTTTGGCTGAACACTACTCCAGTATAGAATAAACATTCAAAGTGATGGATACGCTAATTGCCACAACTTAGTCATCCTACAATGTATTGAAACGTCACACTGCACCAGATGAATATGCTCCACTAGTATGTGCTTATAAAAATAAAAGAAAAATTGATAAGACAAGAGAAAAACACTGAAGATTTGCAAAATTAGAAGACTATCTGCATTGTTCTGTTTTCTTTTGAAAATAGTTTTGAATAAAAATGTAATTTTTACTTTTTTTTCATTTTTATGTGTGCGTGTATGTGGTATGTGCATGCATGTGGACATGTGTTTGGGGGACATCCACACATCACACATGTGTGTGAGCATACCTGTGGAAATCTTTGGTTAGTGTTAGGAATCACTTTTTTGAGACGGGGTTTCTCTGTGTGGTCTTGGCTATCCTGGAACTCACTCTGTAGACCTCACTGACCTCAAATTCACAAAGATCTGCCCGATTTTGCCTCCTGAGTGTTGGGACTAAAGGCATGCACCACCACTGACTGGCTAGGAATCCCTCCTGATAGCTCTTCCACCTTATTCTTTCAGGCAGAGTTTCTCAATCAAACCCAATATGACTGGTCTCATTAGCCAGGTTGCTATGGGAATCCCCTATTTCCACTTATAGAGGGTTGATTTAAAGGTGGGCTTCCATAGTCACCTGCCACTGATGTTGGTTCTGGGGATCTCACCTCTGGTCCTCAAACTTACAAGACACTTGCTATGCTCTTTAACCACTGAGCTATCTCTCCAATCCTTTAAACATTTGTAGATGATGACATATAATGAGTTGACTATTGCTATGTATTACATGTTCAGTATCAGCTTCCATCTTTTTTTGAGACAGGGTCTCATTTAGTTCAGATTGACATTTGCTAGATAGCCTATAACTCTTGGTCTTCATGGGTCTGTGTCTTGACTGCTGGGATTACAATTGGGTACCACCATGTTTGATTTCTAGTTTCAAACTTCTTTTTTTTTCTTTTTCTTTTTCTTTCTTTCTTTCTTTCTTTCTTTTTTTTGAGACAGGGTTTCTCTGTGGCTTTGGAGCCTGCGCTGGAACTAGCTCTTGTAGACCAGGCTGGTCTCGAACTCACAAAGATCCGCCTGCCTCTGCCTCCCGAGTGTTGGGATTAAAGGCATGCGCCACCACTGCCCCACTTAGTTTCAAACTTCTAATAAAACAAATATCACAGAAACAAACACAGTAAAGAGCATTAATGGTCCTCAAGCGTTGTGAGACCGGATGAGGAGGGAACCAGATGACTCTCTGGTGCCAAAGTCGCTTTCCAGCGCCGACTTAAATGTGGTTGTTTTTCTTTTGACTGGTACAGTTAGGCTCCTGTGCTGCTTTGAAAAACTGGTAAACTGGAACGTGTTTTAATATGTAATATTACAGCAGGATTTTCAGTTATCCTGAAAAGATGACGGTCTGCACTGGGTCCAGATTTCTGCTCGGTTCTCAGGCCCGTGTACTGGATACTTTCTTTGGGACACGTGCTTTCCCCTCACCCTCCATTCTTCCCTCTGCTCTCGAGGGTCTGCATTACTCACAGGGCTGGCTCCGCTCCTGGTAGCATCCATGTACGTGCCTGATCTATACGATATCCTTAGTGGGTAGATGGTGGAAAGAGCTGGCAGTATCCCGAGGATCTACTGAACCCCACCTCACGGTGTGCGGAGCCTATGGGAGGAAGATGACGCCCTCAGACAAGAGAGATATTTCCAAATTTGGGGCAATGGTCTGTTTTCTTTCTTTTTTTATTAAATCTCGTTGTGTGTCTCCCATGCTTCTATCTGTGAATGCAGGTGTGTGCTCATAATGTTGGAAGATAACTTGGGGTGTCCGTCTTCTTCGTCCACGCCGAGACAAAATCTTCCACTGTTTGTTATGTGTACAGCATGATAGCCAAGCCTGTGAGCTCCCAGGATTCTCCCGTCTCTGCCTCCCCTCTCACAGTAGAAGGAGGGGATTACAGACTGCATGTCTGACTTGCAGTAGCTTCTGTGGGTTTGAGCTCAGGCCCTTGCTCACATGGCAAGTACTTTACCCACTTTCTTACAGATTTCCTAATGATCTACTGTTAATATAGCAGACATATTACAGATGAATGGGTACATACAGTACCAAGAGGGTAGAGATGGGGGTTTGGGCTCAGGATTCACAGTATCCATTATTCAAATTCTGACTTTGTTATAGACAGCCAATGACATTTCCAATCTGGTGACAGTGGCCCTTCATTTTACGGTAATTTTTCCAAAACCTTGATTCTCTGACTTCTTATTCATTTCTTCCTTTGACCTATTTTGTTTCATTAAAGTTTTTCATCAATGTGTTGTGCCTGTCAGTCAGTCAAGGGAAAGTGTGTTAGAACATGCTATCCTGAAAACCACGTTGCACCGTGCTGGCACGGCGTTGCCGGCAGTGCATTTCCTTGCTACATGTCTTCCTCTGACTCTGTCTGTGTAGTTCACACTGTCAATGGAAATCCTTTACTTTTACATTTGCCTTAAAGCCAAAGCTTCCATTCTGGGTGTCAGAAACATGCGCCTACCAGCAGCCAATTCATTTCAGTTAAAAAGGGGGTGGGGCTCCTCCACTTGGAGTAAAAAAAAAAATGTTGTTTTAGTTAATATTGACTTTCTTATGTGACAAGGTCAGAATCCTGGTGCTAGCTTTACCTATGCCAAACACATTATTAAGTACATTCAAGTATTGAATGTGTGTCCTTTCTGTTCTGGCTGTATACATGCTGTGAGTGCCAAGCTTCTTTGGGGTCATGTAATGACTCTTCAGATGTGTGCACTCTCTTATCTCCCATCCCCAAGTACATAAATGTGTGTGTGTGTGTGTGTAAAATATGTGCATACTTTACCCACATCATATACACATCTATGTATATTCTCTTGTTTCTTTTTGCCTGCTGAAACGGGTCATTAAAAAAAGGTTCTGCCTCCAACAAGCGAGGTTTAAGAAGAGAGTCAGGGGACTTCAATGGTGAGGATTTTATATCTGATTTTAGAACACTTTCGTGAAAGAGAACAGTAATTGGCTCCTAGGTGGAGGGCTCAGCTCCCCAGGCACCTCTGTACACTCATTCCACTGGCAGAAGAGATTTAGTCAAATTGTCACAAGGGCCATAAGACTTTTTTTTTTCTGCCTCACCTAGTTTTTGTAGAAACTTGTGTGAGTTCTCCATTTAGAAGGTGTATCCTCAAAAACCTGTCCTGGGAGATGGGTGGCAGGAAGGAGGGAAATACAATTTCCACTCTTCATAGAGAGCCTGGTACTACCTATCTGGGGATGCTGGACAGATGGAATGAGATCGTACAAGGACTTAGAACAGTGTCTGTTACAATCTCTTCTTGTTGTAGAATGGGTGTTTGTGCCCTTCCGCAATTCTCATATGGAAGATCTGATGTCCACTATGATGCCATTGGCAAGTAGAGACTTTGGGAGGTGCCTGGGTAATGAGGATGGGGTTCTTGTGGTGGGGTTAGTGTTCTTGTAAGAAAAGACCAGAGAATTCTTTCTTCTGTGTCATGGAAGATAAAGCAAGATGTCTAACTGTGAGTTAGAAAGAGTGGGTCCAGATGGCTGGCACCTTGATCCAACTTCCTCGACTCCAAAACTGTGAGAAAAAATTTTCTGCTTCTTTAAGCTACTGTGTTTATGGTATCTTGTTATAACGACCTGAGATAAGATATCCTTAAATGATTGTTAGGTGATGTTGTATTTGGAGCTGAACTTGAGTCTAGTTATGAAAGGGGAAGGAAACTACCTAAAAGTTTTGCCAGGCAAATTGGACTCTGTCTTGACCAACTTGGAATCCCAGGGAGTCTGCATCGAGTGAAGACATCCCGCAGATATTGGAGCATGGCAGGGTACCTTGTGTCATGGTGCTCAGGGGCGTGATGCTCACAAACACTCAACCTACCTATGGAATCTATTACAGGTCAGAGATGGGTCAGTGGCCACATTGACAAAGCGATTTATTTAGTCACTTATCCTATTGCTTTCCTCTGCATGGACTAAACGTGTCATCTACTGAGTGCTTCCTACACGCCAGGCACATAGACACAGATGTTCACACACTGGTTTGGGTTAGAAATGGTCAGTAGGTATTTCCGTAATACAGAACGTGACTATTTCAGTTCTGAATCAACTATGGAAGCACCAATCCTTCCCTGATGCCCCCTCAAGCACAGGAAATACACACCTCACTGGCAGGAGCTTGCTTTGAAAAGAGGAGCAAGGCCACAACTCTTAGAAAAAGAATTCTGTAAGTACCCAATTTATTCAGAAAACAATACAATTTAAACATTTATGACTTTTTTCAGTCTTACATTTTTTTAAACCATCATTCCCAAAATGTTATGCATTTGGTTGACATGTATTTGCAAGATTAGGATCTATAATCATAGCTCTGGAAATTGTACATTTGCTTTGCTTAATTAATTGTTACCACCCTCCCCCTAAACCTACCCCAACAAAACATTTCTTTTGCTATGGATACACTTCACCATTCTTTCTGACCAAAACTAAGTTTAACTTTGTGCTTTTTGAAGCCTATAAAACATTTGTCCATTTCTCCGAGAGAAGATCAGAAAAGCAAAAGCAAGTCATTGTTTTGGTTCAAGACTACCGTAGATTCAGACAAAACACCCTGACCCTACACAGTCATTTCCGCTTATGGAGGTTGTGCTCAGAAGTGATTAAAGAGGCTCAAAGGTGCCCCTACAGTGAGTTCAAAGACCAAGTGAGTAGAACAGAAATCTGGAGAGCCACATTGCTATTTGGCATGGACAAGATTCCATTCAATATCCAAGGAAGAATCTCGGGACATTAATTTCTAGGCACTGGAACCATCCATGCAGCAGGCTGCGGTGCCTCTATTAGCCAAGCAGGAGCAAGCCAGAAGGAGCGTTCCTCTGTCTGGGTGGAGGAAGAGGTGTGGCTAGAAAGCAGAGAGACTGATGTGAGGTGTGCAGCTTCTGGAATCAGCCCCACTGCTTTCTACTCTCACCTCTGGGATGGGCCGGCATCTATGCTACCGGCAGGGAAAAGGTGCCACTGGCAAGCAGGCTAGGAGCTGCCCTGGTTGAGATGATCTCTATTGTGAAAGCCTTGAGTTCAGACCCTCACCGGTCCTGGTGCTGTGCAAGGAATGCATGAGCATCACCGAGGATCTTGAGAGACATGCAGAGCCTCAGGCCCGCCATTAAAAAGCTCCATTAGAACAAGATTCTCAGGGAATTTGTGTCTATGATAGTGTGTAAACATGGGTACTGGGCTAAACGACCCAGCTCCACTTCAAAAAGGGTACCTCTAGGCAGGTAAATTTATTTAGTAGAGAGGCCATTCTCAGCAGGGAGGGGCTATAGATAACAACTGCAAAACCAGTATAAGATTATTTTTTATTATTATTTTAAACATGCAAAATACAGTCCATGCATCTGCCATTTTGAAAAGTCTCTCATCATATAGGAGATTAAGCCAAATACGTTTTGGCTATCAACATTCAAGAAATGTTTCAAAATGCTTTACAGTGTAAAGATAATAAGAAATTTAGCAAAATTTCAACAAACCGGTATAAAAATGGATACGTATACCATTTTGTTTCAAGGCAACATGCTGTAAAGTGGATGTTATGACTGTATTTCATTGTAAAAATCTTTTACAATACAGATCAGGCCTTGGGGCTACACATGCAAAAAAAAATGTCAATTAGTCAAAAATCACCGAGACGTGCTATCTTTAAATGTATATTATTATTTTTTTAAAGTACAGGACTAAAAGTAGTAAATATCAGTGAACAGTGCTTCAGAACTCTGTAAAGTGTGGAGTTCATGGTGCCAGTGTCCGGGAAGACTCATACACTTCCGATGAACACTTTGGTTTAATCCCTTTACCGTTGTAATAGTCCACGACTTGATTGGGGACTTCGGCCAACACACTCTTGGCAAGGGCAGCTGGCGACGCCTGCAGGGAAGAAGAAACGACCGTGACTTAAAGCAGATGCAGGCTCTGCCTCGCAGATCTGAGCCCTGCTCTCGCAGAGGGTCTCATCACAGTCACCCGTCCACTCAGTGTCCTCGTTCTGTGTCCACAGGCGCCAATTCACACCTGAAGATGGATTTTCCTGCAGGTTTTTTTTTTTTTTGCTTTCTTTACATTTCCATTCAGTTTTAAACTCGTTCCTGTCACTATGCCAGGAGCAGTAGGAATCACGTGAGGGGACCCAGCATGGCGAAACTGAACGCTTCTTATAAGGTAGCAAGCTGTAAATGCTACCCGCCAGCGATAGATACCTCATAACACTGATGCTTACTATCAGGTTAGCTGCTTAGAGTGAAGCCAGAGCTCCTGAATGGGGATCTGGATTTTAACATGGTGACAGTGATTCCTACTGAAGTCTGAGGTACACTGTTGTAGAGAGTCACAGACACCATAGGACAAAGTTATCTTAGAAGCACACCTCCAAGACATCTGATCTTTGGCAGCACACCTCCAAGAGGAAACAATATTTAACTTGGGTATTATATTTAAAATTCAGGGAAGGGAGAGGGTAGTGGAATTCAATGATTCTAGAAACAGTAAGTCATCTGATGGAGTTGAAGGAAAAGTTCGTGTGTGTGTGTGTGTGTGTGTGTGTGTGTGTGTGTGTGTGTTGGGCATGGATAGTAATGGGAGTAAGTTTGGTGGTCATGTACTTAGAAAATGAGCTTGAGGTCGGGATCTTGAATGCCCCTGTGGTATACAGGATGCTGCTTTGCAGCAGAGAATAGTTGAGGTCAAGAGCATGGCCAGACCTTGGAGTCATAGAGAACTGAACCTGACTCCTGGGTCTGACCGTTACTACTGCACAGCCCCTAGGCAAGCAGCTTCAATAGTCTGAGCCTCAATAATTGCCACTGAAGGAATCGGAAGGTTGACCAGTTAACAAATACTTGAGATTCTCAACGAAGGAGAGCTGCCCTAAGGGCCAGGGGACCACGCTTCTGATCTTCTCTTTCTCGAACCATCCAACACTAAGCCCTGATCTCAGAAGCAAAATTCAAAGGAAACAAGCCACTCTATTTAACAGAGAGCAAAGACAAGATATTTGAAAAATTCAGGAACATCCAGAGTTTTGAACACTAGTGGTCTGAAGGTGTTGCAGTTTGTGGCAAATCTGGCCTGCAGACATTTGCTTACTTTAAAAATGAATGGTTGGGCTTAGAGCGTGGTCGATGTATACATTGTCAGAAACAAAATTCATCTCCAACTTTCCCCTGGTTAGAAAGTTTAGAAGGCAAAAAATGACTCGATTTCCCAGCTTTCTATATATATCTAGGGATGGCCACGCGACCAAATTTTGCCCTATGAGATATAACTGGAAATTTCCTAGATGAATTTTTAGGACTCCTTTCTTCCTGCTCGCAGGGTACAGACCTCGTTGGCTCCATTTCCCCCTTCTTTTTCCCTTGAATGAGACTGTGACTCCTGGCTAGAGCCCTTTTATCATCAGGAGGAACCATCGAAGGGTCCCATAAAGGGCTGATTTTCACACTACTGAATCAATCAAGGATGAAGTTGTCTGAGCCACAATCCCTAACATTTAGTTACCTAAGAATAAGTTTGCACACTCCCTTCAGTTACAGAAAGTCGTAAGTGGTCAAAATGTAAAGAACAATTGCCCAGCCTCAGTTGGTGCAAATACAACACAATCCTTCTACCCAGCTCTAAGGGACTGTCTTGGAAGAGGGCTTGGAAAGATTTTAAGAATGAGTGGGCCAGACAGTCTGTTGAGACAGTGTCTTTTATATATGACCAGGGAGCTGTACTACTTAAATCTCAGAAATATGGCCACTTAAACAAGAGCTGCAGGCTAACGCCAGTTGACAGTCCAATGTGGATAGGCGGGATCTCAGAAGGCCCTGTCCCTAGAAGAACTACATACAATCAATGACTCTTGAGAAGACAACCAGTCTTCTCCAGGGATGAGCCTCCCAATCCCAGTCCCATGTGGTCTGCCCTGGATATGTGGACATGGCTGCTTGAGATTGAATTCAGGTCCTAACATCTGCATGGTGAGCACTTTATAGACTGAGTCAGTTCTCCAGCTGCAATTTTAATGAATCTGAATCCAAATAGCCACATGTGGTTAGTGGCCCTGGTGCATGAGAAAGCACTGGTCCTAAGACCACACCCCCCTGCCATTACATATATGTGCTGGTGCATGCACATAGTTATAGGAACGAGAGTGGATGGGAAAAAGCCAAAACCTCAGTTGATAATAACAGTCATATGGACAGTACCCACTAACCACTTCCATGGAACAGGCATTGTGCATAGACTCCACTTTCTACCATCCAGCACTTCTGTAGTGTTTGCTTTTTGCTGAAAGTCTGTGTCACTGAAAGGCTAAACAATTTGCCCAGAGCCACAGTGCTCGAACCCTGTGCCTGTGCACTTTAGCATTGCATGCTACTGTGCGGAACAGCAAAAGAGAGGCAACGCATGGGTTACTGGCATGTCTGAAATACCAGCTCCTCACCTCCCTTTATTTACGGCTCATTGAATTCTGAGTAGATTAGTTCGGATAATGAAATGCTTTTCGAAATCTAATTTGAAATCCACGAAGATAAGGCAGGTGAAAATGTTCCCAGCGCTCTGCCTGTGTCACCCTAGAGAGGCAGGAAAGGCACAGCACAGATCGCATGAGGGACACCATGTCCTTGCCCTGCTGGGGGCAGTTCTCTCATGGGACATTTCCCTTGTTTCCAGTTCCCCTTTGGTCTCTCTCAACAACCTTCCATTGTTTATTTTGCCAATGCCTAGCTTAAGCTGCAAGGCTTTCCCCGTGAATCTCTCTCTGCTATGAAGTCACTCCGGGGTGGAAGACCTGTGAGCTGTGGGCCACAAGTAGTTAGGCCGCACATAGTTAGGACAGGCTCAAAGGCAATCCAACTAAAACAACAAACTGACTTCAAATTAGAAGGGTTTTCTTTGCAGTTCTTTTTGGAATTCAATGGCATGGTTCTCAGACATAAACTGTAGATCACAATATCATGTTATAATGTCAGAATGTTGGACAGAGCTGGGAAGATGGCTCAGTCAATAAAGTGCCTGCCATGAAAGCTTGAGGACCTGAGTCTGGGTGCCCAGCACTCGTAAACGGCTGGGTATATATATATATATATATATATTCCTATGTACTTGCAATTGAAATGCTGTGGCTGTGGTATGGTGCGGTTGGGAGGGAGACAAGGAGGTCCTTGCGGTTCATTGGTCAGCGAGGCCATGGAGCTTGTGTTTAGTCAGAGACTCTGTCTCAAAAATAAGATGGGAAGAAATATAAGGGGTAGAGGAATGACCCTAATGTCAGTGCCTGGTCTCCATAGACATATACCTACTTACTTGCACATGAACATATGCACACATACAAACATGTACCATATGCATACACAACACACATACAAACATGTACCACATACATACACAACACACACACATTGGGCACAACTGTTAGCAATCCTTATCCACCCATGGGCTTCTTAACATGTCGATTTTCCTCTGATATTCTTGTCCTAAATATGCAAGTCTCCAGAAAATTTTCCAAAGCCTGGACTCCTGCATTATTAGCTCACCGGGGTCCCGATGTGTGGAAGCAGAGGAACCCTGAGTGTGTGAAGTCCTGAGTCCACATGCATGGTTGACATGGGTATGGCTATGTAAAGGATCCCAATGCCTCAGTCCCATGGGAATGGCAAAGCCTTCCCCAGGTGAGGCTCACTCCGAGGGATGGCAAAGCTGCCCTCTGGTATGAATGAGGATGTTGATAGTGTATACAGAAAATGCCCATCACAGCTCCCCACACCAATTTTTACAGCCTGAAGTCTGCACCCTACGGAGGCTGCCCCTACCTTGATTACCTAAACCTATCTCCTTGTTCCGTTGCTTCTGGCATGCTGCGACTTCCACCAGAGAACCAAGCCCAACCCTCCCCTACTTCTCTGTATGTCTGTCTGTCTATCTCTTTTTCATCCCCTTGCTGCTCCCAGGCCTCTCTGGGAGCCACACTGGATGAGGAAGCAGTGTGTCCGGTGTGTGCCGTGAATACTCTGGGAAGCTGAGGGTTAGCAGGAGGCTCAGGAGAGGTCAGCACCTTTGGGGGCTTGATGGCATTGCTCTTGCCTGGGTTCTATGATGGCGAGTGTGATGGCTAGTTTTAAAGGTCAGCTCGGTGGTAGTGCATCTACTTGTATTTGGCCTGGGTGATGGAAGGCAAGGAAAGTCTTTAAGAATAGCCTTCCCTCTACGTCAGATGCATTAGGAAGCAGAGCATCACACACCACAGCTGCAGCAAATTGAGCGAGCCCCAGCATGCGCATGCTGGGCCTTTCTGATGCTACACTTTGCTGTCCATAGCAGACAACTTGGGGACTTGGGGAGCCTTGGTACTTTTCCTTAGAAACCTTCTCCGTGCGGAAGCAGAAGATGGGCTGGATGCCGAGGTAGTTACTCTTCCCTCACAGCACTGACCAGAGAGCTTGTGGTGAGATCAGCTGTTGCTGCAACTTGAAAATGCCCTCAGCTCACAGCAGGGGATTGATTTCCTGCCTGCTTACTGATTTTAATTACCTATGGCCATCTTTAAAAGGAGAATAGTGATCACGTTGCAGTATGATGACGGACAGATTCAGCGAGCCCTGGGAGTGTACAATCCCTTCCCTTAGAGGTCGGGCAGGCCATGGAATCTAGGGTTCACCTGAGGTTATGTGGTGAACGCTTCATCTAAATGACCACCAGAAAGCCTGTCGCAGAAAGACAGAGGTGCAGGCAGCCATGCCTGGTGAACACAAGAGGATATCTCTGTTGCTGAGATTGTGGGTACTGTTGTGGCTGCGGTCCCAGAGTGAGGTCAAATTGTATTTAATGAGCTTGGACACAGCCCAGAAAATGGCTGTGAAGAATGTTGGAAACTCATCTGAGTGAGCGTCATTGGAGCATCCAGTGGGAGAGGGCCTACATTGGATGACAAGACACTGCGCCCGCCTCCCTCTGTGACCTCAATAGTAAAGGAGCCCTACATAGGGAAAGGACTGCTGTAGAAGCCCACAGAAACGTTTCCAGAGGGGACACACACACACATCTGTGCACTCAAGGGACAGGTGACAGAGGAGAAACTGTAGAGGACACTGAAGACTTGGGGTCAGGACCTCATGTCTGGCCCCTCCCTTTGGAATGGTGGCCACAGCAGCAGACAGAATCCAGACTGTAGCAGAGAGCAGGGACTGGGGATGCGCTCTGTTATTGGACGATGTTTACAAGGGCCTGCAAATTAAAGGAGACTCTCTGTGGCCACCTACAGTACTTCCATGGTCTCTTAGATACAGTCTAGGCATCTCTGAAAGGGCATTTTATGAACCCAAGAAAGTCTTAATGTTGGTTCTCATGGTTTCCTTAGGGGTGGGTTTTGTGGAAATTTCAAGGTACTTCTGTCTCCAAGAACTTGATAATGATCCCAAGATTGTAATTGTGGATAGAGTATAATGAGAACATTCTCAACATCATACTAGGGCATTATTTACAGCTGTAGTTCTCAACCTGTAAGTCGTGACCCCTTTGTGGGGGGTCAAACAACCCTTTCGCAGGGGTCACCTAAGTCCTTTGGAAAACACAGATATGTACACTACAATTTATAGCAGTAGCAAAATTCCAGTTATGAAATAGCAAAGATAATTTCATGGTTGGGAGGGTCACCGCATGAGGACCTGTACTAAAGGGTTACAGCTTTAGGAAGGCTGAGAACCACTGCTCTAGAGGGTTTTCTCCAGCTAATCGGGAAACACAGCTCTGCTTTGCTGTTTACTATGGGTAATGACCCACAGCTGTACAAACTGAGGACACAGGTGATTTCCATCTAGCAGAGAAGTGGTTCAAAGATTATGCATTTGTGTGTTCTTGATCATGAACAGTCTGCTTTGAGAAGCTTATTACAGTATTTTCTCCCCTCACTGACCACACTAAACTATGTTAATACTCATTATTACCAGCTTGACCATATTTCTCCTGAGCGAGCAGACTAACTTGCCAATGCGGCTCACTATACGGAGTGTCTATCATTCTGCACACAACAAACACATAATCTTCGGACAGGTAGGTCCAGGCTGAATTTCTGCTTATCCTCGCAGCTTTTTCACGTATCCCCGAGCCAACTTCCCAACTGTCTATAACAACCCTCAAGCACCCAGAGGTCCGAAAATTCCTGAGTGAAGACAAACGTTTGCAAAATGTTGGCAACTAGAGTCACCGTGACTTCTTATTTCTAATTCAATATATGCTCCTTTCCCCAAATAGTTATGATCTGTATCTCCTTCCTGTAGGATTTGCTCAGCCTGGACATGGTCTGCTAACACTGCTTCAGAACTAACAGGTCACTGTCAACATTGCTGGACACGTGAGAGATGTGAGGATGCCCCCATGATGTCTACACATACGTGTTTGAAGTTCCGGAAGGGCACAAACTGAACGATGTCTCGAAGGACGGGCTCTCCCTTGGGTGACCTTAGAATTCCGTCGTCACCATCCAGCATCTGCATGTCACTGAAGTCAGCGTTGCCCACTCCCACGATGATGACCGACATGGGGAGGTGGGAGGCATGGACGATGGCCTCCCGGGTGTCGGCCATGTCTGTGATGACACCATCTGTCAGGATCAGCAGGATGAAGTATTGCTGTAGGAGTCGGGAGTCCGGGACAGATGATAATGAGGGACGAGGTGGGGGAGAAAATGACAACAATGTCAGTTAGATATCTATATCTAGGTGGCCTCCTTGTAGAGTGACCAGAGCGGCAGGGACAATAGCCATTTTGTTTGTGTCTTTAACTTTTTTGTAAAGAAAAATGTAATGTAAAAACAAAATAGCCTGGGCACGTCTATGGGTTCATTACTGGGCATCAACGATTATCAACATACGGTCAATCTTGCTTTATTTATTGTCCACACTTAACTACTTTATATTATTTTTCAAATATATTTCATATATTACAGCATTTTCATAAAAATATGCATAGAGATAAAATTCTACTAATAAAAATAATATCCTATATATGAAACTAAAAGTTATAACCCAACCCATTGAGAAAAAAAGACAGGCTATTTGTGCTTTCTGTACACAAAGTTTCTTCATTTGGTTTTACTTTCTGCACTAAACTAAAACCTTTTGGTCTCAGAAAACATTGCAGTTCATTTCCTGATGACCCACATTTCAAAATGCAGGATTTTTTTTCCTCAAAGGCTCCCCCAAGGAAGATTTCAAGCTACCCTCCACCAATCCCCAAATTTCTGTCTCCTTTCATACTCATTTATTCTTATCTATTGGTTTGGTTACTATCTCAAATAGACTAGTGGTTTTGGCTCTGGATGCCAGTTGTGTTTTCACTCCTGAACTATCAAGTCCCAATCTTTTTTTTTATTGTTTTTTTTCAAAATATTTATTTATTTATTATGTATACAATATTCTCTCTCTGTGTATGCCTGCAGGCCAGAAGAGGGCACCAGACCCCATTACAGATGGTTGTGAACCACCATGTGGTTGCTGGGAATTGAACTCAGGACCTTTGGAAGAGCAGGCAATGCTCTTAACCTCTGAGCCATCTCTCCAGCCCCTTTTTTTTATTGTTAAAAGAGAGATTTACAATTAGTCCCCTTGTCCCCGGCCCTCCCGCTCCCCCACTACTCTACCTCCCCCCGCCCACATATTATCACGTCCCAATCTTCCGCAGATCTGCTAACGTTCACATCAACTTCACTTTAGTTCACTGTGCTCACAACCAAACCAGAGTTGGTCATCGTCCATTCCCACTCCGCCTAGGACGTTGTGTCCTCCAGTGTCCACCTTCTAGATAACCTCCTAGCCTCCTAGCCTATCTGTTCTCCCTCTGTCTGCCCACCAGCTTTAGAGAGACCTCAAGACCCTTGTTGCTCCCATAGCTTTTCAGGTTCTCAGCTAAAACCTATCTGATCTGGGCTTCAGGTCAACAACAGACATGTTTTGAGCCTCTTCATGGTCACCCTAAAGGCTTAAGGTCATGACGAATGGAGGCACAGTGATTGTAGCTTAATTATAATAATAATCTTACTGATTATTATAAAACTCAGGATAGGTAGAAAACAGAAGACTTGGAGTCGGGAGAACTGCCTTCCAAGCCTTATTCTGTGAGACCTGGAATATTCTATGTGCCTCAGTCTCAGCTTCTTTATTTCTCAAAAGACAAGAAGGATAAGATCATCATGTATGGTCCCCTTCAGCTTGAGGATCTTTGAAAATCCACAGCTGTGCTGTTCAGTGTAGGAGTTACCAACTTCATGAAAATATTGAGCCTTTCAAAGGTGACCAAAGTAAGAGAGGAGCTGAATTTGAAATAAAAAAATATGTATCCAATTAAATTATTGAACATTTTCAGTAACTTTAGAACAAATCAAAGAATTGATATTTTATACATTAACTTATAATATTGAAATAAAGATCAAGTATCTGTGATCTTTATTTCACCTAAATTGAGAGGACATTAATTGTAAAATACACAAATATTTTAAAGTCTTATTGCAAAAAGCCAAAGTATTTCTTTTATATTTTATATGAATCAGATGTTAAAATGACAATTATTGGGTAGTTGGGATTTTAATTATTCATCAAGGATATTACAATGGATCTCCTTGTTTGTTTTTACTTTTTAAATGTGTTTACTCTAGCATTTAAAATTGTATCTAGGACTTGTACTAGATTTCCTTTGGGTTAAGATGGTGGGAAGCTCTGCTGGTACAGGGACTGGGCTGGTCCTGTGTCACTATGATGGTTCTCCTCGTAGGCATGTGAAAGGTACTCTGGCCCTTGGTTTGCAGTCTCCCTGTTCCCTCTCCATGTGGAGAGGCTGCCACAGGGCTCACCTGGAATGGGGATTAAAATGAAAACTCTGTAGCCGCCAATGCAGGAAGACCCACTGGCATGAGTGTAGATGTTGGCCATCATGAGCACACTATGCTAGCTTCACTGTGAGATGGGAGGGAAGAGGCTTTGGGAGATGAAACACAGGTGAAACCCAAGAGAACTTTCCTCACAGTCCCCAGATATTCCTCATCACGGAAGGAGGTAAGTGTGGGAGACTAAGACATTCTAGGCAGAAGCATTCGCCTTTTGGTAGAGCATGGGTCAGACATGTGACCTCCTGGGTTTGGTACTCAGCATTACAAAGACGAGTACATGAATAAGGATGAACTTATGTTCAAGCTAATTCACAACAACAACAAAATTTAAGAACTCTCTGGAGTCAAGAGTGAATATTCTAGACTCTGTTTCTTCCAGGTTTAATAAGCTACAGACTACTGTCTTAAACCAGATGGAAATTTCCAAACAAAGTTACCACAACAGCTCACTCCAAAGTCAGGCTGGGAAAGCATTTGTGTGTGAATTATTTTCATCTATGAATATACCTGAGGTCTATGGAGAGGCATTTTTATCCCTAGAATAATTCTGTAATATCAAAGAGAAAATCCTATTACAAGATCCCCTGATACAGTTTCCCTGAGGGGCTTAAGCTTGTGCCCCTTGGGAGTAATAACAAGGGACCCCAGGCCACATTGTCCAACCTCAAGAGAAATCTCTAGGGAAAGAATAAATTACCCACATAGCCCATGGGAGCCATTTATCTGGCATTTTATTTGTAGATGCTTCTTACATGTGCTTCTGTGATTTGACTATCTCAGTCTTTTTAGGAAAATACTCCCCTGGCCTGGAGTTGGGAGTCATGGCCATGGCCTCATGTTGGCTTGTTTTAGCAGCACAGCAGCCACACCTGTCCCTGTGAGGTTGTCCCTTTACTTTTGTATGCCCTGGGATCCCAGGCAGATTGAAAGCATCTACTCTTAAAATTAAGCTACAGGGATTTCCAGAGGTCTCTTGGATACTCTTGTCAACGGTTTGGCAAGAAAGTACTTTTAGTTTCATTTTTTAAAAAAAATCTATTTTAGGAGCTGGAGAGACTGAACTAATGTATCTCAGGAAGGCCTTGAACAGACTATGTAACTGAGGACGACCTGAAACTTCTACTCCTCTTGTCTCTACTTCTGAATTCTAGTATTATGGGTGTCCTCTATCAGAGCAACTTTAAGTTGACAGTTTAACAACTGAGTTACACTGTCAACTCCATAATTATGTTTTCAGAAGATTAGTCTGCTTTTCATATGAAGCACAGATGTACTGAGGAAAGGCGTAGAGTCTACTTGGGATTTGCGAAAACAATTGTTGGCCCTGAATAGACAGTAGCCACAAAGGTTCTAAGAAGTGGGAACACTTGGGATGTAGTTGGAAGATAGACTAGTGTCATAACTTGTCAATGAATCAGATGAGGGTGTGTGTTATCAGGATTTCAAGAGGGCACCCAAGCATCAGCACTTCCTAGTTAACATCCTTGTGTTGTCTTTTCCCACACTGAATTGAAATGGCCCGTGCAATCAGCAGGGCATTCTGAGATGATGGAGCAAGACTTCTGTGGGAAGTTATGAGACACAGTTACTCCTTCCTTGTCTTCTTTTGGATCACTTGGGTGGAGCCAGCTGCAATGCAGTGGGAAGCGTTAGTAGCTCCCCTGAGCAAGGAAGGAGTGAGGTTTCTGACCAGGAACAAGCAATTCCATGGCAGACATAAGAGCAAGCCATCTTATTAGCAGATCTTCCAGCCTCAAGCCACCCTTCAAAGGACCTCATCCCTGGCCAGTATTTAACTGCAACTTTGGGAGGCCTAATTCAGGCCAGCTGTGCTTGCATCTCTGATCCACAGAAAGTGTGGAGGTAATGAATGTTTATTGTGGTTTTAACTTGGTTAAGGTTGTCTGTCATTGAGCAGCAGGAAATGAGGGGAAAAAAAGACGTGAGGTAAGCCAAGGAACCCAGATTACTTCAAGGTCAGAGCCTAAGCAACTAGTTGCATGATGGTAGTATAGAGATGGAGAAGACGAGGATGCTGGGAAGGAAGGCCCATCAGCCTTGTGCGGGGGGAGGAGGAGGAGATAGAGTTTTAGGGAGAAAATGAGGGTCTTAGAGACTATCAAGGGCTCTGATTTGTGCTATTCAACATCCAGATGAAGATACTGATAATAGCTGAATGATGAATTTGAAGTCCGGAGGCAAGATGGGTTCATGATTCCTATTTGACAATAATAGCATTCAAGAGGTATATGAGGCCATGATAATTAACAATATCACCCTAGACAGATAGCAGAGGAGATTTAGCAGTGAGATGTGAGGAGGAGAAGAAGGAGTTGAAGGAGGAAGAGGAGGAGGCAGAGAGACCAGCAGAGTGGTCAGTGAGATAAGATGGAATGTCTGACTTTAACAAGTGTAGTCTTCAGAGAGATGCTGGTGAAGAACCCCCCCCCCCCGGTTTGTGGGGAGGATCTAGTGGGAGGAGGGATGGAGACAAGCAAAGCAGCTTTACTCTCAAGGAATTTGCTGCACAGGGTTAGAACACTAGGGATGAGTGTTAACGGGCAAAGTAGGGCCAAGGAGGCACAGTTTTGGATTAAATGGATTAAATGATACTTCAGGAATGTCAACACACGGGTGGGAGGGAGGGAGGGAGGGAGAAAGTCGGTTCAGTCTCTGGATAACTGAGAGAGGATGTGTTACAGCACACAAAAGTAGTGGCTGACACTTGGTAGAAATGTGGCCCTCAGTCTAGCCAAACCCAAGGGAACACTGGGCCAGAGCAAGCAGGTCAGGAGAATTATTGCAGGACAACAAGGTTAGAATGCTGTCTTCTTTATGCGAATGTGTCGTCCCGGAAACCACGCTCAAGTTACACAGAGCTTTCAGACAGCTATAGTGCTTGCTCCATTTGGAAAACATCATAAAGCTAGATAGAGACAGGCTGACACCATTAAATAACACGCGGGAAAGGGTGACATGTTTACTTCTAAAATGTCAAAAGACAGGCTCCAGTTTTATTTTGGCTTTGGAGCTGTAGTTTGTATCTTTCCTAAGAAACAAAAACCGAACAATTGAAGCGAATGTTTGTTGTGGTATTTTCTATTAGTATTCTTCATCACCATGAGGTAGAATCACCATTTTTTGTGGGGTGTGTGTGTGTGTGTGTGTGTGTGTGTGTGTGTGTGTGTCTCACTGGAGTTTGACGGTGATTCCACTCGTGCACACACACACATGGATGGAGGTCAGAGTAGGATATTGGGCATCTTCCCCTGTCACCCTCCACTTTACTGTCCTGAAAGAGTCTCTCACTGACCTGGAAGTTCAAAGTTGCAGTGAGTCTCAGAGGCCAGAGAACTCTACGTATTAGCATGTCTCCACCCCAAGTGAATGCTGGGTTTGTTGGCATGCACGGCCATGCCTGGATGTCTGTCTAGGTGCTGTGGGTTCAAACTCACTTTCTCATGTTACATAGCAAGCACTGTTTGACTCTGAGCATTTCCCCAGCCCTTCAACTACTGCTTTATTTATGCAGTCTGGGTATATTGGAAAACAAGCTTTGTTTTGGATTTGTTTTCTTTCCTGGGACAGGAGGTGATCACAGTAGCTTCCACTACCAAGTGTCTGTGACACAAAGGGGCAGACCATTGTGTCAGCTCTGAACTTCACATCCTGGCAGATTTGGGTTTCATTAACCCCACTGTTTCTTAGATGAAGAAATTGAAGATAGAGAAGTTAAGCCATTTAGAAATAACTAGGATTGGAACTCATGGGATTTCATTGCTCTGGGGCAGTCTTCACCAGTGGTGACCTGCCTGCTTCCCCTCATCCCCTGGATTCTGCTCTCTCAAGTCACACCTCACTGCCCAAATCCTCTCACTTTATCAACCTCAGCAGCCCTACCTTCCCCACAACTCCAGCGGACTCCATTGGCCCAGTGGGAAGAACAGGTGAATGACTTACCTTCCAGCTGAGTGGCCTCACTCCCCAGACCCTGACCCTAGGACAATCCTTTGCACTCCCTCACAAAGGCCAGCAGCTTTACCAGAGGCCAGACTAGTCCTAGGGACCCCAGGTAAGACACTACCTACTGCCCACTAATACCCTTAAAACTAGCCCAGCAAACCTAGACTGTACCTCCTCTGCTGGGCTCCATATTCTGGTCTACAGCGTCTGAAGGAGAATGCTTTACTGGAGGCTAGGCAGGATTTAGGGACCCAAGGCCTCCAAAACCCCAGTGGAGACACCCTACTGAGCCTGGAGACTCACCAGTCACCAGAACCCTTGGCCACTTAGACCAGAAGATCAGAGAGGAAACAGAAACTAAGAAACAAAACATCTATCCAACAAAGACAAAATTAGGAATCAATAAACCTGTAGTCGTCCCACATCCAGATGCCTGTACACCAGTATAAGCACCATAATCAATAATAGAAAGAGCAGTATGGCACAACCAGAACCCAGCTACCCTCTGACAGCAAGATTCAACTGTTCCAAATACAGCTGACGCACAAGATGCGATTAATTAATTAATACAAATGAAAGCAAATCATTAATTTAAAAACAAAAGAAAAGCTAGACTTGATTGTCAGACTATTATGGGTGTCACGACCAACATCCAAAAGAGGCGGGGTAAGTCCCCGGTATAAGTGACCTGTCCCTCTCCTTACCGATGCCTCCTTGGTGTTGGTCTCCTCCGAAGCTGACTTGGCAACCTTCTGAATGATGGGAGCAATGTTGGTGGGACCATAGAGCTGGAGTTTGGGAAGACAGCTCTGATAGGCTTCCACAACTCCTTGAATTCCTAAAGTGAGAGTGGAAAGATCAACACGTCCATAGTCCCTTCAAATGGATTTGCGCCCACACAAGAGTAGATCATCAACTTTGTCCACATAGTCGGTATCTACACCATACATAGGGTTTCCCCCTTTTCTCTTTTTCTTTATTCCTCTCCTATACAATATATCCCAACCACAGTTTTCCCCCTCCACTCCTTCTAGTTCTCTCCCCACCCTGTTCTCTTTCTCCAAGATCCACTCCTCTGTTTAAAAAAGAGCAGGCCTGTCGGGGATATCAACGGAACACAGCATAACAAGATCTAATGAGACGAGGCACGAACTCTCATATTAAGGCTGGATAAGGCTGCCTAATAGGAGGAAAAGGATCCCAGGAACAGGCAAAAGAGGTTCCCCGCTCCCATTGTTAGGAGTCCCACAAAACTCCAAGCTAACGGGTACAGGGTACAGTCACATGTAGTTCTTAAGAAAAAAGGAAATACTAGGTCGGTGTACTGCTGCCTTCCTTCCCCCACTGAAATCAAATCACAGTGGGATCCGAATCAAAAGCCTTTTGCTTTCTCAGGCTTCAGCTCATCCTTCTAGCCTTCATGGCACCAAAGCAGCACACTGCTCCTGACTGTGACCTGAGGGCTTCCTAGGAGTCAGTGCTGAAATTGCTCTCCATAGCCACCACAAGTCAAAAATCAGTGTAGGGACAATGGGCAAGTTCTGTTCTGCCTCACACTGCTTTCCAACCTTATTGACAACACTCCCCCCACCTTGGTCGGCCTGGCATACCAAGAATGCCTGTCATTCCAGAGGTAGAAGCCAAATCATTTCACAGCGAGGAGCAGAAGCTGAGTGAGGCTGAATGGAAACTCCTTTTTTTCCTTTTGGCACACAAACCTTGGCCTAATATAAGGAAGTTTGATTTCCTTTCCAAAATTATCAGGCAGTTGAATTTTGAGTCTGTGAAATGATAAGCACTAGAGTATGTCTCTCTGTCTCCCCTGGTGGGAAACCACCTGACTGTCTTGTGGCAGGGTCTTTCCCTGAAGTGGAAGCTCGGGGCTTCAGCTAGGCTGGGATGTCTGGCGTATAGAGGAGCGTAAACTGTAATAAACTGGGTTGAGTGATGGAGAAGGGTACCAGAACAATGTAGATCATGACTAAGAGGCTACTGTGTTCAGATCTGATGATGTGGGTATCTCAGTCCTGGACACTAAATGCCAAGTTTCTGAAGAAATCCCAGAATGCTCCCCCTTCACTAATCTCAGTTAACTATGGTGTAGCCCACTTCTTTGGATTCTCTGAACCTGTTTCTGTGCTGTGGACTCTCCCAGATGAGCTGCTGCTCTAGGAGAGAGAAACAGAACCTAGAGAGATGCACAGGGCCAGGCTCTGTGACACTGGTTCCCTTTCTTGTTGTGACTTACCTGCACATTCTGGGTTATCTTCATTAAAGTTGATTGCAAAGTCATGAGAGACCTAAACACCGATTAAAATTTTAAAAAAAGGAAGAAAGGAGAATTATAACTTGGATCCAATAAGGAGGCACTGGGGGCCTAGGGTTTGCAAACAAATGGCATTACATTCATTGTGAGTTAAGCAGAAGGCACCATTTTAAGCCATTATACAGCCAGTCTGAGATGAAGGGTGAATTCTCAGCTCCCTGTGGAGCTGCAGCGGCAGGAAGATTTTCTAGAATCAGATAAATGATGGCAGGAGGGGAAAGTAAAGCATATTTTTTTTTTAAAAAAAAAAAAAGAAAGAAAAAGAAAAACGGCTACAGAATAAGGTAACTACAGATCATTTCTAGATTAAACTGGCCACAGACTGAAGGGTTAAAGTTGAATGAGCTCTGTGTCCACCTGCTTAAGAAAGTAAGAACTCAATTAACGGAAGCTGACTGATAGGCATGGTGCTGCTTATCGAGGCACTGGCTAAGCTGTTGACATTTAGGGATCATTCTGACGGACAGAATTACAGTGCATGAGGATCTTCATGTATACGCAGGTGAACCAGAACGACTTCTACCTCTGAAAAAAATGCCTGGAGTGATATAGCCTGTAATCTTCTATCACAAGCTTCCCTGCCTGGCAGTTCCCAAGCGAAGGGTAGATGGTACACTGCCTGCTATTTTCCTCCCCCTAAATCTGATAAAAGAAATGGGCTCTTCTGCCATCTGGACAGTTTTATTAAATCACTTGGAATTTCATGGAAAATTCCACCTCAAAGGTATTTCTGACCATTGAATCTCTTGGGCACCAAAAAATAGGTCACCTCATTAAAAGACAGATGCCTCCTTTCTTAGTGTGTGGGGGGGTCACAGGTGAAGCAACTGGTGTGTGTCCACTGTCCCTTTGTCCTCCGCAGATTCCAGGCAAGTGAGCTGCCCCACTCGGTTGATTTATCTCAAGTTTTTCTTTAGGCTGCAAGATTTTCCTTTGTCTACCCAAGTTATATACTTGACATTGGCAATCCTTTGGGAGATCTGAATGGACACAATTTGAATCCCCGGGATCCAATGGATTTGGGTGTTTTCTCAGTCTCTGACCATATTGGCAGTGAGTTAACCTAAGGATTCCTGTAACTAGACCTTTAAGTTTTTGTTTTTGTTTCTTTTTGCCAAAGGCACTCTAGGACCACCATAGCTTCATAGAAAGCAAGAGCAAGATTGCCAAGACAAGATTCCACAGTGCGGCGCACGATCCTACCTCCGCTCACTCACCGTGTACTCTGGGGGTATCCTGGCGCCAAACCCAAAAGCCGGGAACATTTTGTCACTGGAATTAAATAAAAAAGAAGCCGCTTCATTTATTCATCTAAGAAGGAAGGGAAACACGAGCCTGCTTAACCTCACGGAGACACGTTGCCAAGCCAAGGGCTGACTCACACAATAGCATGAATAATCAAAATGAAGAAACCTTTCTTACCATTCAGTATTTATTAGCATATACTCTCTTCCCTTAAGGTTCTTATTTTTTTTATTTTTATTTTTTACTAAATTTGATAACCAAGAGTAAAATGGACCCAGAATTTGTATGTATCCCACCCCCATAATTGTGATTTTCTGTTTCCTTGAAATAGCGAATAATGAGAAATTTGGCAACTCCAATCATTGACTGAATTAGGGTCTTCCATACACATAATTTAAAAATTTTTTGAAGCAAAATATGATTATTCTTTATTTTTCATGAAGGTAGACACATTGAAGAGAAGTACCCCTTAAAGATGCTGCTGCTGATTAGAGCCAGGGTTCAGAGACACCCCAGATCTGAGGAGATATCAAAAGGCACAGGGAAGCTCAGTAGGCTGCTACCCCACAAGGCGTGATCTCACTCACAGGGTTCCCTGTTTCTCCACTTTAGACATATACATAAAAATAACAAATTATTTGAATTGTCTTTCCTTACTTCCTGAACTCAAAGGGACCCAGTGTTTTGTGGGGGTGGGGTGGGGTAAAGGGGAAGAGATGGGAGATGAGAGCCTGAGGGAACAGGATGGTTGGGGGGAGAGGGATGGAGTGGGAGAGCAATGGAAGAGAGATCTTGAGAGGGAGGGTCACTATGGGGTCAGGGAGAAACCTGGTGCCAGAGAAATTCTCAAGAATCCACAAGAATGACCCCAGCTAAGACACCTAGCAATAGTGGAGGGTGCCCAAACTGGCCTTCCCCTGTAATCAGACTGGTGAATACCCCGACTATTATCCAGTAACTGAAGGAATCAGATGCGGAGATCCACAACCAAGCACCTGGCCTAGCTCTGGGAATCCAATCCAAGAGAGGGAAAAGGGAATACATGAGCAAGGAAGGTCAAGGTCATGATGGAAAAATCTACAGAGACAGTTGAACCAAGCTCATGGAAACTTATGAACTCTAGAGTTTACAGTAGCTGTGGAGTCTCCATGGGACCAGACTAGGCCCTCCATATGTGGGAGACAGTGGTGAAGCTTGGACTATCTGAGGGGCCCCTTGCAGTAGGATGAGAATCTATCCCTGGTGCGGGAGTTAGCTTGTTGGAGACCATTCTCTATGGTGGGATGCCATGCTCAGCTAGATCCACGAAAGTCACACCTACCCCTTGTTTGGCTTGGTTTCTTTTATGATCACTTCTATTTCATGTGTTCATGTGTGTTATATCTTAAACCTAACTGTACTGCACTCTAGTTAAGAGGACGGGAAAGGGGGGGGGCTTTAACATTTATTGACACACACAATGCGCTAGCTCTACCCCAGGTGCTGTAAATTCTTACACAACCCTGAGAGTTCTACTTATTCTAATCTTAGGAAGACAGAGTAAATGTTATCACCAGAGAGGATTATGGGATTCCCAAGTCCATGATTTTCCATTTACCATTATAATGAAATAACTACATGTAATATTAAACATCTACTAGCAATTCCAGGACCTCGGTCCCCAAATAGGCAACACACAAGACCTTTCTTAAGCAAATTGTGTGTTGCAGTGGTGCTCTGAAACACTGGTCCTGGGAGAAGGCGTGTCCTTCTCCTGCCAAGTACCTTTGTTTGGGTTCTCTCCTAGGAAGAACACAACTGAGGTTTGGTCTTATAGTTTTCAATTCTTCCTAGAGTTAGTCAAGGGCAAAGAAGGAATTCAGATTAGGGCTCACCAACTACTCTATAGAAAAGAAGGTATTCAGTATGGGCCAAGCTCCACTTTCTGAGTGACTTCAAGAAAATCAAAGTAACAAAACCAGATTCTCTCCCATCCCTTCCTATTTAGAAGTTGTTAGCAACCTGTGACAACTTTGACAAAACTTTCCAACACGTAGTCCATTGCACACAGGTGGTGTTACAGATCTAGGGAAAGCAGAGTTTTCTAAAGTGAGGGTTGACATCCTCTATGAAACCACAAACTCCCTCGTCTCCTCGAAGCTGTGTCAGGCCAGGCTCTGTCGTACACTGCATCTAGCATGTATTAGAGAAAGTATGGTTGCAAATAAATAAGAGACTCACCATAGCTTACAGAGGATTAGTAACAGTTCTAAGGAGAAAAGAAAAGGACTCCTGGTCCTTGGAAAGATTAGAAGACTTTGCCTCAGCTCTTCCTCCTTAGGCAAAGAAAGAGTGGTAGGCAAGGGAGGATCTTGCTGGCTAAGTTAGAAGACTTTCCTGGTGGTGAGCATGGATCCTGGACCGACCACAGCGAGGTTGCCTCAAGAGTCCGAACCAGGAAGCCTGGGAGGTGTGACATCCTTAACTTACTTTCTGCTTTGATGAGTTTTTTTCTCTCTCTCTCTTTTAGGGGATATACGGTAAGGGTGTGTGCAGATCTAGTGCTCTGCCTACTTCCAATCACTGACCCAGGACCTAGTGATGTTCCTTTCATACCTGCTAAACCACCCTTGGGGATCTGAAGTTTGCTGAGCTTCAGGTCCTGTTATGTAATTGAGTTTCAAGAGTGAGATGGTTGGGAAAACGCCTCACCTACCAGGAGAATAATTAACGCTGCAGAAGGGCTCAATTCTCTGAAGTCAGCCCCCATAAAGCTTCTACTTAATAAACACACTGAAGAAAAAATTCCCAGCCTAGCACAATAGATTTAAAGTCCATTCCTCCTGCTTAAAAATAAGACCAGTCGGAAAGGAGTCTTATGCAATGACTAAGAGAAGGAAGTGGAACAAAGGAGAGCTTTCTATGAGAACACTTCAAAGAAGCCAGAACCGGATCCCCTGGGCACTGAGCAAAAGGGCCATTAGCAACTGTTGGGAGAAAAACCCAAGCAAACACTGCCCACCTGGACATTTCAGAACTGTATTACCACGCTGGTAAAGGCCACACTTTCACCAGCACCATAAACAAACAAACAAACAAACAAACAAAAAATACAACGAAAGGGTTCATGTCCTTCCATGGTGACATATCAGCTGTTCTTAGTTTCCCAGGAAATGGCCATGTCCAATGTCCAAATATCCCCCAGGTGGGAAATTTGATCTTAAGCACATTTCACTGTCTCCATTAAGGAAACACTGCGCTAAAGCAAGACATTAATACACGTCAAGGGACACATACTGCATGACAGTGTGCATGCCAGTGGGGGTCAGCTCAAACATGGTGGCCTTCCAGAGCACTTGGGTCTGGATGAAAAGAATTTTGCACAATCATCTTAAAACTGAGGTCCATGGATAGAAGTGCAATAGGCTTCTGGGGACATGAGGGTGTGACTTTCTTTTTTAAAAACAAAATCAGCATTCAATTCTCCTATTTCCACACATATCATTTGTTGAAATCATTCTTCTGGGAGCTCTGTGATAGTGAGACCTGGTCTCACTCACCCCTTTCCCTTCACAGTTCCTCTTTTCTTTACTTCTTCTGAGTCTCAACTGCCATGCTGTGTTGCTTCAGAGAACTAAAACTGACTGTACCAAGGAGAGGAACTATTCTACAGGATTCTGGCACCCAGTATGGAGTACGGAGATTCCAGCTCCGAGTACAGAGTACCAGGATCTCAG
Organism: Dicrostonyx torquatus; assembly: GCA_028555095.1. Classification (NCBI taxonomy): domain Eukaryota; kingdom Metazoa; phylum Chordata; class Mammalia; order Rodentia; family Cricetidae; genus Dicrostonyx; species Dicrostonyx torquatus. The sequence continues at coordinate 9,262,144 of JAQHUG010000001.1, forward strand.
CTCTGAGTACAGGGCACCAGGATCCCAGCTCCGAGTACAGAGTATTGAGATTCTAGCTCTGAGTACCTAGTACCAAGATTCAATTACCAAACACAAGATTCAAACATTAAAAAAGGGAAAATTTCGACAACCCTCAGTAGGAACCAAATTTTCTGCAACTCAGGGCATTGTCAATTTTCACTTTAAAAATTGTGGGATGTAGCTAAGTTGTAGAACACCTACCCATCCCATAGATAACTTTGGATTCAATCACTAGTACTGTGTAAAAGAAAGAATTTAGGATGTGTTATTGTCAGTTGTTAAATCATTAAAATAATTTTTGGGAGTTGGCAAGATATTTCAATAGGTAAAGGTGCTTGATACCAACCAAGCCTGAAGACCCAAGCTTGATCTGGGCCTGGGACATACACGGTAGAAGCAGAGAACCAACACCTGATAGCTGTCCTCCGACCTCCACATGTGTATCATGGCACAAATGTTATTTAAGGATTTATTCTCTTTTAAATATATATATCTATGTGTGTGTGTGTGTGTGTGTGTGTGTGTGTATGTGTGTGCTTGTCTGTGACATTTGCATGCGAGTACAGGTGTGGCAGAGGCCAGAAGAAGGAGCTCTTCTGGAGCTGACTTACAGGTGCTGTGAGCCTCCTAATGTGGGTTCTGGGAACCGAACTTAGGTTCTCTGCAAGAGCAGTATGTGCCCTTAACTGATGAGCCAGACTCCATCCCCTAAATAGTTTTGATTATAAACTATTGTGGTAGGGGGAGGGATGGTTATGTCATTGGAAGAATTGAGCAATACTATGGGTTAAAAGCTACTTTCACATATTTGCTTATAAGAGCAAATTTCTTAATATTTATATTAACACAGACAAAAATTGATTAGAAATTATGATAGATTCCGCATGGTGAGCAATAGGTAGCCCTTAGCCAAAGATATATAAACCACCTGGGCTTCCCCACCTCCACACACACTGTCTGTTTTGTTGAGAGCTGATTTCCAAAACCTTTATATTTCTTATATACAATAATTAAAGTCTGAAATTCTTAACATAAGAACGTTTTTAGATCAATAATATTCACATTAAAACTGCAATAAAATTAAATCCAGAGATATTTTCAGAATAATTTGAATCTCTTCATAATGAATCATTTTAGAAATTAAAAATTACATGCATATAATATCCTCATTTTCCTTATATACTTGCATGATACAAAGACCATCAAAATGACTTTAAACCAAATTTATAATGATACTCTGAGTACTAGAGAAGGGATTCAGACAGTAGAGTGTCTGGCAAGCACAAAGCTCTGGGTTTGAGCCTCACAAATGCCACACCAAAATGTGTTGGTTTTAAAAATGATACACTGGAACCAAATTCTATGGAGGAGAGAAACAGAAAATGAGTTGGCGAAGAAACAATTTGAAACTTAAGAGTTGGTGCAGGTATTTTTTTGTTAAAAAAGTCATTATCCAATCTGTGCATCATTTAGATTATATTGAGCAGTTACAAGAGTTACATGAGAGTTTATTTTTAAATACCCATATTTATAACACTCCAGAATTTTCAATTCTCATCACCATTTAAACTTACAACAAAGAAAGATGTCTCCACTTCTCCAGTGAAACATGTGTTAGGGCTGTATTCTTTTACAGAATCCCTTCAGAGGCAAACAAAACAAAATCGAGCAAAGGGACAAATGCTTAGAGGTCACTTGTCCAACCTGACCTTTAGACACTAGAATCCTTTCTCCTTTTGTGCTCAGTTTATTTTTAATGGTTGAATTTTGAGTCTTAAAGATAACACCCTCCAGCACTGATTAATTATGACAGGCAGAACTGCATGGGCTCTGCAAAGGAAACTAGATGCGCCTTCAATTTGCAACCAAAGACATAAATCTCGCGAGAACAGAGGTACCAGGTCTACTTCTACTTGTTATCAGCACCCTTTAAGGGTATGTCATCATACTCTATCAGCCTTGCTGACTCTGTTCTCCACAAGAGGCTGGCCTGTTCCTCATGATTCAGAATAAGAACTTCATCTATGTTCTTGTGACAGAGGCTGTGTGTGTCAGAACACTGACTACCCCAGTCACCAGCATGAAGGTTCTCTCCTTGTCCACCCTTCTTCCAGCAGGGCAGAGGGGGCCCTTTCGCCTTTACACACTCTCCAGCCTTGCACAGGAAGAGTTTTCTGGGCCATGCTGAGCTGGGACTATGCCTGTTTTTGTTGTTTTGAGATATAGTCTCTCCATATATCCCAGGCTGGCCTTGAACTCCTATGGTCCTCCGGCCTTAGCCTTGCTAGTGCTGGGCTTCCAGGTATGAGCCATGACTGTGGCTTATTGACACACCTCTGCAATCCACTAGACTTTGAGCTACATGTGGAAAATTCTGCCATGTTGTTTTTTTGTTTTTGCTGCCTCACACAAGGGGATTGGTCCCGAGGAGTTCCAGCATGGACATTGGCATTCTAACTGACCCAGAACTCCTTACTTAATGGTGGATTTCAAGGCTGGATTTCAAACCATTAGAGCAACAATAAAATCCCAATTCTAGGTGCACTGCAGACCATGAAATCAGCCTTGGTGATTTCTTGGTGAGATCCAAGTGTCAGCATGTGTGAAGCTTCCCAAGTGTTTTGTGATGTGCAGACCAAGATGAGAGTCCTGGTGGGCTGAGGTGGGATATGGCGAAGGCTGTACTGAGACAGGACCCCAATCTTCTGCTGTCTCCTTGTCTCAGTTCCCAAAGTAGCTAAGATCACAGGCTGATGGCCAGCAGGCCCAGGCCAGGCTTTTCATTAGAGGACCGTTTGTGTTTTCTGAGACCCATAGCTATGTTGGTCTCAAGAAAAGTATGTCCCTTTGACACTGAGGTGTGCTGTGGGATATTCGTATACTGTGTGAAGATGTCTTTCTGTGACTGGTTTGATAAAGAGCTGAATGACCAATAACTAGGCAAGAGATATAAGGGCTTCTGGGCAGAGCAAGAGGAAGTAGGAGACAAGTCTAGATGCCATTGAGACATGGAATGAGTTGGGCACACAAAATAGGAAAGAGGTAAAAACCCATGTGGTAGAAGGTAGATTCACATTAAAAAATGGTTTAAGTTATAAGAGCTAGTGGGGCTGGGACGAGCCTAAGCTAAGGCCTAATTTTCATAATTAATCAATCTCTGTGTCATTATTTGGGGCTGGTGGTGGAAAAGAAAGTCTTTCCAAAGGTGTATAAGCAGTGTGGATGCTGTGAGTAAACAAAGAAGCTGTGTCAGCAGAGACTAACTGATCAGAATTCCAGTACTGTGGAGAGACTGGAGTGCTTAGAGCTATTGGCTAATTGCCTTACCTTGGGCTAGCATTAGCTCCTGGGATAGCCATTCCTTACCCACCTCTAAGTTGGAACTAACATCCTGTGTCTAATAGGGAAAAACACTTGGAATCTATTGACTTAGCAGACCCACTGGCTTCCACCAACCTGAAAGCTAAGAATATGATCAGATAGCAAGCTGGGCCTGTAGACAAGCCTCCCCCATCTTGCTGTAACTACCTCACTGATGTTCCCACCGATGTATTTTAAATTTTCCTTAATTTATGACTTTGTTTGTTCTGTGAAACTATAACATTTCATGAAGCTGTTTCCACACTGGAACCTGTCACTTGGAGTAATCTAAATCTGTGTTCTCAGGCTGTGGTCATTCAAAATGGCTCCAGAATAAATGATCTCTCCTTCTTTTTAAGATGAGAGCTCTGGTTTTGGCTTTGATAGTGCTGATGAGAAATATGCCTGAGCAGGGAATGTGTATATGTGCGTGCCCAGTGGTGCATGTGCGTGCATGCAGGTATGTCTTTGTCCATGTGTGTGTGCACACTCATTTGTGTGGGCAGTTGAGGCATATGGGCTGGGATTGTCCTTGCAGAGGCTGAGGGACAGCACAGGCCAGCAACAGTACCTTCTTAATTTGGGGATAGTGATCTTGTGGTTGGGGGAGCTTCCTTCAAGGCCGTTTGGAGAAGAGATTTATGTACTCCTCAAGCTGTTCTCCTCAATGGGTCACCGCTAATGATCCAGTAGCGATGACTGTACAAGGCAGGGAGAAAACCCTTGGCCATAGAGGCAGAGAGGGATTGCTAAGGCTCACAGGAACTGGAACCCCTGTCTGGTTGCGGGAGGGGTATGATGCCTTCTGTCAGTTTTTATGTGAATGTTTCTTTTTAAGCACCAACCTTTCTGACTTTGATGCAAAAATAAATTAATTCCAGAGCCCTGACTTGAAAATTTCCGACTCTGCCTGTCTACTGTCTATCCACCCACACAAAAGAGGAACTGTCCAACCTTGTCAGCTTTCAAGGGATCAGCCTACATTCCAAGCTCTCCCAGGGAGTCTCTTGAAAGAGCATGGAGGTTTTTTTTTTTTTCAAACGTCTTTTTCTTCTTTAGAATTTGCCATTTTAACGAAGAGTTGCCTTCCTTAGACATAAATAAAATGCTGCTTTCCTGGGCTGCCCGAAGGTGATTTTCTTGTCCAGCTGGGCATGATGACTTCAGACTTACCCTATTAAAATTTAAAAGGAATCGTTTCTAATGACTCCTCATGTAACACCTAAGGTGACATAGCTTATGTTTATATGGAATCTGTGTTTTTGGCAGAATGCAAAATATCTGTCAACTTTTGTCTGGTTGGCATTCTAAAGGGATAAAAATCTTTAAAAAGCTGTCCAGTCACTCTGACTAATCAATCTGCACGTGAGGCCACCAGGAAATGAGCACACTCTGCAGGGATTAGTCAATAAATGCTTTCTGATGATGGATACCTATCTGGACCAGCAAAGGAAGGTAATACAGGATCGTGATGCAGACTCTGGGTCTCAGCATCTCAATTCTGAATAACTGACCACTCCACCCTTTGGAATTTCATATTGGATGCTTTCTTCCCTGCAGGTTCACAGTTCTTGCAATATATTCCATAGTTTTTTCAAGTTTTTAATCCACTTCTTTAACTTTTATTTTATATGGGAGGGGTCTTACTATGTTGCTTAGATTGGGGCTTGAGTACAGTGTCTACCTAACACTCCACTGGGAAAGCTACTTTCTATTATCTACATCTCAAGGTCCAAACGTTAGGGGGCCTGAAAACATTCCCTCCCTTCCTTCTTATCTCCTTATGTGTACACACAAGATTACACTGGATTAGTAACGTGCTTCTGTGTGAGTGAAGGAAGACAGACGATTCCCGCGCCTGGGTCTTGGGGAAGCTTGAAGAAGTCTCCAACACTGCATAGATGCAGTGCATCAGACTCGTTCCTCCCTAGTGAAAATCTCCACCTGGTAAAAACCCTCTAGAAATCGTTCCTAAATTGGAGCCTGAAGAAATCAGAGTGGAAACTCTTTATTGTCATATAAATGGGATTTATTAGAATGGCTCACAGGCTGTGGTCCAGCTACAACAATGGCTGTCTTTCAATGGAGAGTTCAAGAATCCAGGAGTTGTTCAGTTCTCAAGGTTGAACGTATTAGCTGGTCCTCAGTATACACGGGAAATCTGAAGGAGTAGGCTCTAATGCCAGTGAAGGAATGGACTTGCCAGTGAGGGCAAGCAGGCAAAAAGCAAGAGCTTTCTTCTTCAATATCCTTTATGTACGCTGCCACCAGAAGATGTGGGCCACAGTAAAGGTGGCTCTTCTTCCCTCAAAAGATCCAGATTAAAAGTGGGTTTTCCCACTCAAGACCAAGAGTAGCCATCACCACACCCTTTGTCAAAGTCATTTAAAGCGGCTTACGGGTGCAGCAAAAGCCGTTGGAGAAGAATGCTGTGCATGTTCAGCACTCGCTGATTTCACAGGACCTGCTGATGTACTCTCTAAGTATCTCTGTGGCACATCGGGGTACTTGCGCTGACCAGGGCTAATACAGAGACCTCCGCAGGCAGGAGGCTGATTGGACCTTTTTTACAACCATGCCCCGGGCTTCACAAGCCTTTTACATCCTTTACCGTGTTGAAGCAGTAACAGGCTCTTTCATTGCTGTTGTTGCTTTTTAGCATGGTTATTGCTGATAATGAACTCAGGAAGAACAGAAATCACTTTATGTGCTGAACTTTCTCTAAACCCAGAGGATAGAGTTGTTTTGTTTATTTTCTTGGATGAAAAGGTCAGCTCACCACAGCTCATTACTGACTAGCCTTGTGTCACACTCACATCAGGGGGCCCCCTGAGATGTAAACGTTATGTTTACATTGGTTCTACCTCAAAAAGCCTTAAACAAATGTCTGCGCTCCTTCGCTTTGTCTGGTGACACTGGAGTGACAGCCCGAATCCAGCTCACTGCAGCTGTGTTGATCACCTGTCTGGGGGAAATACTGTGGCGGGGAAGGCTAGCATTTATCACTGAGAAGTCAAGAAGAAGGACTACTACTGACGGACTCTCAAGATCATCTCTGCATACATGTGAACACGAACACACACACACACACACACACACACACACACACACACACACACACATGTTCCTGGCCACACAGACGCGCTCCTGGGCAGACATACATCTCTAAAACAGTGATGTTTTGAACTCAATGTTCAGAGCGGGAAAGACTGAGGTTCAAGCACCGACTCCGTCTGCGTGATGGTGTACAAATGACTCAGCTTTTCTTCAGCTTTGTGCTTTCAAAAGTGATGGCTGTTATAGAAGGGTCTAAAGTATGAGAATGAATACAGCCACGTCCGATAAAATCATGCCTAAAACTCGGGCCTCTGAGAACCTCCTTAGGCTGTATGAACAGTTCAGTAGGTCAAGGGCAATGCTGGCTCATGGACAGAGTGGGAGTGACAAGGACCCCATTACACTAAATCCACACAATGGAAGTTAGAATGCTGTTAGTGACTTCGCAAGCCTAATGGGAGTGGCAAGCTGAGAGAGGAGCTGTCGGCTCACTACCGTGAATGTGGCACGAACTCAGTTTCTCTAGGTACAGAGAGAATGAAATATCTGGCACAGGCTTTATTCTGTTCTTTCAGGAGCCTCTACACGAGGGCTAGGTGGAATTGATCGCCACTCTTCTGCCATGAGTCAGCCAACCCCTATGGGACCCCACTTGAAAGACAAGACCACAACTGATGCCCGAAGCCTCTTACCTGTCATAATCTTGGCAAATCTCTCCCACAGCCACCAAGGCCTTCAGGTACTCATTGGGCTGGTATGGGTGGATATAGTGCAGGGAACAGCTGTTCCTGGGGTCTCCATTAGAGGCCGTGAAATCTATAGCTACCTGAAGAGGAAAACCAGAAGGATAGGTGGGGTTAAGTCAAGTGCATTGTTTAGGAGCCATGACTAACCTGGAGAGAGACCTGGCCTCAGAGGGAAAAATAAAGAGCTCATGACATAGCTGGCTCATTAGAAAAGTGAGAGAAGTTAATTACTTTTTTGAAAGCTTAGTTATTAATTTGATTGACATCAGCTCTGCTGTCTTTTCTAATCCCCTTCTCTTCCTGACCAAGTGGAATTTGAGATTATAGTTTGGAAAGCCCAGTCCTCATTGATCCATGTCATCCATGTCTCCAGGCAGCCAGGGTCAGGGCAGAGTTTCTGTTTCCAGTTTCACAATTGGCTAAGAAAAGGCTCCTGTGCTCCAATGGGCAGAAGAGTTTCATCTATGAAGGACAGTCAAGAACCTTTATGGTCAAATTCTGTGTAGAGAATAGCATATCCCCATAAAGCCAATGTCATTTTTCCAAGAGTGGTCTGCTGCAGAGGTATGTATTGGAGTGGTTTTAACAAATTTTCTCCCAGGAGTAACCCTGTAAGCATTCTTGTCATTCACAGGAGAACTCCTTTCTGCAACAAGGAACACACCTGGGTAGCTTATCATTTCAAGTGGGAGCTAGAAAACAGAAGCCTCTGTCTGGTCATCCAATAGACTTTTCTCTTTCAATTTCCTGTGATTAGACTAACTCCCAACTCAAAATTTTAAAAAGTAATATATTAAGACAGCTTGCATCCCACTAGTGTTAAGATTTCACTTTTATGCTGAATAAAATTCCATTATTTATCCTACTTATTTATCCATTGACCTGTTCGGGAACATCTGGTTGTACTTCCCAGTTACTGTAGCTAGTACAACTACAAACATGGGGTGCAACTCCTCTATGGGATGTTGAGTTGGAGTCCTTCAGGTATATTCCCAAGAGTGGTGTAGTTCGGTCATACAGTAGTTCTGTTTTCAGTTTTATGATGAGCCTCCATGCTCACTTTCATTGTGGCTACAGAAGTTTATGCTCCCCACCAACAGTGAATAAGGGTCCCTCTCTCCCCATTCCTCATCCACATTTGTTATTAGTTTTTTTTTGATGGTGGCCATTGAGATGGAATCTCAAAGCAGTTGAAACCTGCATTTTTTTTTTTGATGGTTAAAGATGTTGAATAGCGTTCCAAGTGTTTATTGGCTACTTGTAATTATTATTTTCTAAATAGTGTATGGTACATGTGTGAGGGTGCACATGCATGTGTGTGTGTGTGTGTGTGTGTGTGTGTGCGCGCGCGCGCGTGCACATAGGCCAAAGTGTCAATGCTGGGTACCTTTCTTGATCACTCTGCACCTTATATATTGAGGCAGTGTCTTTTGCTAAACCCAGAGCTTGCTGTTGGGCTAGTCTGTCTAGTAGCTTGGTCTAGGGATTTCACATCTGCCTTCTACACATTAGGATCACAGCTACACTCATTCGGCTTTTACATGGATTCTGGAATCTGAACTCTGGTCCTCACAAGTTTGAGGTTGCACTGAGCTATTTCTCCAGCTCCTGCATTTCTTCTTTAGAGAACTATCAAGTTCTTTAGAGAACTATCAAATGAACCATTAGTTCATTTGCCCATCAGATGAAACGGTCTTCAGCATTTTATTTTTGCAATTCTTTATGTATCCTAGATAGTTACCCCTTGTCTTATGTGTTGTTGGGAAACAATGTCTCTGTAAACTGTCTCTTCCTTCTGGTGAGCGTTTCCCCTTCTGTGCAGAAACCTTCTAATTTCATATAACTAGACTTGTCAATTCTTGGGCTTTTTTTCTTGTGCAATTGTAGTCCTTTGCAGAAAGTTCTTGGCTATGGCTACATCTTGAAACATTTTCTCTAGGTTTTCCTCTAGAAGTTTCAAAACTTTGTCTCACATTAAGGCCTTTGATCCATTTGGAATTTATTTTTTTTACATAGGGCTAATGATAAGTTTCATTCATCTACATGTGGAAATCAAGTTGTTCCAATATCATTGTTAAAGAAACGGTCTTCTTTCCAGCGGATGTTCTTGACATTGTGTCAATACCATGTTGTCGATACTGTTTTCCTACTATAGCTCTGTAATGTAATTTGAAGCCAGTGATTGTGGTACCTCCAGCACTATTCTTTCTCTTAAGGATAACTGCAATTTGGGATGCTTTCTGTTTCCATATTAAGGTTAGTATTTTTTTTCCTTTTCCTGTGATGAAAAATGTCATTGGGATTTGTATTGCATTGGATTTATAGATCTCTTTCATTGCCTTCATCCTATTAACAACATTAATTCTGACAATCCATTAGGATAGGGGTATTTCTAAAGTCCACTGTCTTCTTCAATTTCTTTCTGAGAGCTTTTCCACCTCCTTTGTTAGATTTTTCTTAGTTGTCTTATTTATTTTTAACCTACTGTGAATGGTATCCACCCCACCCTCAATTCCTTGTTGTGAACTATAGGAAAGCCACTGATTTCTGTATACTGTTATTTTGCTGAAAGTGTTCATCAGGCCTAAGAGTTTTCTGGTGGAGTACCTAGAGTCTCTATGCCAAATACAGGGCCATGTCATCTGAAAATAGGAAAATTTGACATCTTCCCTTCCTAATTATATCCTGTTCATTGATTTCTCTTGTCTTATTGCACTAACTAAGGTTTCAAGACTGTATTAAAGAACAGTAGGGACCCTTACCTTTAGAAGAAATTGTCTAAGTTTTTATCCATTTATTATAATGTTGATTATAGGTCTGTTTATAATAGCCTTCATTATGTTGAATTATATTCTTTCCTGTCCTGTTTCTGAGTACTTTTATAATGAAGGGATGCTGGGTTTGTCAAGTTTTTTTTTTTTCGGCATTGACCATGTGATTTTTACCTTCAAATCCAATCATTTGCTGATCATACTTTCTGATTTCTGCTTGTTAAACCAATATTGCTCCCCTGGGTTAAAACCAACTTGGTCTCATAGTGTTTAATCTTCTTAATGTGCTCTTGAGTTCAATTTTTGAGTTCAAAAATTTTATTGAGAATTTTTACAGCAATATTAACCATGGTAGTTACCTGCAGTTGCTTCACTGTGGGCATGTCCAGTTTGGCATCAGGATGACACTGGCTTTTTAGAATGAGTTGGCAATGAACTTTGCCTTCCTATTTCAGAGAACCCTTTGAGAAGTATTGACTGGCTCCTCTTCAAAGAGTTGGTAGAATTTAGCAGTGACTACTTGGTCCTGGGCTTTCCTTTGTTGAGAGATCTTTCTATTACTGCTTTTGTATTGTTTTAAGGATCTATTAGAACTGGAGTTACAGACAGGTGTGAGTCACCATGGAGGTGCTCGGAATTAAACCTAAGTCCCCTGGAAGAAAAGCTAGCCAGTGCTCTTAACCATCAAACCACCTTTCTAGCCCTGAAAGAGAAGGTCAATTTTTTGATAATCTTCAGATGGTTCTTTATCAAATATTTCTTAACAACGAACACTTAAAGCCCCGGGTGTTAAAGTGAGGGGAAGCATCTCAGATTTCCAACAGTACCACCATCAGAATAAGCCAGCCAGAAAAGATCTCTCAAAACTGTTTAGCTTAGGGTGGGGAAAGTTACAAAGTGACATCATGGGAGAGAGTAGAATGCTCATGGTATATTGTCTTTTCTTTCTGTTCATACTACAATAGAATCTGCTTCCTGGCTCCCTAACAATAAGAAAGCTATATTTTTTTTCTCATATGATCTTGGGGATTATAAGACAAGAATTATTTGGCTGTGTTATATTAGAAAATTCTATTACAACTAGTAACTGAGACGCTCCCTGGGCTTAAAAATGGGGCATTCTGGAAGGATATAAAGCTATACTTAAAGAGAAATGTTGGTGGGGAAATACATTACTTTGTCTTTGGTTGTAGCCCTGTAATCAATCAAGATAAAAGGAATAAGCCAACTGTAATTTCCTTAAAACTTCCTTTGCTTGCTTTCATGAAGCTATTCCCCCCTTCTTCCTTACCTCTCTACAGGACTTAGTTAAAATTAATTTAGGAAGGCTTCAACTCTATTTTCAGATACCTGTTCGTGTTTGACAAGGAATATCTACTGATAAGATGAGAGTAGGAGGTTGTGATAGGGAAGGATCATGGGAAGGAATTCACTACTCCAAGGTGTCTGACTGTGAACAGTCATGGAAAGGGAGGAATAACTTCTGCTAAAATGTTTCTCTGTACAGACTACTCTATTGGCATTATTCTCTTACATGAAACTGTAAGGTAGAGATTGTTGCTTATTTTATTAATAACCATGATGCCCAAAGGTGTTGAAGGTCACATAGGAACTAGAGGGTGGAGTTGTGTTTAAAGCTGTGTCTATGTGCCTCCAAAACAATGCCGCGTTATTACACTCTTATACCCCCAAAGACATTCAAGTCTGTTTAACATCCACCAATAGAAGAACAGGATAGAGAAACTGTGGTATATGTATACATATGAACAATTGAGTCCTTTCCAACCATGAAGAAGAATACAATTATATCTTCTGCAGAAAATTAGATGGATCTGGGATCCTGTTCATTGTGTTAAGCAAAATAACTCAGACTCAGAAAGCCATGCATTTTCTCTTGCCTGTGAATCCTAGATTTTAGATAGATACATAGATTCACACACACACACACACA